>FR990051.1:3202654-4402654 GCA_905404095.1 Glaucopsyche alexis | reverse complement strand
TATACTATACATATATTTAAGATTTTTATTTTATAATAATACACATATTTAATGCACATCTATGACCCAGGAACATAGAAAACTTTTTGTTCCCTGGCGGGATTCGAACCCGCGAAAGCCACGGAGGTCGTCAAATTATTTTATTAATTACATGTTATTGACATTATCATTTATCACGTATGTACTCGTACATAATTATAGCTTTGGGGTGTTTACTATTCACTGACAAACTGTTGTTTACTTTATTGTGAAAAAAATGTATTCATCATTTTGAAACACTTTGTAGGTTACATCATTGTGAAATACAACATGGTGTACATATTTTTGTAATATTCTACGTTGACATATTATTGCAAATTTGTCAATGTATCTATATAAGTGCACGCGACTGTATGTACATGCGACAAAATGGCTTAGTTAAATTGGTTAATGTGAATGCTGAATACGATTTATTAGGGTTTTCTAAATAATTTAATGTTTTAAATTAAAAGAAAAATATTCATAAAATCAAATTAGATAGTTGAAGCTGTAATAATTTCGTAAGGTACCCTCTAGGATACCATAACTCATGAGAGAATAGAAATTGCGTCCTAACGGCGTCATACAAGATAGAGTCGTCCCATTGTTGAAGTTTTTGTACCCCACAGGGCGATGGATATATTGTGTTATTGTAATGGACCCTTTTGTCCCTTGTCCCTAATTCTTATTTTATTATTTTTAATGTATTTTTGAAGTCCAAGTTAAGATGGCTCGTCGGTAGGGTTTGGTAAGAAAATATGGGGTACATAAAATAATATTTTGTTGTAGTTTTTAGAGGTTTCATATTAATATGATAAAAATACTTTGCGGTTGTAGAGTAGAGAAAAAAACCATATTCAACTTTCCAGAGACAAAGTGGCTTATGGTTATATTGATATTACTAGCTGATGCCCGCAACTTCGTTTGCATAGAACTAACGAAAACGGAACCCTATTTTTTTTAAAACGGAACCCTAAAATAAAAGTAGCCTATGTTAGACCTTATAATATCAACTATCTGCCAGTGAAAGCCCCATGAAAATCGGTTGAGCCGTTTCGGAGATTAGCCGGAACAAACAGACAGACAGACGGACAGACAAAAACTTTAAAAATTGGTATTTTATTGTGAGTACCGAATATACTTTCATATGCATTAAGTGAAAAGCTGTTAATTTTAAATTACAAACAGACACTTCAATTTTATTTATCTGTATAGATATGTTAGCTGACATGGTCAAGAATGTTCCTAGATATATTCGTTCCTAGATATATTCTTCATCATCAGTTTGCTCACTCAAACTCAAACTCAACATTTCATTTCCATGTACCTAGGTTATGATATAACGCTTATAGAATTGTCCTACATGATGCCTACCACCGCTTGACAATCCGGGGCCTCGGGGGTTTCGTAAAATTAGTAGGTATTTATTGGTTACTACTTAGTTCAAAGGATTTCATTTGAAATTAGTTTTCCTTTAAGATTATCTGTTCGCCTAATACTAAAATTTATCCCAATTTAGTCGAATGTGAAGAAAACCTCTGAGCACTTAATACTGAAGTAAGGTAACACTATTCCTGGCAACACGCCAGAAATTGGCACTTCACTTGAAATTGAGAAAACGAAGAATGCTAGATGTTGTAAGTTTATTGATATGTTATAATTAACTGTAAACTCCTTATAAAGCTTAGTAAGTTTATTTAGGTAAATACATATCAATAAATAAAAATAATAGTTCACACACCGATTTCGGTGGCGGTGGCTGGTTTCGTTAAAACCAGGAGTTATTTTATAGTGCCCAAGTGTGTGGGCAGTAGACAAGAGCATTCTCTTTTCCTTTACTCTGGTAACCCAATGGGACTGGGAAGTGGGATTTTTACATGCTCACTCGACGCATGGATCATCTTTCTTGTCAGACAATCAGAACCCCCATTCTCGTATTTAATTTTCAATGAATTATTTAAATGAACCGTCTTGATGTTATCATAAATTTATTTTTGGAGTTTGAACCAATCAAAACGCGTTTGACGTTGGTTTGACGTTTACGAGAATACCATTTTGCTGTTTTAACTGCATCGTAATTGTATTATTGTAAGATTTAATTAGCAGATTCGACAGGTGATCAGCCTGCATTGTCCTAACCACACATTTAAACTCTTTTTGTAAAATTTTGGCTTTTGATGTCTGCTGTTGCATTATATGTCACCGTAAAATTGTAAAAACCGTTAGATTGTAAAATAACTAACGAGATTGTAAAAATATGTCGAAAGATTCTTATTAAGTAGGTAGGTAGTTATTTAAATTTAAATAATCTAACGAAAAATAATATGTTAAATAATTATAGGCAGAATATTCGCGTCCGAAGTCTATCAACATTTTACAATTTTACTAGTTATATTATAATCTAACGGTTTTTACAATTTTACGGTGACACATACATTACGATCTATAAAATTATAAATTGGGTAAAACAATAAGTTTATAGGGGGTAAAGTGGACGAATAACTGGTGACTACTGGCTACTTACATAAAGTACTGTATGATTGGAACAAAGTATCGGTTCAGTCGAGCATTGCACGAAGTTCCGGACCGTTTCGACCACGTCCGAGTGTTGGAAGATACTGAGCTGTGTGGGAACTGGGGACAATGGCCGTCTGCTGTTAATGCTCTCAGATTAAGCCATGTGTATTCTTCGTTTCTTGGACATTAGATGAACTTGGTTTATTTTGTATTAGTTACCTATGTGTGGTATGTATTAGGGAATGGAAGAACCGGTCTCATTTTGGAACCGGGAATTTCGGGACTGGGCAATTTCGGAACCGGGATTTCCCGGGAAATTCGGGAATTTCGGGACTGGTGATAAGGCATGAAATCCATGTGTTATTACTGTCTCAAAAGTAATTCAAAATATAAGAATAACATTTTATAGTACAATTACAAATTAAATAAGGTTTTAATGGCAACTCGACACATCAGACAATGTGTCACCGCCATATTAATGACAACTTTACTGGCGGTAGATTAGTGAGATTAGCAGTATGCTAATCTCACTAATCTACCACTTCTATACAAGTTTAACATTAAGATCTCATACTCGCTGGGGGTACTTAACAATATTTAAGTAAAGTATCTTCGATGACTGATGGGCTGGAGCATGTAGCGAACTCCCCTCTTTGGCTCCCTAACTAAAAGGGGTTTGTTGGGGTTTGATCGTCGCCTCCACACATTTTATCTGCCATAAGAGTATTCTTGCTACCCCAGGTGTCTGCTGTGGTGTTGAACTTAAGAAGATGTTAGCCGTTAGGGCGTCTCATCGTTTTCCTTACACACCTGCAAGTCGTTGTTTTATCAATGTTTATTTTAACGAGGTATTTAGTAGATGGCAGTGCCTAGTTTTAGTTTACAAGATTTCGCGTTTATAACATAACACCTAGTAAGTATAAGGATATTTTGATTTCAATAAATGTGCGAATAAAACTCATTCACAGCAAGGAACATGAAACAAGTTGGTTAGTGAACGAGAAAAAGCAACAATATCAACGATTCTTGGAACAGTGAGATATGACATCGACTGTTGCCCATTAGACAGCGCCTAATAGACTAATAATTGAACTTCTGAGCTAAAAGAGTGATATAGTTTATAGGGATCAAAAGATACACACATATTATCTTATCATTTTAAAGGTATATTTCCTCGCACCCCTCACAGTTAAGTAGCTTTTATGTACAGAATCTGATATGAACTAGGTACTTATTATATTCTTTTATCGTGTAATATTTTTCATTTTTGTCTTTAATTTGCTGTCGCAAATTATTAAAAATTATTTTTTAGCTAATATTTACAATTACCGATGATAGTTTACTTAAATCCTTGTAAATTTTAATACAATCTGTTCGGTACCGAAAGTACCGAAATTCCCGGTTCTCAATTTTTGATTCCCGGTTCTCAGACCGACTCAAAATTTCGGGAATTCCCGGGAATTTCGGGACCGGGATTTCCCGGTTCCATACCCTAGTATGTATACAGTAGAGATTAGAGACTTCAGACCAAATAAAAAGTGAAGACAGAGCTTTGTCAAAGATAAACTGAGACCGGTGTTAAGTATGTGTTAAATATACACACCGAGACAGCTGCCTTACAAGGTAAGGCGTAGTTTTGTTACGTTTCGTTAATTACTCTATTGTGGACTGTGGTCAAAGAGCCAGCGACAAAAATTCCTTGTATCAGAGATTTAGCATTCATAGAGTTACAATAGTCAAAGAGCTGACAACAATTAGTTATGCTGAAAGAGAAATATTAAGCGATAAATCATATCCGACACGTGTAACACAGATGTTAACAGATGTTGAAACTGATAAATACTAGTGACAAATACCACTATAAATAACAGATCATTAATTACATGGAAAGATACTAATTTTACAAAAAAAAAACACATGTTAACACGTTCAATTACAAAAAGTTTTCATAAAAAGTTTCTGTCGAATGTTGTTGGTAAGCTTATGATTTTGATGTGAAGTCTCGCGGTAAAATATCGCCAAAGTTCCTGCTTGACCAGTTTCTAAACATTTTCCGAAAATTTTCCGAGATTCCGAAATTTTAACCCACTGAAATTAATAATAACAGAAGCTAGAACTGTCTGTCTGCCCGACGCGACGGACAGATGGACAGAGCGAGACTATAATAGTTCCTTGAGTACATAATATTACGGAACCAAAAAAAAAACGGAATCCAATTACTATGACTCCGCTGTCCCTAGGGAATATTATTCGAATATTCGTTTTATTCGAATATTCGACGATTTTATTATTCGAATATGAGTGGGTTCAATATTCGAATATTTCGAATAAAACGAATAATAGAAAAATATTATTTATTTTTCAAAAATATGTTAATAATAGTAATAAACTTGTACATAAACCAGAAAAGTTTCGTTATTTAATACACTATTTTTATTATTTATTAATATTATCGTCAATAATACCCTAAAACAAATTTTACTACACTGTTTGTGAAAGAATACAAAACTGTTTTTAAATAAAAAAATATTTAAAGTGAATACTTCCTACAGGCCTCAGCGAAAGAAATCCATACTCACGAGCTTGTCAAAATAACCTAACCAAGAGCGTGTTACGAAGGGTCTAAGAAGGGTTTTGTTACTATTTAAAAGCGTAATACGATTTTTAGTTTCTTTATCTTACTGTTCGATTTCATTAAAAATAATTTTCCTAAAGAAGATTTACCATGATCTACCAGCATGGAAAATTGTAGGTTCCTAATCTTCATAGTTCAGAAATTACAGAGGTAGGTGAAACCAATTTGGAGGCTGATTACTTGGTTGACTTGGTTGATTAAGTGGTTGACTTTGTAAAAGTCATGTATAAAACTTTTCCTTTATTTTAAAAGACAATATTCAACACACACTTCACATGTATGGAAATCCGGGGTGGATTTCCATACATGTGAAGTGTACTTAACTATATAATAAAATTACTTATATTTTTTTATCAAACCAAAAACGAAATCTAAATGCAATATAGCTAGAAAAACAGATAGAAAGAGAGACAGGGGGACGAACAGAGTAAAACGATAAAGGATACCTAGTTAAGTTGATTATGTATTACACTGGCCTGCAAAACTAAGTACAAATCGTTTAAAATTTCATACTTTTCAAAATATTTAACAAGATTTATCAGTTTTCTTCAGAATCAGTTTGAATAACTCCTGGAGGCCTGACAACAGCTTGAAGGAGGTTTGTCATACAGAAAACGAGGCTTTGGAACCGAATTATGCAATATTTTCTCCCATTCTTATATCAGGGCGTGTTTTAGTGCTGTGAGGGTACTAACTGTAGGTTACAATTTGCGGCTTCTGACTAGCCTTCTAAGCTCTTTTACGACGTCAACGCTGAAAGTGCGAAACGTGATGTACGGTACAGTCGACACACTGTTGACCGTACACAGGGTATACTCTATCGGGTGGAGGTAAGGACATTAAAGAGAATATTTAAGAAACGCTTGACCATATCTTTCTCTAGGTAGAGAATTGTCATGGCCACATACTCAGTGAGAATTATTGAAGGTATGCCACCCCATTGTATATGTACTCTGCCTGAGCATACTGGACTCTATCTGAAAAGTAGCCTTGAATATATCACCTATCAGGTCACGTTTACTCAGCTTCCTTTCAGAAGTTCACTTTAACTTGTGAAGTTAAAGTGAGTAAATCCACTCATTTGGGACCAAAATTCTGGGCCATTCTCGTTCATCCTTTTGTATGTGTTCACGGACGTATCACAGTGTTGCTACTCGATACTAGGGTTCTCGAGTTTGGTCGCGAGGTGAGACCACTCGCCCTTCGCCTCGGTCTTTAGGCTTTCAGATTTACTTAAGCAAGTCTTCTTCACTGTGCTGTCAGTAACATAGTCCCTTCGGGTCAGAAGAAGCTGTTTCTGAACTTAACTGCATCTAAGTGTTGATTTTCAACAAGTGAAAACAATTTAACGGTCTTGCCGAGCGCTGAGTCTGCCATTAAATCTTGCACGGCCTTGTCAAATGTTTTTCAGTCTCTTTGTACCGTCGCTTTATCTTCTGAATGGTTCATAACATGACACACTCCGTTCTTGCAGTACAATGCCTGATGCCTTTTTCTGCACTGATGTCTTCTGCCTAACCTAGCTTCCTTTTTGTAATAAGACTCATTGTTCAAAAAAAATTGAAAACATAAAGAAACCAAAAACATGGTTAACTTGAAAATGGAAAAGGGTTATTTTGTTTTAAATATTTTCCACCCACTTTTTACCAACTATGAAGTTTTTTGTTATGTTAACATAACATTAAAATCTTTTTTTGAGTGCTTTTTCTTTTGACAGTTTATCTTGTTTACTTATTTCTGACTACGGTTAATATACACATGTACCGATTAGGTCTGAAGCAGACCATTATGATAGCACGATACTCGTGTGTTTAGAGGTTTCAGCTACATTATATTAGAACAGAGCACTATGTACAGTGCATTCCGATTTATTTGCAGTGTTCCACCTCTGCAAATATATTTCTCTCCAATCTTAAACAAACTGATATATTAATAATAAAAAAATATGTTCCGTAATATTAGTGTTCTTAATAAGTACATAAGATTATACTACCAAAAGCTGACTGTAGGTCTGACTTTTTAAATCGATTATCTATGTTGAATCGATCAATAGCTTGACTCAATTAAAAACCAACCTCTTAACAAAACGAACCTCTAAAACAAACCCCAAAAATTCTCTCCCCTAGAGGATCTTTTTCTTAATTTTTGGTAGAAACCACTTAGTTGGCAACCAAATCCATGGTCTACTCCAGACCTAAACCGTTCATGTGTTAGTTTTAAAAAGTTATTTCAGCTTAGTATTTTAAATTTGAAACTTAAAATATTTTTTTTATTAAAAAAACGTTGATTTTTTTAAGAGTAATTTGTGAAACACTTCACATTTTAATATAATTAAATATGCAGATATATATAAATGTATTATATTACTTGTATTTAAAGTTTATTACCAATATTCGTATCAGGGTTCGAAAATATCCGATATTTGTTATAAATATCAAAATATCGGATATTTATGATATATATCCGATATATATCAACATTTTGATATATTTTCATACAAAATGGATATATATCCATTTTGTATGAAAATATATTTTGTATGAAAAGCCATATTATTATTTTATTGTATCATTTATGTATACTATTTGCATATTATGTGTTAGATAATAATAATAATATCTATAGACGCTTACCACCACGTCAATCTGGCCCCATGCTAAGTTTCCGAAGAACTTGTGTTAGGTACCAGATAACAGGAAGTATATTTAATACTTTTATACTATACATATATTTAAGATTTTTATTATATTATACACATATTTACACATCCATGGCCCAGGAACACGACAAAACTTATTGTTCCTTCGGCGGGATTCGAACCCACGACCCCCGGCCTCAGCACCAATGCAATGAACCACTGAGCCACAGAGGTCGTCAAAACATAATGAATAAGCAAACATAAACATAACGAAAAAACTAAAATGTTTTTATTATTTTATTTATTTAGGTACTTAAAATCATCCGAAATAAAAACCGAAATTTTATCAGTCTCGAATCTTCATATAAAAGGGCCGGCTTTTTCAACACATAGCCTGGCTCTGATAACGTTTTTTGTTTAAAGTAAAGACAGCCTAAAAATTCATCATTTAATAAACTGTTATCTATTCTATACTAATATTATAAATGCGAAAATATGTCTGTCTGTTACTCTGTTACCTACCTCTGCACGATTTAACCGCTGAACCGATTTTTATGAAATTTGGTATAGATGTCGTGGCCATATCGTAGATAGGCTCACTTCATGAAATACTCGAGAATTTCATGAAATGGTCGCATTTCATGAAAAGTTTCTCTGTCTATTGGCCACATCATGATGTGGCCTGCCGCCTGGGCAGATCAATGATAAGAAATCGTTTATCGATATGGCCAACTACTCGTGGCTACTTCATGAAATGGTCCAGATAATTTGACATATTATATCGTAAAATAATTACATTAATTACCTGCAAGGAGAGAGAGGCGCTGCAGGGGCTTTGATTATGTGTATTAGATGGCGGTCGCTACGAGAATATTTTTTTTTTCGTGGTGAAAAAGTTAATAATTTATTTATAAACGAGGCAGAAAGTTATAACAAAAGAGTTTACGACAAAAACGTTCTCGAGTACCATGCAAGTTACGCAAAGAGACCTACAACCACCATCTACAATATTCACCTACGAGATACACCTACAACCTACACCTATACTTACACTTAGGTATTTACTTATCTAAGGTTAGATTACAAAAAAAACCTTTATTTTTTTTTTTAATTTTCGCGCAATGTTTGTGTCAGCGGTACTTAAATGACAATAAACTAAACACACCGGCATATTTAGCGGAACACAAAAAAAGGTCCACAATTAAAAAGATATGGTTTTATTTTAAAATCTACTTACTACAATTCTTTTGTTATTTAAAGTTTTATTCGTTTTACTTAAAATGAGATCACATTAAGAATAGATTTTGCGAGTAAATGCTATTTGTGAAAAATGGTAAATTTTTGAACTTTTCATGTAACCGGGAAAAGTGAAAAATAATATAAAAATTAATTAAAATAGAATAACCTAACCAAGAGCATGTCAGGACACGTCTTAGGAGGGTTCCGTAACTATAAACGCGTAATATGCTTTTTTTTACTGTCCGATTTGGTTCACAATAATTTTCCTAAAGAGTTTTTAGCATGATCTATCAGCATAGAAATTTGCAAGTTTCTATCTCCTATAGTTTAAAAATGCTAGGGGGGGGGGGACCAACTTACAAACTACTTTGGAGGCCGATTACTCGAAAATGGTCAACTTTATAAAAAATTAACGTATGAAACCTTGCCTTTATTTTAAAAGACCTTTTCTACGATACCCCACACGATGGGATAGAGTGAAAAAATATTTTTCATCCCCACTTCGCATGTATGGAGAGCCACCTCTAAGATATAAAATTATTATTTTTTTATGATCCCGAAACCGTGATCTATACACAATCTATAACTGCATCAAATTTCATCAATTTATATTCATAATTACAGGAGCTAGAGGCGCGGACAGACAGACAGACGGACGGACAGAGCGAAACTATAACGGTTCCTTAAGTATTACGGAACTCTAAAAATGGTGATTAATATCGCGTATTTCCTCTACGTATTAAAGTTTCTACCCGTCTAGGCATACTGAGACTGCACTTTGTCAATTACTTTCTTTGTAAAAAATAATAGAATAAACACAAAAAAAACTTGTTTTTCTGACACGACTGACACCATTAATGCCGGCAGAAGTGTTGCTATTGCTATTTATGGATTAGAATTTAGAATTTGCTATTAGGGAATATGTTTTACATTTGGGAAGTTTAAGAAACCAAAAATTACCTAATAATATAAAATTTAAAAAACCAATTTTGTATTGATATATATCATAAAAAGTCCTTTGATATATATCGGATATATATCGGATATATATCATATATATCATGATATATATCCATTGATATATATCCTCGAACCCTGATTCGTATTATTCGAATTTATTCGAATAGTGTTTAGCCATTATTCGAATTATTCGAATAGTAAAATTTGTCGAATAATAACATTCCCTAGCTGGCCCTCCGTCTGTTTGTCTATCTGTCACTAGGCTGTATCTCCTTAACCGTGATAGCTAGACAGTTGAAATTTTCACAGATTAAGTATGTGTTGCCGTTATAACAAATACAAAAAAACAAACAATATATTTAAGTAGGGCGCGCATACAACAATACATCTTATTTGCATTTTTCTACGGAATCCTTCGTGCGCGAATCCGACTCGCACTTGGCCGGTTTTTAAGTATAAAATCAGTGAAGCCCTATCCACAGTTTGTCGCGTAGATCTTCTATAATAATATGATCTAATATAAATAAAAATTAATTACCGAAATGTTTTTGCGCGCATCATTTCCAAACGACTGCACCAAATTGGATCTTTCTTTTATGTGTTCGTTATTGTCAGGAGAAGGTTTGTATAAAAAAATATATTTAAAAAAAAATGTAGAAAATGGCGGTACGAAGTCGGCAGGGTCAGCTAGTAAAATCTATCCCACCAAAAACATTCTGTAAAAAACTAGCCAAGTCTCGATGGAGCTGCTTGTTTATCTCTAAAAAGTAATGAAATGTAGACAAAGTCGTGCCAAGTCTAAGCTAATCCTTACTGCGATTTATTTATTATTATAGTTAATGTTGTGTGACTTGGCCGTTGAAGAGTACACAAGGGTATAAAAGGGGCTCCATGACACCATTGCTCCACCATTGATCTGGGGGCACTGCCGTGCCCCCAGATCGATTATCCCAGTTTTTATAGTTTTCCTTTTATGTGGCCATTAAACCCTAACTCTGTACCAAATTTCAGCTCTCTGAGTTTATGGGAAGTACTAGTTCTATTTTGATGATCATGAGTGAGTGAGTGAGTGAGTGTCGTAAATGCGAAACTTTGCTTTCGCTTAACTTCGGAACTAAATGACCTACAGACTTGAAATTTTGGATTTTAAGTATGTGATTATAGCTTACTGGATGATGAAAATTTCTGCGTTCTGGTCTTATCCAGAGGTTCTCAAATAGAGGCCTGAAAATGCGGCGAAATGGTTCCAGTAAAGGATGGTACGGCAGTGTTTGCTTCGCGCTCGACTTGACGGGTGCACTGCCGTGCCCCCAGATCTTATATAAAAATGTTATGTTGGTGTGTGTACGCTTCAAAAACTCAAAAAGTTCTGCACCTATCGAGCTGAAATTTTAGCATGATATTGTCATCCGCATCAAGAATAGTTTTTATCTATTTTTGCATCAGTCACATATCCGCGACCGCGGAATATTTACGCGGGCGGAGCCACGGGCACCAGCTAGTAGTATATAATGATGAGGTATTTGGTTATATTGTTTCATGATCATCCATCATCACAGTCAGTTATTCATCACATGATGTAATCGTACCGGTTTGAACTAATAAGCGATGTCAGTCGATACAGGAAACAGTCCCTTCGTGTCCCATCTCGCAATTTATTAAGAGACCATTCAATTTTCCCCTATTAGGGGTCCCCTAGACGCCCTATCAAAATTTGATGGTGATTTACCAATTTGCATGCGGGAAATACGCTGATGGCTCTTTGACTCAATTAAAATTGTTTTTTTAATTAAAAGACTTGTACATAATATTATGTTTCGTCGTGGCTTATACAGGTTTCAAGGCATAGTAGGCGAAATCCGAAATTATAAAGGAACTAGCTGATGCCCGCAACTTCGTTTGCGCAGAAGTAATGTAGGCGGAACCCAATTTTTTTAAACGGAACCCTAAAATAAAAGTAGCCCTATGTTAGACCTTATAACATCAGCTATCTGCTAGTGAAAGTCCCGTGAAAATCGGTCCAGCCGTTTCAGAGATTAGCCGGAACAAACAGACAGACAGACCGACAGACAGACAGACGGACAGACAAAAATTTTAAAAATTGGTATTTTATTGTAAGTACCGAATATACTTTCAGATGCATTAAGTGAAAAGCTGTTAGTTTGAAGTTATAAACAGACACTTCAATTTTATTTATTTGTATGTATAGAATGTATAGAATATAGAATAGATATAGAAAAATGGTTAAAGGATTTGAGAGCCCGATTTTGATAAAAACTGAATCTCTATATTTTTGGCTGGATGTTGCCCGCACCATCGTGCGCGCAAAAGTTAATTTCGCGGAAACCATACACACCCAGTTAAAAAAATCATTCTGTGTAGGAATATAACAGATATACTAATATACTAAGGAACGTCTTCATTATGTAAGTCTTATTTTCTTAATTTTAACATTGAATCTGCAAAAACATTTCAAAATTTCGATGTCATGAGACATGTCTCGTGTACATTTCTTTGAAAATGAACACGTATCTATATTCGTGCTCGTGAACAGCAGCTGTTTAGTTAATACAAGTAATAGTTGGCAATTTGTTGTTGAGCTCGCAGTAAACTAGACGCATCCGTCTTGTTTTGTTTACGAGAACACTTCAACTCATTCTACACGATGATTATAGTTTGACGTTTAGGTATAGCATACCTACTGTCAGATTTGTTTTGACTGTTGGAAAACGTTTTAAATATCTTGGGGTTCCATATTAAAATACATGGTGTGTTAGTTTAATGGTCTGTTTCACATACATACATATAATCACGCCTCTTTCTCGTAGGGGTAGGCAGAGACCACTTGTTTCCACCTGCTACGATCCATACATACTTGTTTCGCTTCGTCCTCTTTCATTCTTACCATCCATTACTCCTTTTACATTCAACGTAGCGAAGCGGCTCTCCATGGGCCACTTTTCGCCTCCGTGAGAACGAGACCAGAGGGGCAATTCTGCTAAATAAAACCTGCATTAATACAATTACAATCAGGTCCCGATACGCTTACACTCCCAAACGGTGTTTTTATGAACGTTAAACCAACGTGAAACGCGCTCTGATTGGTCGAAACGTCATAAAATCCGTTCATAACATGTCGCTACAATTTCAATCCAAACAAAGTAAAATTAAGTCTACTTTAAATACGAGAATTGAGGACCTGATGAGTGGCGAACCACATCGCCGCCATTTTGGATAATTAAATTATTTTTATGATTATCCATTGCGTTCCCACGGATTGGCGGAGAAGGTAGGAATAGAAAAATGGAAGGATAGGTGGTGTCGAAATGAAGATCTTGGTAAGTTAGAATGGGCAATAGGAATGTAGGATATTACCGCCCAGGACGGCAAGGGATAGGACAGTAATAGCAAGGGAAGGAGTCGCATACCCGTATACTATACCACAACTACCGGACAGGCAAGTTGGGATGAGTATCCCATGACTTCTGTTTCACTATCGTCTAATAAGTGACAAATAGCTTATATCCGGAAGTTTTGTCTCTGTCGCTTAGTATTAAGTAAGCAGCGACAAAACATCTGATTTTCAGCTCTATTGTACCTATTAGCGCAGAGTTCTTTTTTTCAGTGCTCTGAGTTTTCCCGGACCTTGCGGAATCCAGAAAATATAGTCCCAGCCTTAGGTTTTTATCATGTTTTAAAATGCTATGAAGTTTACGTCCCACGCCTGATGTTGATTCTTACTGCTTAAATTCAATTTAAGAAACGTCAAGTTTTCAAGTTTACATACAAGACTTGTGTTTCTCGTTTAAACGTCACACGCTGCGGAAATGTGGCCCAAATTCAAAAATGAATGCTCCCTTTTGTGTAGAAATAAATATTCATAGAAGAAATTTCCTGTTTGGTTGTATACAAGTTTATGGCATCACATCAAATTCGAATTACCTAGCATATACCTATGTTGGTTCAGTATGGCGGTTTCGCCATCTATCGTTTAAAATATGTAGGTATTTACTTACATAAAAGGACGTGGAGCCGCAGATTTAATTAAATATTGAAAAAAATAATAATAATAACGTGACACACCACCGTGAATCGCGTTTAAGCATGAATACCATTTTATAAACAAAACTAAAATAAATGCTTACTCCCGTCATTGTCTAGCAGTGAGCGAGCTGATGGTGATGAATTATAGCTAAGAATACTCTCGATCACGTCAGATTTCAAACAAAAAAGTATAGTAGATCAAAACCGCTTCATCCTTTTGAGTGCTTCGATGCCACGGACTCACACTCACCCAGAAACAGACTCGTCAAACTTTATTTTTTTTTATTTATTAATTATTTATACTCCCTAATGTAACCGAGACTTAAATCTATACTTATAATCTAAAGAGGAAGGATTTGTTTGTTTCTATGTTTGTTTGCATTGAATAGGCTCCGAAACTACTGGACCGATTTTGGTGAAATTGAGCATAGATATAGTATAGATCATGGGTAAGGCTACTTTTTATTGTGGCAAAATGTACGGTTCCCGTTCACCTTTTGTGCGTACGACGTCGCGGACAACATCTATCGTACCTATTCGAGCAGAGTAATGAGGACAACTAACCTTAATTCCCGGTACGTGGCATTGAGATGAATGATTAAGCGCTCCAGCGGGAGCTGAGTGCTGACGTCACGACTGTGAGAAGTCATCACAAGTGTCAGATGACTCCAGATGACGTCACAGCGGTCAGATGACGTGCAACTGTCAGACGACATTGTGGTAGCGTACGGCGACTGCACCCATTGGATGGATCTGTGGGTCAGAAAATTAATATAATAATCATTATTATTATAATTAGGTAAGTATGTCTCTACGCGATGCCTAAGTCACTTAGCGATGCTTATGTCAAATCCCATACATTTTTGTTTTCGGAATCCGTCGTACTTAATTGGCTAGAGTAGAAGACTGTTTATTTTTTAAATTAAGATTGAAACTTAGAAGTCGGCGATGACGATGATGACGGACAACAATGCAACTATTTATAGCGACAGATAATCAAAACAAGTGATTTCCAAGGATTAGTGATCGAATAAAACCAGTCGAGAATGTAGGATGAGACTTATTCTCTAATAATTTATAGTTCAGTTCGTGCGGAATACTAATTTCAATATTAATATGCATCGTGCGCTGTAATTTAATCATTTGATATGCGTGCGTTGACATACCATATCCATAGACGACGCATACCTCGATATAATCGAAAGTGAAACTATTGAATAATACTACCTAGTTGCTCACCGACAGACGTAACAAAGTCTATCTAGACGTAATAACGTATAATTTATTCCTATTTATAGTAAAGACAGAACACTGTATTTACTATAAATAGGAATAAATTATAACTACACCTACTACCTTAACATACGACCTGCACCTACAGGGTACAAACCTACACCTACAACTATCCGTACCTACAACCTACAGGCGATGTGTGAATGAATACACATTATGTAATACATTATAAGAGATATCACCACTCAAACACTAACATAAAAATCAAACATTTTTTTTTTATTTCCAGCTAGGTTATTAAATTACACTTTTAGAATTGTCCTACATGATGCCCACCACCGGGAGGGCATCATGTAGGACAATTTCGGGAGCAACTGTTTTATTTTTTGTTAGACTTTTTATTTCGTTTGAAAAATGCATAATAAAATGCGGAAATAGACGAATGCGACGTCTCTGGCCAGGTACGTCAATGGACACGCGAGTAATCGGAGTATGTGCTATCTACGCATTAAATGAAAATCTATCTATCATTTTCACCGTAAAATAACGTGACCTCTTTAAATATAAGTACTTAACTTATAGGTTATAGGTTGAACCGGTGCGGTTCGTTGTAGTCTATCTATGACCGTAGAATCCATGCATTGACACCAATGGGCTTTGAACGGAGAAATACCATGGTTTCTGAGAGAACCGACGCGAATTAGCTCTTACGTCGGATTCGCCTCTTCAGGGCTCTGGCCTCTAGGGGGTTTTTTAAACTCCTCTGACGTTGCGAGTGTCAATGGGTAGAGGTAATCGCCTACCATCAGGCAAATGGTCTGCTCGTTCTTTCTGATGCTATGTATAATGTAATGTAGAAGGTCAGCTGCCTATTGCGTCGTACAATACATGTAGGGTTGCCATATCTATACTATAATATTATAAAGCTGAAGAGTTTGTTTGTTTGTTTGTTTGTTTGTTTGTTTGAACGCGCTAATCTCAGGAACTACTGGTACGAATTGAAAAATTATTTTTGTGTTGGATAGTCCACTTATCGAGGAAGGCTTTAGGCTATATAGCATCATGCTAAACTCAATACGAGCGGAGCACCAATCAAGAATGTTACAAAATCGGGGGTCTTTTTTTCCTTTTGAGAGCTTTCGCTACGTACGCTGCGGAAACGGTTAAAGTTTCGCTAAAATGATGTATGGCAGAATTGTTCCCCTTTAAAAGTTCTAAAAAAAAGTCCGCGACAGTATATGTCTATTTTTTAAGGTTGGCTCACTATAACCTTTTTATACTTACCAAATTTGTTCTAAAAGTAAGCATTATTTGTGAAGGTGTTTTCATAAAGATTATATTAATCCTTATCCAAGTAAATACGTTATTCATTACAAGCATTTAATCTAGAAGAAATTTGCCGTTTACATCATTTGATTTCAATGAGTATTTTAGAAGATATCGCAGTAATAAAATAATCATGCGCGCTATAGTAAGGCGCGCGGAGCGGGCGAGCAGTCGTGAGGTGGAAGCGCTTCTTCTACGTAAATGAAGTCGCGGGTAAATTTTAGCGATATCCCAAAGTAACTATTCCACGCGGACGAAGTCGCGGGAAAAAGCTAGTCTTACATATGACTCCCCGGACAAGACGCGTGAAAACCCCGGATTTTGGAGTACGAAACCCGGACATAGAACAATTTTTACCCGACTACGGCAATGTCAAAAAGAAAGGAAGATTTATTATTGCTGCAAATAAAAAAAACTTAGGCCTTCCTAATTTTGCCTACAAAAACCCGGATAGCAAATAAAATCCGGCCCGGACGCTCCCCGGACGCCCTTTAAACTAGGACAAATCCGGGGAAACCCGGACGGATGGCAACTCTAAATACATGAAGTGTGATTTGTATTGTTTATTGTAATCCAAAACCATACCTACTTAGTATGCCTCGTAATAACATTGTTTTAAAGAAAGGCAAGCGAAAGAACTGATATCAGGTCAGATGGTGAAAGGCCACAATGTAGATTCTAATCCCTGGGGCTTCCCATACGCATATAGTATGTGGGAAGCCCCAGGGATATCTCCGACCGAGCGAGGTGGTATGCCCGGTCAGGCTGAAGCCGACTTGTAAGCATTTCAGTTGTTGTATATAAAGTGCCGAACTGTGAAAACTTCGATAGTACGATTCACGATCGTAGCGCTAATTGGTCCGCCATATGTGCAACACCAGAGAAGTTATCAGTTGTCGGTCTTTTCAATCATTCCCGCGTTGATATTGAAATAATGTAAACCCCTTACTAATAAACGCTGTATAAGCTTTGAATAGTTATACAGTGTTTTGTTCCCGTCGCACAAGTGACATGTTTAATTCGATAGAAGGAGACCAAACATTGTTTAACTATTCAAAGCTTATACAGCGTTTATTAGTAAGGGGGTATGAGTATAACATCAACCGGGTAATCTGTCGTTCGTGATGAAGCACGGTGAAATAATTTCTCAATTTGAAAACGAAATCGTCGGGAATCGGTTCGATATATTATGCGAAAAGTCGCGCTAAGTGAAAATCAATGCTGTCCAGTCGTCATTAAATATGCAGGGCCGTTCGATTGCACTGTCCATTCTAACCCTTTCAATTTGAAATCTTTGAATTGGAAACCGAATTACCCAGCGGTATTTCCGGACTGAACTTATGAATCTTATTTTGTACTGGCATCATACGTTTTAAACTTTAAACTTTTACGCCTTTCGGTTTTCTAACCATGGACATTGGACTGCAGTAAATATGGTACAAACTTGTATTTCTTTTTTTGTGACTTTTTTGTGACTCGTCAAGCTTTTATTTCGTGCTTTATAATGATTCACCGCAAGTTGTGAAGGTCGATTCTGCTAATTAAATGTCAATCCGGCAATAATATAGTTACAATCAAGTCCCCATAATATTAAAACGTCTATGTTAAAACTGTAAAACTCAAAAAATCTGTTTACGATATCAAGACGCTTCATTTATACACATACATACATACATATAATCACTCCTTTTTCCCGTAAAGGGGTAGGCAGAGACCACTTTTGCCACTTGCTACGATCCTTACATACTCGTTTCGCTTCGTTCACTTTCATTCTTACCATCCATTCCTCCTCTTACATTCAACGTAGCGAAGCGGCTCTCCATGGTCCGCTTTTCACCTCCGCGAGAAACGAGACGTGATGGGTGGTGAACCACATCGGCGCCATTTTGTATAATTAAATTATTTTTATTATTATCCATTGCGTTTCCACGGATTGGTAGAGAGGGGAAGGATAGGCGGTGTGGAAAGGAAGATTGGTAAGTTAGAGTGGGAAATAGGAAATGTAGGATATTACCGCCCAGGAGGGCATGGGATAGGACAGTAATAGCTAGGGAAGTCGGGGTCGCGAACCCGTATAATATTATACTATACCACAACTACCGGACAGGTAAGTTGGGATGAGTACCCCATGACATTTATAATTCATTTATAATTCAAAGTAAATTGAAAGTGTAAGTTAAATACATTAATTGGTTGGTAGATTTTTTTTTCCTTCTCCACCATAACCTTTTTTAAACGGGCAAATGGCCCACCACACGTTTCCCACCACTACAACTCTTGTGTAGCCAGGATCGACAGCGGTAACCAACCACAAAAACTCTTTGATATGATCTCACGGGTGCCCGAGGGACATGCCAAATCTGTCTTGGGACCAGCAACGAAATTAATCAGAAGAAAGGTTGGAGGAGTAGGAAGTGCTCCAGTTTCCCTCCCCAAGCAAAGTGGGACCATAACCTCACAATATCATAAAGGATACGCTCCACTTCAACATAGGCTACATTAGGGCTAATTACTCTGTATCGCTCATTTGTCAGCCTAACGACCGGCGCAGGTCTGTGGGTGACAGCGATCGTGGCATCAGCAATTAGTATGAGCAGGTGGATGGGTACGACCAGTATTTTAAGGGAAATGTAAACGTTACAATGCGTCATACGTCATTTCATGTTTACTAAATGTGATGATTTTTTACGCTTTGTTATTTAACTTTATTTTCGCGTAGTAATTAGTAGGTATTTTGCGCAGGTGCTGTACATCTTGCCGCGATAAAAGTTGCCTATGTCCTTCCCCAAGATCTATTTACCCTGTAAATTTATTTAATACCCGTTCAGTGGTTTAGTCGTCATTGCCGAATAAATAAACAGTGAACTTCATTAAAAATACTAGTAAGTAAAGATTAGTAAGGATTATGAAGGTGCGTTCTGTTATTTGTAACATATTGTGTTACTAAAAATGTTCGTATCTATGCTAGTTCGCGACTCTACTAGCGCTTTTAAGATAGCATTCCGGTCTTAGCGACAGGGACGCGCGACCCCGGATTAAATTTATATGGAGCACTAAACAAAACCTGCGAACGCGTCGCGCGACCGGCTGGCGTAGCCAAAGAAACCGATTCAATGTTTCGCTGGTTGCGATCGCAAACTCGCGAGTCGTGGTTGCGAGTGGTGGTCGCTAAGAACGGAATGCTACCTTAATTAAGTCGCGCAAACTCGCAACTTGAATCACACTAATTGTCACATAATTAAGGGCATAACTCTATCATGACCTATTTGTGATTTCATTGCTTGTGGTCCCTGGAGGACAATTAATTAGTGTAAATAATTGATAATTGTATGCCTATTCTGTTAAAATAATTGTAGGCCAATAGTTAAATGAAAATATTTAATTTTAATCATATTTAGATTCCGCAAATTTCGTTGCAAAATGAAAGCAACTATCATTTAAAACAATTCCTTACAGTTTTATTATAGTCGCTAGTAAGCTTTTGACAAATATTTTAAGGCTTCAATACATTAGGCTATATTGTCCGGAATCCAGAAGGCTTTAGAAAATTTAGAGCGTTGAAAATAGAAGTCTGGACTATATAATACAATAGAGATAAATCGGACAGTGAGTGTCGAGTTGTCAGATTTGACATTGACATTTTACTTGACACTCGTGTGTTCGATTATATTAGCACAGAGTATGGAGGGTACAGGAAAGGAGGACTATCTCTCTAAGGCAGATTAGCTAAAAAGTGTCCCACAAAAGTAGTAAATAACAGTTCCAAAACTGGCCATAATGACACTAGAGTCAGAAGAGGATTTGATATGAAGTTAGTAGTAAGTAGTAGTAAGAGATGGAATGAAGTTAGTTGAGTTAAATCACTAAGCCAATAACTAACTCTCAACTAACTTCACTCCATCTCTTATTGCTAACTTCATATCATACCCTCTTCTGACTCTAGCGCCGTTATGGCCAGTTTTGGGGCTGTTATTTAACTACTTTAGTCGGACATTTTTCATGTATGGACATAGTCCTCCTTTCCTCTATTCCCATAGCACAGAGTTCTATTTACAGCGCTGTTTTTTTCCGGCCGGAGTGATTCTGGATGATATAGTGCGAGCCTGAACCAGTCTCAACCTATCACGATACAGGTTGGGTGTCTGATGATGATGAATTTTAAGTCTACCCCCGTACATTACCCCCGCTTATTCCAAAATCCATTAAGCGAGCTCGCCGGGAGTGGTCGAATCAGTTTTTACATTAATTTGTCATTGTTGACGTGACACAATGGAAGTCGGTGTCAACTGTGTCATTTGTGTCAACTGTCAACTGGCCGCCATATTGCGTTAGTTACAGTCAAACAAACCAGTCACTGTGACTTCAAAGATATATAACGAATATAATAGGCATAAGGTATCCAAAATCATTACGGATACCTACTTCAGGCACATGAATCATGAAAAACAAAGAACCGGCCAAGTGCGAGTCAGAATCGCGTACGGGTTCCGTACAAATTTGCAAAAACGTACAACAACAAAAGAAAAAAAAAAGGATATTTGCGCAAAAAAAATGTAAATTAATTTGTGCAAAAATTAATGTGTGCAAAAAGGTAGTTTGCAATACAGCTGCTACTTCAATAAAACATTTTAAAGCACGTTTGTTGTAAATTGTAATGCTAATCATATGCTAATATATTCTGTGACATTGAAACTAAACACTATATCATCAGCAATTACTACTTGTTCCTGTACAATATGCTTTACCGACTTCAAAATATGATAGTACAGGACCTTGCCTACTGACCTGTCTTCAAAGTTCAGTCTTGGCAATGAAGCAATCAGCTTTTGCCTTGTCCAGAGGTTAGTGATAAACGTAACATATTTACAAAAACCGGCCAAGTGCGAGTTGGACTTGCGCAAGGGTTCAGTATCATTATACCAAATTACCAATACATTTTACATGTTTACTCATAGACGTATATATAGACGAGGCATTTTACGACTGTCCCCACTTAAATGACCCCAGATGGCGTAAATTTACTTGTATGAAGATTTGTTCTATTAAATGTACGTCATAGGCCATCCTTAGTTTAAATTATTGTGTTTACTTCTAATTTAGTTATTCTTGTACGAAGTTTTCCATGTAAGCGCATTTTACAAGTTAAATATTTTTATCACCTGAACTAATAAAGTTTTATAAGCAGTTATAGTTAACCTTTTAGAGGGGGGATGGGCTAGTTTAATAAAAAATGCGCTTTAAAGTTAAATATCTTGCAAATTTCCAAACGGATACCTAAATAAAAAAATCATCTTAGCAGCTGCAACCTCTTAATGTTCTTAAAAAACCTTTTTAATGATACCCCACATTATGGGGTAGACGCGAAAAAGAAAACCCACTGCCCACTTAACGTGTACACCCCGTTTGGAGTTTATTTATCGTGATTTTATTTCACATTTCTGTGGACGTGGTAAACACATATCCATACAAAGTTTCATCTCTAACACACCGTTTGGACTGCGGAACCCTAAAAATTGAGGCTTCAATACATACTTAAATTATATATTTTTGTTTCAGGTAAGCATTTGGAGTTTGGACATTTGGACCTACTCATCCACAACGATCACCCGTTGACCTTGTTCAATGAGTAGTTGTAGAGACAGCTTCTAGAATTTGCTTTTAATTGAATTTATTGTATCGGCTCTTCTAGAATTTTCTTTATTAGTATTATTAGATAACCGTCAAAGTTTGCCGAAAAACCCATGTCACAAATCAGCAACATATCGTAGGAAATTGTTACTCAGTTGGTAAAGAGTGAATGGCGGTGAGTGAGGACAAAGTGTCGATTAATCACTTTTCTTTTCCACTCCAGCTCGAGGGGAGCATGGGGACACAATAGTATGGGTACCCACGTGACTCCGGGTGCGATGAAAACGCTGCGATTTTTAACTGACTTATAGAAGAAAATTATCACTTCGTCGGGACTCGGGATGTTTTTGAAAACGTAGGGATTTTTAAACGACATTAAAAAGGAGTTTATTCGTCGGCATATCTATTGGCGAAAGTACGGATGGGATTTATTGAACAATAAGCAATTCAAAGTTTTAATTTACTTTAGGGAGATTTCCAGACTTAACCGTAATGATTTAATAATCCTCCTATCCTACTTCTTTAAACGTGAAAGTTTTACACAAAAACAACAGAACGGGTTTTGATGAAATAAAGGTAGTAGTTTAGGCTCTGGATACATTTTATCCCGAAAAAGTACTGAGTTATCGCGAATTGCTGTATTTACGCGGGCAGAGCCGCGGGCGAAAGCTAGTCTTTCAGTGAAATGGACAAGTAGGTAACTAAAGTTTGAGATTGATTCAGCAGTTTATGAGCTACATTCATTCATTTAGTTAATGCTAACTTAAGGAACTGCTAAATAGAGAATTTACAGAGTGGACTTAATGTCAAAATATCTGCTAATTATTAGGAGCTACTTAGTAGATATTTTGACATAAAGTATGCATTAAATCTGAGAGCGATAGGGCAACAAAGTCTTGGCCACTATGAATATTCCAACTATTTAGAAACCTCGCAAAAGTTCCAAGCAGTCTTTCAGCTTAACTTTAAGTATGTTCACCACTGTGGAGTTTTGTCCCGTGTGTTTCAAACAGTCGTCTGTTAATCGATGGTAAGCTAGCCGTCTCTGTCTCACCGACGTCTAGCACTATATCCGTCTCGCTCTACAATACGGAACAGGGAAAGTCCCGGGTAAAATATTCCTTTATTACCCAAAAAAAGCGCTGCATTCCTGAAACTGGGAACGATTTCTCGGAGTTTCGCTTCAGAATTTTAATTGTTTATTTGATTTGGATATTTGCATTTCCATGTTTCATTTCGCGTGATGAAGTAACGCGTTGCCACAGGAATATACGAATCTTCGGAGGAACAAAATAATTGGGGATTAATTATATTCTCTTTGATATGTACATTTGTTTTAAAACAGCAAAATTCTAACATTTTCCGAAAGGCAACATAAATATGGTCCGAAAAAATGCAAAAGTAGGTACAGAAATCAGTTGCTAAATTAATAAGTTACAGGACTGAAAAAACGACGTTTTCTTTGCTATGTTTAAAAACCGAAAGTTATTGTTAAAATCCTTATGTTATTTGTGACATTTTTGTTAAAACAATGATATAATTATATAAACGCAGTATTAAAGTTAATAAAATCAATTTTGTATTTACATATTTTCAACTGCTGTGATGTCACTCGTGATTTCGTGAGTCGACTCGTGCATAATTTTTGTGTAGAACGTTTTTAAAGCTCTTAAAATAGCGCTAAGAAAAAACGTAAGCAAAATGGCGACCGCTGGCGTTTAATAAGCAAAATGGCGGATTATGTCAGCAGTATTGAAGTTAGCAAACGTGCCCTGGCCGATAATCTGTTTTATTTTCTTTGGCGCTAGCAAGCGCTAACAAGCGCTTTTTTCCGATGAACACAGCCATTATATAGATAGCACATCTAATTTACGTTAATAATGAGATGGCGCAGAATGAAATAAAGGCATTACAACGTGCCATTAAAAATTTTGCGTGATTCTATACACGATTAAACTTTAGTACACAATTACACGGTAGAAGTGATAGTAAAAGGAATTTTAAACAAAATTACAAGTTTTCGTTGTCGCACGATAAATATTTATGCTGTAATTATAGCCCGGGATGAGTTATTCTTTAATTCAAAGTAACCGCAGTTTATACCGTGATTACAAGTATAAAATGTAAAGTTATTTGCTATTTAATAGTTGGGAAATTTTTCAGGAGGTGCATATATTAGTAAGCTGTTGTGGCGAAGGCTGGTTCTCTTTCATAGGGAAGTCCCAGCCTGTAAATAGGTAGGGGTTTGGATGAGGGTCTTCAAAATGTAAGTGGTAAGTGAAGCCGATAGGAATGGAGTTATAGGAACCCCACGCCACTGGTGAGCTGTGTGTTTTTAGTCTTAGAAACCAGAGCCTATGGTTGTAGTATGGATTTACTCTCTTAGTTTAGATTTCGAGATAGAAGGAAATAGGTAAATCCGATGCTCACTGGCTTTTAAAAAAACCTGAGAGGTTTAACCTAGGTTTCGTGGAAAGGCTATTGATGAGGTCAAATTTTTTTTCTAGGGGGGAAGGGGGATGACTTTGTATAGGGGGTGGGGGTGATTTTTGGGGTGGAGGGTTGTTGGGTTTGGTTGATTGATGATGAGAGAGAGAGAGAGAGACAGAAACACGCGCACGCCGCACGGCTTACAACTATAGCAAAAAGTGTCGTTAGAACTTTTGGTCTTAATTTTTCTCGTCTAACCCCCTTTCGCAACGCGCGATAAGGAACTTTGTTCCAAAAAAAACTTGATAAAGAAGATCTCTACTTGCTTAAGTTTTTTTCGGAAGGACTAAGATTACAATTTTTTTCAACACCTATCTAACTCCAGGAAGTTCTGATGCTGCCGCAAGGCAGTAACCCGTAACCCGTGCCTTTAGCAGTAAAGGAATAAGTTCAACTCCATACGAACAATAAAACATTCAATAACCCTACAGCTGACTGCGATGGGCTATTTTTACCCCGGCTATTAGCGTCCAGTTGAACAGACGCACAGATGGGATTCTTGGGGACTTATTGGTCTTTTTATGGCACTAGAATAGTGGGGTTAAAGGGCTTAGCGATTAATTGTTGGTGCATCCTTTTATTTTCAATCGTTTTTTTTGGTACCGTATAATAATAGAATAAATCAAATAATTTTAGAATAAGTGTGGTAAGAAAGACTTGTTTTCATTATCCAAACTCTGACCTGACCCATGAGGATGATGATAACAGCCTCCGCCAGCTAAGCTCTAAACCACTGGACCGGTTTAGAGCTTGGCTCTTGACTGAGGTCGTGGGTTCGGTTTCCGTGTTGGAACAAAAAAACGATTTTTTTTTGCTTTGATCGCAAATATCAAAACGATAAATACTGTTCAAATATTATGTTATTTGTGTAATTTTTTGTTACTAAAACGCAGTATTCAAGTAAATTATATCAATTTTGTATTTATCTTCATACATTTTCGTTGTGACAGCTGTGACGTCAGTCCTGCTACATTTTTGTATTTGTTACGTTTTTGATGCTCTCCGACGTTCTCACTTTTGTGATGACTGTATTTCGTCAACGTTTGATCGTAGATAAGCCATTGCAAAGGCAATATTTTCTGGCTTATGTACTTTTCGAAAAACCAATTAAAAAAAATATACATAGACTTCTCTATTTTAAATCGATATCTTCAAAATGCGGTGCCGCGTCGCGTCGGCTAACTAACTCTTAAGTTCGTGTCCACCGCCAACGTCAACGGGATGTCAACGTGAAAGACATGACGGCGCCGAAGTAGCGATACATATAATATCCACTATAGCCGTCTGTCTGTCCACCGCACGTCCGTCCCGTTCATCTGATCTCGACCAGAAATTGGCGGTGTACAAACAGCGCGTGTGTTTTCAAAGGTTACCCGACATGAAACGTTGCACTCCATCGAGCGGTTAGTTTAACTGTCAATATCAGCTACGCACGCCACACGCAAGGTCACGCATCGGTTACCACTAGGAAATCGTTGATTTATTGGGCACTTCTGCGTGCTTTTGTGTTAATGCGACTTGAGAAATGTCAAGAAAGCTGTAATCAAGTGTAATGATAGTTGTTTATAAAAAACTACATACTTACATTTGTTTCCGTTTGGTTAGGACATTTGGTTTCCAAGTTTGGTTAGAACAATGCAGGTTGATCACCTGATTGTTTGACTTGAAAGATGATACATGCGTCAGATTTGCATCTAAGATCTCTCGCCGGTTGTGTCGGTCATCCGTTCCACTGGGTTACAAGAGTAAAGGAAAAGTGAGTGCTCTTGTGTACTGCGCACATACTTGGGTACTATAAAAATAACTCCTGCGTCGCTGGCCTGATTTCAATGAAACGGCCACCGTCATCGAAATCGGTGTAGGAATCTATTATAATAATAATTATTAGCATACCTTTTAAAGTTTTTCTATTTGGAATCATAAGCAAAATTTTAAAGACTTGTGTTTTCTAAAAATAGTCGAACCTAAAATTAATTAAAGGACACTCGGGCCTTGGCAAATCGGGACCCAATAGCAAAAAGACAAATAATCCTATAACTAGGTATTATAAATGTCTTTCACATTTGTGAGGATAGATGGATGGATGTATGGATGGGTATTTGTTAAATATAGTTCATCCAGTGATGAACTATATTATACATCTATGAGTTCATCACTCCAACCCGACAGTAGTAACGACAAAGCTTTCACATCAATGAGGGTGTTTAAATTAGTGACATCTGACAGCTTTTTGACACGACAAGTACCGTCGGGCTACTAAGCGCCGCCTGGTGACAGACAAAGAATCGAAAATTCTTATTGACCGTTTTTGATACCACTTACGCCACCAGATGACGCTTTGTGAGCGTTAGGTCTGCACCCTAGCGGCAGAAAAAATATCAAACACTCTCATTATTGTTTCAATTGAAATCACCAATCCAACGACATACATGATACTACTAAGACTAGACTAATGTTCTAGCTTGTGTGTTTTTTTTACTTTTGTCATTTGGTGGTTAGCTGATAATAACCATTGCCTTTCATTCATCTAATAACTTATTTTATTAATGAGGACAATAGTCAATAATTATAATAATTGTGATATCGGCTGCGTTTGCGTCGTGACTCGTGACGTCATGTTATTACATAAATAATGTCAAAGTCAGTATCAGAGTCAGAATGTAGAGGTTATCTCTATTATGGCCAACATGTGCCCGTTTAATATCCAATTTTGTTGTTGCACCAGAAAGTCCTTTTTGCCATTTTTCGCTTTCCTAAAACTTAAACTGGTCTTCTAGAACAGTATAGGTCAGAGGTTCCCAAACTTATTCCGTCTAACGCCCACTTCGAAAATCAGTTATTTTGTAGCATCCCCCATTTTTTTTCACCTTAAAAACCTTAATAACATTCTCGCCTAGAGATTATCTTTTGTCTATTCAAAATTAACCAATAAAAATCAACATTGATCCATAATAATGCTACTCACATCAGCACCCCCCAATTTTTTTTGGGCCCCTTTTACCCCTCTAGGCTCCAGCGCCCACAAGGGGGCGTTATCGCCCACTTTGGGAAAGACTGGTATAGGTAGTTTAGGGAAAGTGTGCACGGGCTCCGCTACGGTTTCGAGGGAGCGCCGTTGTTAATCCATGGTTCGAAGTTGGTGTAGAATTGTAGATGCGACTCATAATTAACTCATAATTCAGATTTCAGAGTCAGAGCTGCAAACTGTTTTTGCTTTAAATTTTAAAATATATGTTAACTACTTCTGTAATTTGTGAAGATGAAATAAACGTTTTTTAGGGTTCCGTACCTCGAAAGGAAAAAACGGAACCCTTATAGGGTCATTTGTTGTTATTTTTTCTCATCGCAATTTGCTGATTGTATGATTACAGTGAAGGTTAGGATTATGAGGATAACATCTTCCGTTTAATATTATGATGTCAACAATTATTTCCAAAATGTCTTCCCACTTTCAATTACTTATGTGAAGTATCAGATTCATACCTAACGTGATATTATAAAAATTGCAAAAACTTTTCAAGGCAACACATCCTTATTACGTTACTTTCTTAAATAAACTTGGTGATGACTTGATGAGTGATTCTTTTACCTACTTCGTACAATTATTATCATCGACTAATGTTCTCACTCCCTAGTCCACGCTGATGTGGCTTCTATCTCTCATGGTAAAGAGAATTAGGCTGCAATATCCTAGACTACTACTTCGTATGAATTACCTACAGTGGTCGTCAAACTGCGGCCCGCGACCGTCATTAGTGCGGCCCGCGCAGCGGCGTATTTACCCTAGGCCCTAGGGTAAATACGAAGCTGCGGGTCTAGGGTTAAAAGGGCCATTGCCCGGGGCGGCTGGTGGATTTCTTTGGGCGCTATTTATTTTTAAGTTTTAATTTTCATTGACATTTTAATAAATTAAAAACAAATGAAGGCTTTGAACCCGCCCATTTGTTGTTGGAACTGGACCTTTGATCCCGAGTTAACACTCGGGTGTTAACTTGGGTTCGAAGGTTTCTTTTATCGTTTTTTTATTGTGACATATAACTTAAGGTTTACAATTTTACGGTCACATATTACATGTAAAATAAAGTATAAAATAGGAGACGGGAGGGGGGTCAATAAGTCAAAATTTTGCGTAACTTATCATTTCTACGGTTGTGAATACTTTGCTGCGTAACGGATTGATGTAATCGAACCTTTAGCCTCTATAAAAATCCTTCAACCCCAGACGGGCCGATAGAATCTGCGAAGATAAACAAATTGAAAGGCTTACACTTAACCCAATTGGGAACTAGTTCAACTCGATAAACTACTTTTTCTGAACAGATCTCTGGTTTACTTTATCTTAGATCGGATTAAGTCCTTTTATATTAAAAAAGTTTGTGAACTTTATCTATTGCTAACCAAGTGTACTTCAATATGGTATTCTTTGATAATTAATACTTACGTATGTGATATCTATGTGATGACCGTTAAAACTGAAAGTTACAACTTTTTCAAACTTTAAAGGATTGACTTTCAACCTAATCACTGCAAATTATGCTAAGGAGGCATGAACGTAAAAAAAGGCGGACACCGCTTCAGTAATATGAATAGTGAAATATCAAAGTAAGACGGCCGTATCGTAGCGACACGTGCCGCACGCTCACATTCACAGCAAAGTAAGACGATCGCCGCCAGTGCGCCAATGGCAATTATCCGTAAAACTCACACAAACTTAAGTCGTCGCCATTGTTGGGCTTTACTCAATGCTTAGCTCACCTTCCGTCCGCCTTTTTTTACGTCCTACATGGACTTATGGCTTATGGAAGGAGGCTTATGAAATAGCTGTTAGAAAGCTTATTATATAGCTTATGCTTGCCATGTTCGATTAAAAATCCACCTGCAATCGAAGTTACTGTATAAAAGTTAGATTTGTATCAAATTCGATTAAACCCACCTCGTTTGAAACAATATTTTCAGTCTAAAATGATGAGAATGTACGATCGAGATAGCAGAATGCGTTCCCATTAATATCGCGGGCTTTGTCCCCGACAATAGTAATGGCGGCATAAACTAGGCTTATGCGATGCAGTTTAAAGGTAACAGAGATATAATAAAGTTTCAATAAATTATCAGGGGTTGCATTTTAGCGTCGGTAAATCCTCCAAGAATGGTTTTAGATATCAGATTATAATAATAAGGATTTACCTCTCTATGTGATATATGATCTATGGGCGATTTACTATCAGGAAATCAATTAGATCAGTATCAGATCAGTATCAATTAGATTAATAGGTATATACTTACCGTCCTAAAAGTCGACGTCCAAAAATCACATCAACGGTGATAGTAATTAGGCAGTAGGGAGGCAATGATGCTCATGTTCTTACTCGAGGTTCTTACTGGTTTTGTAGATTGGTCGATGGAAAGAAGAAGAAATAATATTATGAAAGTTTTTTATTTTAGTGATGCGATGAGCAGGGGCAGCCTTACTAAACTTTAGAAAAAAGAAAATGACATAAAAAGTAGTTTTGTAGCAAAGTCATTAGATTTTAGTAGATTAAGTTGAGTTCAATATAAAATATCTGAGAAGTTCTTGAATTTAAATATTTTATTTTTTTATTTTTAATAAGTCTTTATGAACTTATACTACATTCAAATTGTCGATACTTTAAGCTGGAACTTCTTTGAGGTCTAGGTTTGGAGACTATCCCTTAACTTAATCTGATGGGTACGTTTAAATTTTGATACTTTTTTTTAACTCCCCAAGCAAATAAACTAATTTTCATACTTTGCTTACCAAAGACACGAGGGACATCTATACTATATTTATCTCACACACTAGAGTGTGTTACTATAAGAATCTCCTACTAGATCTTCCCTACAATATACAACGTATTATGATAATACAAGACATCAGGCAGGTCTTTAATTTTTAAAGAAGACCCCTGACTAGTGTCAGGTTGGACATTGGACAAAGCAAGCTGACTGCGCTAACTCGCTGAGCCAGCAATTTTGTATTTTTCTTTTAGCATAATATCTCGAAATGCATCCCCAAACAGTTAACAAAATATAATTCAATAAGAACAGGTCATCAATTACCAAATCAATTTATTGCTCGTTCACCGTTCACTCGGTACTCGTTCAGACAGACGCAGTTAAAAGACGATTGATAATCGGATGATCGGCGAATTATCGATATTGAATAGCGCAAATTGGACTTCCCTCGCTATACCGGTCCTTTGTTCTAAATCGATAATGAAGCGACAAGATTCAATTATTTAGTCACAGAAGAAAACAATTTTTGTGATAGGTTCACCTAATTGTTAAATTAGGGTATACCCACTATGGCGATGCCAAAAGGAAAAGTAATGATGGCAGTCTTTATATTTATTAATAATACATCGGTATTCGGTATGTATACAGATCTATACAGATTTGAAATAATAGTCTGGACTCAGGGCTACTTAATCCGCAATTATTTTGGTAACTGACCGGTCACGACCTGATTTGCCACATGACCTGACCCATCACGTTAGATCTTTGAGTATTCAAAGCGTTACGTGTTTGAAAATATTAAGAAGTTGGGACGACTGACGTTGTTGTTTGGCGTTTTTCGCAGGAAAGACAGATGTCGTAACTATATGAACTTGAATAAATAAATACAGTACACCTACACCTACAACCTACACCAACATCTACACCTACAACTACACCTACAGTTACAAACTATGTGTACGAACTACGAAGACGTAAATAAAATCATGTGATTCGAATCTTGACAGCTCGGCCCTACTGTTGTTACGACACAGCTTTCTCACCTGCACAATGCGCGTGTAAGTTTTTGGTAATAATTAGCCGAGTTCCTGTTCCGTTCTGGTCTGCTGGTGTGCATCATCAGTGCGCATGAGTTCACTACCGGCTTTCATCGGATTTGGACCTTCGGAAACGAATTAAATAAGAGGGATTGGTTCGGCTTCAAACCAAGTTTAAATTAAAAAAAAAACAAGAAAAAAGCCCAATGCCACTATTTTCGATATAATATCGCCTCGGTCAACGCGCTGACTTAGCTGAGCACACGCGAGTGGTGATACCACCTGAAAATCCAAACGAGATTCAATTATAGACTAGGGCTTACCTTTGAAAATGGTCTAAAGTGAAAAAAAAAATTAGTGGGATGAAACCCATTGGAGAAGGAAGAAAATATAACAAAATAAAAGGAAAACTAATTTACGGGCAATTTGAGGTCGGGAAGTGTAAGGGGGTGAGTTTTTAAGGTTCTACCCTTAAAAACTCACCCCCTTACACGGTTTATCTCATACAAGTCCTATGGAAAAAGTAAAATGGAAAAGTTGTAGATAATAAAAAGATCTACAACTATTGTATTTATCTACATTTTTTTTTATATAACCTCAAAATTTATGTGAAAAATTTCATATAACCAAGTTTTTTGTTTTCTATTTTTATCTAAGTACTTAAGTAATACAATAAAAAAAAATTTGACTTAATATCGAAAAATTATCCCTCGAAAATTCTCCCGTCAAAATATCAGCTTTTTTTAAAAAGTCGGTGGACTTTTTGTTCGTTGAAATTTCTCCTTTCCGATGCAAAGAAAAGAACAGGAGGGCTAGACAAGATGCATTAAATAATATCGACGGCGAACTTCGTGAATAAAAAATGTATGGGATTGACATAAGCGTGCGTTAAATGACATATTCAGTCGTATCGTTAAAAAAATTGGTAGCCAAACAGCCACTTTGAACGAATACGCTAACGATGCACCCATATAACGAATTGCTCTAACGCGTTTCTCCATACAATGCCTAGACAAGCGGCCGTAAGTGACATTTAGCAGATCGTGATCTTTATCTTTATCGACCTAACGATAAAGATACCCAGATAGCTACCTTTATCGCCTCAACGAACAATATGGCGGATTTTTATTGATCAGCTGTTATTTGTAAATAATAATGATTTGCCTAAAGTTGCCTAAACGGTCTATAAAACACCTTCTGCTAGTAGTCTATATTGCAAAAAGTCAAAAGAATTCAATCTAAAGTATTCAATAAATCACAATTATTGTCAATACCTAATATGTAATTCATTGTATTCAAGTATAATTCAACACTTTGTTAAAATATAAATTTCTTAATTTGTAGCTTACTTGCAGTTTGTAATCTTTACACGCTACTATATCAGCTGAAAGCAATCTTTAGGTGTATAGTAGGTACCTAAATTACTACTATAATTTAGGTACCAAATGGAGTTCATAATTAAGCAAGTTTCTCTGAAACTTCCTTAGAAATAAAGATTTGTTTTTAGTAATTAAAATTTATAAGTTTTTCAATGTAATGATATTTTATTGTCATCGATGCTCAACACCTTCGCCTTATAAATGGGTTAGAAGGACACAAACACCTCATAAAAGTTTTGAAATATTTGCTATTATACTTTGATTAATTATTACAAATTTAATATTATATATCTATGCTACCTATTATACACCTATTATAAACAGTCAAGTAGTGTTAACCAATTAAATACTTAATATTTAATCTCTATAGTATATTTGTGACTAAATAATTCGTGCCGTATCAAGTGTCCGTATTAGGATTGATTAAATAATAACAATACAAGAGTATCTACATTTTATTTTACTTTTTAAAGTAAGTTTTACATGGTTTTAGTAAGAAAATAAACTTAAAATGTAAAAATACTTTTATTTCTTGCAAAGGAATTACATAATGCAGATATTTCTTTAAATAATTAGTTTTATCTCAAGTCACATAACCAATAATAACATTATACAATTTAAAAATCAACACAGCTAATAATTATTATTATTTACACGCACTAGTTAGAGCCTGTCACAGAATGAATACAAATTAACTTAGGTTCGTAGCGGTTTTGATACATTAATAATTACATTATGATTTATATCACTTCTCACTATCAGTGGCGAAGGCTGCTTCTTCAAAGGGAAGCCGGAACCTGTATCATAGGTAGGGATTTCTATGAAGGTTTGCAAAAGGTATGTGACAACTCTACCGGTGAAGGAAAACATCGTGAGGAAACCCGCACATAGTTGGCCCCAGACGTATTGACTAGTCATTCCTCTGGACTAGGGTGGCTATGTTGTGAGAATGCCGTATGCGCTTGGGAAATCATACGATATTTAAAAAACAACTGTCCCAGGCACTACAGTATTTCAAGAGTGGTTACTTCGCTCGGAGAATACTGTATAAATCATCCATCATCGGATGTAAAGGCCTAAGTTAGGTAAATTGTTATTTTGATAACAAACAAAAATAATTGTACTTCATCTTCTTCTTCTTCTGGCCAGTTTTTTTTTTACCAGGACATGGATATAGTCCTAAGGATAGAAGACTCCGTATTTTGTAATTGCTAAAAAGAACTGTATTGCCCTGGTAATAGAGTGTATTTCACAATGCACGTATCATAGAGGCAAATCCGAGCCGAGCGAGATAGCCATAAGGGAGGCCGTGTGTCTCGTTCTTGCATGTTGCCAACCAGAAAAATGTTGGTATTTTTAAAAAGTAACTTGAAAAATCTTAGATAAAACGAGTGTACTTTATTATTATTTTAACAAATGTTTATAACTATATCATATTCTAATTAAAAAAGTTAGAAATAGTCATTTAATACTAAATAAAAATGCAGTTTACATTAAAACCTTTTCCTTCTTTTTTATTAGATGGTATCATTCGCAAGACAATAGATACGCCATTACAGTCGGACAAGGATCTTTTGGCACTTGGATGGGGGCGTGAGTGTCGCAAATAAGAACAATACTTATTACTAAAAGTGAAATTTTACAAGACGGCGATGTTATTACTGATTTTATCCACGTGCCAAAAGGTATGTGTCGCAACTACAAAACAATACAATATAATACTAAAAGTGACATTTTACAAGACGGCGATGTTAGTTCTGATTTTGTCCACGTGCCAAAAGATCCTTGTCAGACTGTACACATATTTTATGCTGAACACCGGATAATATTAAAATTCATAATAGTACCGGTGCTGGATTTGCTGGACGCACCGTGAGTATGGCCTTTAGTGTAATCTCTTAAAATCTGTTTATAATGTGTGTCCTATGACCATTTGGCAAGAAATCTGTATAAAATCTGTATTATCAATGAAAACTAGAAGATAATTAATTAAATAATGTATTATATAATATAATTATTCAAAATAGAACTCTGGAGTCATACAATAGATAAACAGTTATCCAATTGTGTGTCTAATTTATAATCCTCTGAATTTTTCCCGGTGTTTCGGATTTCGGTGCATATTGAAGTTCCAGCCCACGAAGTATAGTTAACAAGGAGTCCGAACGTAATGTTAAAATAATGGTCTCAATTACTGGGACAGATTTTTGCCGGTAGAGCGCGCGACGGTTCGACATGCACTCGTTTGAAATTACGCGGGAAGTTTAAAATTGCTATTGACAGCTCTGGAAAGATTGAAATCTTATTATATAAAAGTTTTAGGAAATTCTTAGAAACTGTTCTCGAAAAATAGATACCGTAGAACACGGTAATTGCCTAACGGTAATTTAAAAATAATTGTAATAAATAATAGTATTGGCAACACTCGGTATAATAGTATTGGCAACACTTGGTACTCGTCGGTCTCGCACGCCTAGCGGCAGAAAAGAGAACTAAGATCTGGTCCTATTATTGTGTACATAATTATTATTAAAAAGCCTATACCGTTCGGACTCCTGGTATCTATGCTTCATGTTCCAGCCTTACAACCGTAATAATCGGCCTTGTTAAATAAGTACCTACTTTATTCTTATTGTAAATATCTACACTTGAAATTTGATTCCATTTTATACAAAACACTCTAGGAACTTTCAATAAAACTTCTAGGTACCGTTTTACTGAATCGACTGACTTGCACTGACTATTTGTATCAAAATTTGTATTTTGAACTTTGACTAGACATTAGACTTGAAAATAATACGGTGTTGAAATCATATAGGTACCTACATTAAATCTAGTTGTCTGCCTTTTTAACTTGACACTGACAAATAGTTTTATGCCGTAACGCCATCAATAATTAAAAAAAAAAAATATGACATTTGACAACTTCACAACTGACGGCTAAATTCTTGAAATCATAAACAACTAACGTTTGAGCAATTCGTTGTTGCGATTCGAACAACAGTGTGCGTTTGTCTAGGGACAAAATGTCGTGATCTCAAAAGAGAAGTCGATACGACAGATCTTTCCGAATTTTAACGAAGGTAATTTGTCTAGGCGCCCAGGTAGCAAGTCCTAGACCCGCCTCGGCTTTCTATCCTTCTCTTATCGGTTTTCTCCTATATTGTATCGTGTGTTACATCTTTGAAACTCTGCGATAATAATGACCTCTGTGGCTCAATGGTTAGAGTTGGCGCTCAGGCCGGAGGTCGTGGGTTTGAATCCCCCAGGGGACAAGAAGTTTTCTGTGGTCCTGGGTGTGTAAAAATATGGTGTATTATAATAATAAAAATCCTAAATATAAGTATGCTGTATGGTATAAAAATGAATAAGTATTGAATATATTTTCGTTGTTTGGTACCTCTAACACAAGTTCTTCGGAAACTTACCACGGGTTCACATCGAGGTAGATTGAAAGCGTCCATACTATATTATTATTAACTAGCTATTGCCCGTGGCTCCGCCCCCGTAAATACAGTATCCCTCGGGAACACTGCATTTTTGCTGGATAAAAAGTAGCCTATGTTTTAATCTAAAGCCTAAACTACTAACATGCCAAATTTCATCAAAATCCGTTCCGTTTTGCGTGAAATAGTAACAATCATCCATCCATACATCCTCACTTACTTTCACATTTATAATATTAGTAGGAAGTAGGATGCTTACTCGTCACTCGTAATTGTACAATATTTCTAAATCGTCAGCTTGTCCAGGTCTACGCATTCTTCCATTCCCTTTCAGAAGCAACTAATAGGTCACTAGGACAAAAGAAACAAACCGCACTAGTCTTAATATGATTTTACTATTGTTTAAAAATGAAAAGCGACAACAATAACAACAACACTCGATCAATAAAAACAGTGCCTATCACCGGGCCCATATTTCTACCCCGCCTGCAGGCATAAAACTGGAATAAAACCTAGTAATGTTACCAGGATACTGGCCTTTTCAAGCAATAATAGCCCATATTACAAAGGGGTACAGTCTGCATTACAACTGCAGAAAACGGAATCAGGACTCTATTATTCGAAGAAAAAAAGCTCTATGTAGGTCAGGTAAGGTTCATATTTCATTGATGCGGGCATGTTTTCGGTAATATTTTGTACGCGCTTAAATAGTTTTTTGTTAGCCATATAAAGCCGTTTTTAGGTGTTTCAGTGCTGCAGATATTTCCATTTTGCTATTACGAGGAAAATAAAATATTTTTAGATTTAGGCAACATTTAAGTATCCAATAACATAATATCCATGCTGATTTGTATTTTGTATTTTAATTGCCTGTATATTATATTAAATGCGAGGAAAATACTAAAAACCACAATAAAATTATGCCATAGATTCTTATCTGGAAAACATTTGATGTTCGTTCCTTCGGTAGCGTGAATTCGGGTCTCCAGTGCCACTTGACTGTTAAAATATTGTTACGTGTTAGGGTTCGAAGGATTTGGAGAGAAAGACCTGCTGACTCTTTGGAAGACTTTATTTACTAGCACTTGGTCCAACACAAAGCACTAGGTCTAACACTAAACACTAAGTCCAAACACTAAGCACTAAGTCCAAACACTAAGCACTAACAGTGTCCTTAAGTCGTAGCCAAATCGCGGGTTTCACTGGTATTAATCACTGGTATCACTTTTACTTATCGCCTGTTTCGCCTCGAAATCGCCCGAAGGTAGCTCGAAACTGAACTCGTTCGCATCTCTGTGGCGTATTTATATGGGCCGAATCGAGTTCCAGACCGTTCCAGAAATATTCGCTAGCCGCGTGAACTGGTTGAATTGTTCCGGAATATTCGCACAGTAGCGCCATCTAGTATTGAGTAGACGTGAAAACGTTGTCCCTGTTCGCACCAAGTGGTTTCATTGGTTGACGCTAGATGGCGCTAGTCTTATTGTTCGTAACACTACTCCCCTCTTAGAGATGCTCGTCCCGAGCATCGTTGTTACTGCCATGGTACCGCGCCAGACGGTCTATGTGTACCACTTTGAATGCCCCTCTTGGTTGCTTTTGGATCCTATAAGTCACATCATTTATTCGGGTAAGCACTTTGTATGGTCCGTCCCACTTGGTCTGCAACTTTGGAGATTTCCCTTTCCGGCGAGTTGGGTTATGCAGCCACACCAGTGACCCTTCCTCGAAGCCGCTCGTGTTCGATTTCCGGTCGTACCTGGTTTTCATGTTCTTACTTGACTGTAACCCATTTTCCCGAACCAAGGCGTGTATATAGCGCATTTTTTTCCTTAAATCGCAGACATAGTCTTGTACGGTCTCTGGTCCCTCCGGTGACCCTCCTGTCAATAGGTCTACTGGTATTCGTAGTTCTCTACCGTAGTTGACATACGCCGGGGTAGCTTTTATGCTCTCATGCTCGGCGGTTCGGTATGACAGAAGGAAGAGTGGTATATACTTGTCCCAATCCTTTTGTTTGTCGTCTACCAATTTCGCCAAATGCCTCTCAAGGGTTTGGTTAAATCTTTCTACCATTCCATCAGACTGTGGATGGTACGCGGTGGTCCTCGTCTTATGCATGCCCAAAATTCTGCACACTTCCTGGAACACCTGCGATTCGAAGTTCCTGCCTTGATCAGAATGGATTTCTAGAGGCACACCAAAGCGACATATCACTTCTTCGACTAATTTAGAAGCGACTGTTGTAGCTTCTTGGTTTGGTATGGCGAACACCTCGGGCCATTTGGTGAAGTAGTCCATGACAACCATAAAATACTTGTTTCCCGATTCCGTTACAGGAAATGGCCCAGCTACGTCAACTGCAATCCGTTCCCACGGTGCACCGACGTCATACAACCGCAGGTTCCCACGGCTCCTGGTCTGTGGTCCTTTTACAGCAGCGCAAGTAGTACATTTGCGGCACCAATCCTGTACATCATCTCGACAATGCAACCAGTAGAATCTTTCGCGCACTTTTGTTAACGTCCTCTTGACACCTAGATGACCTCCTGATACGCCATCATGTATTTCACGGAGAACATCTGGTACTCTCGTTCTTGGGACAATTATCTGAAGATGGAACTCTCTGCCGTTAGTCTTCTCCCATTTCCGGTAGAGTATTCCGTTTTGAAGTATCAGACTGTCCCATTGCGCCCAGTACGCCTTTGTGACAGCGCCAGTGGGTGCAACCTCACTCCAGATTGGTTTGACGTCACCCCGTTTCTTCCATGTGACGATGTGCCGAAGGTCGTCATCTCTTTCTTGGGCCTCCCTCATAGCATCATTCTCCCAGAGACCCAAAGGACTTGTTCTCGTTAGCTTCAATGTAACTTCATTAGATTCCTGCTTAACACAATGTTTGCAGTCTTCCGAACACGGCCTTCGTGAAAGTGCGTCGGCATTCCCATGCGTCTTTCCGCTGCGGTGTTCCGTCTTGAAGTCATACTCCTGAAGCTGTTTGTAGGGATTCTCCAACTATATGTTTATATTTATTATTTTATTATGTTTATTATTTACAATAAAACTTATATATATATACTTAATAAATTATTATTTACATATTTACATTATACATATATATATAAAATATATTTATACACTAAAATAAAAACAAATATTAGTAATATAAAACCTTATCCTATTTAAATAATATAATACTTACACTAATAACATCATTAATTAAAACCTACGGATAACGTGCCGTGCCGTTGACACAAACCGTAGTATGGAACCGCGCACGACAAGTGACCGCGGTGACGTCAATGAGACGGAGCATACGAGTGCGAGTAGCGCGTCCGAGAACCGGCTAGTCGCTGCGCCGACGCACGCCGCGGACCGCTCCCGCTCGCTTGACAGACAGTCTGATTTTCACGCCATCGCGACGCAGATGCTTTGCTATAGTTCCTTGCTTAATACTTTCTTTCTATACTGTAACTACGGACTTTCTTCTGAACTATAAATTGTGCTTGCTTTCCATAATTCTCCTTCTGTGCCTTCAATCAATAGTGTGTGTGTGTGGAACAATAAACGAACATTATCGAATTCAGTGAGTTATTTATATTATCCTCGCACACGATAACTATACTGTTCAATCCATCGAGCTACTTGACCTTCTGGGTTCTTGAATTGCAGTAGCCACTTCAAGGCTGCGTGATCAGTTCGCAGCAAAAAATGTCTGCCGATGAGATATTTGTTGAAATGTTGTAGCGTCTTTACAACAGCCAAGAGTTCTCTTCTTGTCACGCAGTAGTTTCTCTCTGGCTTGGATAAAGATTTGCTGAAATATGCAATAACAACTTCTCTTTCACCCCGTTTTTGAGATAACACTCCTCCAATGGCCGTGTTGCTTGCATCCGTGTCGACTATAAACTGACCTTCAGTTTGTGGATACCCCAGGATTGGTGTTTCACACAGATGCTTCTTCAGTTTCTGAAAAGAATCTTCACAAGTCTCATCCCAACTAAATTGTCGTTTATCTTCTGTCAGCCGATGTAATGGCTTGGCTATTTCCGAGAATCCTTTAACAAAACGCCTGTAGTATGAACATAGGCCGAGGAATGCTCGCACTTCGGTTTTGTCCTTAGGGGTAGGCCATTTTTGAACTGCTTCCAGTTTCTCCGGGTCTGTCTGGATTCCATCACTGGAGATAACATGGCCGAGATAATTGACCTTACTCCTGAATAAACGACATTTCTTTGGGTTCAACTTTAATTTGGCTCCCTCTATTTTGGCGAAAACTCGCTCCAAGTTTCGTAAATGGTCCTCGAAGTCGCGGCCGACAATGATGACGTCATCTAAGTAGACCAAGCAGGCCTCTCCAACTAAGCCTGCCAGTACACACTCCATGAGTCGCTCAAATGTGGCAGGTGCGTTGCACAATCCGAAGGGCATGACGTTAAATTGCCATAAACCTTTACCGGTCGAGAAAGCTGTCTTTTTCTTGTCCTTTGGATGAATTTCCACCTGCCAGTATCCAGATTTCAGGTCTAGGGTCGAGAACCATTTCATGCCATTCAAGGTATCTAAAGTGTCGTCAATTCTAGGTAACGGGTAACTGTCTTTCTTAGTGACATCATTGAGACGCCTATAGTCCACGCAAAATCTCGTGCTACCATCTTTCTTCTTCACTAATACAACAGGTGAGCACCACGGACTTGCAGACGGTTCAATAATCTTATTCCTTCTCATGTCCTCCAAAAGGCCTTCAACTTCTTTTTCCTTTGCAATTGGTACCCGTCTTGCTCGTTGACGAATTGGTCTCTCGCTTCCGGTATCTATCCTGTGCTGAACTATCGACGTTCTTCCAAGGTCCCCTTCTTGACTGGAGAAGATATTCGCGTAGCGCTGTAAAAACTTCTTAGCTTTCATGTTCTGCGAATAAGTCAGATTACTCTTGCAGTCATCGAGTAGCTCAGTCACTAATCCGTAATTCTTGTTGTTTACTGAATCTGCGCTTGTCATCGAACTACACTTTTTCATCCAGACAACTTCCTCGCACTTTCCAATGACGTCACCTTTGTTCAAGCAGATCTCGCGATCACCAAGATTCAAAACCTTGACCACAGCGTTACTGCTTCCACTAACAAGGGTTCTCGCCGTCATCAGTTTTTGCGCCGATGTCTTGGTAGGTGTGCCTTCGATCAACACGCATCTGTTTGACTTTTTCATTCCAACTGGCGGCAGTTTCACTAGCACCCGAGCTTCCGCTCGTCCAGGTATGATGACTTTCTTTACACATGCGACTTTCCCGCAGACGCCTCCAAGAATGAAGATTTCTTCTTCACCACACTTGAAAACTCCGTCAGCGACATTAATTTTGCAGTTGTGTTTCTTCATGAAATCCAACCCCAAGATGCAATCATCCATAATCTCGGCCACGATAGCGTTATGAGAGTATGAGGACCCCCCTACATACATCGTGACTGACGTTTCTCCCAGGACAGGTATTGGTTGACCGGAGGCAGTAAGAAGCCGACAGTGAATTTTCCTCTTGTGCCCCCTTGCGGCTTTTACCAGCTTTGGGTTCACTATTGTTCTAGAGGCTCCTGTGTCTAGGGTCATTTTGCAATCCGTTCCGTTAATAGTCCCCTGAATCACAAGACTATTCCCGCTGCATGCCTGGGAAATAACAGTTATCGGGGCTTCCTCCGCGTCAGCCAGTACTCGCCCCTTAGTCCTGGCTTTTATTCGTTTCCCTGATCGCGGGCAGGGGACGGAGCCCCTTGCTTCATCAGCTTCTCTATTAGCTCCTCCATCCTTTTCATCCTTGCCATCTGGGTCTCCTTCTGTGGGCAGTTGAGCTGAAGATGGCCCCTCTCGCCGCACTTGTAGCACATGGCTCCAGAACTTTTCTTCGTAGGAGCCTTAACCTCCTTGACTTCCTCAGAGACCTCGCGGATCTTATAGGTCTGCCGTATGTCATGGCGAACAGCCTCGACCTCCAAAGCATGTGCCAATGCTTCCCTTAGCGAGGTATGGTGACGAAGCCTCACTGCAGCTCTAACCTCCAGGTCTTTGATTCCGTCGACAAATGCTTGAACCATATTCGTGTCTACCATCTTGGTATCGGCTCCTGGGTGTGCCTTCCTGACGAGTTTTTCAATTTCCAACGCCCATTGTTGTAGTCCTTCTCCTGAACGTTGGACTCTGTCACGCAGTTGGGCACGGAACACGTGCTCCAGGTGTCGCTCCCCGTATCTGGATTCAAGTGCCTCCATCAGGTCTTGGAACCCCTTTCCTGTATGTGGCAGTGCTTCCAGGACCGACAAAGCTTGCCCTCTGAGCGCAACAGTGAGAGCGGTCAGGCATTGTTCTTCCGTCCATCCGTTGGCAGTAGCAACAGTCTGGAATTGCTGACGATAAGCGTTCCAAGAAGTAGTGCCGTCGTACGGCGGCACTTTCACTCTCGGTCCTTGTGCCACAACGGTAGTTCCACTAGACATCGCAACTCCCGTGGTTTCAAGGCGCACTACTTTCTTCTGTAGTTCAGCGAGGCCGGTTTTCACGTTTTCAACATCCAATCCTAACCCAGTAACTCGTTCTTCCACTACGTCGACATCTTTTCGAAGCTTCATCACCGTGTCACTAACATCCTTTATAGCCCAAAGCGCTTTTTCTTGGAGGTCTTTTTGTTGCTCTTGCGATTCTTGCAAACGTTCTTGTGACTGTTGCAAATCACCGAGCTTGCGTTCTTGTGATTCCTTCATTGCCCGAATTTCAGCCCTTTGCAGCTCCATTATTTCAATTAAATTTCCTAATTGAAGAGCCACGGTACTGCTGGTGGGTGTGGCTTGTCTGGAAGGCGTGGCAAGGTGGGTGGAGTCAGTGGGCGGGGCTTGAGTGGGCGTGACCCGGTGGGCGGGGCCAATGGGCGTGGCCTGAGTGGGTGTGACCCAGTGGGCGGAGTCGGTGGGCGTGGCTTGGGTCAAAGTGGGCGGAGCCTGGGGGGCGTGGTCAGTGGGCGGGTTCTGGTGGGCGGGGTCAGTGGGTGGGGCTTGGCCCACAGTGGGCGGAGCTTGGTCCCCAGTGGGTGTGGCCTCCGCAGCTCGTTGTGCCCTTGTTCTGACGCCCTCCTTGAAGTCCTCTCTCGGAGTCAATGGCATCTCCAAATCTCACTTCCGACACCAGTTGTTACGTGTTAGGGTTCGAAGGATTTGGAGAGAAAGACCTGCTGACTCTTTGGAAGACTTTATTTACTAGCACTTGGTCCAACACAAAGCACTAGGTCTAACACTAAACACTAAGTCCAAACACTAAGCACTAAGTCCAAACACTAAGCACTAACAGTGTCCTTAAGTCGTAGCCAAATCGCGGGTTTCACTGGTATTAATCACTGGTATCACTTTTACTTATCGCCTGTTTCGCCTCGAAATCGCCCGAAGGTAGCTCGAAACTGAACTCGTTCGCATCTCTGTGGCGTATTTATATGGGCCGAATCGAGTTCCAGACCGTTCCAGAAATATTCGCTAGCCGCGTGAACTGGTTGAATTGTTCCGGAATATTCGCACAGTAGCGCCATCTAGTATTGAGTAGACGTGAAAACGTTGTCCCTGTTCGCACCAAGTGGTTTCATTGGTTGACGCTAGATGGCGCTAGTCTTATTGTTCGTAACAATATTATAAAAATATTATAATAAGGTGCGTTCTATGTTAGAATGCAAAACTGTGCTATTTCAGAAATTTATTATATTTTTTTCCCAATCTTAAATAGTGCGTAATGTAAAATGTTGAATTGGCCGGCCCCATGAGATTGTAGGTGTAGGTTGTGGATATGGGTGTAGTTTGTAGGTGCAGATGTAGGTGTAGTTAGTAGGTGAAGTTTTTGGTGTTGAAATCGTAGGTGTACGTATGTAGGTAGGTAGGTAAGCAGGTAAGTAGATAGTGAGGAGGGTAGGTGTAGGCGTAGATAGAACATGTAGGTTATAGGTATTGGTTGTACTTACTTGAAAAAAGAAAGCTATAAAACGACGTCTGTCCATCAATAGAGTTAGTAGTTCATATTTTATTTTATTAATTTTATTATTATAATTAAAAAGTCAATAAAAGTAGAAATTTGACAGTAAATAGCGCCCTTCCCCGCCCCTCGCAGCCTGCTGACCCGGGCCATGGCCCTTAGGGTAAATACGCCGCTGCTAGGCCGAGGGCCGCACGCACGGCCGCGTGCCTCAGTTCGTCGACCACGGACATAAGTAAAGCTTACGGCCCCGATAGCTCTGTGCCGATAGTGAGGACGTTGATGGTGATGATAATCATAATGGCGATAATAATAATGATCTAGTTTCTTGTACATAGGTAATTTGTGCAATGAAACACCGAAGTAACTCGCCTACTCGGTGTACTCACAGGCGAAATATATCAATGTTTCCCCAGCAATTTCCCTGACTCCAGAGCTTACCCGCTCTAGCACACCCTAATAATCTTAAAGACAGGCTGAACCCTTAAGCCCATTGTAAATTAACGATCTTAGCTCCCCCAGACCCTTACCCTTGTCATTTCAGAGATCCTTTCCTGATGCTTTTTCGATATCCATAATATTAGACTTTTTCGCCAGACCATCTGACTAGTCCGAGCCATACATTTAAATCCCAATAGGCGATTTTGTTGAGGGGATGAACATTGGATTTTTGTTTAATGGTCCCTTTTATAGGTAGGTACTCTGAACAGAGGTTCAGAACGAATTTAATGTTTTTGTAAACAAAAAAATTAAATTCGATCAAATTAATGTCATTGTATTTTTACCCGACTACGGCGAAGGAAGGGTAATGATTTTGACAGTCTTATGTATGCATGTTTTTTCCATCGTAGCGTCTAAACTAGTGATTCGATTTTAATGAATGAGGTGTCAATAGATTCGTTATTATTATCGCACGGGTAATACCTAGGCTATGTAATCTATACTAATATAATAAAGAGGAAAAGTTTGTTTATTTGCATTGAATAGGCTCCGAACCTACTGGACCGATTTCGACGAAATTTGACACGGATGTAGAGTTGACCACGGGGAAGGACATATGCTACTTTTTATCGCGGAAAAATGTACGGTTTCTGCGAAATTAACTTTTGCGCACACGAAGTCGCGGGCAACATCTAGTTTATCTATTAGTCGAGTTTTAATTTTTAAGTTTTGATTATTATTTCACAATTAATAATTAATTAAGTGACGTTTAAAATAGCAGCATTATATTGTGTACCTATTTTTAACCCTCGAGCCCCGACTAAAACAGATCCGAGAACGTATGTCTGTCCGTGCCATCGTTGCTCCCAAACGGATGAATCGATTTTGATCTTGTTTTTTTGTTCGAAACCTGAACCTTAATTCTCGTATTTAAAGTAGACTTCATTTTAATTTGTTTGGATTGAAAGTGAAGCGACATGTAGCCGTGAACGGATTTTATGACGTTTCGACCAATCAGAGCGCGTTTCACGTCGGTTGAACGTTCATAAAAACACCGTTTGAGAGTTTTAGCGTGCCGTGACTTTATTGTAATTGTATTAATACATGTTTTATTTAGCAGAATTTCCCTCTGACGTAATCGAGATTGTCCCTAGCTATAAATCATCATCATCAGTTCGCTCACTGCTTGACAATTGACAAAAGAGATTTTATTTTGTTTACCAAAATATTAAAATCGATCTGAATAGAGCATGAGCGGACCATGGAGAGACGCTTGGCTACGTTGAATGTAAGAGGAGGAATGGATGGTAAGAATGAAAGTGGACGAAGCGAAACAAGTATGTAAGGATCGTAGTAAGTGGAAAGAAGTGGTCTCTGCCTACCCCTACGGGAAAGAGGCGGTCCTGTCTACCTCTACGGGAAAAAGGCGTGATTATATGTATGTACCTATGTATGAATAGAGCATAAAATCAGTTTTTACACGAAACTAGAAAAAATAACATTATTTTTATTATTATTCAAATTTTTATCCTCGAAAATTTCTAGGAAATGATAAATGAATTCTATCGGCAATCGGCATGTTATTCTGTGTGATACGCATTCAAATTTACTGTTATTATTTTTACGGGAAAGTCATAAAAATAACTGTACATTTTAGCGAATAATTATGGCTTGTATAATAAAAATATTTCGATATCAACTTTTCTAATTTCTCATTTAGACTGTAAAAAAAGAAAAACGTCGCCTCCGTGACTTGACTTCAAATTGGTGGCAACGTTAAAAAGTAGCTTAAAGTGTCCCAAGGGAATAATTTTAGAAAATACTCGACTTTCTTGTTTAGTATAGACATTTTCTTTATTTTTCTTACTTAAAGTTATCATCATCATTACCGACCAATTACGCAATCTCCTGAATGTGAGGAAGGTTAGTCTGTGTCCAGCACCTTAGCCTACCGTGGATACTTTGGGGTTGGGGTTCGTTTATTTTGATTTTAAAAATAATAATAACATATAACATTATTTACAAACTAAAAGAAAGAAAGAAAAAAAAACTAAAAAAACTTACATGGCTAAATCCTATCCTACTAATATTATAAATGTAAAAGTTTGTGAGGATGTATGGATGGATGTTTGTTACTCCTTCACGCAAAAACTACTGAACGTATTTTGATGAAATTTGGTATGGTAGTAGTTTAGGCTCTGGATTAAAACATAGGCTACTTTTTATCCCGAAAAAATACAGTGTTCCCGAGGGATACTGTATTTACCGCACGGAGCCGCGGGCAACAGCTAGTATGGCTATAAAAGAAAACCTCTAGGTCGTCCCATCGGCAGGCCTGTCTCACTCCCCGTGTAGGTATAGAAAATGCAAGTACGCGCGGCATCCCGCTCTGCGTGGACAATCAGTCTAGTATATATCTGTATAATCTATGCAATCAGTAGGGACTTACATGCGAGCAGTGAGTGACGTACGCGCGAGATTTGTTCGTAATTATTATAATTTTACGTATTATTTTAAAAGTGGGTATAATGAGTACTATAATATTATAAATATTAAATAACAATATTATTATAAATATAGTTTGAGCTAATGCTATTAGTTGAGATTTTGAGAACCAATATTATGTTTTTAGGTGTTGGCTCCTGAACTACCTGTTCGCGTCATAAACTGTCATTCCGATGCAATGTGAATTGTGATACGATTTGAAAAGTAATTTGTTGACAAAAGTACCTAGAGTAATAGTAAGGCGGCGTGATTCAACATCTTTGAGTAATATCAGGCCGTAAAGGTATCGAAAACGCTTACGTTTACACTTTACGCATAACTACTTATACGTAGGTATGCGCGAATTTATTAGAGTTAAAGTACCTAACACCTACCTTAGGTTTACTTGGAAAGTAATTCGTTCACTAAAGTACAGTAGGTAGGTACTAGAAAAAAAGTTGTATTTAAATAAATTATTTTCTAAACGGAGACAACCTCGATTTCGTCACAATTATGCGATATGAATAAGAGTTATGCGATAGAAAGAGACGCAACTTGTAGGTAAATATAATCGTAGGCGATCGCGCGCTGCGCTAGCTGAATTGAACTTAATGGTATCGTTGTAAGAGTCCCTATTTCTTCTAATGAGTCCTCGAAGTGAGGCTTCTGTTGTAACTAATATCTATTCTGTGCCATCGGGCAGGATGCCTATTAGGCTCAAAGAGTTTCCTCGCTGGATGGCAATACTAACTCTTTGGGGTTTCGGGTGGCCAACAATGTACTACATTACTGAGAATTCGCCGCCTGTCCATCTGTCTTTAATCAGGCTGTATCTGCTAGATATAATAGCTAGACTATGTATAATAGCTACAGTTGAAATTTTCACAGAAGACCGTGTATTTCTGTTGCCGCTATGACAACAAATACTAAAAACAGAATAAAATAAATATTTAAGTGAGCTCCCAACCCAATGCTCCCATTCAACAAACGTGCTGGTCTTTTGTAATTTTCTTTTTAAATACATTTTAAATGCTCTTTAATAACTTATTTATTAAAAAAATCAGAGGTACCTGAGCTCGCCACTTAGTTTTACCCAAAAAAAGAAGGCTAATGATTTTGGCAGTCTTAGTTTGTATGTATCTATGTTTGTTCCATTTTAGCGCCTAAACCACTGATCCGATTTTAATGAATGAGGTGTCAATATATTTGTAACGATAGCACGGGAACATAGGGACTATATAATTTGCGTAATCGGGTTATAGTTTTTATTAACTTTATGTACATTTTCCTACACTACTTACTAGAAAGATTAAGGTGTCTACTGTCTAGTTATTATTGTGTTTTCGTCGTAATTATTTTCTAGATGTTTTACTAATGATTTGTTTCTGTTTCAGGTAATAACACATTTTAAGGAGTCCAGATCGTAATTAAAAACCGAAATCATCAGAGCAGTCAACAAATGCTAAGGGTTTGGTTTGCTAGCTTAGCTCAAATCCGTGGTCCAGGGGTTTAGAGCTTGGGTCGTGGGTTCGATTTCCGCGTCGGAACAGAAAAAAAAGCTGTTTTCACGTCTGCTTAGGACAATAGGCATTCGGACAATTTTTTATTATTGCATAAATGAATAGTACTCTTAAATATGAGTAACTTCTCAGAAGAAACCGTATATCAAAAGTCAATATTTTCAAAGGTACAATACGGCCGATGTATCTTGGCGAGTCTGAACTTCGCGCAGAAGGTTGCGCATTAGCTGTTTCTAAGTGTTTTCGCATTTATTTTATTTGTACTAATTGGTCAACTGTATTAGGGAAATTTTATTAGTACATAGGTATATAAAAATAATACAATAACAGTTTTCTTCACAAGTTGTACATGCGCTAAAGTTCGCAGAGCCTATGTTCAGACCCGTCAAGATACAGCGGCCGTAGTGTACAGCGATTTGTATAAAAAATTTCGCGAGCCTCCTAAAAACGCTCCATACTAAAGTCGACCTAAAAATGACGTCAGTTGTATATGAAGTAGTATGAAGTAGTATATGAAGTACATGGCCGCAGGAATATATTTGTAAATATCTCCGATATTTGTGCGTTTAAGTTCATACTTACCATAATGAATGTTTTTGTATATGATGTGAGTAAACTAATGATGTAGGTTTTGTTTACCAATTTCGCAAAAAAAAAAAAAAAATTTTTTGGTACTGGAGCGGAGCGAAATTTTGTATACAAATCGTTGTACCTTTGAAAATATTGACTTTTGATATACGATTTCGTCTGAGAAGTTACTCATATTTAAGAGTACTATTCATTTATGCAATAAAAAAAATCAGTCCGCTTGCCTACTCAGCCTGCATTGTCATTGTCTGACAAGAAAGATGATCTATGCGTCGGATGGGTGGGGTATGTAAAATTCGGTCTTGCGCCCGATCTCTCGCCAGTCCCACTGAGTTACTAGAGCAAAGGAAGAGAGAGTGCTCTTGTATACTGCGCACTCACTTTGGCACTATAAGTCTATAATATAACTCCTGCGTAGCCGGACTGGATTCAACGAAACCAGCCACCGCCACCGGTGTGGGGGAAGCTATTATCGTCTCAAATCATAAAAGTTGAGAATAGGCAATCGGACAATTTTTTTATTGCATAAATGAATAGTACTCTTAAATATGAGTAACTTCTCAGAATTTGAAACCGTATATCAAAAGTCAATATTTTCAAAGGTACAGCGATTTGTATAAAAAATTTCGTGAGCCTCCTAAAAACGCTCCATACTGAAGTCGACCTACAAATGACGTCACTTGTAGGTTATAGTAGGTATATGAATTAGTATAATATGAAGTATATGGCCGCCGGAATATATTTGTAAATATCTCCCATATTTGTGCGTTTAAGTTCATACTTACCATAATGAATGTTTTTGTATTTGATGTGAGTAAACTAATGATGTAGGTTTTGTTTACCAATTTCGCAAAAAAAAAAATTTTTTTTTTGGTATAAATACTCGCGAAATTTTGTATACAAATCGCTGTCTGTACCTTTGAAAATATTGAACTTAAAGGTTGTTATCACGAAGTATAGTACCAGGAGTCCAAACGTAATGTTAAAATAATGGTCTCAATTTAGGGGACAGATTTTTTGCCGGTAGAGCGCGCCATTTTTCAAGTACCAAGCGCGATTCAGGACTGTGCGCTGATTGGTCCGCCACAATAGCATCGGTACGTCCAAAATTCTAGCACAGCCAGTGGCAAAAAAGAGAACTAAGATCTGGGTTTATTATTGTGTACATGAATACTGTGGAAAAGCCTATACCGTTCGGACTCTGACTTCGTGGTCGTTATAATAAAAGTTCAAAGAAAAACAAATATGTCTGCAGTGAGATTCTATGTTAATAAAATATATTCATTCACGTCTCCACAATATTGTAACTTGAATGAATATCGGCCCGGTCGGTAGTAGACGGTTGAGTGATAACGGTTATTTGAGATCAATCGCTCTAGTCTATCACATTACCATATTTAAGAAGCCGTATTCCACTCATAAATATTTAACATCTAGTTTTTAGATATCAAAGCACGACCTTGTAATTTCGCAGTATAATATTTTTACACTGTGGTATACTAACTTTACCACGATAACCTTTGAGATATTCTTAGGGTCAGCTCACACAGCGACGATACGCGACGCTAAATTTTTAGATAGCTATTCAAAATGGAACTTTATTCACTACACAAAAAGCACAGAATATAGACCATCCAGAATGAGTGTTCGATCACATTTGAACGCAGCGCACTGTAACCAAAACCATGGCGAAACACCGCCCGCCCGCTCTTTACTTTACACTTACAAAACAAATAGCGTTATTATGTTACGACAATTAGGTATTCAATAAAAATTAATTGAAAAAAAGTTGGGTAAAATACCTATTCCGTTATTCTGTGGCAACTGGCAACATAATATTATGTGTGGATAGCCACTCCAATTTGAAGTAGTCGTGACGGCTTCACTTTCAAGCGCGTTGACGTGCAGCGCGGTGCAACCTGACATTCGACCTCTTACAATGAAACGTGAATCTTATTGTACTTAGTGAATAAAGTTCAATTTTGAATAGCTGTCTTAAAAATGCAGCGCCGTGTCGGGTGTAAACTGGCCCTTACTCTACCACGATTACCTTTGAGTTGTTTTTACTATCAATATTATGTTGAGTACCTATATAACGCGACAAAAAATATAAACGCTTACATTTTTAGTCGCATTTTCTGCAGTGCATTTTAACTTATTCTTTTATGGAGGTTAATCTCAGGTTTCATCTATACAAATTAAATATGAGCGCTGATAGTAGGTCGGCGGCGTGACCTTGAAAGGGTTGAATTTTGTCCTTGGTAGTAAAAAAAAGTGTAGTTAACTTTATTTAATGGATAACATACAATTACAATGCAATACAATTTATGACACTTTTTGTAGTGATGAAAAAGACAACTTAATAATACAATTTTAAAGTAGGAACTATTTTGGAATTGGCAGTTAGCAGTGCTTTGATCCCAAAGAGCGTTGTCACTGTAATCTTTTTTTTTCGTTTTATTAAAATATAAGGGGAATATCTAGTCTGTATTTTACGTGATTGTTTGACTGAACTGTACCGTAACGAGTACAAAGATATGAGTCATGAGTTATGACCTTGTCTTTATTCACAGTAGACGCTGTTTGTCCACCGCCAACGTCACCGGGACGTCACCGAGAAAGCCATGACGGCGCCGATGTAGCGATATATTCGGTAAAATCAATTACGAATATTTTGGGCATATGATCTACTAATGTAGGTACTAAAGACGTTTGCAGAAAAATAATTGTCATACTCGAATTTTTTTTCTTTATATGGACGAGTTTGCATTGAGCGGAGAGAGTGACCTATACATGAGATGATTTTTTTACTTTTGAGTATAACAATATTTTTTTTGCCTTTTTTGCCTAAATGTCTAGGTATACATAAGCAGTAGATTATGTACCCAAAATATCCGTAATTGGTTTTTCCTAATTCGTACTTATTGATGTTGATTACAGGTAAGTTGGGATGAGTATCCTATGATCATGTCATGGGATACTCATCCCAACTTACCTGTCCGGTAGTTGTGGTATAGTATACGGGTACGCGACCCTGGCTTCCCTAGCTATTACTGTCCTATTCCTATCCCTTTCGCTCCTGGGCGGTAATATCCTATACATTTCCTATTTCCCACTCTAACTTACCAATCTTCCTTTCCACACCACCTATTCTTCCCTTTTCCTATTCCTATCCTCTCCGCAAATCCGTGGGAACGCAATGGATAATTATAAAAATAATTTAATTATCCAAAATGGCGGCGATGTGGTTCGCCACCCATCACGTCTCGTTCTCGCGGAGGCGAAAAGTGGCCCATGGAGAGCCGCTTAGCTACGTTGAATGTAAGAGGAGGAATGGATGGTAAGAATGAAAGTGGATGAAGCGTAACAAGTATGTAAGGATCGTAGCAAGTGGAAAGAAGTGGTCTCTGCCTACCCCTACGGGAAAAAGGCGGTCTCTGCCTACACCTACGGGAAAGAGGCGTGATTATATGTATGTGTGATTTTTCCAAACCCTACATTTACTGTAACCGCCTGTCCACCGCACGCCCGTCACGTCAATCCAACTACGACCAGAAATAATCTCGTTCTCGTTGACGTCCCGTTGACGGTGGCGGTGCAGGCGCACAAACAGCGTTAGGGTCAGGTCATACACAGATGCGTCGCGGCGAGCACCTGAAAGAAAGCGTTAAGCTATTCAAAAATGAACTTTATTTACTATAACAAAAATTACACTTTTCATTGCAAGAGCGGCGCTGCCTGGTGCAGCTAGGGTTACCAGGGGTTGAAATCGAAAAGCTGGTTGCAAGTGTTGAAAAATCCTGATTTCTGTTAAAAGTCCGGTCTTGTAAATCTTTTTTGTAATTGGTTGAGTATGTACTCAATTTAGAAGATTTACGAGCATTACGAGTATGTAGCGAGGGGTAGATGTTTTTTTGAAATTTCACTATTGACTATTTATTGACATGATTAAAAATCCGGTCTCGAATGAAATCCGGGCGGAGTTCGGTCTCTATCCTTAAAATCCGGCCTAGGCCGGATTTAGCCGGTCAGATGGTAACCCTAGGTGCAGCTCGCAATTCTAACTCTTGCAATGAAACGTGTATGTTCTTGTGTAGCAAATAAAGTTCATTTTTGAGCCGCTTTGATTAAAACTATTAAAATCAAAAAAAGTTAAGGCCGATCAAAGCAGCAGTCGCGCGTCGCATGGTGTTACGTGTTGAAGAGTTCAATGGCTTATCTCCGAAGATCTTAATCTAACCTTGAAACGTTGTATGGTAATAATCTTCCTTGATAAATGTGCTATTCAATGGTGAAAACCCCGTCTAAATAGCAGCAATGGTTCTTGAGAAAATCGAGGACAAACATTAAAAAGTGCGCGCCTCGTTTCTGTGAACAGAGGGTAACTCTATGTTTGACTTGGTTATGTTCATTTTTTATTTTTATTTTATTTTATTAGGTTTGTCAACAATTGATTACACGTAATACAACAAAAACATAAAATTTGAATCACAATTGAACGTATATCAATTTCTTAAAGACAAACACAACCTGCATAATGAATGAAAACACAATATAAGTAATTAAAAAGACAACATTAAAATAAACAATTCATGAGTTACAATTCGCTAAAAAAAACAAATTAATAAAATCAAGTAAGTAGTAAATTTAACAAAGTTCATTGAATTATATATATTATTAAAATTAATTAAATACAAAAATGTTCATAACATAACCAAGTCATACATAGATACACTTTTTTTACGTACAATTTTTTTTCGCGTACACTCGATAGAGTAAACATCCATTACATAAATTATTAATATCGTTCAAAAAGTATAACGAGTCTTACATTCATCCACACTAGCGAAAAACGCCGTGAACTCAGTATAGCCCCTGCATTATAGAATTGAATAAACTTATAACATAGAATAATCTTTTTACGTCGGAGTTTAAAAAGGAAGGGTACATAATACATTCGAGTTAAGAAGTCATTAAATGTCATAATGGCTTACTTTGATTGGTTAATGTCTTAGAGCATCCAACCAAATTTGGTTGGATGGTCTAAGAAAGTTGGTATTTTTATACACTTTCTGAACGTCGGTCTACATGATGCCTACCACCGGTTCGGAAACTATCGAGAACTGGCGAGAAGAATCGGCGTAAGAAAGCATTATTGGTAATTTTTTTTTTGATATTTCACTATCTCCTTAAAGCGAATAGAGTTTATTTAAAAGTTTCAACACGAGAGTGATAAAATCGACAGGCGTTTTCAATTTGCCGCCGCACCGCTTCTATTTCCTACAGAGATTGATTCTTGCAGAGGTAGTGCCGGATAGGCAGGGAAATTGCCATATATTTTTATTTTAATAAGAATCAACGAAGGTATATGTATTGTGTGTATCACAGTATAGGATTATAGGTAAATTAAAGTTACATCGCCGTCACATCTCGCCGTTAAACTATCGTTTGACAATATTACATTATTTTTTTAACTTTTGGGTTACATTTTAAATTAATAAATATTAAATAATATAAAAAAAATAACCAAGAGCATAACAGGACATGTGTTAGGAGGGTTCCGTAACTATCAACGGGCAATAGGTTTTTTCAAATTACTTCAAACAATTTTCTCAGAGGCTCAAGTCGGTTGGGGCCTTTAAAAACTGGCAGAACATAATATTATAGCTCCTCTAGTATAATGCGATGGTTTTCGCTCACCATCAGGTGACTTGTTGCTCGATTGCTTGTTTTTCATTTTTCATCAAAAATTAGGTTTATTTCATTCCTGTCTTTTTTAAAATGATGGATGATCATGATTATTCTTACCTTTTAGCTGCACATAACAAGCTCATTAGTTATGAATAGTTAGATAACAATGATACACGTCTTTAACTATAATCCCAGCGAACGTGACCGGACTTATAATGCAATTGATTTATTACTATTGTTACTGCGAGATAATCTGATTGATAACCCCAGTTGTGTCAGCAATGCCCTTTGTGTTAATATTAGCAAAACGAGAATCGTTTCGTATTGGAGTATCTAGGGCTTGCAAAACCGTCCAATGACCCCTTGTATTATGAAAGAAAACGATAATTAACTATAACCGCGGAAGAGTCATATCCTCAGCAACCCTAGCTTCGAAGGAAATCCTTCCTACTAATATTATAAATGTGAAAGTTTGCGAGGATGTATGGAGAGATGGATAGATGGATGGATAGATGTTTGTTACTCTTTCACGCAAAAACTACTGAACGGACTTTGATGAAATTTGGTATCTTAGTAGTTTAGGCTCTGGATTTAAACATATGCTACTATTTATTCCGAAAAAAAAAAAACAGTGTTCCTGAGGGATACTGTATTTACGCGGGCGGAGCCGCGGGCAACAGCTAGTGTGAAATATGTAACATCCGACTAATTACTAGGTGTTGTGAATGTAGATAATCTGATTGAGAACCCCACGCAGTGTCAAGCATTACCCGCTGTGCCCTAAGCTCTTTGTGTTTTTGATATTGGCAAAATGATAATCGTTGCACTTATATTCAAGCTTCTACTATCAAGAGATAGCAAAAACGGTCAATGACCCTTTGTATCATGAAACCTCCGTGTCTCCGTGGTCTAGTGGTTCGAGCATTGGCTCTCGACTCGGAGGTCGTGTGTTCGATTCCCACAAGGGAACAACAAAAAAAAATGTTGTTTCCAAGTTTGGTTAGGACAATGCAGGCTGATCACCTGATTGTCTGACAAGAAATATGATCCATGCGTCGGATGGGCATGTAAAAAGTCGGTCCTGCGCCTGATCTTTCGTCAGTCGTGTCGGTCATCCGTCCCACTGGGTTACGAGAGTAAAAGGAAGAGAGAGTGCTCTTGTGTACTGCGCACACACGTGGACACTATAAAATCACTCCTGCGTAACTGGCCTGGTTTCAATGAAACCGGCCACCGTCACCGAGATCGGTGTGGGAGTTATTATTATCATGAAAAAGTCGATACCTACTTACTAATTTTTACAGCGGGAGACCCATCCTTCTATTGGATAACACTGACGAAAACGATACTAAATTGTTACCAGCGAAAAGCCATCTGCTTTTCTAGCCCAGAGGAGAAAGACCACAGCATCACAGAAAACTGATGTGAAATAAATTAATAGATATATTTGTTGCTGCCAGCACGTTGTGTCAGTAATGCCTTTTACGTTCTTTGCCTTTGATATTAGCAAAACGATTTAAGTACAAACAAAAACGGGCTTTGACCCCTTTTATTATGAAAGAAAACGATACGAAACTTTAACTTCTCGGCAAGATTTTTAACTGTCTGTGTATTTGCATCTTTGATTGTATTTCCTTCATATTTTCGTCTTTAGTCTAGACTGCTAGCAGTCGAGACGCGGATTTGTCTGGTTTAGTAATGGCGGTTGTTGTGACGCAGGTGTATCATTATATTTCCCTTCACGTAAGGGGGCGGAACTCGCGAATTGGCCGTCTAATCAGCTCGCTTGCCGTATTGATAAGTATAAATTTTTTTTCTCACTTGTGTCAGTTCCGTAACTTTTTTACAGTTTTTTACGTGGTATGGGTGCTAACTCAATCCTTTTTTTACTGTTAGGTACATAAACATTTTTTACTATTACATAAACATAAGATTTCTAAACTAAAAAAATACTTTATAGTCTAAGTACACTCTACATGTACCTACAATCCAATCGTTTGTAGATGGGCTTAAACTTAGTACATTAATATTATAGATAGTTATTTGGCCTTTCGTCTGTTATTGGATGATTTATACAGTACTCTCCGAACGAAGTTGCTACTCTTGAAATACTGTAGTGCCTGGGACAGGCGCTTTTAAATGTCAAATGGATGCCCAAGCACATACTGCATTCTCACAACGCAATCAGCCTAATCAAGAAGAATGACTGAACTACCTATACGTATGGTGCCAACCATGTGTGGGTTTTCTTATGATACTTTCCTTCACCGTTAGAGCGTCCGTAAGCTTGAAATCTAAATAAGTCTCATTGATACACGCTAAAACCTGGTAATCGAACCTGCACTCGCTCGAGTGCGAATCAAACGGTGTACGTGTACACACTAGGCCACGGAGTGCTCTTGAGCTTAAAATTAGCACATAATACTATGGATGATTATTTTATGAGGTATGGTTTTAAACCCCCCAGAATTGCCTATATACAACCTTTTTCACATGCAGAAAATCCGTGCCTCTTTTGTAGAGACGCTAATGACGATTGTTGTGAGCTATGAACTTGTCGATGTGTCGATGTGGTCATCCGTTTAACCATTAGGTAATCAAATTCCCCTGTTGTGTTGTACCCTTATCAGTTAACACAGACTGCCGATGGACACGCAAACAAATCGATACCCTCTTTAGGTGCGGTCTGGTAAGGCAAAGATCTTAATAACATTACTTCAGCAAACATTACATTTCTCTGTTGCGTGTTTATAACATAATTCGAGTCTGAAAAATATTTATCAGTTATTTGTCCTAATAATAACAATACCAAAAGCATGTCAGGCCCTGTCAAAAGAGGGTTCCGTAATTATCAACGCGCAACAGGTATTTTTTAATTCCAAAAGTTATTGTCTGATTTCCTTTTTAGTAATTTTCCTAGCGAGTACATATTAACATGGCCTCTCGGAATGGAAAATTTAAAGTTTGTAACGGGTGGACAGACAGACAGACGATAAGAGCGACGATTTTTAAGAGTTCTATATAGGGGTAATATAAGGGTACTAAGGAACCCCTCAAAATTAGTTCACGATGTCATATTCCACAATTAACAATTACAAATTTCTCATATCTCTCGGGCATCCCTAAGATCAAAGGTTTTTAGTGCTTGGTTACCACTATCAATAGTGGCTACACAGGAATTTCAGTGGCGGCAATGTGTGATTGTATTAATCCAGAGCTCAATCTACTACCATACCAAATTTCATCAAAATCCATTCAATAGTTTTTGCGTGAAAGACTAACAAACATCCTTGATGGATCCCTACAGGCTACATCCATCCATCCTCACAAATTATCACATTTATGATAGTAGTAGGATTTGAAAGTAGCTCCGTGTGAGCTCCGTGGTCTTGAGGGTAGACCGTTTGGTTCGCACTCGAGAGAGTGCAAGTTCGAATCCCTGGTTGTGGCGTGTACCAATGAGAATTTTTCAGATCGCAAGCACATTATACAGACGCTCTAACGGTGAAGGAAAACATCGTGAGGATGACCGCACATGGTTGGCCCCAGACGTATTGACCAGTTCATTCCTCCTGACTAGGCTGACTATGTTGTGAGAATGCCGTATGTGCTTGGGCAACCATACGACATTTAAAAACCAACTGTCCCAGGCACTACACTATTTCGAGAGAGTGCAAGTTCGAATCCCTGGTTGTGGCGTGTACCAATGAGAATTTTTCAGATCGCAAGCACATTATACAGACGCTCTAACGGTGAAGGAAAACATCGTGAGGATGACCGCACATGGTTGGCCCCAGACGTATTGACCAGTTCATTCCTCCTGACTAGGCTGACTATGTTGTGAGAATGCCGTATGTGCTTGGGCAACCATACGACATTTAAAAACCAACTGTCCCAGGCACTACACTATTTCGAGAGAGTGCAAGTTCGAATCCCTGGTTGTGGCGTGTACCAATGAGAATTTTTCAGATCGCAAGCACTTTATACAGACGCTCTAACGGTGAAGGAAAACATCGTGAGGATGACCGCACATGGTTGGCCCCAGACGTATTGACCAGTTCATTCCTCCTGACTAGGCTGACTATGTTGTGAGAATGCCGTATGTGCTTGGGCAACCATACGACATTTAAAAACCAACTGTCCCAGGCACTACACTATTTCAAGAGTGGTTACTTCGTTCGGAGAATACTGTATAAATCATCCATTAACGGATGTAAAGGCCTAAGTTTTTTTTTTACTTCAAACTACTGAACAATGAATTTTCTTGCATACCTAGGTACATATATTCCTAGCTACAGATACAAATTTTAGATGTAATCTTTTCTATAGAAAGTAAGTTTTTAAAAAATAAACATGTTTTGTTATTCAGCCTAATATCTCAACAAACTATTCCTGCGAGGCACCTTTCATACTGTATTCTTAATACAAGAGAATCTACGCTGTTATCTGGAATGTCCGTCCTTTTGGGAGTTGCTTTGAATATTGTCAACCTTATCACTCATAAAAATATGATGTGGGGTCTAAAGGTTCATATTTTTAGATATTCAGAGCGTATTATGTAGTGGAGTTTCTAGGATATTACGAAAGCATGTAGTTAGCTTGTAAGACTACGCGCCCGTGGTACATATTTCGTCAATCAGTGCGAATTTATTGTTTAGAGTTTAGATGTTAAAAAAATTCAATAGTCCCGGCTGTAAACAGGCTTTGTCAGTCATCACATATTTCAGTTCCTGTGTCAATAACAACACAAGATTGTCCTGACTCTGATGATGACAGTTACCGCCATGGTCTTTAGGGAGTGGTACAAATTAAACTAATATTATATATTAATTCGCCAGGACCGACGCGGCACCGAGACCGCCGAGACGTCACGGGCAATTAACAGGGGACTGACGGTAACATTTGAAAGGGAAAGCGAGATTCTAAAGTAGCCTCCCTATCTTTGCGACCGCGACTTGCGACCGAGACCGGGTCGCTCGACCCACTGCTTGGTATGAACTTACATAGAGCACAAAACAAGTACCGCGACCACGTCGCGCGACCGGTGGTTGTGTCTAGAGAACCTAATTCGCTGGTTTGCTGATTGCGGTCGCTAAGACCGGAATGCTACCTTAAGTGTTACGCATTCATAGGGATTTAGTCAACTTTAATGAAATGATAGGTATAAAATCCCAATTAGGTTCTTTAGAATATCGCTGAACCTTTGAAAATATTGACTTTTGATATACGGTTTCTTCTGAGAAGTTACTCATATTTAAGAGTACTATTCATTTATGCAATAAAAAAAAATCAGTCCGCTTGCCTATTCTGACTTTTTTGTCATCACAATTTTTGCTGTCTTCCCGCTTTGCTTGCGGAGTGAAACTGGAATACTTCCTACTCCTCCTACAATCTTCTGATTAATTTCGTTGCGGGTTCCAAGACAGATTTAGCATGTCCCTCGAGGCACCCCTGAGATCATATCAAAGGGTTTTTGCGGTTGGTTACCACTGTCGATCCTGGCTACACAGGAGTTGCAGTGGTGGGTAAGTGTGGTGGGCCAATTGCCCGTCATTAGCTACGCGTGTGGCCGGTGGCAGCGACTTGTCAAATGTGCAAATTGTGTAGCGGTAGCGCACTACAGTCGGTAGCGCATTTGCGCTGATTCGAATTAACGAAAACTTCTGGGTCAGGAACGTGTTCCAAAATTAAAACCGATACGAAAGATTTTGTTGAAATAACCTCTAGAATTTTCCACTAGCTTCTAAAATGGTCGAGCTAAAAATTCATTTTCACGAAACAAGAGGAGGCAATCTCGTAAAACGTTTTAGTTACTACTATCGTCTATTAAACTTGCTGGAATCTAATTAAGAACTTGGTCCAGCTGGCTACTGGCTACAATGGCACCATATACGTCCAAGTCACATTCAAATTACCATCTTATGCCTGAAATAATAGAGTTTACATTGCTATAGGAAAAGGTATAACACTCCTCAGTTAAACATTGGATTCTTTTGCTTTGAAATTATAAAATTTAAAAAAGAAAGGCTCCTTGGATGTGACGGTTAGGTCTCGTTCTTTTTTATATTATCCTGAAGAGATTGACTTGGGTCGATTTTTTGTCGTGCGGCGAGTCGCTTGACAAATCGCCTTGTTATTTACATTTTTGTTCGTAAAATTGCCTTCCGAGTTGTGGCGTGTGCTGAAATGTCATTTTGAAAAATATAATAGAATAGAAATATTATTTATTTGGTAAATTTTTTACACAACAAACAAAAAATTATTTAGACGGTCAATTTTAGACCCACTGAAATCCCGCATAGTAAACCATAATTTAGAACAATATGTTTAATGTTTACCACTAATATACCAACATTTCTCATCTTAAAAGCGCATAACATATCTCTTATAAAAGCGAAATACACTCATAGCTTCTTAAGTGCTCATAGCTCTCAAGATCTCACATACCTTAGGCCCAGACTAAGTGCCTATCAATTTAGGATGTTAATTTCCCATTCAGCTCTCCATTGACTCCATTATCCGGTCCATTACATTCTTTGTATCCTACCATCTGCCCCAATTGCCCTGCGAACTTTACGTTAATCAAGGTCCTTCAAGGTCTTCAACTGGAGGACCAATTTCATCAGTACCCATCATGTAATTGAATATGCTTTTAAAAAGATTAAGCAAACATTTGTATGGGTCTCGGTTTAGTTCGTATTGATGTTCAGATAACCCGAAACTCCAAATAAATAAGATTGGAGTGTATTTCAATAAGCTTTTGTATCGCAAAAAGAGTGATTCCGATCGTTGATCAAATTCGGTTGCGATGCCGGCTTTTAATGATTCCGATGAATTTCCCTATTCAACGGAATCATCATGCATTTGTTTTAAATCAGCAAAATTCTTATATTTTCCTAAAAACAAAATAAAAATGGACCGAAAAATGGAAAAATCAGTAATCAGTTGCTAAATTAAAAAGTTACAGGACTAAAAAGCACAAAAAACGAGTATTTTTTGCTATGATTTAAACCCAAAATTACTGTTCAAACTCATAGATGTATTATATAGTTACCACTGTTGAAACCTTTATGTTATTTATGACATTCTTGTATGACAGTTTTGTTGATGTGTACCTACTCGTACATAAAAATAATGATATGTAGATAAAAAAATCTATTTTGTATTTATTTTCATACATTTTCAACTGCTGTGGCCTGTGACGTCACTCGTGCATCTCACTTTTGATGACTGTATTTCGTCATCGGTAGATTGTAGATATGCAAAGACATTATTTCCTGGTTTATAATGTACTTTTCGAAAAGCCAATAAAAAAACTATGCATGTTTCCTAATCTCTATTGTATTTTCTGGAAATGAGCAGACCAACTACATGATTAAGAGCTATTACCGCCGCGCTTGAATACAAAGACATATTTTGTGAAATTTAAATGCGTTACTCTACTCCCTTTTTGCATGGAGTGCTCTCACTACTTAGGCGAAACAAATAATCTTTATTTTATCGGTCTTCTGTCAAGCCACAGAACCATCAATAGAGAGATCACGGAGTAGAAAATATATAGGTATACCTACTTACGTACAGAAAAACAGCTCTCAGCACAATCCAAATCGTTCTAAATTTGAAAATTTTGACGTCCCCTTCAACGGCCCCAATTTCCACACACCGTATGCAATCAAATCGAAAGCTAACTATTAAACTGTTTATCTGTTTCGCTTTCTTTATACAGTAGGGAGACAGTTCAAAAGCATTGCAACGCATACAGTTATGGTACCTAATATTGCTTAAATATGCGGCTGCAGTTGCTTACTATCAAGCTATTTATAATAATAATATAATATCTATGAACGCTTCACACCACGTCAATCTGATCCCGTGGTAAGTTCTCGAAGAACTTGTGTTACGGATACCAGACAACGGAAATATATTTAATACTTTTTATACTATACACATATTTAAGATTTTTATTATATTATACACATATTTAATACACATCTATGACCCAGGAACACGGAAAAACTTTTTGTTCCTTCGGCGGGATTTGAACCCGCGATCCCCGGCTTGAGCACCAACACGCTCAACCAACTGAGTCACAGAGGTCGTCGTATTGTTATTTGTCGTCTCATTAGCTCGTATACCAAAAGAATGTCTCCAAAATATTTAATTAAATAACAATTACGAATGTTATCGGATTATATAACATTTATCTGGAAAGATGGGACCAATATGGGGTCAACCCTTATCCATCATTGGGATGAAATTGTTTCCTGCCCGGACGAATGGGCCAGACTGACCGCTGGGCATTTTTCTTTACCCTGTAATTGTTCGTGTTTCTTATTAGGTGTAATAAGTAATCATACTACTATTATAAATGTGAGGATGGATGGATGGATGGTTGCTACGCAAGTTTTTGCGTGAAAAAGTAGCAAACATCATTTTTTATAATTTCATTTCATCGAAATCCGTTCGGTAGCTTTACCTTCCCGATGAAATTTGGTATGATAATAGTTTCGGATCGGGATTAAAACGTAAGCTACTCTAAAGCTACTAAAGCTACTCTAAAAAAGAACAGTATACCCGTGGAAAAATCAAAACCATTTGTACGCGGGCGGAGGCGCGGGCAACATCTACATAGTAAGAAATAATTTCGTTGAGGTTTTTATGTAAATCGTGTTGTTATTTTTTCGCGCAATGCCATTTAAACCTCTTTTTAATAATACATCTATGTTCTTAACGTTATTCTATAAGGGGTCGTCCATTAATCACGTGATGCCTAAAGGGGGAGGGGGGGGGGTCCGAAAAAAATCACCAAGTATCACCAAGGGGGGAGGGGGTATAAGGAGACATCACGTGTATTAATTTTCGAATCTAGTCTATGCATACCGAAATCATTATTGGTTGTAGATTCGTAGTGTTGTTTAAATACTTACAAGACAAATGACTCGTATAGTTTTTAATTGCTTAAATTATTCGATTAAATTGTTTTTTAAGTTAAAGTTTTTCTTCAAACATGACCTGCTTACTATGTAAAAAAATACACGTGATCTTAGGTGGGGGAGGGGGGGGGTAGTATAAAACCTCACCACGTATCACCAGGGGGAGGAGAGGGGTCTAAAAAGTTGTTAAAAACATCACGTGATTATTGGACGGTCCCTAATCAAAAAGTAAGAGTGTACAATTTTCCGCAACTTTAGTTCGTCCGTTCGTTGAACACACTAATACTAAAATATGATATAGAAACATTTTCTCTGTATTCTGTAAGATTATAAGGGTAGTCTGGTGGGACTGGGATCTCTTTCCAATAATTTGAATTCTATTTATGTACAAATATTCTGCATGTTAAACAATACAGCTGGTACTTAACACCTCGCTTTGAAATTATATGTTCAACGATTTTGATTGTGGGATCCATGTGCAGTATCCAATTGGTATAAAATTATCGACGCAGCGCTCGGTATCGCTGCTCTAATTGAATTCTCCGTTTGATGGAAATCAATTTGATAGCTGAATAATGAAAACAAAGGTTTTTTGATGATTGTTTGATTGTTTGTTTGTAGTTACGAGTATCTAGTATCATCAACATTGATCACTAACCTATTTACTACTAGGTTTTTTCCGTATCGAGCAGTGGCGTGGGGTTCCTATAACTCCATTCCTATCGGCTTCACTTACCACTTACCTTTTGAAAACCCTCATCCAAATGCCTACCTATTATACAGGCTAGGGGTTCGCTATGAAGGAGAAGCAGCCTTCGCCACGGTTAACTATACCTAAGTATATATTTTATAGCATGCAGTGCTAACAACATCGCATCGACATAGCGTGCAGTATTGACAGTGTCCAGATCCAGCCTTCGCCTTTGGTATCGAGTATCCCACGGAAATACTGTAATTACTGATAAAAAGTAGCCTATGTTTTTATCCAGAGAGAGCCTTGACCATACCAAATTTCACCGAAATAAGATCATTAGTTTTTGCGTGAAAGTACTCTTTCGGTTCGGTGTTTGTTACTACAAACACCGATCCATCCATCCTCACAAACATTCACATTTATAATAGTAAGTAGGATATAGATGTCGCATGCGACATAATGTCCTTCCTCGTGCCAAATTTCATGAAAATCGGTCCAGAAGTTTCGGAGCCTATTCAATGCAAAGAAACAAATCCTTTCTCTTTTATTAGTAATTTCAGATTTCGGAATCTCACATCTATACGTACAGTAAAAAAGTACCTAGTAGTAATAAGTTTAGGTAAGGTTTTCACGGACAATGGCTTATACGAACATTTTAATACCGGCTTTAACGACCATCCGATTACGATCATAATTTGGCGTTCTTTTCAGTGTCGTCATAACATTCACAAGGCCAATTTTTAAAATGATAGGCGACTGTGGGTAGGCAATTTAACGTCACGAAACACAAAAATCTATAGACCTTTCACACTTCCCACCGTACTTTGGTTGGCCCCGTGGTAAGTATTTATCCGAAGAACTTGTGTTACAGGGACCAGACAACGGGATGTACCTATATTTAACACTTTTTATACAATACATAGGTTTAATTTTTTTATAATATAAGTATTATACACATATTCAATACAGCCATGGCCCAGACACATAAATCTTTTTGTTCCTTCAATGGGATTCTAACTCGCGACCTCCGGCTTTGAGCACCGACGCGCTCTAACACTAAGTAAGAGAGGACTTTACATAGTACGAGAAGTAAAAGTTCACACACAAATTGATAAGGTATAATATGCCGCAAAGTAACGCAACGTGCTAAAGAAACGCATTTTTGAACTACGACAAGGGTCAAATTGACGACAAAAGTGGCCCATGGAGAGCCGCTTCGCTACGTTGAATGTAAGAGGAGGAATGGATGGTAAGAATGAAAGTGGACAAAGTGAAACAAGTATATAAGGATCGTAGCAAGTGGAAATAAGTGGTATCTGCCTACCTCTACGGGAAAGAGGCGGTCTCTGCCTATACCTACGGGAAAGAGGCGTGAATATATGTATGTATGTATGTAGGTTACATACCTACAAAAGTGGCCCATGGAGAGCCGCTTCGCTACGTTGAATGTAAGAGGAGGCATGGATGGTAAGAATGAAAGTGGACGAAGCGAAACAAGTATGTAAGGATCGTAGTAAGTGGAAAGAAGTGGTCTCTGCCTACCTCTACGGGAAAGAGGCGTGAATATATGTATGTATGTAGGTATGTCATCTGTGTGCTGAGTTCGAGTTTTTGTTACTACTCGCCGTGAAGTCGTCGTAGTTACCATTATTTGCCGCCGGGGGAATTGTTTCGATGCCATACAAAACGCCGAGCAGTGACAAAAACTCGCACTCAGCACACTGTTCAATTTTGACAAAAAGCTACATCGATTGCAAGTAGATTGTTTGCGACAATTCCTTTTATTCGATACCGAAATATTGTAAGTCACAAAACACACTTTTTGTTCGAAACCGTAGTATGTATTGTAAGTCACAAAACGTAAAGAATTGATATGCATTCGTCTGCACGCCACCGCATTCTGTTCGGCAAATTGTTCCCGAAACCGATTCCAATTCGTCGACGATGCCGATATCGACGTTTTGACATTCAAACAATCCTATTCGATTTATTACTTGCTGCATTTCGACATGAATTCAATTATGCATAGCTAGCTAGAAGTAGGTCTTCCTATTTGCTAGCTATCTAGCTGCCTGACTAGGAACTCTAGGAAGCTAGAAATGATTGTTAGGGCGTAGTTCACGTCTCGGAATTCTAATAGTTGCGTCGTGTCCGTCCGTCCGTCGTGTACCTTCCATACGGTTAGTGCTAGAAAGATGAAACTTTATATTAATATGTGTTACAACGCCGATATAGTGCTAAAATAAAATCACGAAAAATATATATTTTTTTGGTACCTCCCCTACATGTAAAGTGTGGATGATTTTTGTTTCTCGCGTCTACCCCATAGTGTGAGTTATCATTAGATAGGTTTTTTTTAAATATCGAGAGGTTGCAAAGACGATTTTTTGTTTTAGGTATTCGTTTGCAAGATATTCAACTTAAAAACGGCTGGTTTAAAAAAATCTGCAAAATTCATGGTCATATTCCTTGTGATGAACTTTGAAAGAAAACTATAACGGCTTATATAACTTAGTTAGTTCAGGAGTTTCCGAGCCACATATTTTGAATAAGGTGTAGAGTTTGTGTAGTTAGGCTTTTAGAATTAAGGCGTGTAGAGTTAGAAGTTTGGTAGAGTCAGAAGCTTGGTTTTGCATGAGATCTGAGGGGCAATTCTGCTAAATAAAGCCTGCATATATATTTTTTTCTTTATGGGTATGGGTATGTATAATTTTTTTTTGTTCGAAAATTCGTAATGTGGTTGGCTCAAATCCCGGTTAGATAAATATCATTTTTGTGACTCTTTTATATCAGAACACCAAACAAAGTTCGGTTACCCATGTAATGTATTATTAAATAGGTTTTATGTAAAGTCATAACGTGAAAGCATAGTTTTAATATAAAATTACTTGGCAGTGAAAGAGTTAGAATGAATAATTCATTCCATTTTGTTCATTCATATTAATAATACATCTCAGAGTACTAGACTGGTCCGTCTAGACGCAATATATGTTACAATATTATATTTTACGGACATTGGTTTTATTTTATGCTTAAGCGAGTTCTAGACATCGTAAAATATAAGTTTCTATTATACTAAAAAGTGCAAAATTTTTCTTCATAAAATAAATTATTTCATAAAGTAATTTATTTTATGTTTTTTTTTAATAATAGTTTAGCACCCTGCTGACAATTCGCCGCGTGTCAAAAGTATAACTTAGTAAAGACAACTAGACAAGCGAGTCGCTATGAGAGTAGAGATGTGTAGGTACTGTGAGTAATGTATTACGCGTAATATAGCACGACCGCGTACTGAAGCAGTACGCATTACCCGACAAAATTTAGCATGACGTATGACATCAAACATGGCATGCCCCGGCGGCCGGTATGCTCTACGATCGGCGCGGTCTGCCTTGTTCTGATAGTACTCGGGTGTCCGTCGGATAATATTGGTAAGGTTCGAGGACAAGTAAGGAGGAGTAAAATATACCTAATTACCTACATGCCTGTTGCCAAAAATGCCATGTTTCAGGCTAAAATTACCTCGCATCAGTTGAAAAATAAAGTGTAATATTGCCAGTCCTAAGCCTGGAAACTCTTTTTGTAATTTTCTAGTATATCATAATCAGGGTTAAGTATGAAGGGAAATCAACTTTGTCAAAAAAAAAGACTTTATAATAATAATAAAATTACACAGAACATTCAGTACAATCACAGGTATACGACATAATATGTAATAGCAGGCCGTTCGTATAGCGCGTCATGTCAGGTCATGTTTAGTGTTCTGCGTACTGATAGCATGCCATATGACGCGATGCGGAATGTCATGCTATATAGCATTACACTACAGGGTACTGTTTTGAGCATGTCTATATGAGAGGTCAGTTTACACCACGACATACTCGACGCTACACGGCGCTGTATTTTTAAGATAGCTATTTAAAAATGAACTTTATTCACCATACAAAAATATTCACGTTTCTTAGGATATTAAAGCTGTTAAAGAACGTTTGTGTGCTAAAGCTTATTATAAAGTCAGTGATTTCATTAACGATTGCACACCTTGGGAATAAGATGGCCCCATGCGAGGCTGCTTTTATGTACTTAAGTATGTTCTATGTACTTATGACTAATGTTATATAGATTAAGTTACAACATTGTAAAAATATTTTTTGAAAAGAACAATTTTCCCATCTTTTTGCTAAAAGGTGGCCCCGTGCGAGTTTCTTACGCCGGTTCTTCTCGCCGGGCTAGTTTCCGAACCGGTGGTAGGCATCATGTAGGACAATTCTATAAGCGTTATATTATAACCTACATGGAAATAAAAATTTTGAGTTTTGAGTTTTTGAGTTTTTATGTCATACACTGCACATGCGCGTAGGGCGGTGCAACATGACATTCGAACTCTTACAATGAAACGTGAATCTTCTTGTGTAGTGAATAAAGTTCAATTTTGAATATCTATCTTAAAAGTCAAGCGCCATATCGCGTACCGTTTGGATTCGGCGTGAATTTACTCGTAGGGCTACGTATCTAAACGGTCTTGCCCGTCTTCCCCTAAAAGGAAGTCCAACGGACATGGGGCCATAAACAAATTGTTTTTTTGGCGTTTTTGCTCGATATTAGTAGGCACTAGGCAGCAACGGCGAAGGCTGATTCTCCCGAGGGAAGCCCTAGCTTGTTTAATAGGTACGTAGGGATTTGGATGAAGGTTGTCAAAAAGTCAATGGTAATTGAAGCCGCTAGGAATGGAGTCACAGGAACCCCACGCCACCGATAGGCAGTATGTGCCTACTGCCTATTAATTTGTATAGATGGTGACCTCTACAACAAACAATATCGACCACCGCATACCGTTGTCTCGATATTTTGGATTGAATTCCCGAGATGCTCGGTGGACCGCAACTAAATGGAATGTCTTACGTTAAATGTTATACTATAGCAATCGAATATAGTATTGTTTAATAATTACGCTAGTATACTTCGTTCCGATTCAATGTGATCTAAATGTAAGGGACCGTCCATTAATCACGTGATGTTTTGAACAACTTTTTAGACCCCTCCTCTCCCTGGTGATACGTGGTGAGGTTTTATACTACCCCCCCTCCCCCACCTAAGATCACGTGTATTTTTTTTTACATAGTAAGCAGGTCATGTTTGAAGAGAAACTTTAACTTAAAAAACAATTAATCGAATAATTTAAGCAATTAAAACTATACAAGTCATTTGTTTTGTAAGTATTTAAACAACACTACGAATCTACAACCAATAATAATTTCGGTATGCATAGACTAGATTCGAAAATTAATACACGTGATGTCTCCTTATACCCCCTCCCCCCTTGGTGATACTTGGTGATTTTTTTTCGGACCCCCCCTCCCCCTTTAGGCATCACGTGATTAATGGAAGACGACCTCTGTGGGTCAGTGGTTGAAAGCGTTGGTGCTCAAGCCGGGGATCGCCGGTTCGGATCCCGCCGAAGGAACAAAAAGTTTATCTGTGTTCCCCAGGAACATGTGTTGTGTTCATGAATGTGTATTAAATATGTATATGTCTATGTTATCATTAAAAATTACTCAAATATAATACGTACAATATAAAAGTATTAAATATACTTCCCGGTGTCTGGTGGACATAAAGAAATACACCTACAATATGACACGTTAATTTGGTCGAATTTCATTTTTATGGTTCCGTTGAAAGAGGATGAGTCCCTTATAGTTTCACTCTGTTCGATCGTTTATATATGTCTGCCCTTGCTAACATGAAATAAAAAATTTAATTGATGGTATAGGTGAGCGTTTAACATTTTAGCCTATGATTTCAGAACTACGGATGGGCATTGGGCTGACGTAGGTACATTTATTTGACGGAGAAAATTCTTGACTTCAGAGGACGCGGAAAGCAAATGTCAAACCTCGACTGCCCCAAACAACCCCAAAAGTGGGGCAGTTTAACACCCATATCATTAGTTATTACCTCGAGATTTCCTCCACTCGACTCAACCTCAATCCACGAAAGTTGTATCATTAGTTCAACAAAATTCCCTCGACTTGAGGAATTTCCTTACGCGAGTCGAGGAATCAACTGTCAAACTTAAGGTACCTCAGGACGTACCTTGAGGCTCCCTCCCTCCCTCGAGCGTCTATTTCCGACATTTATATCAATTCTTTTTACAAACTGAGTGGAATTATTTCAAGAAATTATGCAATTACAGAGGGATACTTATTTAAAGATAAGCATGGAGGATTTTTTGGATCTTTACGAAAATCCGCCACTGCCTTTACGAAATTCCGTATAATTTATACAACGCATAGATATTCATCATTCTGTAAAATTTGGATGGAGTTTTAATGGTTACTGTTGGTGTTAACATAAAAAAATATATTTTTCCATGATGTCATATCTCCACTCAACCTTACTGGAGGAGCAAACAGCTGAGGTACAAATTATGTTTAAGAATACCATACTCGAGGAACTTCTCAAGGATACCTAAGATGAGGTTGAGTCGAGGCGGATATGAGGAAACAACTAATGATACGGGTGTAAGTGTAGACACTTTATGCCTCGACATGCCTCGTCTATAATATATAGGTCTATGAATTTAGCTCAATTTCTCACGTCGATCGATTTGCAAATATTATGAGCTAAGAATGCTATACGCAAGCTGAAGTGTAATCGATCCTTAACACGCTTCCGTTACACCGGCTTGCTGAATATTGTACGCGTGCAGTCTATCCTTAAGCGTGCATGGTCAATAATCTACAATCTACAATGTTAATGTGCGTACGCAATGCGAGCAAACCCAGTGGCTAATTACTATGTGTTAGCTTCATTTTACTTTCGTCCGAGATTGTTGCACATTTGCAGCGATTTCGAAGCTATATTCAAGCTATAAATTAACGTAACCGTAATATACCTACCGTAGAGCACCTGGGAGACCGAGCTTTGTGCGGTGTTCTAGTAGACAGTAAGTAGGTAGTACGGAATAAAAAAATACTATTAAACTATCTCGCTGTGTCCGCCCCGTCCGACCGCGTCTTCTGGGCGTTGTTAACTATCAGTGGCGTGGGGTTCCATTTTTACCACTTACTTTTTCCAAATACATACATACATACATATAATCACGCCTTTTTCCCGTAGGGGTAGGCAGAGACCACTTCTTTCCACTTGCTACGATCCTTACATACTTGTTTCGCTTCCTCCACTTTCATTCTTACCATCCATTCCTCCTCTTACATTCAACGTAGCGAAGCGGCTCTCCATGGGCCACTTTTCGCCTCCGCGAAAAACGAGACGTGATGGGTGGCGAACCACATCGCCGCCATTTTGGATAATTATTATTTTTATGATTATCCATTGCGTTCCCACGGATTGGTGGAGAGGGTAGGAATAGGGAAAGGGAAGGATAGGTGGTGTGGAAAGGAAGATTGGTAAGTTAGAGTGGGAAATAGGAAATATAGGATATTACCACCCCGGAGGTCAAGGGATAGGACAGTAATAGCTAGGGAAGCCGGGGCCGCATACCCGTATACTATATCACAACTACCGGACAGGTAAGTTGGGATGAGTATCCCATGACATAAATCCCTACCTATTATATAGGCTAGGGCTACCCTATGAAGGAGAAGCAGCCTTCGCCACTTTTAACTATACCTAAGTATATATTTTATAGCATGCAGTATTAAAATGCCTTAAGTTACGCAACATCGCATCGACATAGCGTGCAGTATTGACAGTGTCACTAAACTTTACATTAACGACTGGAAAAAATGGAATTGTAAAATAATCCTACCGTGCCGCACGCGAGCTAATTAGAAATGGCTCTTTCCTTGTTTGGCAAATGTAAACACTTTTCACCTAAATGTTTGTCGAACTTGTCAAAATTGACGGGCGTTTTGACACATGGGACTTGAGTTTTGACGCATGTGTCAACGTGACTAGTCAGTAAAATCACAGGCAAATCATTTTGTCTCTACTAACATGAGAAAGGAGAAAGAGAGAGAAGTAAGTGCATAGAAAGTAGATTCACTGAGGCATATATCAATGGCTGTGTTCCGCGGAAAAAAGCGCTTGTTAGCGCCGATAAAATCTGTTTTTTTAACCGACTTCCAAAAAAAGGAGGCGGTTATACGTTCGGCTGTATATATTTTGTTTTTTTTTTTTTTTTTTTTTGTATGTTCGCGGATAACTCCGCCGTCTGTTGGCCGATTTTCAAAATTCTTTTTTTGATGTAAAAGGTATAATCCGAAGTTGGTCCCATTTTCAGAAAATTGGTGACCTGATGATGGGATCCATGAGGAAACGAGGGAACTCCTCAAAATTTATATGGACACATATGGTGATTTCGACTTTTTCTGAAGTAGTCCAAGCATATGCTACCAAAAAGTAAGATTTTGCTCCAAGGTATACCCTGGATCCAAAAGTACAGAACAGAACTCTTGACTCCTTATAGATACATGTTTGGGGATTTTGGCGTTGTTTAAAGAACTGCAAGCATATGCTACTTTGTCAATTAGAGTAATCATCATCATCACCACCACTATCACAGCATACATCATCACATTATGATGATAAAGAAGGTACTTCTCATAGTATTTTACACTAACACGGAGATCTTTGAACATTACTCTGCCGTTTATGGACCTATTTACAAAATTCTTTTGTTGTTGTAAAGGGTTTAATTCGAAATTGGTCCTTTAGTCACTAAAGTGGAAACATGATGATGCGATCCATGAGGAATCGAGGGAACTCCTCGAAATTTATATCGACACATAGTGATTTTGACTTTTACTGAAGTAACACAAGCATATGCTACCAAAGAATAAGATGCTGTACCAAGGTGTACCCTAGATCCAAAAGCACTGAACAGAACTCCTCAGTCTTTAAAGATATGCGTTAGGAAATTTCGGAATTGTTTAAAGAACTGCAAGCATATGCCACTTTATAACTTACAGTAATCATCATCATCATTTTAATAACAATACCTAATGGAAGCTTGGCGAATGGCGCGTATTCAGTTATACATTCGATCGTTTATTTTAGACATTTTTAAGACGTATTAATAACTTACAAGATATATCACTAATAACTTAACAAGATATATCACTAAAAAGGGTGAAATTATTATTTTTAAACAAAAAAATTAAACCGACTTCCTAAGTAAAAATACACAAAAAAGTATGAAATAAAACTTATTTTATAAATAATTCCCCTTTTAAATTTGTCTATTTCTCTACTTAATCTTCTTAATTTTGAAGTCGGTACCAGCAAATATGAACGTGAGTAATTCTATAAAATATTGTAGGATATCGTTTGGGCTGGTAGCGACTTCAAAATTAAGAAGATTAAGTAGAGAAATAGACAAATTTAAAAGGGGAATTATTTATAAAATAAGTTTTATTTCATACTTTTTTGTGTATTTTTACTTAGGAAGTCGGTTTAATTTTTTTGTTTAAAAATAATAATTTTCTTTAGGGCTACCTAAAGAAAAAAAATCAGATTTTATCGGCCGCTAACATAATCAGCCTTTTTGCTTACGCTTTTTTCTTAGCGTTTTTTTCCGCGCGAACTCAGCCAATATTTTTGCAGAATATTAAAAAGATTAAAATATTATGTTCTGCTTAGACTTTTCCTCTAGTCTCTACTACGGCATCTCAACATAAATTATTATTTCATTTCTTCTCTCGAGGACTATGTAGTTTCAATGGTAAAATTAGGACCACCCAATAACGCGATGAACAGAATTGAAACCGGCCTGGTGAGAGTCGGACTCGCGCACGAGGTAGGTACAAAACGGCAAAATTACGTTTGTTGTATTGGATCGCAGAAAAATATTTACTTTATTCTGTTTTTAGTATTTGTTGTAATAGCGGCAGAAACACATCATCCAGGGGGCAATTCTGCTAAATAAAACCTGCATTAATACAATTGCAATCAAGTCCCGATACGCTTACACTCTCAAACTGTGACTTTATGAACATTAAACCAACGTGAAACGCGCTCTGATTGGTCGAAACGTCATAAAATCCGTTCATGGTAACATTCAGTGTAACGACACACTTTCAATCCAAACAAAGTAAAATTAAGTCTACTTTAAATACGAGAATAGAGGTTCTGGTGATTAGACTTACTGATAGTGTAGCCTCAGTAATATGGTCCCGTTTTTACCTTTTAGGTACAGAACCCTAAAATAGATGGTTAACATAATATCATAATATACCTACACTTTAATCAGTAATATACTATTGTTGGTATTCGCGTAAGGCACTTGTATAACAGCCAAACCACCGATCATTAAGCCAATTGCCAAAATTTTGTTTCGAATTTCAATTTTGAGCGGTTGTTTTAATGGCTTAGGGTTATCTCACTCCGAAACACGACGCGGCGTGCATTTTTGAGATAGCGATTCAAAATTGAACTTTATTCTCAACACATAAGATACACGTTTCATTGCAAGAGCGGCTACGCAGTCCGGTGCAGCTAGGGTTACCACCTGACCGGATAAATCCGGTCTAGATAGGTTTTAAGGATATAGACCGAACTCCGCCCGGATTTCATTTGAGACAGGATTTTTAACCACGTCAATAAATAGTCAATGATAACTATTGCTGATAACATCAAGCGTTATCATCTACTGATAACGCTTGAAAAGTATAGTTTAAAGAAAAGTGCGTGGCTATTACTGGCGATAACGCTATTGTAAATTTTGGAGGTACTGCTAGAAACGTGGGTAACAATGTGGTCACACATTTGAATGAATGAAGAAATTATTGTTGTGGGTTGTCCAGCTCATATTTTACCGGATCGGACTTTTTAACTGAAATCGGGATTTTTTAACACTTGCAATTGAATTTTCGATTTTAACCCCTGTTAACCCTAGGTACAATTCGAAATCACCGGTTCTATCGGTAATCGTACTTTAGCTCAAACTTATTCGAGTAAACCTTGTCACAGGAATGAGAAAGAGTAGCAAAGAAGTAACATGAAGAGGAAATGCTCTTTCTCTTACCAATGTAAAGAGCATTTCAAGTTTTATCCTACCGGTATTTATTCAAATCTTAAGTTGTATGAGGGGAAAAGAAAAGAAGGAAAAAAATGATAAAGACATAGAGAGAGATAGATATAGACTAGAGAGAGGAGGAGTGAGAAAGAGAAAACACTGCCCCGTTCTAATTAACTCCCAAAAGATACAAATAATAATAAAGATCCACCATCCATCAACTCTACTATGAACCTATCTTCTTGTAGGGTAATAAAGTGTGCAAAGAGCATTTCAGGTTTTATCCGACCGGTATTTAGCCGTCTCAAGTTTCGGTGAAGTTTGAGCCGGGTGAGGTAACCTTGTTAACTAATTTACCTACGTTTGTCTGTTAATATAAGCCCAATATAAATTCCCCGGGTATTATGAATAGTTGGAGTGTTATTACTTTAAGGCCCAGTTGTATTTGACGGATATTCGGAAACTTGCTACAGAAAATTTTACAAAACGGCTGATTAATAGTAGGCTTTACTTGGAGTGACTTAATTAGGGGATTAGGGGTAATATAACGAAACTCGGGGAAACTATAAGGGTCAGTTCTCACTCCGACGCGACGCAACACGGTGCTACATTTTTGCATTCTTTTTTCGGTGTGAAATGACGCTAGCGGTAGTAATAATTTAATTAATTGTAAAAAAAACAATGGTTTTACTTGCTGTTCAACACAGTAAAGTATCTTTTAGGATAATTAAAAAAATATTTTTTCAGCATGAAGATCAACAAACTAAATTGTGTTTTGTTTAGTGGTTTTGTTTTTACCATATTTACGGAATATTCAATAATCTCACTACTACTTATTATAAATGTGAAAAAAATTTAATAAATATTGTTATATTTAGCAATCTTCCGCCAAATAATACCCACAACCTGCAAGCAAATGTGTGAGTGCACGCATAAGCATGCGTAACGCACCTCCCTCCTCCCACACTGCTTATACGTGCACTCAGATGCAAGATCGTGCAAACACCACCACCACACAAGCAACAATGTCAGCAAGATCGTGCAAAGCCCCACACCACCATGCAGGTTGCAAAACTCGACGCGCGTTTCGCCTCGAACCCGGAGCATCCTCAGGAAGTGGACCTGCGAACAAAGTTGACTAACGAACTTTATTAACTTATGCGTGCACTCACACATTTGCTTGCAGGTTGTGGGTATTATTTGGCGGAAGTTTGCTAAATATAACAATATTTATTAAATTTATGTTATGGATTTCCGCAAAGTAACGCCTGATTCTATTAACTATAAATGTGAAAGTTTATAAGGACGGATAGATGGATGTACTCTTTCACGCAAAAACTACGGAACGGATTTTCATGAAATTTGGTATGGTAGGCACCATACCAAATTTATCTATCTTGTAGTCTATACTAATATAATAAAGAGGAAAAGTTTGTTCGTTTGCATCGAATAGGCTCCGAAACTACTGGACCGATTTTGATGAAATTAGGTACAGATGTAGAATAGACCACGGGGAAGGACGTAGGCTATTTTTTATCGCGGCAAAATGTACGGCTACCGCGGGATTTCCTATTGTCGCGCACGAAGTCGCGCGCAATATATAGTAGTTTATAAAGCTCTGGATTAACACATATAGTCATATACTTTTTATCTATAAAAAATACAGTGTTCCCGTGGGAAGCTATACTTACATGGGTGGAGCCGCGGGCAACAGCTTGTGGCGTCATAAAGATTTCATATTCACTCGTAGCGAAATATTTCAATATTCACGATCTGCCTGTCTATTCTGTAAGAACATTTTCAAATCTCGAAAGCTGAATCCGCGGTGAGTGTCAAATTTATATATGATATTTGACACTCACCGCGGATTCAGCTGTCGAGATATTTGAAAATGTTCTTAGAGAATAACACTGCTGATGGTACGTTGTGTTCAGATTCACAATTATTTAAAAACACTCCAAACACTGCATCTCATTTTCCATTCAGCGCTGTGAGCTGTGACGCTGTGACATTGTGACATCTCGTCACAGATAATCCCGGCGCTCGTCACAACGGTTTTATCATGTTGTATGTCATCACATGTATGATGTATCTAAATAATTGCACATGCTCTTTGTTATGAAGTGTGTCGAGATGATGCGATTTACGCACGATTTGAATCGCAAGTAAGTGTAATAGCATGACCACTTGAATTTATTAATATAACCCCACACCGATCTCGGTGACGGTACCCGGCTTCATTGGAACCAGGCCAGTTACGCAGGAGTAATTTTATAGTGCCCAAGTGTGTGCGTAGTACACAAGAGCACTCTCTCTTCCTTTACTCTCGTAATCCAGTGGGACGGATAACTGACACTACTGACGAGAGATGAGGCGCAGGTCCGACTTTCAACGTGTCAACTCTAGTATTGACAAATTTATTGTGTCAATAATATTGCGTATGTGCGGCTAGCCAAACTGTGGCTAAAGTAACAGCAATATATTTCAATGATTGTACTGTATACAGAGTTAAGACCTCACGTTTCATAACTTTGGAGGACCGCCAAAAGTCTTAAATGGCGTAAAAGCTGACAAATGATACAATTTATACTTGTTTAACCCCCCTACTAATAAAAATATTTATACAGTGTATAAGCTATAAAATGTACAAGCGACTTTTCTAACGTGTAAGACCAGGACAAAACATTGTATAGCTAATCCACTGTGTAATATTTTTTTTAGTAAGTGGGTAAGTGTTTAAGGTAAAATATAAAAATTTTAACTGCGTATTGGTGACAGTTTGTCTTTACTAATATTACAAAGAAGAAAGGAGACGGGGATCTCTGGGCCCAATTGTAATAAGTTGAGATATGGTTTAAAAAATGCGGTATTTTTTTCTGTTCCAAAATATAAAAAATGAGCTCAATTCACAATCTGGGAGAAGAGAAATCTTAAAAATAAGTAAGTGCACTGATGAAATAGAGTATCGATTACTATAATCGATTACTCTGAACAATTTCAACAATAATAATCCATACTAATATTATAAATGTGAAAGTGTGTCTGTCTGTCTGTCTGTCTGTCTGTCTGTCTGTCTGTTACCTCTTCACGCCTAAACCGCTGAACCGATTTTGATGAAATTTGGTATAGGGATACTTTGAGACCCGAGAAAGGACATAGGATACTTTTTATCCCGGAAAAATTTACGTTCCGCCGCGATAAACGAATTTTGGCGCAACGGAGTTGCGGGCGTCATCTAGTTGAATATAAAAACATTTGCACCAGATGATTGATCAAAATAAATAAATTCTACGGAATAAATACATTATTTATCATAATGTCAACAGTTTAAAAAAAACAGAATATCAACTTACATAATAAAAATAAATCATAAAATCGATTCTAGTTAAAAAGATAGATATTTTATTACTTACGTTATAACAGTGACAACTGACAACTCCCTGACTCTGTGATGTCACTCGTCTCGTATGCGTATCGTTTGCGTCTGCGTTTAGAGTGTGTGTCCAGTTGTTTTATTGATATTTGCGTAATTGAATGTGTATTTAGATTTTATCCTCGACCAGTGCTTTCTCTCTACGGACTTCTAGTATACTGTTTAACTTCTACGACCCTTGCTATTATAAAGGACACCGATAACCTTGTCTACTCTTTGACTTTGGCTCGTTATTTTGGATTTGGCTTAACGATTGGATATTGACATCATGGATCGCTGTGTAAATTGTGGCATAGCAACTAGTCGATGTAATACACTGGGCCGACGAGTTTTAGATGATGAAACGACATTGTCAGTGATTCGTCAATGGCGTGCACCAGAATCTGTAAGTACATCGTCATTACAGATGGCCCAGCGTCTCTCATAACAGATTAGTAATCATAATATATAATGGCATATTATATGATGATTGTTAAAACAACAATATTTTGCAGTAATCATCAGTTCTTTTATCATTGCGTTTTTCAGATAAATAAGTCTATTTGTGACTTTCCTTTTCTACTCCCACTCAATAAAATATAATAGAAACTACATTAAATAACTGTATAATAAAACAAAATAGCAATCATAGTTCAAAAATCAGCTGTTAAGTATAGGTAATTGTCAATTTATTGAATAACCTCACTTTTACTAAATCTCTTATAACTCTGCTCTCAGATTGCCAAAATCCGTAGAATTTTTCAGAAATAGTTTCTTAATATATAAGGTCTTAAATGACACCACTCTCATCTTTTTACATCTAGGCCCAAGAATGTATAAAAGCGTATCCGTCTCCTTTTTGTTTCTTTTCATTGAATAGGCCCCTAAACTACCGGACCGATTTGGATGAAATTTGGTAGGGTAGTAGCTTAGGCTCTGGATTAAAACATAGGCTACATTTTATCCCGAAAAAGTACAGTGCTCCCGAAGGAATGCGATACTGTTTTTATGCAGGCGGAGCAGCGGGAAAAAACTAGTCATATAGTCTCAAATTATAGGGCATATATTATAGGGCGCCCAAGAAATAGATGGGTTGACGAAATTTCTATAATAGCAGGAAAAGAATGGCAAAGGAAAGCCCAGGAAAGAACTGCTTGGAGCAAGCTGGAGGAGGCCTATACCCAGAATGGGGTTCCAATAACTGCATAGGCAGCTACTGGAATAAAAAAAGGCTTATTATTATTATTATAGTCTCAAAATAATCCAATGAAAAATTAACTAAATTAAAATTAATTTATTTCACGTCTATCGAAATTAATAAAGTGTTATCCTACATCAATAATTAATGTAAGTAAGTAAACTTATTAATTTATTGCAATTATTGGGAATATATATTTCTTTCTTTGAAAACCTCAGAATGATATTAATTAGTACCTTTTAGTTATTGGTAACTCACGGATAACTGAGTTATCTGAACCATTGTTACTCGGGGGAAATATACATCCCTAACTTTATTAACCGTGTTAACACTTTCGGTTTAGAGTTACAAGGTCGGGGGTTCGAATCCCACGGGGCTAAAATATGAGCCTCCTAAATTTAAGAAGTAATAAGGGAAATCTAAATATATAAAAGGCAAACCTGACTGACTCATATACCAACGCACAGCCGAAACTACTGATTGGATTTCGCTGAAATTTGGCATACATAATATAGTTGTAATGACGTAGGCATCCGCTAAGAAAGGATTTTTGATAATTCGCCCCCTAAGGGGGAAAAAGGTATGAAAGTTTAAAACCCAATTTCACGCGGGCGAAGCCGCGGGCAATTAATGCTAGTATAAATTAAATATTATGCATTATAGGAAAGCTCTGGGATGAGCAAAAATCCATTCTATAACACCCTGTAAATTTAAACCAAGATTGCACGTCCAGTCCCAAACAAATGATTGTGCTCAATTTGAGAGACGACTTAAATATTCATAAGGATTATACCGCAAAGACCAGAAGCATTCAATTTTGTGACTCTCAGCGTCTTAGGGTCAATACATACTAGCGTAGAATCAAACAGCGAAATTATGAAATTTCATATAGCAAAATCAGCCTGGTCGCAAATTCAACCTGAACCTCAATTCTCGTTTTTAAAGTAAACAATTTAAACAGTCAACTTCACTTTGTTTAGATTGAAAGTGTAGCGTCATGTTACCGTGAACGGATTTTATGACGTTTCGACCAATCAGAGCGCGTTTCACGTTGGTTTAACGTTCATAAAAACACCTTTTGAGAGTGCAAGCGTGTCGAGACTTGATTGTAATTGTATTAATGCAGGTTTTATTTAGCAGAATTGCCCCCCACGAGATGCAACTTGTTCGATCGAAACTACCAGTGGCGTGGGATTACTATAAATCCGTTACCATCGGCTTCAATTACCACTTACCTTTTGAAGACCCTCACCCAAATCACTATTATACAGGCTAAGGCTTCCTTATGAAGGAGAACCAGCCTTTGCCACTGGTACCTACCTACCTAATCTTACTAATATTATAAATGTGAAAGTTTGTGAGGATGTATGGATAGATGGATGTACGGATGGATGTTTGTTCCTCTTTCACGCAAAAACTACTTAACGGATTTTGATGAAAATTGGTATGTTATTAGTTTAGGCTCTGGATTAAAACATAGGCTACTTTTTATCTCTAAAAAGTACAGTGTTCCCGAGGGATACTATATTTACACGGGCGGAGGCGTGGGCAACAGCTAGTTATTATATAGGAATATGTGCTTTACTCTGTGGACATAAGAGTGAATTTGTGAAGTGAATTTTATATTACGTTTTACTTTTAAGAAAACGCTTCGACTCTTCGCTAGTATGACTAGACTTTAAGATTCGAAACATAATAATTATAAATTGTAATGAAATAAACACAGGAATAGGTTATTTTCCAAAATTTTGAAAACTGCTTATATCTAAAGAAAGAATTAATGTCTTTTTTTTCCATTAAAGATATTAGTTAATTTATTTTTATTTTTCTGTTAAATCGTTAGTCCCATTCTTTAAATATAAGCAGTTTCAATTTTTTTTGGAAAATACCCTATTGAAGTGGCTTTGTTACCTAATGATCATCGTCATCACCCAACGAAACGTCAACAAAATTATTTATTTTTCGTTTGTTCTGTGGAAAATGAGCTCGCATTCATATGCCAGAACGGACTGTCGGTCCCGCACATGTTCGTTTCGGAAGTTCGGAACGATGGTCCGAAAATGTATGTTTTACACGTATCAAAAATTGTATTCCCTTCTCCATTATAAAAATAAATAAATAAGTAATAAATAAAAATTCTTTTTTTTTTTCTTGACAATATTGAAGGCAGTACAAGTGTACTGTTCTTGATAAGAAAAAAAAATTACAAGTTAACAAGCTCTTAGAAAGTATATTGATAATTGCGTTTTTATATCCAAGTTTTCATGGTAATTCTTCTTAATTCTATGGTAACTTTTCTTAATTCCGCAATAATTTAAGCATTTCAAAGCTTATGGCCGCTTAGAATAAAAGTAACCATTCTGTCTAATGAAGCCCGCTTGTAAAGTCCAATTTAAAGGTACACTCGGCGGCAAATTAAAGCTATCTACAATCTAGTTTACTTTTATTTGCCGAGAAGATTGTACTGGATAAAGGTGGTCTCGTGGAAAAAGATAAGGGTTTTTATAACATGCTTTAGTTAGTAGGTACTAGCTCTTGCCCGCGGCTTCGCCCGTGGATACAGTCAGGAACACTGTACTTTTTTGGGATAAAAAGTTGTAATATTTTGTTAATTAAATAAAATGACCTGAAACTACTACTAAAGCAAATTTCATTAAGTTCAGTAGTTTTGCGTGAAAGAATAACTAACATCCGTCCATACATCCGTCCATCCTCATAAACTTTTACATTTATAAAAATAGTAGGACTGAATTTATCCTGCGCATTCGTTTGCGCAATAGGAGAACCGACAAGTCCTAGAAAATGTCAGAAATGTTATCTTATTTCTCAAGTTTTACTAAATTGCAAATGAGGAAAGAGAGGCGAAGTGCCTGTTTTGTGAGTCAGAGTAAATGTAATCCTTTTTTTTTTGTATATTTATTAAGGACTTGGTTCACAAACAGAGAGCGACAATGTTGTCCTCATAAGGCCACAACATTGGATAGTACATACAATCGACTCTCGTTATTTCAAAACTGTGTTAATTCAAACCTTGGTAATTCGATCGAAAAAATCATCGCTACGTAACGAAACAAAGCGTTAAGTCGTACTCATCGGAGTCAATCTCTCGACAATTCAAATTTGCAGAGAGAAAGACAGAGCAAGATTACAGAACTTGCAGATGTACACAAATACATTTTGAGACAAGTTAAAAGTAAATATCGTATAATCGTGCATGAGCATTTGTCTTTGTAATAATTAGTTTAACACACACTTGCGCACGCATTGGTTTGTTTATTTAAGTTTCAATTTCGAACTATTTGATGTTTCGAACACTCAATAATTCGTAATATTTTAAGGGTCCCCGAGTTTCGATTTTCGAATAACGAGAGTCTACTGTATTAACAAATTAGTTTCTTACATCTAGACTTAATTTAACCAACCAATTGTAATCTTCTTTATCTGAACATAAAAATTAAGTAGCTTCATGTTCGTTTAGGCCTTAGATCTTTTGCACTACTCAACGGTTTGTAATGTAGTACTTAATAGAATTATGTAGAGTGATTCAAGAGGTACACTTATGTTAATAATACACCACCCGTGTAAGGTCGGGGTGGGTAGCTAGTTACCTATGAACTATTTGGTGATTGAAACAATATTTTTCTTCATACCTACTAGAATTGTAATTTTATTTGACATCGACTGTACAGCGAACAGTTTTTGAATTATAAAAGCAAACAAGTATCCCAATTTATCTTTTGGAAATTTTTAATTGTTCGCCCAATTTTACAACGCCATGTTTTATGAGTAGCTTGCGAAGCGGAAAACTGATGGATTTAAGCCTTTGACAAAGTTTTTTTTTTGGCTTTTTTGGAGTTACAAAGTAATTTGCGTTATTTCACAATACCAAATTTAAGGTACGTATCTATTGTGGTCTGTAAGTATAACGTGAATTAGTTTAACATAGAAAGCTACGTAGGACAGTGTTTAGGGTAGTACCTATTTGGCTTTGGCTTTTTTGACGACCTCTGTGGCTGAGTGGTTAAGCGCTTTGATACTCAAGCCGGAGGTCGCGGGTTCGGATCCCACCGAAGGAACAAAAAGTTCTTCTGTGTTCCTGTGTCATGAATGTGTATTATATATATGTGTGTTATAGATTACCTCCGAGTCGAGAGCCAATGCTCGAACCACCAGACCACGGCGGTCGTGGGTTCGATTCCCGCATTAGAACAACAGAAAATGTTGTTTCCATGTTTGGTTACGACAATGCAGGCCGATCACCTGATTGTCTTACAATAAAGATGATCCATGCGTCGGATGGGCATTGTTAAAAGTCGGACCTGCGCCTCATCTCTCGTCAGTCGTGTCGGTTATTATGAGAGTAAAGGAAGAGGGAATGCTCTTATGTACTGCGCACACACTTGGGAGCTATAAAATTACTCCTGCTGCCTCCGTAACTGGCCTGGTTTGAATGAAACCGGCCACCGTCACCGAAATCGGTGTGGGCAGTTATACGGATATGTTATTAATATTATTAAAGATTAAATATCTTAAATATACTTCCCGTGCGTTGTCGGGTTCCCATGACACAAGTTCTTCGGATAGGTACTTGCTTATACTTTGGCACGGGACCAGACTGACGTAGTGTGAAGTATGCATAGACATTATTATTATTATTTCATCTTGTTATTACAATATTTAAATTATGAAATATTTTTGTTTCAGGTACTCTTCGTTTCCGTTTGAACAGGCTATTACTTGAAGAAAATATAAACCTGGTACCGATGGTTAAAAGAATAAGGGCCTTTAGTCACTCGCTTCGATGATGCCTTATGCCAAATCCTATTATACATTTTGTTTTCGAACTTCGCCTTCGAAATTATCGAATGCATCTTGACTGAAGGCCCAGGCGTTACATTGCGTAAATCTATAGCATACAATTTAATAATTATATATTATTTCGCGTGATATTGCTAAATATAAAATTAATTAAATTGTAAATCTGTTATAATTTATACGTCCCATTAAATAACATTCACATTCCACATTGGATAAATAATTAAATATTTTGCAGTTTTTGGAAATCAAACGTAAATAAAATTAATAACACGTGTGGTTTAACTATAACTAGCTACGAAAATCTCCATTAAACATGAAAGTAAATACAAAAATCGTATTCAGAAAATATAATGATACGAATAGAAAGTACAAATATTTTTCTACCATTCATTACTTGTTCCATTATCGTAACTTGGAGAAAAATATTTAAATTTCCACGAGGGAAAATGGAATTCAAGGCAAAAAAAGCGGCCGAGGGAGAAGTATGAAACGGGCGTCTTATTGCTGAGAAATGTGATTATGTCATTATTAAGTTTATTTTATTCACTACCAAGTCTATATTTTATACAAATAAATTAAATTTAAGTGTCTGTTTGTAATTTGAAATGAACAGCTTTTCACTGAATAGTAAGTACTTGCAATTTAAAAATATATATTAAGAATCTCCTCACCATTTATCAGCCAAATCGGTTCAGCCGTAACTAAAATACGACTTTCTTTTATATATGTCACCGTAAAATTGTAAAAATCGTTAGATTGTAATATTACTAGAGATATTATAAAATGTCGACAGATAGTCAAATAAAAATTTCATTATTTTTCGTTATACCTAATTATTATTATGAAAAAGCAAACAAATACGGCAGCGTGGTGCACTTGCCGTTTAACCAATCGGCACAGTAAATATTACAATATAACGAAAAATAATGCATACAATATTATTGTAAGGAGAAAATTTTATTTGACAATTTGTCGACATTTTATAATATCTCTAGTGATATTACAATATAACGGTTTTTACAATTTTATGGTGACATCTATATAGATATACAAGATTGTCTCGTTTAAAATAAGAGCACTATTAAGTAATCTGTGGTACCTATATACCTGTATAATATGATATACACGGGTATGATATTAAACTGTAATTCATTTGCAAGTCGCACAAAGGGTTCAAAGCGACCACAGGCGACCACAAAGCGTTGCAACTGATAATTAATTTCTTGGCCTGCTGTATTGTAATATCTCGTATTTGTCATTATAGACATAGAGAATAGATCTGGCGTTCTCTACCATTATCCTATTAGGTATTTTTAATACAATAAAATCCTACTACTTATGGACGTAAAAAAAAGGCGGACGGAAGGTGAGCTAAGCATTGAGTGAAGCCCAACAATGGCGGCGACATACGTTTGTGTGAGATTAACGGATAATTGCCATTGGCGTACTGGGGGCCGATCGTCTTACTTTGCTGTGAATGTGTGCGTGCGGCACGTGTCGCTACGATACGGCCGCCTTACTTTAATGGCTTCACTATTCATATTACTGAACGGTGTCCGCCTTTTTTTACGTTCATGCTACTGCTATTATAAACGTGAAAGATGGATGTTTGCTCTTTAACACATAAAGCTCAGTAGTTTTTGCGTTGCAATGACTTTATAGTTGTGCCCAAAGTTTCTATAATTGACTAGCTGTTGCCCGCGACTTCGTCCGCATGGAGTTCGGTTTCCATACAAAGTTTTAACCCCTTTTTCACTCCGTTTGAGGGCGAATTTTAAAAAGTCCTTTCTTAGCGGATGCCTACGTCATTACAACTACCTGTATGCCAAATTTCAGCAAAATTCGTTCAGTAGTTTCGGCTGTGCGTTGATAGACGAGTCAGACAGGTTTGCCTTTTATATATTTAGATATATAAAATATAATAATATTTTATATCTATTATATTTATCTTTATTAGGAAGACGGGCGGCGTTTCTGTGTTATCGATTATTAAGATACAATATATACATTCTCAACTTCTCCCTCCCCCGGGAACAGTATTTTTAGGGATAAAAGGTGTACTATGTCATTGTCTGTAGCCCTTAACGTACTAAATTTTATGATAATAATCTTTGTAAGAAACCTTTTAAAGGGAAACGTTTATCCAATTGTTTTGAACATCGAAAATGTAATCTACGTAATAAAAGTAGATACATACATATTAGTTACTAGATGTTGCCTGCGACTTCGTGCGCGCAAAAGTTAATTTCGCAGAAACCGTACATTTTCCCGCGATAAATAGTAGCCTATGTCCTTTCCCGTGGTCTACTCTAGGTACATCTATGCAAATTTCATCAAAATCGGTCCGGTAGTTTCGGAGCCTATTCAATGCAAACAAACAAATAAACAAACTTTTCCTCTTTATTATATTAGTATACATAAGCTTAAACATTCATATGGCCAAAGGCCTATCGTCCTACTGCTATTAAATGTGAAAGTTTGTGAGGATGAATAGACAGATGCTTGTCGTCAACTACATAACGGATTTTGATTAAATTTGGCAGGTTACATATAAAATTGTATAGGGCCTATACAATTTTATATGTTACCTGCCAAATTTATATATAATACCAGGCTATGTTAGTAGTTTAATCTCCTGGATTAACACATACCGCTTTTTATCCCGATACAGTGTTCCCGTGGTATTAACGCGGGTGGAACCGCGGGCAAAAGCTCGTCCTTTATAACTCTTTTAAAGTCAAATAAAAATTTAATTGTGAAAAAATTATTAACGGTTTCACTTAACTTCCTGTCCGCCCTTTGTTTGCCAAAAAGCGACGCGATTGTCAGATGAAATGCGCTTTGAATAGGTTTTACACAACCTTTATACGACCTTATATTATATTATATGAAACAAACGTTTGCACAATACATTAAACGCTCAGCTTTTGTACAAAGTGCGTAAAAGGTTTTACGATTTTATGCCTCAGTATTAAATTTTTGGTATCGTGTTACTTAGTATTTTTTATTCAAGTACAAATTTTATTTTGAAAATGTTTTAATAAATGTCTATATTGAGTAGTTACGAGCACTAGCACATACATATTTAATTTTTAAAGAATTTGCAAGACTATAGTGCCCGCTGTCTGAGGTTTTATCGGTAGTTTATCTTTTTCATATTTGACTGGTTGATCTGTTTCGTCATCCAATCAAAAGCGCTATTGAATAAGTAGATAAATTACCGACAAAACAATCTCTGAAACCGGGAATTAATTCAACTTTGGTAGGTCATTCCAATCCATACGAGCCAGCTCATTCGAGCCGAAGCATGTATTGGCAATGTTTACAATATAAATTGATTACAAAACAATAATATACTGATCAACTTAACGTAGGTACTTAATATTTTGTTATTTTTCCTTTACATTTTAAAGTTTGGAAATACCGTGATCGATATTTTTTGTTTAATTGAGTGAGGTTATCGAAGTGTCACACATGTTGTTCTGTAATTAACAGTTTTGCGAAGTTGATTATTTATTTGTTATTATCATGAGCACGAGATCAATAAACTGGGTTTCTGCCTACGCTTTTTCTATTCTATTTATTAATTATAATTAATTAATTATCATTATTAGTATCTGGATAAGCGAGCTTTGCTCGGAGCTCTAGTAAATAAAAAAAGCATCAAAAATTATTTTGAATATCGAACCCACCACAGTCCAAATTTCCGAACAATACAAAAATTACACAAATGCATACCAAACTGCCAATCGGACTGTCATATTATTACAAGAGTAAAATTATTGATGTATTCAGAGAAGAAGCGGCGATGTGTTTCACCACCCATCACGTCTCGTTTCTCGCGGAGGCGAAAAGCGGACCATGGAGAGCCGCTTCGCTACGTTAAATGTAAGAGGAAGAATGGAAAGTAAGAATAAGAGTGAACGAAGCGAAACGAGTATGTAAGGATCGTAGCAAGTGGCAAAAAGTGGTCTCTGCCTACCCCTTTACGGGGGTGATTATATGTATGTATGTATGTATTAAGAGACGAAAGAGAAGAAGCGCTAATACAATAGAGTTGATAAACTTTGAGTATCTATGGTTAGATAGTCAAAGTTGAAAATGGAAGTGTCGGGAGTTTTGCCGGGAATGTCATCATCAAAATGAAATAGTAAAAAAAAAAATTTAACGCTGTCCGTAGGTCTGTGCGTCTGTTTGTTCCATCGATTAAGAAAAATATGGGCAATGAAATTAATTGAATATTTTTTTAAACGTTTCCATTTATCCTTAGGACGAGCCCTATTGCTTTGCGTTATTTAACTCTGAATGGTTTAAAAGATATTAATCAACATTTTTGGATAGTATATCAAGTTTTATTCGTTCCCCTTTCTCTTATATTATTTTCCCATTTTTCGGTATGTCATCTTACGGTTTCCTGATTATAGTATTAAACGCGTGTGAGGCGTGCACTTTTTGGATTTGCCAAACTATTTAATGCTTTGACCTTTCCCGGCCTTCCGAAATTCGGATCATATAGTCCCAGCCTAACTTTTTGTTATCGGAAGATATTGCACTTTGTCTTAGGCCTTGACTGGCGCGGGATATCCCAGTTGCGGGAGAAATATAATATTATGTCGTTTCGCGTGGCGAAATTGCGTAGACTACTCTACGCCGTAGACTACTCTACGCCGTAGACCCACGGGCTTCTTCTCTTTCTGAGTCTACGGAAATTGTTTTCTTGTCATTAACTAGATGTTGCGCGCGACTTCGTGCGCGACAAAAGGAAATCCCGCGGTAACCGTACATTTTGCCGCGATAAAAAGTCCTTCCTCGTGGTCTATTTTATATCTGTGCCAAATTTCATCAAAATCGGTCCAGTAGTTTCGGAGCCTATTCGATGCAAACAAACAAACTTTTCCTCTTTATTATATTAGTATAGAGTATAGACTAGCTGACCCGACAGACGTTATCCTGTCTTAACAGTGAGTATTGAATTGGGTACACGACTACATCTAAAATATTAAGTTTCATTAATGTATTCAGAAATTTTAAGGCATTACTACTTCGTAAATGTAAAAAAAAAAATAATATTTTATTTATAGTTTAGTCATTAGATACATCTAAAAAGTACAAAAAAAAATTTTTTTTTCTTGCTAATTTAGTAAACAAAACCTACATAATTAGTTTACTTACATCATATACAAAAACTTTTATTATGGTATGTATGAACTTAAACGCACAAATATCGGAGATATTTACAAATATGTTCCTGCGGCCGTATACTTCATACGATTTTACATGGACGTGACGTCATAGCTACGTACGACTTTAGTATGGAGCGTTTTTACGGGACTTGCGAAATTTTGCAAACAAATCGCTGTACCTTTGAAAATATTGACTTTTGATATACGGTTTCTTCTAAGAAGTTACTCATATTTAAGAGTACTATTCATTTATGCAATAAAAAAAATTCATTCGTGTAGCCTATTCGAATTGGTATGAGATTATTCAGAATATAAATAGATGGAATTTGGTATAGTTAAATATTTTGTGACGATCACGGTTTTAGCATAATTTTATATTTTAGCGGTGGCTCTCTAGTTTCTAATCTCTTCATACTAGTGAAGTGGAGATGAAAAATATTTTAGCATTCTACCCCATCGTGTTGGATATATGGTTGGATACTCAAAGATTGGATACCGACGAATAGGTTTTTAGTCAAGGTTTTATACATGATTTGTTTACAAAGTCAACCATTTTCGAGTAATTGGCCTTCAAAGTGGTTTGTATGTTGCCCACCATTTCTAAACTACAAGAGATTGAAACTTATAAGTTTCCATTGTGATAGATCATGCTAAAAACTCTTTACGCAAATCATTTTGAATGTAATCGGACAGTAACTATGAAGTAGTTTGAAGAAACCTAATGCGTGTTGACAATAATTACGGCGGAACCCTCTTAGACATGTCCTGACATGCTTTTCGTTAGGTAATTTGGAATTTATAAATATTTTTTGGTAGGAGTATTTTTGCGTTGGCTATCATTTTGCGTAATATATGTAAATCGTGATTGCCGTGTTGCGGTGTATATTCTAACAGGCGCCAAATATTTGCACTTCGTAACTTGAAATTTTCTTATCGTCTTTACCATAGAGGTTAACAAAAATATATATTTTTAAATTTATTATAATAATCATTTGATTTTATATTAAAAAAAAAAGGTATATTTTGTTTTGTACACAAAATTGTGTTTTCTTATCTTGTGTGAATTTAGTAGACGTAGGTAATGATAATTTCCTTCAGTTATTAGGGTAAATATTCACAAGTGGGGCTCCACCTTGAAACCACTGCAATTTTTTTTATTGCATATTTTCATTATAAAACAGTCTGTTATGCAATATTAAGGTGGCGGAAGACAAAAAAAAAAAAGTAAAAAAAAAAAATCGCCCGAAGACGTTTTTAACGTGATAAAAAAGTTCTAACCTAACCTAACCCAAAACTACACACAGGTTATTTCACGCCAGGTTTTTGTGAGGCCGTGTTATCGCCCCGAAGACGTTTTTAACGTGATAAAAAAGTTCTAACCTAACTAACCTAACCCAAAACTACATAAACGTTATTTCACGCCAGGTTTTTGTGAGGCCGTGTTACCACTCCGAAGACGTTTTGAACAAGATAAAAAAGTTCTAACCAAACTAACCTAACCCAAAACTACATAAAAGTTTATTTCACGCCAGGGTTTTGTGAGGCCGTGTTACCACTCCGAAGACGTTTTGAACAAGATAAAAAAGTTCTAACCTAACTAACCTAACCCAAAACTACATAAACGTTATTTCACGCCAGGTTTTTGTGAGGCCGTGTTACCACTCCGAAGACGTTTTGAACAAGATAAAAAAGTTCTAACCTAACCCAAAACTACACAAACATTATTTTACGCTGGGTATTTTTGAGGTTGACATGTTTTTTTATATTTATTTATTTTTTAATTTTTGTTGTCTTCCGCCACCTTAATATTGCATAACAGACTGTTTTATAATGAAAATATGCAATAAAAAAAAATTGCGGTCGTTTCAAGGTATAGGGTAATTGTTCACAAGTGGGGCTCCCCCACTTGTGAACAATTACCCTATTTAGTAATATTAGTAAATACTAAATAGCTTAACCCTCTAAAATACGAGAAGAGAAAAAGAAGTTGTATTTTTTGCAAAGCTTATAAACATCCTACTAATTAAAGGTGAAAGTTTGTGAGGATTAATACATGATTGGTTGTGACTCTTTCATGCAAAAGCTACTGAACGGCTTTTAATGAAATTTGGTATGGCAGCAGCTTGAGCTCTGAGGGTCAATTCGGCTAAATAAAACATGCATTGATATAATTACAATAAAGTCTCGATACGCTAAAACGATCAAACGGTATTCTCGTAACGTTAAGCCAACGTGAAATGCGTTCTGATTGGTCGAAGCTTCACAAAATCGGTTTATGATAACATGTCGCTTCACTTGTAACAATACAATCAAAGTAAATGGTCATCTACTTTCATCTACTTTTTTACCCGAAAAGTACCGTGTTACCGTAGGATACTTACGTGGGCGAAGCCGCAGGCAAAACTATTTTAATAATATATAATATTAGGAATATAATATTTTGATGCGAATATTCAGTATTGTTCGCAGCTCAATAAAAGCTAACGTTTCCATAACATTGTGCATTATATTCCTGTGGGTCGACTAACTTCGGTTCAATGCACGGACTGAAATTTAAAACTACTTTTTATAGTAATGTATTCTGGGGGTCCTTGAAGGTGAACGTTAGATTTTTATAGCATTGTTTTAAATTTCAGCGCGTTTATTTTAAGTAAGGAGTGAGATTTTTTCTTTCTATTAAGTATGTTCAGAGAGTTTTTTTTAACTTACCACTATAGAGTTAAACCTCCTTACTAATAAACGCTGTATAAACTTTGAATAGTTATACAGTGTTTTGTCTCCTTCTATCGAATTAAAAATGTCACTTGTGTGACGGGAACAAAACACTGTATAACTATTCCAAGCTTATACAGCGTTCTTAGTAAGGGGGTAGGCAAAGTAGGTGTATAGACACAGGGGCGACACTCTCTACAAATGACAGCTCGAGCACCGGCGAATGTCAGCCATATTGACGTGAGCCTATCAGCCTAAGGGCCGGGCCACACGGCGCGGCGCCGCACCGCACCGCAATACTCCGCACCGCACTGGCGGCCACACGATCAATGCGGCGTCGCCCTGTGTGCACCCCTCCCCGCCTCATCTGTCTCGCCCCGCCTCGCGCCGCTGTCCGGTGCGCCTGCGGTGCGGCGCCGGAGCGGCGCCGGACGCGTCGTGTGGCATACCATACATTTTTATATGTAAAAGACCCGTTGCGATACCGCTCAGGCGCCGCGCCGCAGCCGTACCGCACCGTGTGGCCTGGCCCTCAGTGCCGTTACACACGTTTCGGTTGCCGGGTACCCGGTCTCGAAATGTATGGCCGTGTACACCGGTACGTGTGAAAGCTATCGTACATGACCAAACAACTCGCGACCGACTACCCGGCAACCGGAACGTGTGCAACGGCACTAAGGTTGAAAGTTGAAACACACTGAAATAATTTTAAACGTTGTGCTAGACAAGTCATCATAATTTTTATGGAATTAATTGTCAATTATGTCAAAGCACGAAACGACTAGTGGCCAGCCACGTGAACGAAAGTTCTGGTTGGAAAAAACTCACGCACCGCACGCCGCGCGCACCCCTGGCACATGTCTAGCCACGCGAACATAGCTGTGAGCTGTCAATCGTGTAAGTCTATCGAATGACGGCTCTTTACGTACCGTAAAACGGGGTTCATAGAAACGATCCTGACTTTCAAACCAACTTTAACAATATAAATCCTATGCTTCTGGCAATAAAGCTGCTTTCATTGTGGGAGTCATGATATTTTACAACCTTGATATAGTTTTAATTCAGAATTTTTATTTTCTTACGAGAAAAAGCTAATTAAATGGTCAGTTTCTATTTGCCTGGAATGTGGGGTCAATAGATACGACATATGGGGTTAATAGAGAAAAGTGATAGGGTTGTCAAAATATAAGTGGGTGTGGTTACAAAGTTAGAAGATACCAGCAAACATAAAACATAACATAAAAGTTTTGCCAACCCTAACGAAAGTGGTTGTAATAACCCAATTTATGCTGGATGGACTTCACTTTCGGTTAAACTAATAATAATAATACTTTTAATAAATAAGATACGCCTTTATTTATTAAATTTTTTGAAGTTGGCAAGGGCGTAAATAGCATGTAAACGACCGCTGTACTTTATATTGACTTTGTCACGTAAATTGCTAACTTTAGACTATTCAAATTTTGACAGAACAAAGAAAAAATATTGCAAATGTAATGCAAAATGCAATAATACTAATATTTTTGACATCTGAAGTAGTTTTTGGATCACAGGATTTTAAACTTTTTCCAAGGAATATTTCTATTCACCCCATAAATTTTATTCACCCCGTTTTACCAGTACGTAATATATTATATTCTTTGCTATAGTTATGTACACATACGTATTGTTATGTTACGTAGATATAAGTCATACTTACATACAAATGCTAGTTTTATACAGTTGTTGGGGAATTTTGCGGAAATTTAGTTTTAATTAAACGTCGCAGATGCGGCGGAATGTTCAATATTTCAAGTTTTTGAACTTTCCGTTAAAACACGCCGGGCGCCTTACAGCGTGTTGTTTTCAACGAAGATTTATTGTATCTATCTAATATGCTGTCTTATGCTGGGAAAATCGAGAAATTTGCTTAATTTATTAAACACTAGCCCACGGATATCATCATTATCTACGTACAAATAAATTATGAAATTAAAGTGTCTGTTTGTAATTTTAAATTAACAACTTTTCTCTAAATGCATAATATAGGTTAGGTAACCTATGCAACAAGTTTTCTCTAAAAACATAATATAGGTCCTTACCTATATGCATTTAGAGAAAAGTTGTTAATTTAATAATTGACTTTTTATCATATTGCTTTCAATATGATAAAAAATCAATTTTTTTTTTGTCTGTCCGCCTGTTTCTTTCTTCCGGCTAATTTTGCACGGCACTCTCATTGGAAGATAACTGGAACCCTAAAAAGTTGAAGCGAAAAAACTTTATACAAAGAATGATGGTCGAATTTAACACGGGGTGACCTCTAGCTTATAAGTATACCCGCAACTTCAGAGCTACCTACTATCGCATTTATAATATTAAGTAATAATAATAATATCTCGGCGGAATTCGAGCCCGCGACTTCAGACTTTAGCGCCGACGCGTTGACCACTGTTCCACAGAGGTCGTCAAAGCATTATCTAGTAAGGGATTAAGGATTTAAACAGTTTATAAGTTAATCTGTCGTTTATATGTCTTTTATAAAGAAAGGGTTAATGAAAAAAGGTGTACAGAAGCTATTAATTTTAACCTAAATTCTATATTATGGTTCTTTGAAAATTAAATGTCTACCATAGCCCATACCGGATGTTCTAATTAAAAATACTTCTAAAGATTAGATATAAAGGGTAGTTTGAAATTCTTTCAGCGCTTCGATACTAGGTCACCTACATAATAAAAGTAATATTCTATGCTCTTTTATTAGAATTTTTTATTCACGGCCAAAACATCATTTTTTGTCGCTTCCTATTATGAAAATGTATCTGACATGACCCAAATCGCTCCATTAAAGTTTCAAAATGGTTTCATACAATACATTTTAACGCTACACTGCCGAAGATGATAGATGAATAGGAAAACCGATTATACCGACGTATAAGAGACCGGTAAATGATTGTCGTAATAACCGATAATTATAATCATCAAAACCGATGGTAAAATGTTCATATTTTAACATGACATACCTTAACACTTGGTCGCAATATCCGGTTTGTTGTTGTAAGTGATGTGGTTTTAAAAGGTTTTTCACTATACAACAGTGGCGGAGACTGGTCCTCCTTCATAGGGAAGTAAGCCTGTATAATAGGTAGGGATTCGAAAGGGTCTTCAAAGGGTAAGTGGTGAGTGAAGCCAATAGGAATGGAGTAATATAATAACACCACTGCTATACACTAATTTTTTTCTCAGTCAGTAAAATGGCAGAAAATAATGGCTCTGTCTCTAACTGACAAGTAACAAAAGAGAAGTGAAGTGCTTAGAAATAGTACCTACTCATTGATATTTTAAATCAGAGTACCTATCTATCTATCTATATTTCTTACTATGTATATAAACGGTAAAGCTGATTGACTGATGTATTAACGCACAGGCCAAACCCTTAAGGCTAAAAATTTGAAATTTTGCATACTGTATACTCTCATATGACGTAGGCATCCATTAAGGAAGTATTTTTCAAAATTCAACCCCCAAGGGGGTAAATAGGAGATTTCAGTTTAACTTTTTATTCCTTGGACATATTTGCATGAATTTACGCATTTCAGCATTTATTTAAATTCACCCTCTAGGTGGGTAAAATACGAAATGAAAGTTGAATACCTAATTTCACGCGGGCAAAGCCGCAGGCATAATATGCTAGTTTAATCATACAACATCAACGGGGCAAAGTTATCGTTACCTTGGTGTCTGTAACTAAACTCATACCCCTCTACAAAAAATACTACGCAACGGATAAGCATTCAATGTTGCTTTCTTTGTCTGTCAATTGACTTTTCCAACGTATCAGACAAAGACATTGAATACCTTATACGTTATATTAATATTTTTATTAGTTTGTACTTTGGGGATCATTTGTAAGTAGCCGATGAGAGAACTGTCCTAATACAGTGGAATGTTAAATTTGTGCCAACCTGCTTTGGGATAGGTTAGTGCATCGTTTCTCAACCATTTTTATGTCGCAGTGGGTCGCGACAAAAGGCCAAAAAGTTAAAAAGTCTTGCATCCCGTTTTTATAAAATTACTTACATAACGCGCTATTGTATTAGCCTTCACTGGTTTGAACGTTTTTTTCAACGTTCGATATAAAAGATTCATTCGAAAAACGATTATTTTGTAGTTTGTATTTAAGTATTATATTTCAACAGACTGCGACCCTCTTTAAAAACAAATTCGACCCCCCCAAGGCTCGCGACCCACCGGTTGAGAAATGCTGGGTTAGTGAATTTAGGTACGTATACCAGCTACCTTCTCACACTTAAGGGAGGCAGAGAAATATTGTTGATGATGATGTTTATCTATAATATTAACTTTTTCCTTTCAGGTAAGAACGGCACTCGAGGGACGTGGCCCAAATAGTTTTAGCAAAGAGCCTTTGTATTAAATATCAAAGTTAGTCAAAGTTTGGGCAACACGTGAAGCCAATAGCTTGGCTGGCAATCAAAGAGTTGTGTAGCGGTTTACTGCCGCCCCGGTTATGCGAGCCTGGTGGTTTATATTTGAGTTGAGACTTCGGTTGGCCACAATTAATGGTTTTATCATTTTTGGCCGTAACGTTGGAACTTTCGAAAACCGAAATGATTTTGGGTATGGGAGGGGTAGGTGTAGTTTATGAGAACACTGAACAGAGTTATATGTCTCGTGCATTTACGTCACAGTGACAGTGACAGTAGACGTCAGTTAGTCACCATGTAGCCATTGGATTGGACTGGCGGTTGTGGCGAGTGCTGATGAGACAATGGGTATTTCGTACGATTTGTTTAATTTCGCTTCGTTTCCATGTACATTTAAATTAACTTCGTCAAGGAGAGCAACACAAAGTAAAATAAAACATGGCGGCTCAGATTAACTAACGAATGTCATTTTGTCAATGACATGACTTTTGACAAAGAAAGACGTATGACATTCAAGACGACGTCTCTTCGTAAAACTATCTGCTACGTCAAAAGTCAAGTCAAAACAACCGTCATGGCCGGCCTAAAAATAGTGTTCTCGCAATAAAAAACTCTTCAAATAATCATTTTTGTACGCATGTACCCTTCTTCAAATTAATTTTTTCGTATTTTTATGATATTCCCATATTTTTTCCTATTTACCTATGTAGTGTACATAGAACTGGCCTAAAATCAAACATCTCTTTTGTTCTATCAAATGTACGTCATAGCCTATCTTGAGTTTTGAAATCTTTGGTTTGTAATCAAAAAGATAAAATTAAACAGTCAAACAAATCTTTCCTCTTTTATATTTTATATTATTAATAAAGATAATTGGTATAGAGTAATGATGAAAGGTGGTCGTTAAATAACAGAGAAGCTTTTTCCTACAACCAATGCGTGGGTCATTTGAGTATTCTTATAAACGGCTCTTCTCTTCCCAATACATATATTATGTTTTGCCTAAAACAAACCACGACTTGTCTAAGATTTCAGAAAATCTGTAATTTAGGTCTATCTTTAGAAAGGTTAAAACAATAATAAATGTCGTTCCGTTATTTGTTCGTGTCTCAACTCTCAGAGTTGGAACGGAATTGTTTTCCGAACAAGTATTAAAAGTTTGTGTTTGTTCGACCTCATTAACCTCAAGTTAATTCTGGCCACGATTTAATTGCGTTTGACGCTTTGTCCCATATTCGGAGGTATACAAAGGAACAATAAAGTTGTCAAAAGTCACTTTGGTTGTTTTTACCCGACTACGGCAAAAGGGAGGGTAATGATAATGCGTAAATATAGTATCGGGTATCCCGCGGGAATAATGTACTTTTCCGGGGTAAAAAGTAGCTTATGTATTAATCCAGAGTCTAAACTACTACCATTCCAAATTTCATCGAAATCTGTTCGGTAGTTTTTGCGTGAAAGAGTAACAAACATCCATCCATCATCACAAACTTTCACATTTATAATATTAGTAAGATGTATGTTTGTTCCATCGTAGCACCTAAACTACTGATCCGATTTTAGTGAATGAGGTGTCAAAAGATTCGCAGTAATGGCCCGGGTAACATACTCGTAGGCTATACAATTTATGTAGTCGGGTTATAGTTTTTAAGTTAATTACTACCCAAAATTAGGCTACAAAACTACGTACCTAGTAGATACCTACTAGGTACGTAGTTTTGTACCTACGAATGTCAATTGTGCATATCCAAATTAAAAAAATCGTAAGTAACAGAAAACTAATTTGAGTAAAATTTTCTAACAACTCTCACTAAGTATGGACACTCGCACTGCGGTACACTACGCCGGTTTTTATGGTCACGCGACCGCCTCGCTGTCGACGAATTATGAATCGACGTAAACTAATACATGATAATGTGGTCAAAATTTAAGGTCACACGATGTCAAAACTAATACCTTTTTTTTGTACGAGAATCGTTGATCAAACTCATTAAACTATCTATTTTTGTTTTGAATACATCCTGTAATTTCTAAGTAATATCAAGAGGTGTATTGAAATACTAGATATAATAATAATATATATTTCCGCCGCTCCAATATGTTCATGATTAGAGCTTAAGAAACTATCTCGAAGCTTCGATTGAGTCGAAGGAAAATGCAAAAGTGCAATATCCCCGATATACCCATTTTGTGCAGTCAACAGCCGAGGTGCTTTTCATCTTCATATATTTTCCTTTTCCTTGAGGTTGAAGGAAAATGCGCTCGATTTTCCATCGCCGCTTATCATGTTTTTATCGTGCGCTAAGCTTTTTTATTATCTGTTTTATTTTGCAAGCGTCTAGCTCTGGAGTTATAGACTTGTAAATTGTAAGCCAAGATTTCTAGAAAGCAGTGATAATAAAGCTTTAATTTCATCGCAGTCTCATGTAAATATTATTGTTTATAAGGGGTATCTAATAGCGTTTTCGGGGTCTAAAATTATCCTCGAAACTTTCGGGCAGTCGAACGAAACCGATGATCCACGAAGTATTAAATTTTCATCTACTTATATTTATAAATGTTATACCTAGCACATTTAGATATTAACACACATTCGGTTGCCCTGCCCAGAGGCAGTTTTAGATACCGTAAAACACTATAATTACGAGTACCTACATTTCGTGCGAAAATCTAGTTACATTATACGGACGCTCCAAAGGTGAAGGGACATAGTGAGGAAATACCTACTTGCATGATCGAGAAACCTAACAACCTTTCACTAGGGTGTGGTTCCTATACCTCTATTCCTGTCGGCTTCACACGCTGTGACTCTCGTGCAAATACACTACCCAATGAAGGAGAGCCTTCGCTCTGCAACCTATAAATAATTGTTGCCAAACCCCAGTCTCAATGATGATAATGGTAGTGACAATATTTTTAATGAAATATTTCACAGTCCCACTCTGAGCCCATTGTCGGTGGTTGACAGAAGTAAAGACTGCCAGGGCCTGGTATTATTAGATTTCTGTTGTCACATGTCCTCATTATTGGATTAGGGTAAAACCCGTATTGATTTCTCGTACTTACACGTATATGTCATTGCAATGAAACATTTTACGTATACGAATACACGAGTACAGTCGAGGAAAATTAATTTTTAGAAACTTGATCGTATGAGGACGATACGAATAGGGTACTTGATTGTAACTTTTATTACATAAATGAATAGTGCTCTGAAAAATAAAACAGTTTATAAAAGGAATAGTATACTAAAAATCAATAGCTTTTAATGAAACTGCAGATTGTGATTTTAAATGGAACTGTAGCATTTTTATAGATCTTGTGAATATGCCCCATACAACAGTCACTGCGATAGTGATAGATACCAGCTTATTACTGACTAGCTTTTCCCCGCGACTTCGTCCGCGTGGAATAGTTACTTTGGGATATCGCTAAAATTTACCCGCGACTTCATTTACGTAGAAGAAGCGCTTCCACCTCACGACTGCCCGCCCGCTCCGCGCGCCTTACTATAGCGCGCATGATTATTTTATTACTGCGATATCTTCTAAAATACTCATTGAAATCAAATGATGTAAACGGCAAATTTCTTCTAGATTAAATGCTTGTAATGAATAACGTATTTACTTGGATAAGGATTCATATAATCTTTATGAAAACACCTTCACAAATAATGCTTACTTTTAGAACAAATTTGGTAAGTATAAAAAGGTTATAGTGAGCCAACCTTAAAAGATAGACATATACTGTCGCGGACTTTTTTTTAGAACTTTTAAAGGGGAACAATTCTGCCATACATCATTTTAGCGAAACTTTAACCGTTTCCGCAGCGTACGTAGCGAAAGCTCTCAAAAGGAAAAAAAGACCCCCGATTTTGTAACATTCTTGATTGGTACTCCGCTCGTATTGAGTTTAGCATGATGCTATATAGCCTAAAGCCTTCCTCGATAAGTGGACTATCCAACACAAAAAGAATTTTTCAATTCGTACCAGTAGTTCCTGAGATTAGCGCGTTCAAACAAACAAACAAACAAACAAACAAACTCTTCAGCTTTATAATATTAGTATAGATTGGTTTAAAAAAATACTTGTTTCGTTTCGATGTGAATTGACCCTTACAATGATAAAATAATAAATAACATACATACATACATACATATAATCACGCCTTTTTCCCGTAATGGGGTAGGCAGAGACCACTTTTGCCACTTGCTACGATCCTCACATACTCGTTTCGCTTCGTTCACTTTAATTCTTACCATCCATTCCTCCTCTTACATTCAACATAGCGAAGCGGCTCTCCATGGTCCACTAATAAATAACAGCTTCCTTTAAACTTCATAACGCAAAATTTGAAACGTAAATCGCTCGGGCCTCATTGAAGCCCGCTTAGTCGTCAGCTGCTGTGATTGATATATGAAGGAACTTGCTGTAGTCCGTTCTCAGTTATTTTACCTTGGAGTTTGTATAAGAGTGACCCTTATGTCGTCGGCATAGAGGTCTTGCAGAGGTAAAATAACTCCGAATGGACTGATAATTTATATTTGTTCACTTCGAAACAATAGCTTCAATGTTGATTTATGAGTAGCGCCATTATTTTTCGTTTAAGATTTAGAAACTATGTACTTAGTATGGCGCGGGTGTCCTAATTTTATATACTGTTCTAAATTTTTAAACGTGAGAGTTTCTGAAGATAATTCTAATGAAAAGATGAGAGTTTGTTACTTCGTGTCTTTCCTGCGTCTGAGGAATTTTATTTTTAGCACAGAGACAAAAATAAAGTGACTGTTAAAAGATTATAAACATTTTCCCGGTGTAGCACATAAAATATTTAAGGCGACTTTTAATGTGGCAAAGTCATGTTTCGACACTGATGGGCTGGTTTGACTGGCTAAATACGACGGTCTCATAGAAAACCAACGTGAAATAACGCTTGCGTTGTGTTTCGTTGAGTGAGTGAGGTTACCGGAGGACCAAGTGGGGTTTTAAGGAGCAGGAACGCAAGTACGCATCCCCAGAGAAGTTACAAGTCCTCTAGTATTGACGTGTCCATGTGCGGCGGTAATCGCTTACCATCTGGCGACCCATCTTGCTCGTTTCCTGGTCCATTTTATAAAAAAATGACACTATGGGATAGGTATTCATTCTACACAAACGAAGTCATGTACATACAACACCTAGTAAATCTCCACCTCTGTAAAAATATTCGTTACTTTAAAATACGTTTCTGGCTGTCATATCTTCGTGAATTATAGCACTTTTGTTGTAAAGTATAATATGGAATCGTCTCTATATTATCATACAACATGAATTATGGATAATTGTGACTTTCTGCTCTTGTGTAACTGCAATTTTCGCGGTATAACGTAGATTTCCTACTATTTTATTCCGGAAAAAGAAATCGAAATCTGTCAAAGTCGCTGGCAAAAGTTAGATTTTGTAGACAAATCGTTGAGTATAAATGCGTTACCTACCTTTAAAAACCACTACCTCTAAGGCATTCGATGCCCTCTTTCACTTAACGAAACAAACTTAACAAACACGACACCCGGAGCGGCTAGGCCACCGTCACGATTTATTGTTATACTCAAAATGGAAATTTGGCTTAGGCAGGTTTTAGATGCTGTTAAAAAATTTCAGACCAAATTTCAAAAGTCTGTTGTCAAATTACTAACATTTGGGAAAATTACTTCAAATAGCATGTTAGTTTAAGGGTCTCTTAAGTCACACACTGTCCTTGTCATTCCATCAAGCAGAGACAGTCTGTGCTTTAAGGAGCCCTTAACTTTAAGAAGCATTGGTGAATTCGTCCGTTAAGCATCTTTTGCAGCGTTAGTGCCGTTGCACACGTTCCGGTTGCCGGGTAGCCGGGGCCGGGTAGTCGGTCGCGAAGTGTATGGCCATGTACACCGGTACGTGTGAAAACTATCGTCATACCGGCAACCGGGACGTGTGCACTTACGCTGTTTGTCTACCTCCAACGTCATCGGGGCGTCAACGAGAAAAACATGACATCGCCGAAGTAGCGATACATACATTTACCCGTACGCCCGTCCCGTCCATCTAATCTTGAACAAAAATAATCTCGTTCTCGCTGACGTCCCGTTGACGTTTGCGGTGGACAAACAGCCTTACCAGTAAACACAAATATATTAGGTTGGGGAAAAAGTTCCTTCGCATTTTATATAAAAATTCAAAAGGTTTTTTTATAAAGTTTATTTACAAGTGACTAAAGTATATAGGTGCCATTTTGTTCGATAACTTTTTGCCATCTTGTTGGTAGGTACATGATCCCATTGCTATAAAATTTTTGGGGCTTCTGATGAAAAAACTGCGACAAGTGGTTTTGGCAGTCCTCTTGTGATGTCAACCTGACACTGCCTAAGGAATTCTGCAGCGACCGAAACAGGTGGAAATCTGAAGGTGCAAGGTCAGGACTATACGGCGGATGCATTAACACCTCCCAGCCAAACTCCCGTAATTTTTTCTGAGTGGCTAAAGATGTGTGAGGTCTAGCGTTATCATGGTGAAAAACCACACCCCTTCTGTTGATTAATTCCGGCCGCTTTCTCTCAACTTCTTGCTTTAATCTCATCAGTTGTTCGCAGTACAGTTCAGAATTGATGGTCCTGCCTGGCGGTAACAGCTCATAATGAATAATGCCCTTCCAATCCCACCACACACACAGCATCACCTTGTTGCGAGTTAACCCGGGTTTCGCCACAGTCTGTGAAGCCTGACCGGCCTTTGACCACGATCTTTTTCGCACGTTCTTGTCGTACGTGATCCACTTTTCATCACCAGTTATCAGCTTCTTCAAAAATGGTTCGGTTTCATTACGTCGTAATAAAGAATCACAAATGAGTACACGGTTCATTAGGTTTCTTTCAGTGAGCTCATGAGGCACCCAAATATCGAGCTTTTTTGTGTACCCAGCTTTTTTCAAATGCGCCAAAACCGTTTTGTGGTCAATCCCCAGTTCTTCAGCTACATCGTAACTACTAATATGCCGATCTTGCTCCACTTTTTCAAAAATGGCAACAGTTTTGTCCGTAACAGGGCGACCAGAGCGACGACGTGCATCTTTGATATCAAAATTTCCGGATTGAAAACGCTTAAACCAAATTTGCGCTACTCTCACAGATACTGCATTAGGTCCATAAACATCACAAATTTTTTTCGCGGCTTCAGTTGCATTTTTACCTTTTTTGTAATAAAATTTTAAAATGTATCGAAATTCTTCATAAGAATCACTCATTTTAACAATAAGAAAAACAAATGAAAATCTCAAATTTACCTAATTTGAATTTGGAATTGTCTTCTGTAAAATTAAAACTTTTTAATGATACCAAAATTAGCCAGATACAATTGGTATAGCCCAAGATATTTTATGACAAGTTCATACATACTATAATGCGAAAAGACTTTTTCCCCAACCTATTATTTTATAGACCCCACGGCCTCACTTTGGATTTTTTGGGGCCATTTTGACATTTGAGGTATGGTGAAATCAAGATGGCGTAGTAAGTTAGTAAGTTTCTTATGTGAAGATTTATTCTGTCATATGTACCTAAGTCATAGCCCATCCTTAGTATTGAAATCTTTGTAATCAAATAAGCATTTGAATTTTGAACGAACTAAAAAATGAAACAGGTGTGTTTTTTTTTAATTTTTCGCGTATCTAGTTAAATTATTCAAATTCAGATTCAAATTATTTATTTCAGATTAAAAATCCAGATTAAAATCCAAGTAAGTAGTTAAGTGCTCGTAACTGTACCTATACGATTCGTTTTTCTTGTGCCAGTTTTCTGCAAAAAAAAGTGATCGACAAATCCGTGTTCTTTCATCATGTTCCTTAATTGGGACACATCGCCAGGTGAGGTTTTTCATGTTTTTCTGTGGGCACTCGGGACTCGGGATTAATCGGATTCTTCGTTATCTTCCTAAAAAGTTAGCAAAAAACTTGTAACCTACTTCAGATAGGTCATGTTATTCGAACGGGAAGTGCGAGTTTCTTACGCCGGGCTAGTTCCTGAACCGTTGGTGGGCATCACGTAGGGATAATTCCGTGAGTGTTATTATTATCCTATATGGAAATAAAACTTTTTTTTTTAATTTTTGAGTGATTCAGTTTATAACGTGTTTTAACACGTAACAAATGATTAGAATGTTCAATTTTATAACCATATATTATAAGTCTATGGTTCAAACTGTTGAAAATTCTATTTCTTCGACTAACCCTTAGTTTTGTTTTATGATTTGAAAATTATTAAAGCGTTGGACAGTCTACGTTGACTTCAACCCTATGTCGTTTAAACATACCTACATACATTCATTTCTCAAATTAATATGGGAAAATTATAGAAAAAATATTTAAGTTTTTTTAAGTAAGTAGTTCAACCACGTCTGCAGTCGTTGCGGTCACTTCCTTTGTGTTTAAATATTTTGAGGCATCGTAGTGCAAAGGTAAATGTTTAGAACCTAGTTGAGCAGGAACTTATCGTCGAGATCGAAATTGTAAGTACAATAAGACATAGCCAAGTTCATAAATGAAAAAAAAATTAGGTAGGTACTAGGTACCAACATTTTAATGTTACATACGAAAATGTCCAAACCTTATTCACCAAGAATGAGGTAATGAAATCCAGTAGCAATATTATTATTTTTTTCCTCCTTTCGAAGGCAGGTCAAAATCGAGCCTCACGTCACTGCGATCCAAGTGGATCTATTGTGACTCCTTCGCGTTATAGTACTTCCCCCAGGCCTATGCTGCTCATGAACTGAACGATATGGTTGGGGTTGGTGCTACGAATTTCCTCCGTGGTGGAGTATTCGTGCTGCCCAAGGTACTTGTTTCTGTTCTGTTGAAGTGCCGCATAGTCGAGAAGAAGGTCTCTTCCTTCTCCCCGTAGAATCTGCAAGTTGTTGTATCACCAACTCCTATTTTGTTGAGGTGTTTGTGGAGCTTGCAGTGCCCAGTTTAGGGTTCTGGTAAGGACACATAGTTGATTCCTACTCATTGAAAGCGCCAGTTCCGCACGCCTCTTGTTAAAGGCCGGGATTAGCGCCTCGGAGTGCACAAGGCCCGGGATTGCAGCCCATTGCTTAATCCTTAGGCTGCGGCTCCATTCCTTGAGTGTTCTTTTGGTATTGCTGGGAGATATTCCGCAGACTGGTTCTGGCCCGTAAATGAGACTTTCGGCCCCTAGCCTAGCCAGCTCATCCGCAGTTTCATTGCCCAGGATATTGCTGTGGCCAGGAACGCATACCAGATGAATATTGTTGTCACGGCTTATTATTAGGAAATTCCAAAATTTACGATCGCTTTTAATAAAGCTTCGCTATATTATGAGTGGTGCTTAAAACATTATTGTTTAACGACCTCCATAATAACTAATCTAAAATATTGAATTCTATTAGATACTAAGGGTCTGCTTTACAAGCTACTGTTAAGGGTCAGATACTAATTGGCATGTTTTGTCCTTGTCGCTCCACACAAAGTAAGCAGCGACAAAACTTCCGAATAAGCTATCCGACACTTGAAAGATTGTAAAACAGGTCCTTATTGATCAATATGATTATAATAATCGACAACCAATATCTCCACTAAAATTACCTCCTCCAATTAACCCTGTGACTGCCACACAAAAACTTTTAATACGCCATCTGCAGTCACCATGAGTCTATCAAAAAGATTTTTGGTAAAAAATCTGAGGGTCAATTCTACTAAATAAAACCTGCAATAATACAATTACAATCAAGTCCCGAAACGCTAAAACTACCAAATCGGTATTCTCGTAAACGTTGAACCTGAGTGAAACGCGAAAAGTAAAATATGTCCCTTCACTTATAATACAATCAAGATAAAATGAAAGTCTACTTTAAATATGAGAATTGAGGTTCTGGTGTCGTCATTCTGACATCACAGCTTTTGACATAAAAATTAAAAGTCCCAAAAGAGTTTCAGTGACACTCAGTGTAGATTCTGTTTGGTCTTCCATTCAGTGCACTTTCCGTATTCTGATATGGCACATGGGTAGGTACACTTCCCACGTACGTGGAAAATAAAACCATGTTTTTGCAGAATAAATTCAAACGCCAGTCCGTAGCAGCCATTTTGTAGCAGGATCCCATTAAAATTTAACACTGGTTTGTAGCTAATTCATTTTTAGTGCTTGCGGTGATATTTTACTAGCAGAACCGTGGTGACGACATAGATTTCAGATTTTTTCTAGTAATGTACCTTTAACGATGCGTCAATAATGATGTTATTATTGTATATACGTATAGGTATTGTTACAAAAATAATAATGACATTCTTTGGCTATTAAGTGTACGACGTGATTGTAGGTACATAGTACCTATTTTAAAAGAAGCCCAATAATTGTTTATCGTAACTATTTGTGATCATAGTCCTGTTACGGTCCGTGCGATGTCGCATTCACACATTCGTCTCTCGCGCGTGAGTGAGTGAGACGAAGTTGCAACGCGAAGTTTAGTCAAGATGCATTCGATAATTTCGACAGCTAAGTTCGAAATTAAAAAATGTATGGGATTTGATATGATTCATCGCTAAGTGACATGTCGCTTGCGATGCTTTAAGATTTCGAACTTCGCCGTCGAAATTAGCGAATGCATTTTGACTAAAGGCCCTAGATGATCACAAATAGTTACGAGAGTTTGGCTTCAGCTGAGAAGATCAATCACTTGAGATTGTTTCCAGAATACAAACCAATATGAAACATATAGTCTACTTCGACCTAAATCGCCTTACCTCGTTTACCACGAAGTTAACGTTTTTAAAAGAAGATGAATGCGGTTCTTTGTAATATTTAAATTTATCCTGCAAGTCGCTCGGTCGGGCGGGCGGGCGGTAGTCGCTGCAGGGTTAAAATCTCCGTTCGCGTTACTGCTACACCATTGGTCGTATACAGGGTGACATAGTTTAAGGTTTACAATGTATCTTTATAATGTATTAGCTTTAAGCTTTGACGTAGAATCTATTCTAACGGCTTTTGTGAAATAGTCTAATATAGCTGTATATATATGTGATGTATTGACATTTCGTAGCAACGTAGAGGCCTCTGGCCTGTGACGTCACTATTTTCACACTTTTTCACGAGACTCTTATAAGAGCTTCAAACAATCCTTATAGTAGTTTCTTTGAAAATATTGTTTTTTTGTATACTGTTATTTTTGTTAACTTTCTTTTTTTTAAGAGCAATATTCATTTATGTAATAAAATAATTACAGGCACGAATCCTATTGCTCACTTACACCCATATCATTAGTTGTTACCTCAAGATTTCCTCCACTCGACTCAACCTCAATCCACGAAATTTGTATCATTAGTTCAACAAAATTCCCTCGACTTGAGGAATTTCCTTACGCGAGTCGAGGAATCAACTGTCAAACTTAAGGTACCTCAGGACGTACCTTGAGGCTTCCTCGAACGTCTATTTCCGACATTTATATCAATTCTTTTTACAAACAGAGTGGAATTATTTGAAGCAATTACGCGATTACAGAGGGATACTTAATTAAAGATAAGCATGGAGGATTTTTTGGATGACCTTTATGAAAATCCGCCACTGCCTTTACGAAAATCTGTATAATTATAAAGCGCATACTGCATAGATATTCATCATTCTGTAAAATTTGGATCTAGTTTTAATGGTTACTATTAGTGTTAGCATGAAAAAATATATTTTCCATGATTATTTATGATGTCATACCTCCCACTCAACCTTACTGGAGGAGCAAACAGCTGAGGTAGAAATTACGTTTAAGAATACCAAACTCGAGGAACTTCTCAAGGAAACCTCAGATGAGGTTGAGTCGAGGCGGATCTGAGGAAACAACTAATGATACGGGTGTTAGTCTCATAGGTCTACATTTTATAGTAGACAGGATTTTTAGGCAAGCCATTAATGTGTGTTGTTAAAAAGTGATAAAAGAAATAAGCGCCTCCTCAATTTTAAACTTTATTCATTATTACAAGATGTTATTTTCGTAAGTATCATGGCGGCATAATTATGCCCAATAATGAGGAAGGTTTACGAGGCGAGTTTACTGGCTATTTAACTTTCAACATGGCTACTTACTTTGTTATTTAATCGTTGGCAACTTGGTACATAAAAGAGGAATTTTCATAACATTTCACTATATGCGGTGCGCCGTAAGCTTAGGGTCAATTCACACTGAATGGAAACGATACGCGACGCGTCGCTGCATTTTTTAAGATAGCTATAGAAATCATTAACGCCCGAAATTAATAATCAATCTTGATCTCATTTTAGCTATCTGAGATCAAGATTTCAATACATTTCAACGATCCTAGGATTGACTATACGTCAAATTATGTCAATTTTTGTTTGAGAATTTAATATTGAAATCAATCTAAGATTGTAGATACATTATTAATTTGGGCCGTTAGAAGAAGATACACGTTTCATTGTAAGAGTTCGCATGTCATGTTGCACCGCGCTGGACAGCGCACGTGCAGTGTATGGCTGATGTCGAAACATCTTTTTGTGAAGTGAATGAAGCTTTATTTTGAATAGCTATTTTAAAATTGCAGCGCCGCGTCGCGGTGTGAACTAACCCTTATTATCTTAGCACATGACGCGTCGCTGTATGTTTTAAGTTAGCTATACAAATCATTAACAAGAAGATACACGTTTCATTGTGAGAGTTCGAATGTCAAGTTGCACCGCGCTGGACAGCGCACGTGCAGTGTATGACTGATGTCGAAACATCTTTTTGTGAAGTGAATGAAGCTTTATTTTGAACAGCTATTTTAAAATTGCAGCGCCGCGTCGCGGTGTGAACTAACCCTTATTATCTTAGCACATGACGCGTCGCTGTATGTTTTAAGTTAGCTATACAAATCATTAACAAGAAGATACACGTTTCATTGTGAGAGTTCGAATGTCAAGTTGCACCGCGCTGGACAGCGCACGTGCAGTGTATGACTGATGTCGAAACATCTTTTTGTGAAGTGAATGAAGCTTTATTTTGAACAGCTATATTAAAATTGCGGCGCCGCGTCGAGTCTAGTATCGTCGCGATGTGAACTGACCTTTAATATATTAGCGCTTTACTAATTGTGATATAACTTTGCCGTTATATCCATTCCACCTTACGTGCCGTGGGTCTTGTTGTTTTTTACTATACTAGCTTTTGCCCGAGTCTCCGTCCGATTTGGTTTATTCTAGGTATTTTATTATAATAAAACGATCCTCTTGAATTACTTTATTTGCCTAATGATGAACACCGACCCAATGTCGTTGCGGAGTTTAAAGATCTTAGCATAATATATTGTTCCTACGCGAAGATCTTTAATAAACTCAGATCGGCAAAGTTCACGCTTCAAAATGCTTAAATATAAAGAGGTGACCGCATCGACTGTAGACGTGGTTGAACTACGTATTTACACGTGAGCATGTGTGCATGCGCACATACACGGTGCTGGTAAGCGATTTTCATGGTCGGGCGGCAACTTGTTCGATAGTACATAGGAGAGAAGCGACTGTTTTCTCAGAGGTATTATAATAGTAGTAGAGTTTCTCAGAGGTACCCTTCTCGCCCTCTAAGACATAGTAAGAAATAAGAACCACCTCTACTTAGTCTCTTCCATTTTTGAAGTCAGCAAAGGTCATAAGCTAGTAAATATACGTAAATTACGTAATCTATTTCGTCTCGTTTCGCTCGTGTATCAGTTTTCGTACAAAAGGTCAGCTGACCCTCGGCCCTACGAGGCGTCGGGTTAACAATGAGAAAGGTACAATGTAATTTGTATGACGAATAAAGGTTAACAGCTTTTTTATTTACTCCTTTATTCGACTGCGAGGATTTTTTTTTGTACTTGGTACTTTATACTTTTATAGGATCTAAGTGAATTCAATTTAGATAATACACTGTAAATACAGATAATACTATCTCAGTCACACTTAACCCACTGCAGGGAGTTTGAAAATATAAGGGCTGCAATTTAATGCCTATAATAAAATCAAGGGAAAAATCAGCTGCCCCACGCGATACGCTGTGCTTTGCTCATAGAGCTAGAACTGTTCTAGCTCTATGGCTCTGTTCTAGGTTCTATGGCTCTGTTCTAACTCTATGGCTCTGTTCTAGCTCTATGGCTCTGTTCTATCTGTCATCTCTGTGTATCATCCTTGTATAGGTCGCGCAACGAATTAAGATCTTTCGACAAAAGTAGAGGGGGTATGTGCAGACGTCAGTTTTTGGGTGTGTTTAGCGGTAGCGGGCTCGGGCGGGGAGGTGTAGATGCGCCGGACCATCGCCGAACGCATGCCGAACGTGGCTGCCGACACGCTATTGGAACGTTAGTAACATAATATATTCTTTGCTATTGGTCACATGCGCGAACGACCCCCTCCACTTTCACTGAGCGCTCATAAACCATTGCGCGACCTGTATCATCTATAATATTGTCGTTGAACATACAATAAAATATAAATTTATATCTATAGCCGAATATCCTTTTTTGGAAGTCGGTTAAATAAAATGTACTCTTACTAGTAGAATATAGATTAAATCAACAGTGGTAATAATTTGCTGTGACACTAACACTATTCTCTGGTGAAAATTATGTACGTTCGGGTTTTGTGCGGCTTCCACTGAAATAGAATATTTACTGCGACTGTAGATAACAGCCTGTTTTAGGGTTCCGTAGGAAACACTAGTTTCGCTCTGTCCGTCTGTCCCACCTTGATAACTTTGTCAATTATGAATATTAATAGACGGAATTTTGCACAGTTAGTATAAATTGCGTATAAAGGTATAGACAAATTTTTTGGCGTCATAAAATATTTTCATACAAGTTTTCTATCTGTCTATCCGTCTGTCTGTCAGGTTGTATCTCGTGATAGCTAGATAGTTTAAATTTTCTCAAAAGTAAAAAATTCAAAACATTTTTTATCCAAAATTGGTATTTTTATACACTTTCTGAACGTCGGTCTACAATCTACATGATGCGTACAACCGGTCCGGAAACTAGCCCGGCGAGAAGAACCGGCGTAGGAAACACGCGCGAAGGCTTCTTTTATCAAAAATATGGTAAATTGTTCATTAAAAAAGTAATATATTATAACAATGTTATGACTAAAACTACATAACAAGAGTACAATAATATAATATGTAATATAAAAGTAGACTTGCAGGGGCCATCTCATTCCCAATGTGTGTTATAATATGTAATTCTGTCGTCGCTATGATTTTATACAAAAAGCATTTACAGCTAACAATATTTGCACTAGTTAATGGGTTTTCGCAAGAAGACAGATGAAACCTTCGCGTGAGCAGTGAATAAAAGACCAGCGTCTTTTGTTTTATTAACTATCTCGAAGGTTCTTTGTTAACACCATTGAAATGGCAAGACGGGATGAAAAATGGTAGGGATGAAGTGAAAGCTGGGATTACAAATTGTGGGATGCTTTGGATTTATCCAGAACACTTGGACTGTGTTTTAAGTTAACGAAAATCTTTAAAGTTTAAGTGTTTTGTTTTAAATAATTATTACAAGAGTCTTGACGTCGAAAATCTTGGTTGGGTAGAAGTGCCAATGAAATGTCTTTTATACATTGCCACTTCTATTCAGCACAACGATAAAACTGCTCAGTTCGGTCGCAGTAGACGTATACAGTACTACATCTCCATACTAGACTGCCTGCTACACACAACAACGATAAAGCTGCACAGTTCGGTCACAGTAGACGTATACAGTACTACATCTTCATATTAGACTGCCTGCTACACACAACAACGATAAAACTGCACAGTTAGGTCACAGTAGACGTATACAGTACTACATCTTCATACTAGACTGCCTGCTACACACAACAACGATAAAACTGCACAGTTAGGTCACAGTAGACGTATACAGTACTACATCTTCATACTAGACTGCCCGATACACACAACAACGATAAAACTGCACAGTTAGGTCACAGTAGACGTATACAGTACTACATCTTCATACTAGACTGCCCGATACACACAACAACGATAAAACTGCACAGTTAGGTCACAGTAGACGTATACAGTACTACATCTTCATACTAAACCGCCCGGATCGGTTCACGCAAACATACTAAATACTATGTCTACACACACAACTAAATATACAGTCTACTGTGACCGAATTGTGCAGTTTTATCGCTACAATCTGTAGCGGGCATTATCCTAAAATATCCGTGGACATGATTTAAATAATTTAATTACTTAAATTACAGCCATACACCATACGACCTACCGTCCGATCGGCATTTCGCTGCACTCCAATCTGCAATTCGTCCACAGATACCACAAACGTATAACTGTCATGGCCATCCACGTCCATACACGGTCAGTTTTTACATACCGATTTTGGACTATAGACGTAATAGTATGGTGTAGGTATGGCTCCTTAATAACTCTATGCACATTGCACAGACGGTGTGAAAACTTACAATGATAGCTAAAGCTGCGCGTCCACTGCATCGGAATCGGAGCGTACGCAGCATACGGAGCGTCGGCATTTACAAAATGCCGATGGGGTGCGTCCACTGCATTCGGGTTCAGCATCGGCAATTTAGTTATTTTTAGTCCGTCAGCCTTAAGCTGCGCGTCCACTGCATCGGAATCGGAGCGTCCGCAGCGTACGGAGCGTCGGCATTTACAAAATGCCGATGGGGTGCGTCCACTGCATTCGGATTCAGCATCGGCAATTTAGTTATTTTTAGTCCGTCAGCCTGAACGTGCATTTGCATTATGGAGGATAGTGACGAGGATATTGTTGTAATTAGCTGTATTTTAACAGAAGAGGAAAAGAGAAACAAGAGGAAACGAAAGATATGGGTTCATAAATCATAATATAAATTCAAAAAGATTAATTTTTGGAGAATTTCATACATTATATTCTGATTTATTAAAAGATGAAAATAGATTTTTTGGGTACATTCATATGACTCGAAAAAAGTTTTTTGAACTTCACTATATTCTACAATTTTTATTTATTATTTGCCCAATTTCATCCCAAATATCGTCTCTCCTCAGTTGGTTATGATAATGTTGATGCTTTAGATTGTAAAGTTCATCATATTTTTCCACTAAAGTAATTAAAATATCGTCATTCATCGCGAATAAGTATTTATGTATAGCCGTCGCGTCGTCGCAAACACGTCAGAACTTGAAACGTTCGGAATCCGAATGACGGGTTCACTGCCGATGACGTCATCGGCAAAAATACCGGTCGCAGGCGCAGAAATGCCGATCCAGTGGACGCAGTACCATAGAAATCCATACAAAGCAACAAATCCGTACGCTCCGTACGCTCCGATTCCGATGCAGTGGACGCGCAGCTTTAAAGTGCGGTCATCGCTCGTGTGCCAAATTGGCGAATCATCAAACGTTCAATGTTCGCGACAAAAAATTTCGTTGCGAGTTAAGACTAAGTTAAATATTAGAAAACATGCATAAAAAAGTTTTATTTATAGTCTGTGTAATATTTCAAAATTAGATGTTTTTGTTAAAATATCTAGTGTAATTCTTTCGCTACGTAATGAAGCGAACCCTGAAGTAGAACTCGTTAAGTAGAATGTTCCCCGCGGGAGCAGCGATGGCGGATGGCGAGAACCCATCAATACACATTACCATTAATTGCCCTAATGTATATATAATTTGTTTCGCTTGCTCCATATTAAACTGGACTTTTCTGGGTTTGTACTGGGTATGTTTAGATGCTTGACTTTTTCCGCAGGATTTCTGTGTTAAAGTTTTAAAAGTTTATTCCGCGTTTAACCCCTAGATTTTCAACCCCTGTCCTACGATACGTTGTTATAAAGATGGGGGTTGAAAATCTATTCATTTGGATCTGTATTCTCAGTTAAAGCTCAGAATATCCATAATATTGGCTGATCAGCATATATTGCATATAGTTGATAGCGGTATTTATATGTTTGCCATTATATATTCAGATTTTTTTCATGATATTTATGTTAACATCTTAAGCATCGAGTCAGACCGTCTGTAACGCGTGACGCACATCGCTACGCCAATCCCTTTTGTGGAGAAATTAATTTTATTGGTTCATTATCATCAAACGTAAACGGAACGGTTCGTTCCATGTTCAACCCCTTCATTTTCAACCCCCATCTTTATTCGACGTTACGTAGGACAGGGGCTGAAAATCTAGTTTAACACGGTGTAAACAGACAAACCCTGACGTACAGTGTACTAAAGACCGACAAAATAGGACATTTTCATATTCGTAATGAGTAGAACACTACTCAATTATGAATAGGCATCAGTGGCGAGGGGTTCCTATAACTCTGCCGTCCTCAAACTAAAAGGCGGCTAAATGACAGAAAGAGTTTTTGAGGTAGAGCTAAAAAACACGGGATTATTTTGAAATTGATGCTGGTTATTTTCTATAAACAATTGTTAATGTTGTCATAAGACATTCACGAAAACATTAACAATACTTTAAACAAAATCACTAGCATAAATTTCAAAATAAGCCCACGTTTTTTAGCTCTACATCAAAAACACTTTTTGTCATTTAGCCGCCTTTTAGTTTGAGGACGGCAGAACTCCATTCCTATCGGCTTCCCTTACCGCTTACCTTTTGAAGACCTTTATCCAAATCCCTACCTATTGTACTTGTACGGCTTCTCTATGAAGGACAACCAGCCTTCGCCACTGATAGGCATTGAGATGAAAAATTATAAAACTCCCGGTAGCCTCTTCTCTTTAGTTTTGGTATAACGTGATAGCAAAGTTCGCTGCCTTTTGCGGCCCGAAAACGAAAAAAAAGTCTCTGAAATTACAGTATAATACATAATCTTGTGTTGTATCAGTTAGCATATTACACAGGCACATTTATTCCATTTAAGTTAAATTCATTTATTCATTGAAATAAATGCCTCAACTCCAGGTGATATTGCTGAGCTTAATAAATTATTCTCTTTTGATCTTCAAGACAAAAAATTTAAATAGGTCAAGTTATCAATAGGCGACCGCGAAATTTTCCGTTCTTTAAGAGACAAATCCTATTCCATTGTGTACGGTGTCTTTTATCTTAAATTTAATGACGAACTAAAGTAAAAGTAATTTCGCTTTTGAAGAATCGACGGTGACTCAAACAAAGGGAATTTAAACAGACAGAGATAAAGGCGAAGTTAAGTTTCGTACAATAAGTCAGGAACAAAGAAGGGACAAGTCGCCGTGGAGTTTCAGGGCCTTTTTTCGAGGGGAAAGTGACTATTTTGGACTCTGCTGACGTATTGTCTCATCGGGCACCCTCTAACTCTAACACATCTTCTTTCGCTGGATATAAAGGAACTCTCTTGATCTTTCAGTAGGCGGGAACCCCCCCGGATGTCGCCCACGGAGCCAGTTTAAGGTGATTTTTTACGCATTTAGGTACGATAAACGCCGCCGACCATATTGTCTACGACGCATCGGGTGCGAGTTGCGACTCTGCCGAAGCCTCACGCTCTCGCTCCACTGCTTCTTTTTGCACCATGACTATGGTGCAGAACTCACAGAAGGTGGCAGCTGCGTCCCAAGCTTGGGCTCTCAGGGCCTGTGCGAGGAAGGTCCTCTGTTGTTCATGAGGATTATAGTATTCCACCACTGTATAGATATAAAGATAATTTTTTGGTTCGAGGTATGTATTGTCATCATCGACCACTACTGGGGCGTCTGCACTTAGGGCCAGTTCACGCCGCGCAATCTATAATTCTATACATATACCACGTGGGATCGAACCTATACCACAGTGTACATAATATTAGTATTCTGAGGAGGTAATATTACACTACGACGATCTTCTTGTCTCTCTGCAATAATCGTTTTTCTATGGCATCGTTTCTTAACCTTTTTTATGTCGTGACCCACGAAAAAGCCAAAAGGTTAAGTAAAACGTCTTGCGACTCCGTCACGATTTTTTTGGCGTTCGACAAAATATTCGTTTTTCGAACGAATCTTTTTACCTATGCTACACTACTTTGTACCTAAACTACATTTGTATTTATTATTTTTCAACAGACTGCGACCCCCTTTAAAAACAAACTTGACACCCCAAGGGCCGCGACCCAACAGTTGAGAAACGATGTTCTATGGGAATGACTGACGATACAGTATGAAAAATGACTATTCCTGGAAGACATTAGAAACATGGTTTTACTGTATATACGAGTATCTATGTGCCTGTAATTTAGTTTCGATTTCTTAATCTCTAAACTTAATTCAACCAAGCTTAATTGAAGCGTATTTTGAATAACTTTTAACAATTCTACATTACCTAGTATGTACAATCGTCTAGGTAGTCTAGACTAGACACGTCACACGGCTAGCACTAGGTAACCGCGTGCCGCGGGCGAGGCGACCCTAATGACGACACTTGGCGCCTCAAGTGTCTTCCCTTTGTACTAGTGTACCCGGTAAATAAAAGTTAAAAGTTTGTGTTTTTCTTTTAAACTAGGTATAGTGCGATTCAAATGAGAATAGGATCGAGTTGGCGCCATATTGTTTCGAATTTAGACTGTTATGATAGTCGAATTTATGTTTAGATAATTTATTACTATTTAACGTTTTTATTTAAATTCGATGCAAAACTATTAATATTTATATGCACATAAGTTTTTCTGCAAATCGCACTTTTCCAGTGATATTTGACAGACAATGATCATTGACGTTCCTATTCTCATTTGAAACGCATTATATGCGTAGGTTTATTTGTTTTATAGATTTTTAGTATTGTTTTAAAGTGAATTTGTTGAATCCAGAAAACATCGATCGGTGCATCGTGCACTGAAAATTGTGCAAAGATGCATGATCGTGTGTGTAATATGTTAAGATGAGAGCGAAATCTAAAATAAAGAAATATAAAGGAGGGACTAGGAACTTGGTAGAAAATTGACATTTTCGACACTATGATTATCAAAACTTAGTTTTACTTCTGTCGCCTGTGAATTGCATACAAGTTTGGAATTTTGAAGTAAAACTGCTTAAGCAGCGTTGAGAGTGAAACTTCAAGGTCGCGTCGCGTCACACGATTTTCAATATATGTAACGCCTTACGTCGAAATCTACTTATTCTTCTTACATAACAACTTACTTCTTACATGCTGATAGATCATGCTGAATACTCTTTAGGAAACTCTCTTTTATTTTGAACGAAATCGGACAGTAACTTTTGAAGTAATTTGAAAAACCTATTAAGCGTTTATAGTTACGGAACACACGTCCTGATATGTCTTGGTTAGGTAATTTTTATAACTTTCCTAATTTTTTTATGTTAAGTCATTCAGTGCCGCTTGATACATTATACTCTCAAATGAAAATTATCCGAAATTCTTATGATGCTAGATTCGGCTACACTTCGGGGTATAATAGTTATGGCGTGTTGTATCCTGTCTTCCTAAGTAATAAACTTAATGTTATTATGTCATAGGGGAGAGGTTAATGAGAGGTCAATACCCATCAACCCTCCACCCTTACCTCCATCAGCGTTATTACTAATAATTATTGTTGTGGGTTCTTCTCGAGCTACTTTGAATCGGAGGGTAAAATCCAAGAAATTCAATCTAATCTATGTTCAAGTCCGTAGTAGTAAAAAGCATCGAATTAGAGGAAACAAAATAAATAAATAATGACTTTATTTATTAAAATGTCATGAACTATTAATTTACAGAAACAGGTTCCGTTTTACTACTACGTACTATGTGTTCAGTGTATTTGTGTCGTCAAATCCTTTTCGGATGTTACTTTGAAGTGTTTTTATCAGTAGAAATTAAGAAGAAAAAAAAGAAAAAACATATTTTTATATCAACTTTATTTATCTATCTTAAGTTTTTAAGTTATGATATCGCTACAATACGTTTTCCTAAGCCAAGTACTAAAGGAAATACTCCTTCGACATAGGAAATTAAATATGAGTCAAGTAGGCCTAATATAAATCATTTCTTTAATTTTATAAGGTAGGGGTTAACCTACCTACTAACATTAAGGACATAGGGACCCTGACCTACGGTTCTAGCTTAATCATTTCTTCACCTTTATTTCCCCGTAAATATTACATTTATTTTTCATTGTCTTCATAAATTAATTTAATTTTATTTCCATTTCATGCCTATTTCCCCTAATTTTCGTCCATCACGAGAAAGTTGTTATATAAAATCAATTTACACAAAATACAACAATAACGTAATCGTCCAAACACTTGTGTTATAATCAGTGGAACAAATTAAATTAGGTACCTAGTCATAAACCTACCGGCCTCGGTTCGGCCTTGTTGCGGTGATTTTTATGGTTTCTTCGCTGTGTAGGCACAGTACTTAACTACAGTTTGCATGTCTGTAAAAATATAACTTAATATATTATTTACTAGATTTTGCCCGCGGCTCCGCCCGCGTAAATACAGTAGCCTGTATTACTATACCAAATTTTGTCAAAATCCGTTCAGTAGCTAGTTATTGCGTGAAAGAGTAACAAACATCGTCACATACACAGCCATACATACAAACTTTCGCGTTTATAGTATTATGTAGTGGGATGAGAATCTCATTGTTGCTATGTAAAATCGAAGTGTCTAGTCGTCCGATAACCGGATGAATAAGATATATTAATCGTCCGGTTATCGGATGAATAAAATATATAGTATGATGTCGCGGTGTCACAATATTCGTAGAAAATTTTGTAGAAAACATTACATACCAAGCTGCGTACCTAAGGTGTATTTTTTCACTTTTCCGTATTTTAAATCTTTTTCAATTATAACACGATGATACTACGACAAATGCGAGGAACGAGTTGGCGCACCCGTTACTCGGTACCGAATAGGTACATCCAGCTTGCTGCTGCTCTAATGTTATCGGACGATTAAGTTATTTTTATTCATCCGATAATCGGACGATTAATAATTAATGTTATTCGTCCGTTAATCGGACGACTAGCAACAGTCATGTAAAATCTCTTCCGGCATATCATTATAAAGAAATCATTTACATTTGCATTTATAGTTTCGGTCGAGGAAATTGAATGTTAAGTTTCACATACTTTTGAAATTGGTGATTACTATTTTTGATTGTAAGAGTTAGTTTACACCGACACGAAACGACACGAGACTCGGCGGTACATCTTTAAGAAAGCTATTCAAAATAGAACTTTATATTTACTACACAAAAAGGTTCACGTTACATTGACATCAATCACACACTTAACACTGCAGACTTGCTGTGAAGCCGCGGTGCTACTTGACATTCGAACTCTCATTGTAATGAGTGATTTTAAATTAGTGATATCTGACAGCTTTTTGATATGACATGGACCGTCGGGCTACCAAGCGCCGCCTGGTGACAGGAAAAGAATCGAAAATTCTTATTGACCGTTTTTGATACCACTTACGCCACCAGATGACGCTTTGTGTGCGTTGGGTCTGCCCCCTAACGGCAGAAAAAATATCAAACGCCCTCATTAAACGTGATCACTTCGCATCTTCATGTGTAGGTAATTAATAAATTTCAATTTTGAAGTTATCTTAATCGTATCGTTTCATTTCGTTGTGAATTGACCTCAAGTGACTAATGACTAATCATATCATAGAACCTAACTGCCTCCGTGGTCTAGTGGTTAGAGCATTAGCTCTCGACGTGGTCGGTGGTCGACGGTCGTGGGTTCGATTCCCGCACGGACAATGCAGGCTGATCACCTGATTGTCTGACAAGAAAGATGATCCACGCGTCGGATGGGCATGTAAAAAGTCGGACCTGCGCCTGTTCTCTCGTCAGTCGTGTCGGTTATCCGTCTCACTGGAAAGAGAGTGCTCTTGTGTACTGCGCAACACACTTACTCGGAACTATAAAATTACTCCCGCGTAACTGACTTGGTTTCCATGAAACCGGCTACCGTCACCGAGCGATCTCGGTGTGGGGAGTTATTATATCATAGAATGAAATAGCTAAACATTCGCTTCCCTTGACTGTACCTAATACCAATAAGATGGGTTCAATATGACAAAGAAATCCAAGTTTTGCAACTGGGTCAAGTTTTATTATAATTTACTGCAAACAGCTTTCCCGTGACTCCTGCGGAATAGGGACAGGAAGACAGGGAAATACCCTGCTCATAACTCACGTTTATCGCCCAACAAAATACTCTGTCTGGCAAAATACAAGTTACTATATTGGCTATCGGCATTTGCGTAAATAAGCAAACTTAAGTTATTTGTAGATATCGTAGTCTTTATTACTTGGGCATCTACATTTTATTAGGTCTATAAATAAGTTACGATAATACGGTATTTGACTATATTTTTTTTTATCCGTAGCCTAGTGGGTAGATCGTTTGGTTCGCACTCGAGAGAGTGCAGGTTCGAATCCCAGGTTGTGGCGTGGCCAATAAGATTTTTTCAGATCTCAAGTACATTATACGGACGCTCTAACGGTGAAGGAAAACATCGTGAGGAAACCCGCACATAGTTGGCCCCAGACGTATTGACCAGTTCATTCCTCTGGACTAGGCTGACTATGTTGTGAGAATGCCGTATGTTCTTGGGCAACCATACGACATTTAAAAACCGACTGTCCCAGGCACTACAGTATTTCAAGAGTGGTTACTTCGCTCGGAGAATACGGTATAAATCATCCATTATCGGATGCAAAGGCCTAAGTTTTTATTTTATTTTATTACAGAAATTAATAGTGCTCTGAAAAATAAGACAGATTACAAAAGGAATAGTATACTAAAAATAAAATTTTCAAAGATATTGCTGATTGTTTGAAGCACTATTGTGTCTCGTGAAAACCGCCCCATATAAAAGTTGTACTAGTAAGTGACGTCATACGCTAGTCAGTTGCTACGAAATTTATGGCCATATGCACAAAATGTCTTATATCCATTAATTTTGCGCGTTTATGTTGATACCTACATACCATAGTTAATCTTTTTGTGGGTATTTGATGCAATTAAACTAATTATTTAGGTTTTATACACTAATGTTTAAAAAAAAAAATCATCTTTTTTGTGACTTCGAAATGCATATAATTACAAAATACACTTAAAATACTAATTCTTTTAACTTTTGTTAAGTTGTATTACCTAATGATTTCTTTATTTATTTAAAAAAAACTAATTTTTTACATGTCAAATACCCAATTCGCTACGATTTGCCCAACACACGATCGATAAATCAGCACAGTTCGGCTCACGCCGTTAAACCCTTACGATAAAACGTTAAGTGTGTAGCGAGCTAAAGTTATGTCGAAGTAAATACTATGCCTAGTGCGTGGGGTTCCTATAACTCCATTCCTATCGGCTTCACTTACCGCTTACCTTTTGAAGACCCTCATCCAAATCCCTACCTATTGTACAGGCTCGGGCTTCCCTATGAAGGAGAACCAGCCTTCGCCACTGAATGGAGTGGCGTGGGGTTCCCAACTCCATTCCTATCGGCTTCGCTTACCACGTACCCTTTGAGGACCTATTACACTCGCTATAAGGGCTTCCCTATGAAGGAGAATCAGCCTTCGAAACTGATGCCTAGACAGTCTGTTCTCTTTAGTTTTGTTTTATTTTCAGAATTCCTCAGACGCATTTTCAAATAGCGATTTAAAAATGAATTTTATTTACTACACAAAAAAAATACACGTTTCATTGCGTGTTGAACCTTTGCGGCGTTTCAATCATTTTGTGTATTGAATAAAGTTATAAAGTACGCCGCGTCACGTGCCCGATGTGAACAGTCCCTAAATATATACAGATAAATAAAACTGAAGTGTCTGTTTGTAATTTTAAATTAACAGCTTTTTACTTAATGCGTATGAAAGTAGATTTATTCGGTGCTTTCAATAAAATAACAATTTTTATTTTTGTCAGAAGAAAAACTGACAGACAGACGGACGTCTGTCTGTTCCGGCTAATCTCTGAAACGGTTGGACCGATTTTCACTAGACTTTCACTGGCAGATTGCTGATGTTCCAAGGTCCTACATAGGCTACTTTTCTTTTAGAGTTCTGTTTCCTTTAGTTCTATACAAAAAAAGTTGCTGGCGTCAATTAGTACAGATAATAATCGCCGTTATGCTACCAGTACACAAACATTCAAGGTAAAGAATAATCTTCGTTAAACCAAATTTTAAAAGTCAGTAATTTTAAAAGCCTATCTTTAACCTGGCTTTTTATCCGACTACGGCGAAGCCAAAAGGAAGGGTAATGATTTTGGCGGTCCATGTATGTATGTTTCTTCCACCGTAGCGTCTAAACTACTGGTCCGATTTTAATAAATGAGGTGTCAATAAATTCGTAATTCTAGCTCGGGTAACATCTAAGATCAATAATATATTCAGGGTATAGTTTTTTATATAAAAATTGTAGTTATGTCCTAAAGTTTTCAAAGAACAACAGCAGGATATTATGATATCCGTATTACGTGTACGGACTACCTACGTATCTACGGGACATACATCCGTTCACCGAAATCATTAATATGTTATTCCCATTAAAATGTAACCTGTTTCATTTATCTCTATTAGCAATGGGACGCGGTCGGAATAACAAATAATCTTTATTGATTTTTTGTACAGGGTCACAGAATAGATATTAGTTACCACAGAAGCACCACTTCGAAGAGTAATTAGAAGAAATAGGGACTCTTACTACTATACCATTAAGTTCAATTCACCTTGTGCAGCGCGCGATCGCCTACGATTATATTTACCTACAAGTTGCGTCTCTTTCTATCGCATAACTCTTATTCATATCGCATAATTGTGACGAAATCGGGGTTGTCTCCGTTTAGAAAATAATTTATTTAAATACAACTTTTTTTTTCTAGTACCTACCTACTGTACTTTAGTGAACGAATTACTTTCCAAGTAAACCTAAGGTAGGTGTTAGGTACTTTAACTCTAATAAATTCGCGCATACCTACGTATAAGTAGTTATGCGTAAAGTGTAAACGTAAGTGTTAGAAGGTATCGAACCTTTACGGCCTGATATTACTCAAAGATGTTGAATCACGCCGCCTTACTATTACTCTAGGTACTTTTGTCAACAAATTACTTTTCAAATCGTATCACAATTCACATTGCATCGGAATGACAGTTTATGACGCGAACAGGTAGTTCAGGAGCCAACACTTAAAAACTTAATATTGGTTCTCAAAATCTCAACTAATAGCATTAGCTCAAACTATATTTATAATAATATTGTTTTTTAATATTTATAATATTATAGTACCCATTATACCCACTTTTAAAATAATACGTAAAATTATAATAATTACGAACAAATCTCGCGCGTACGTCTCTCACTGCTCGCATGTAAGTCCCTACTGATTGTCCACGCAGAGCGGGATGCCGCGCGTACTTGCATTTTCTATACCTACACGGGGAGTGAGACAGGCCTGACAGGGTGAATATTTTACGTGGAGAAATAATCTATAGGTACTAATATAATAAAGAGAAAAAGTTTGTTTGCATTGAATAGGCTCCGAAACTACTGGACCGATTTTGATGAAAGTTGGCACAGATGTAGAGTAAACCATGGGGAAGGACATAGGCGACTATTTATCGCGGAAAAATCTACGGTTTCTGCGAAATTAACTTTTGCGCGCACGAAGTCGCGGGCAACATCTATATAATATGAAAAAGTGTCCGGGCATAAATACCTTTTTTATCTATTATAATGTCAATGTGTATACATTTTTGTCCGGGTACCTACTACCTAGTGAACACACTAATTATTACCTACTAAGGTTATAATTGTAAGAGTAACATTCCCATGTAGTTAATTTCTAAAAAGCTTTTTCGGCGGCCATTAAAATTCGTGCATATTTTCCTCGGAAAATAGGTCACGCATGACATGATTTTCATTTGTATTAAGACCATACAGTCTAAAAATGCATATTAGTAAGTACCTATTAAACAGAATTAATATATACACTATAATATTATGTAAAAGTAAAAAGTATACTATAGAAGTCATCGTTACAGAATAATAATAATTGGAGGTCACCATGTGGTCGAATTCCGCCAGTAATAATTCATATAATATCTAATTGTAAGTTTTTTAAGGTTCTTTTGTCTCTTACGGCCCGTTTCAATAACATACGAGTATCTATCTATAACTTTTGTTAAAACTTCGTCATTCAATCACTTGCCTGTTTTTCGCGATACAAATTTGACGTTTCTAACAAATGGTTATAAATACCTAGGATAGGTTATTGAAACGGGCCGTTAGTTAGAAAAAAGTAAAGGTTGTGACCGACTGACAAACGTCAACGTGTAACAAAATTGTGTCATATTTATATATCTATCAAACGTACGGTAGTGTCAAGTGTGTGTTTATAATAATCTGAGGTAGTGTTTTGTTTTTCTGTTAATAATTATTATGTATTTCTATGCATTATAAAAAAATATTAGCTTTCTGCACACCATCCTCCACATAAACTTTAACTATGCCATATATCATACTCCTCCTTTCGCCAATTCTCGTGAAACTGTACTGAAAAAACTATCAGTACAGTTTTACGAAAAAACTTGCTTCATATAAGTATTAATTTTATGTTCTTGGAGCTATTACGTTTGAATGAGACTTCAATAATGCGATTATAGATCTACCCCCTTACTAATAAACGCTATATAAGCTTTGAATAGTTATACAGTGTTTTGTTCCCGTCACACAAGTGACATTTTTAATTCGATTGAAGAAGACAAAACACTATAACTATTCAAATTTTTATTAGTAAGGGGGATAGAGACTAGACTCTAGAGGAAATTAAAATGGTCTTACTACTGGGGCATTAGGTAGGTACTTAATTTACTATAATATTCGCCGTCTTAGGCCCACTTGCGCCAATCCGGGTTAAAGTTAACCCTGGGTTAAAAATCATGTTTTCTCTCTCGTTCTTCGTATTTGTGAAAGAGAAAGCATCATATTTTAACCCGGGGTTAACTTTAACCCGGATTGGCGCAAGTGGGCCTTAATGTCTGCAATATAAAATACATTAACATAAAAGTATTTGCTACAAAAACATAATATTATCTTATATATTATATAAAAATGTTGTTGGTTTGTGTACGCTTCAAATTAAAAAAGTTCTGCACCGATCGAGTTGAAATCTTAGCATGATATATAATCCGCATCAAGGAATGTTTTTATCTATTTTTTATCCGCGACCGTAAAAAAACTATATTTACGCGGGCGGAGCCGCGGGCAACAGCTAGTATACAATAAAGCGAGTGGTCTAGTCGTGGCCGTCAGCCGCACGCGGCCGTCATGCCCGGGTTACACGAGGCTAGTTTTTGAAGCCAGGCAAGCTAGTGTCACTAAGCCTAGCAAGTAATTCTGGCTTCGTGTAGACACAACTCGCTTAATTTCTAAGCTAGTAACCAGGTAAGCAAGCCAGGACAGTTAAGTAGAGAACTAGCTTGGTATGGCTTGAAAAACTAGTCTCGTGAATCGGTAGCCTTTCGAAGCGAGCGTCAGCGACGACGCGGCACTGAATTGTATGGACGGCGACAGTGATTGCGTGTCACCACTGTCGCCGTCCATACAATTCCGTGTCGCGGCGTCACTGACGCTCGCTTCGAAAGGCTACCTACCTATGACAGCCGCATAGGCGCCTATGTACTGAGTGCTCGCGAAATATAGCGCGCCTTAACGATCTTAAAATATGTTTTTGACGTTTTCAAATTATTTATTCTCAGCTACTTAGCTAAATATGTGATATAATACAATATTTACTATAAAGCGAGTGGTCTAGGCGTGGCCGTCAGTCGCACGCGGCCATTAGGGCCAGTCGCGGCGGCGCATACACAGACTGTTCGTGAAATATAACGTGCCTTAACGACCGTATCTTAGGTATCTCTTGAACTGTGTTTTTGACGTTTTCAAATTATTTACTCTTAGCTACTTAGCTAAATATGTGTCGTATAATATCACAATAATTAATGTCTAGGCGTGGCCGTCATTCGCACGCGGTCATTAGGGCCAGTCGCGGAGGCGCATATACAGGCTGTTCGTGAATCATAACGCCTTAACGACCGTATCTTGAATTTATTCGGACATTTAAAGTAATTTTGTTGCATTCAATTCCGGTAATTTCACGAACATTATAAAGCGCCAAGTGTAGAGCACACACACAGTAATTATCAAAGGAAATAAACAACACACCATGCATTACTTGTATGTACAGTTGTACACTTTGATTCAAATTGTCGCATATTTTTTAAAAGTTTAGCCTGTAAGTACTTTTGTGATTGTTACTGTACCTACTCAGGTTATGTGCATAATTTTCTTCGTTTTCTAAAATATTATTAACTATTATTTTTCTGTTTCAGGTAATCATTTACAAATTCCTCTCCATTAAGAGCGGTCATCTCAACACACTTCAACCATGAGTTTGGTAGATATGTAGCTTTGTATCTAGCCTGAATATGTACCTCTTTTTCAGTATTTCTGTTGGACATGTGTATTTTGATGCTCTAGACTACTCTAGAGTCTAGAGTTTATAGATCTGTTAGCTGTCATCTAAAAGTAAATTCTATTATTCAGTAGAGAAACATTCGTTCCAAAACAGAAATAATAACGCAGAAGTAGTGTTTCATAATAATTTGCAACAATAATGGCAAAAAGTTGTTTATCAAGCGGCAACTACCGCTAATTATTAAATAATTGCTCGCCACAGAACAATTACGTCGGCTGTTTGTCGCGGGTTGACAGTTCTTATTGAATTAAACAACCATTAAACACTAGTTAGGATGATTGTGGTTTTTTGATGGAAATAATTCCCGCTACACACCATTATTTTTGCCATAATTTTCCAAATAAACAAAAATTATTCCCGATGCAGACCACAACGATAAAACTGCACAGTAGACATATTTAGCATGTGTACATACATGGTGTTTTATTTAGTACTAGATGTTGCCCGCCGCTTCGTGCGCGCAAGTTTCGAAGAAACCGTACATTTTTCCGCGATAAAAAGTATCCTATGTCCTTCCCCGTGGTCTACTCTACATCTGTGCCAAATTTCATCAAAATCGGTCCTGTGGTTTCGGAGCTTATTAATGCAAACAAACAAACTTTTACTCTTTATTATATTAGTATAGATTAGTACTAAATGTTGCCCGGGACTAAGTGTAACCGTATTACATTTTGCCGTAATAAAAAGTAGCCTATATCCTTCCCCGTGGTCTAATCTATATCTATATGTAATTGATTGTACTGTCGGTTCTTGGTGGAAATTCATGTTGAACACTAATAAAACACAATTTTTCGTGCACTTTTTCCACTATTATAAATTTTATATCATTTGGTAGAATTTTTCTCTAAAAATTCTACCAAATGGTATAAAATTTCATGATGCTGACAACCCTTTTATTTGTTTTGAAGATATTTAATTATTTAAAACTACCTACACTAACTACACCTGATGATGATTTAATTCGAAACCGGTCGTGTTATTTATAAAAATTTATAATTATATCGTAATATAGTGGAAAAAGTGCACGAAAAATTGTGTTTTATTAGTAATCTATATCTGTACCAAATTTCATCAAAATCGGTCCAGTAGTTTCGGAGCCTATTTAATGCAAACAAACAAACTAATAAACTTCTCCTCTTTATTATATTAGTATAGATAAATCAATTAATCAATCAAAAGCTTACACCGAGACGCATCGCTAGTTTGAATTTCGAGCTGTGACGTGCTGCCCAGCGCGGCGCCGATCTTGAAACTTGTAGCAAGCAATCAGTCAATCAAATATACTTTGTTGTGCACATATTCACATAACAAATAACATGGATAAAAAACATTAACAAAAACATTACAAAAATCTGACATGCACACGTATCTTCCTTCGTTGTGAATAAAGTTTAATTTTGGATCATATTAAAAATGCTCGCCGCGTTGCGTTTTGGTGTGAACTGATGACGAATTTGTGATGACCTCTTTGGCTCAGTGGTTAGCGCGTTGGCGCTCAAGCCGGAGGTCGCGGGTTCTTATCACTCCAGGGAATAAAAAAGTTTTCCGTGTTTCTGGGTCATGGATGTGTATTAAATAATATGTTTATTCTTTAATTAAAAATCTTAAATATGTGTATAGTATGAAAGTATTAAATATTTCCGTTGTATGGTACCTACACGTAACACAAGTTCTTCGAGAACTTACCACGCGACCAGATTGACGTGGTGTGAAAGCGTCCATAGATATTATTATTACTGTCGATAAGAGTATATAAACATATATACAGGGTGATATTCGACGCTCGAGAGAGGCGTTTTATCACAATTCCGCTCCGCCGCGTCGGCACAGGTGATCAGGGCTGCCCACTCGCGCGTTAAAATCATGTTTATCCATAAAATATCGATATAAAATGTTATCGCAGATAAGGGTTAACAGATATTTGGATAAATATTTATATATTTTGATAAAATATTCGTATTATGATTATATTGTAGATAGAATATTAGGATACGCCGAATTAAAACTTTTGTTCAGATACTATCTACGGTTATATTGTCACAAAAATTAATTATTATCTATTTTCTTTGTAGTATAATGTTTTAAATACAATATTATGTAAAATTTATTTACTTCTTTAATTGCATATCATTCTACAAAGAAGCAGATTTTAGTATTTTTCTTAACTCATAAAAATTTGTTAGATATGTATTATATACTTATATTTTATCTGCAGTGCAGCTTGTTTTATTTTATGTATATGTTGTCAAATAAAAATTATTATTGTTATTATTATTGTAAGTAAATGTTTTTCTAATTTAATATAGATTCTACTTATTTGCCAACCCTTATGCCCTAATAATATGTCATCCGCAGTTGAAATCAGCCGGTATAAATTGTGTAGCTGTCTCAAAACTCGATACTTTTAAAAATACATCGAGTGCTATCTGCCAACCCTAATGTGATCTGTAGAATTTTCCACATAATATATAAATCGGTTCGGCTCTGATCGGTGCACGTAGGGTCGTATTTTACTAAAACCGCCTATTACGAGTTCGTCATTGCGATACCTATGTCATTTGCATGGGATATAAACTTTCATGCGTCACGAGCTATAGGTACAGTCAACGACAAAGTTTGATGATCAAAATCAGAAGAATATGTTCATCATCACCGTCGGTGATTCTCTGACCACTTTAATGTTGCCGCTGCTACAGGTCGGGTCCCTTTTTTTGTTTTGTTTTATTTATTTCTCATTTACAATTTGTGCTACTTAAATTTATCAGAGAATGAGATCCACCTAGTAAGGGGACACTTGTGTCAGGTGGACTGGCCCTTCCATAACTAAAGTATGTAATTGTTTCTTAATACAAATAAAATAAAAAATAACATAACACGTTTTAACATTAGAACACAAGTTACATTATTTAACTTAAATATTGTGTGTGTGTGTGCGTGCGTGCGTGCGTACGTGCGTGTGCGTGTGTGCGTGTAAATGTGATGAAGGTAGCCTATTGCAAACTTCACGGGCTTTTGATGATGGTCTTCAAAGACACGAAGATATATTCATGATGTGTTTCGTAAGTATATTGAGCCATCTGTGTATTGTTAGTTAGTATTGCAGTACTGGAGAAAGTGGAGTTGTTATATAGGAAGTTTAAGTAGCTTTTAACAGATAGCGTTTATATCTTTTGCGTTATATCCAAAATCGTGTCGTGACGTTACGCGACCTTGAAAATTTCAAAGCCGCTAAAGGAAGTTTTACATCAAAAATATTGAGTTTGAGTTGAGACTACCGTTTAAAGAAATTTAAAAGGCTCAATGTTACTTGCGAGCTTATACCATCTCTAGTGCAACTGTATGATTTTCAAGACCACACGGGACCTCAAAATGAATACACTTGGATTGTACGGAACGATATCACGTGTAACATTGTCCCAATTTTATTCATCCCCGAGCAGCGGTATCGGTCACTTATTCGCCCCATCGCCACTCCCGTCACGTACCCGATCACCCGATATTGCGGCCCCAACTTATGCAATACCATGAATATCGGGAGTCGGGACCGATATCGGAATTTTTCCAATCATTCTGTATTCTAAATTTCGTGTATATTGAATGTATGTAAAATATTTTGTAGTTAAATTTCGGCGAGCCAGCTGTGGCGCTGGAACGTGATATGGCGGTATTACAACAACAATGTTCGTTTTCGAAAGGACTAGCTGTTGCCCGCGACTTCGTGTGCGCAAAAGGAAATCTTGAGGGAACTGTACATTTTGCCACAATAATAAGTAGCCTATGTCTTTCCCTGTGGAATGTGGTCTATTCTATATCTATGCAAAATTTCATCAAAATCGGTCCAGTAGTTACGGAGCCTATTCAATGCAAACAAACATATAAAAAAACTTTTCCTCTTTATTATATTGGTATAGACTAGTTGTTGCCCGCAGTTTCGCCTGCGTAAATACACTATCCGACGGGAACACTGTACTTTTTCGGGATAAAAAGTAGCCTATGTTTTAAAATTTAACCCAGAGCCCAAACTACTACCATCCCAAATTCCATCAAAATCCGTTCAGGAGTTTTTGCGTGAAAGAGTATGCATCCGTTCATCCTCACAAACTTTCAGATTTATAAAATTAGTAGAACTAGCTTTTGACCGCGACTCCTTACGTGTAAATACAGTACCTACCTATCCCACGCGAATACTGTAGGTACTCAACAAAAATAACTACACACACGCGGGCGGAGCCGCAGGAAACAGATAGTTAAAATATATATAAAATATAATAATGAACGAATTTCCACTACAGGGTGACCTCTAGTGTTATTAATCTTACGTCAAGTCAATCGAATAAAAAATAAAATAAAATAAATAATGGAGAAGGTAACCATGATATACCTTTAACACTTGTTAATATATTTTCACGAAAGCCCGCTTAGAATGTAATATTCCCGCTTTGATTTTTCACAGACGATTTAAGCCTGTTGTAAAATATATGAAACGAGAATTTCAAAGAACAGATTCAATATACTAAGGCAAAGTCTAAACATCCTTTGTGTGGCCTAAACAGCCTCAAATATTTCCAAATTCACTTTATACCAGATACCACCCCTGTGGATGAGTTTGATATTTAATATTTTCCCCAATTTTATCACAGGCATTTTATTTTCTTGGTGACTGAAAGTGTATTATTTGTGTTATTTACACGCACAAAGACAAATAATTATTTAAACTGTGGGAGTGCCAGGCACAAATGGTCCGGCTCGACCGGATAAATACCAAGACCTCACAGAAAACCGACGTGAAATAACGTTTGCGTTGTGTTTCGCCGAGTGAGTGAGATTAGCGGAGGCCCAAGGGGGGATTTAAGGACCAGGAATGCATGTTGCAACACCAGAGGAATTACAAGTTGCGTTGCCTCTGATGTTGCGAGTGTCGATGGGCTGCGGTAATCGCTTAACATCAGGAGATCCGTCTGCTTGTTTCCTGGTTCATTTCATTAAAAAAATATATGGGATGCAACTTTAATTGTATCCGTAATAATTTACGGGACCAAAGCTTAACAACCTTAGCCGTGAAAGTTTGGGAGGATGGATGGATGTTTGTTACTCTTTCTCGTAAAAACTACTGAACGAATTTTGATGAAATTTGGTATGGTAGTATAGCTTAGGCTCTGGATTAATTATGCCTATATATAATCCGTTTACTTTTTATCTCGAAAACATACAGTATCCCCGTGGGATAGCCAATGCTATATTTACGCTGTCGGAGCCGCGGGAATAAGCTAGTTACAATAATAGTTGTCATATTGTAGATACAAAAAATATCAACGAAATATTATGGTTATTTTAGTTGCCTTTATACTCATAATAAGAACGTAACAGTGGCGAAGCGTGAACTTGCGGAATAAGCCGCGTTAGTATATTGTAAATTGTAATACAGAAAAACGATATTTTAGTAATATTCATAAGGGACGATGATATGATGTCGAATTGTATATGTCACCGTAAAATTGCAAAAACCGATAGATTGTAATATTACTAGAGATATTGTAATAAGTCGACAGATTGTCAAATAAAAATTTCTCCTTACAATTGTACGCATTATTTTTCGTTTTAATTAGTAATATGGAAAAGAAAACAAATGTGGCGGCGCGGGACACTTGCCGTTTAACCAATCGGCACGGTAAATATATATTACAATATAGCGCAGAATAACGTGTAAATTGTAAGAAGAAATTTTTATTTGACAATCTGTCGACTTATTACAATATCTCTAGTAATATTACAATCTATCGGTTTTTGCAATTTTACGGTGACATATACATGCCTCGCTAAGTCGCTACTGATACGTGAAGTCACAAATAAAATATATGTTCAAACAAACCGAACAACTCTACATTATTGATTAAACCCTCCATATAGTACAAATGGTGTCTATTTAAAACCGCTACGAGATCGAATTATTAATCGATTCCAAAGCGATTCAATAATCGAGTTCAAATCGATTCGATTAATATCGAGTCAATCACATCACATTTGTCGTAATTGTGTCGGGAAAAGTGCACTTGGGTTCAAATTAACGCTGTATTCAGTCGGCATTGATCGAATTCGATTGTAGCTAAACACTTTGTCGGCGTTCAAAATATCCATTACTGTCGGACTGGCGGATAGGCTTAAATGATAAAACTATTTTTGGGTCTTTCGCGATTCAATTTAAAATAGATCCGGGATATTTCGGATATAGTTTGCTGCAAGCGTGACAACTGTAGGCCTACTATCAACTTTTAAAAGACGACTCAAATTCAGAGCAGTTTAATTTGGGTTCCTAAACAAAATCGCTAACATTCGTACCATCACCTTATTAAAACCGCGCCTCAATTGAAACGTTACGGAGCCGAAAAGAACGAATGAAGTCGTAAAAAAAAACACATTTGTCTCTGAACCGCAATCCCGGTCGAAGTGGGAAAGAGACAACGCTATACGAATAATGAATAGGCTGTTTCTGTTGATTCGAATGCCGCGTTCTAAAACTTTGTATCGTCTTCATAATACTGTATCCAGTTCTTATTATTTTAAAAATTTTAAAAATTGTGTGACATACATATTGCATAATATTTTAGTTTTACCTTTGTTTCTACAGTTTTATCTGTGGACCTCCTTGGCGCTTTCATCGCCGGTCTTATCTCGTCGCACAATCCGACTACCAATTCTTTGGAAAGACGATAACTTCCAAATCGAATGGGTCGAATTGTGCTCGAGCATCTAGTCTCCTTCTCCTCAAGGAATTTTCCTCACTATCGGCTTCTAAGAACTCAAAAAGCATCAATTCGTCGTCACACATCCTACGAATAAAACTGCACTTTAAACTTTTTGTAGAACTATCGAAATCTAATGCTATTGATACCAATTTATGTTTTTACCTCGCGACACTTAAATTCACTGCTTTTTTCTGACTTTAAACAAGTAAAAATTAAAAACTAACAACAAAAGAATCAAAATCAGCATCAAATTTACTAACTTGTTTTGAATCGCAAGTTTTGACAGTTGAGCGATTTTGTTTAGGCTCAAACGTTAGTTAAAGTAAGGTGATGGTACGAATTTACCTTTAAAAAGAGTGAATGATATTGGAATGCGGTTTAGTTTAGGTGTCGACCTAAATTGGTTCGTAAAACGAAGTTGATGGTACGAAATATCAAATGCCATTCAGTTTAGGTCCTAAATTAAATCGTATTAAGCGTTGATAGTAAGCCCCCTGACAGTGCTGGCTGTATTTTTTGTGTTATTGTTTTATCTTTCAATACACACGAGTAGCTTTAGTTTGTGGTATGTATACTTAACATTGGACAAAATTAATTAATAGCAGTTTCTTGGTGGCAAGAAAGATGATCTATGCGTCGGATGCGCATGTAAAAAGTCGGCTGCGCCTGACCGCTCGCCAGTCGTGTCGGTCATCCGTCCCACTGAGACAGAGTGCTCTTGTATACTGCGCGTACACTTGCTCACTATAAATTAACTCCTGGTTTTAATGAAACCGGTCACTGTGACCGACATCGGTGTGGGGAGCTATTATTATCACTACAACCCTGTAAGAGTTCCCTACCTTAGTCCTAGTACTGTTCAGAAGTTCAGAACAGGCTACAGTTAGTACTTTCACTGCACGCTGGTCACGTGGAGCACATCCAGGAAGCGGGTTCGTTAACCGTATCAACTCACCGGGGACACACGTGGACTGAATGAGGGACAAGGACAAACCTTCTCTAGCTTCGTCGGTTCAGTGAGACGAATACAGTATGGTCGTTGGTTTGAATCTAGCAAGACATAATGTTATGTTAAAACCGAATATCATGTTCAACATAGTGAATATTTTGCTACGGCTATTAGACACGTCTGTCTGACAATTAACTGTCGAAAACTGTTGTCTGTCTAGACAACAGCAGGTCTAAAAAGGCCGTTTTGGTAATTAATTTTCAATTCTTGTTATGAATTACTGTATGAAAGATGACAGCGATCATAAAATGGCCACTTGAATTGCATATTGCGATGATATTGCGCAAGTGGCCTTCTTAGACCCGCTGTTCTAAAAAAAGTTTTGGTGTAGGTACCGTATCACATGCATTTAGTGCAAACCTGTTTATTTCCAATTACATACAGATACTTTTATTTAATTTATTTGTATATAGATTGGATCTGAACAGAATAAAGGCACGATACAAGGAACAAGGATTGCATAACATAACAAGCATTGATATTATTCACAATTCCAGTAAAGTTATTTCGGTTCCATCCATAAATTATTACGTGTCCTTCCGAAGCCGCGATACTTGCATTCGAAGTTAGGCCCCAGATTGCAGATCGCTTTTGGCTTGCTTGCATAACCGCAAGAATAAGTGATATTCATTTACATAGTATTTATTTGCGTTTTTAAATGGTATAAGACCGGCAGACACAAATTGCTGATCTTCCCAAACCTGAGACAAGCACTTGTAAAATACAACGAAAGTTTTTTGTGTGGTTTTAGTTTTTCTCCTGTCAATCCAGCCTTATATGTATTTGAATATGTTATTGATTGTACTGTAGGTTCTTGGTGGAAATTCATGTTTCACAGTAATAATACACAATACTTCTTGCACTATTTCCACTTTAATAAGTATTTTACATTAATTTTAATATATCACACGACCGGTTTCGACAACGTCATCATCAGGTGTAGATCAGGTGTAGACCTGATGATGACGTTGTCGAAACCGGTCGTGTGATATATTAAAATTAATGTAAAATACTTATTAAAGTGGAAATAGTGCAAGAAGTATTGTGTATTATTAGTGTTATATGTATTTGTGTCACATTTTTTTTTTTCATATAAAATGCCTAATTGGCTCCATCATTTATAAATTTCTAATAAAGCTTCACACTTAATCCCTCGTGAAAAACGCGTGTAATTTATTTTAAACGAGTGCCGAGCCATTATCTCGCGCCTTTGACACTCGACGGCACCCGTTTCCTTCATTAGAGCCTCCTCGCCTTACTAAATGTTGGTATTTATCCGTTTAATGTTGCTAACAGCCACCCGGAGCATTACCACGTCCGGGTTCGGAGAGCCCTGCCTGACAAAGGTTTGGCGCATACGGGATACTTGCCATTGCCAATTGTACTTTTTTGTAGCAGACAAATGCTACTGGTTGTCAGTGGCTACTACATTTTATCCTCTCTGCTGCGCGAGAGGTTAAGCACCGCCAAAGTAACGGAAGACGTCTTTGATCGTCTGTAGTGTCAAGTAGCGAATCTCCGATACTGGCGGAAAAGCTATACAAAATATGCCAATAAGCTGTCGCTGGCCACCGGTCGCGGTCGCATGTTTCGCGTATGCGCTGAACCTAAAATATTATCCACGCGGTGTACCTATTATATTCTTATGAATCAGCCTCGAAGGACTATCTTAAGATGGCCGTGTGCTGTTGAAACTCTTTATTGCCCATTATATTGATATCAAGATGGGTTAATAGGACTGATAAGTAATTAAGAATTTCGTGTATTTGATGAATCTGTCTCAATTGAAATTTCCGTGACTGTAGAGATAGAGACAAGTACCGTATAAATGCCTCGAGTAATTCGCTGGCACTAATTTATTCTTAGGCTCCGCCCGCGTAAATACACTATCCCTCGGGAACACTGTATTTTTTTCGGATAAAAAGTAGCTTCTTTAAATCCAGAGCCTAAACTACTAAGATACCAAATTTCATCAAAATCCGTTTTGTAGTTTTTCCGTGAAAGAGTAACAAACATCCATCCATCCATCCATACATCCTCACAAACTTTCACATTTATAATATTAGTAGGGCTACAATTTATGATATCGAGTTTCCTATAAATAAAGAGAACAATAATTACAAGTTTGTGTAATCATACGAGGGCTCTAGAGAATTGTTCTCGGGAAATTTCTTCAACAAATTGAGTGACGGATGCACGTGCCGAGTATACTCGATCGTTTCGGCGTTACTGGTCTTCGGGGATCCAAGAGATATTTGCCGTGTCCAGCTGAAAATGTACCAAATACTCCTATCAACGGAACTATTTGCTGTTTATTATTTGATCCCACTTTTGAAACATTTTATATTGCCGCTGTTGCAGAATAAAATGCTCGTTTTGTTCAAAGTTTATCTATTTTTAAACGTTAACAGCTTTTGGCTGGGTGAGCTAGTTGCCAAAAATCTTTACGACCATTCCGAGTTTTCAGTTTTTTGTCTTTTGTTTTTATTGTTTCAACTACTGCTTAAGCTCGGATTACACATTTTGTTTTATTTAAAGTTTCGAATTCAGTTGATAACATTTCTATTATCTTACTTTTTGTATAATGATAAAGAATTAAAAAGAGTTATCATTAACATTATCGAAACAATATATTGTGTTTTTTGATAATTAGTTTTTACATAGTTCAACTAACAAGCACAAAACTATTTAACAAATTAATTATGATTGGTTATCGGAACTACGTCTCCATTCTGGTTCGGACAGATTCTTTCAGATATCATAGAGATAATATTTATAAGAGTAATATGGAACAGTTTTTAACCAGGTTTTAATTTTTTTGTAAATATTTTCCATTCTGTAGTCGCGGTCACTTCAAATTGAAATTAAAAACAAACATATGTTTTATAACTTATAAGTTAAACGAAAGATCAATAAATCATCATCATCATGATCATGTTTCAATTGTGCTTAAATTAGCTATACTTCTGTTACTACAATGAAATTAAAACATTGACGATTAAAATATTTTTCAGTGTTTTACTATGACCCAAACAAGTCAGTTCACTTACTTCTGAAAAAATCGTCCATACAAAGGGGTGGTTCAAATGATTAGTCTTCACTCCCCGGAACTATATTTCACGGCTTTCCTGGCCAACCAACCAACCAAACACGCCTTAATTATAAAATTAACTGTTGCCCGCGACTTCGTCCGCGTCAATTTCTGTTATTATGATCTCGATTACGAAGTTTTTAAAATAATATATTTTAAAGTACTTCTCCGTAAATGATATTTTTAGTTTTATTTCCTTGTGACAGAAGAACAATATTGGATCTTGCGTTTACGCAGCTCACGCAACGGAAGCCTTCAAATATGAATAATTTTCCCCGTTTTTGCAACATTTTTCACTGATGCTTCGCTCCTATTGTTCGTAACGTAATTTGTATAACTTAAAGTCTTCCTCGACAAATGACTATCTAACACAAAAATATTTTTTCAATTCGATCCGTTCAAACAAACAAACTCATCAGCTTTATAATATTATTATTATTAAAGTATAGATAAATAATTCAAAATTACTCAAGGGAGCACAAGTTTGTCACAGAAAAATACTTGTATGAATAAATTTTAAAATATATTTGTTGCTTAAAAATAAATCATGGATATGTTGGTGCAAATCAGATCATAAACAGGTATAATAATAATATATATATTTCCGTTTAATGGAAATCAATTCAGTTTAATGATGTACAGTTTCGCATATTTTATAATTGTCTTTGATTTCTTGGATGATATAATCAGTTACCAGTTCTTTCACCTCATCCGAGAACACAAAGTCTGTGTGGCTGAAGGAATCCTTGGCAAGTCGGCGTGCTCTCGCATTAGGCATGACATTAGCCATAGCCACCACATCCTTCTCGTCCAGGAGAATATCTCCAACTGTGTAGTGCATGGTGACATCAGCAGTGATCAGATTCAGGTTGTACGCTGGTGGATCAACTCTCTTGTAATGCCAGAGATTGCCCAGGGCTCCGTAGTTCCACCGCTTGAAGGCGCTGTCTCTGATGTTCTGACCGTAGTGTGCGAATTGTTTGATGGCTGATCCAGCTACGACGTCTAGGATGTTGAATAAGTCTTTCTGTAAAATTATAACAACCTAATTGAGTGATGAAATATCTTGGAAATTTTAAGTTATATTTTTCCTAAGAAGGATTTTTTCCAACAAAATTTAATTAAGTTTTAATTCCTAAAAATATATTTTGTTTAACAATTATTATTAAACTTTTATAACATTAATAGTTTTTAGGTGAAATAAACATATCAGACTCGTCTATTGTCTTTGTGTATGCTTACGGAAAGCGGCATAAGTGTTAAGTATATCTTACCCAGAATTGTTCAAATGCAAGAAGGTCACAAGCGTCTTGGTCGCCGTATACCTCGCAGGCTTCAATTATTTCAGGAGTAATGGTTGGGCCAAATATCTCCACGTGACCTCGCCATGTCGAGAATCGCTAAAAATAATTATTTTAAAATAAAGTTTATTTCCCGAACCGGTAGTAGCTCATCAAATAGGACAATTCTGAAAGCATTAACTAGCTATTATCTATTCAGAAATTAAAAAAAAAAAAAAAACATTTCAGTTTTCATTTTCAAATGTTTAATCCCAAAGAAATGAGAAAAATTTACTATATAATTATTATGTTGAAATTCAAAGCTTAAAAAATCTTTTCCAAACCTAAGATACGTTAGTAATATAATATATGCCTAAGATAATGTTTTGTTTCCTACTTTAAACTTTTTTTTTTTTTTGTTAAAGTATTTTATTATTATATTCATAATACATAATATATTATAGCTAAGTACTTAAAAAAATGAACTAAAAAGAACATTAAAACTAGAAAAACTTAAAAACTTTTAGATTTTAAGGTTTATCATTATTATAATGAAAGTGCTTGCCTAGAATTATGTAATCACTAATCAGTATCAATAACTTACGTAAAGAACATCCGTCCTCTGCGCCAGTACTTCAATAATCCTAGTGGGGAAATGGTTTTGGTAGCCCACGGCGGCGAGCAAGTGAACAGACTTGAATTTCTCATTGTATTCAGGCATCAACGAGTTGAGAACTAGAAAAACGGTTCCGCCCTGCGAGTGACCCACATAATGCAACTGTTCGCGACCAGTCTCTTCGAGAATGTAATCAATCATCGCTGGAAGGTCAATCGTGGCGATTTCTTCGAAACTGTAGTCGAAGAACTCGTGTTTCTGCTCATTATCATCGGGATCCAAGAAGACGTGGTTGCGAGAGTTGAGCACACCTCGTGCGTTGCCAATCCATACGTCGAACCCAGCGTCGGCTAAATTATAAGCTGAGAACGAATTGTGGAAAATTAACATAGATTGCAGCATCATTTAGTTCAGGCCAATTTTTAGTAGCGAGTTGCTCAGACTACAGCTTAATCTACTCGACATGGCTATTAGTATATAGATTATAAAGAGACTTTCTTCCTTACATCTATGAGAGATCTATACCTACTTGAAGGACGCTGGTGGTCAATTAGAATGATTACTGTCCTTCAATTAACTGTCTCCGTAGTCTAGTGGTTTAGAGCTTGGCTCTCGACTCGGAGGTCGTGGGTTCGATCCCCGCATTGGAACAACAAAAAATGTTGTTTCCAAGTTTGGTTAGAACGATGCAGGCTGATCACCTGATTGTCTGACAAGAAAGATGATCCATGCGTCGGATAAGAATGTAAAAATTCGGTCCTGCGCCTGATCTCCCGCCAGTCGTGTCGGTCCGTCCGTCCCACTGGGTACACACTTGGGCACCATAAAATAACTCCTGCGTAGCTGGCCTGGTTTTAATGAAACCAGCCACCGTCACCGAAATCGGTGTGGGGAGCTATTAAATAATATTCAATTAAATAATTATAGTATTCAAAGTATTTTCATTGCAAAACAATGCTCACCAATACTAGTCTCCGGTCCTAAAATGAGGTAGGAAACAGCTGAGTTCTGCAGGCCGTGCATCAGGAACACAACGGGTCTGCGAGGGTTCGCGTCGCTCGCGTTCTGGCCCCTACCGTAGGGAATCCTGTTTACTTCCAGAATGTACCCATCGCTTGTCGTAACACGATGTACTTCCGAGTAGTACCCGTCTTTCTCGATTCGTGATTGCTGTAAAAGGAATTTTTTATTGAATTATTTTATGTAATGTAATCAGGTGTGAATATTGCTACCCTTATTTTTCACACTCAACCTTTATTTTTTTTTATAACTAGCCTTTACGTTTTCCCGCGGTTACGCCCGCGTTAATATAGTATCGTGTTTCCCACGGGAATACTGTACTTTTCGGAATAAAAAGTTGCCTATATTTTAATCCAGAGCTTATTATACTACATACTACTATACCAAACTTCATAGAAATCAGTTCAGTAGTTTTTGCGTGGAACAGAAACAAACATCCATACCTCCATTGTCACAAACTTTCATATTTATAATAGTACTAGTTGTTGCCCGCGGCTCCACCCGCGTAAATACAGTATCCAACAGGAACACTGTACTTTTCGGGATAAAAATACTATTTGAATCCAGAGCCAAAATTTACTCCATACAAAATTTTACCGAAATCCGTTAAGTACTTTTTGCGTGAAAGAGTAATAAACATCCATCTATCAATGTACGGCATCCATCCATCCATCCACACAAACTTTCACATTTATAATATAAGAAGAATGTAGTATTAAAATTTTAAGTTTGAAAGTCGTTCATTGTTATTAAAGGCATTTGAAGAGGATGTTAAGTATACTTGAACTTCCTAAAATTTAGTGCTCAATGAAACTTTGTCAGTATCAATACTTTTCTACCCACCTAGGCCCCATCCTCGTGTTTTTATTTATCTTTATTGATATTATTATTATGTTATTTACGGCTTAATGTATAAGTCGATAGGATATCCAAATCGTTTTCAGATTTACGATAAGCTAATCCTGATGAGTTTTAAAGTCGATAAACTCTTTACACTGATTGAACTTTGGTGTTGATTGCATCGTACTTATATAATATTTATGTTAAATCTTATGTGTTTTTAGTTACTTATGGAGTATTCATTAAATAAAATAATAATAACGGTAGAAAGTTCAGTGTTTTGGAAGATAAGACATTCTCTTATTTAATTACAATAAGGGGGATGACCACATCTAAAATAATTAGTTTCATTAATACACGGCTTATGCGTCATTATCATGTCGTAATTTTTAACAAATTTTTTTTTAATTACTTCAAAAGTTTTCGTCCGATTTCGCTCAAAATAATTTTTCTAATAAGTTTTTCGTATGACCTAGTCAGCATGGAAGTTTCTATCTGTTATAGTTTATAAATGCCACCATGCTTATGCCAGTGAGAGAGATCAACATACAAACCATTTTGGAGGCACATTACTCGAAAATTCTTAACTTTGTAAAAAAGTCATGTATAGGTCGCGCAACGAATTAAGATCTTTCGACAAAAGTAGAGGGGGTATGCGCAGAAGTCAGTTTTTGGGTGTTTTGAGTGGTAGCGGGCTCGGGCGGGGAGGTGTGGATGCGCCGAACGCATGCCGAACGTGGCTGCCGACACGCTATTGGTACGTTAGTAATATATTATATTCTTTGCTATTGGTCACATGCGCGAACGATCCCCTCCACTTTCACTGAGCGCTCATAAACCGTTGCGCGACCTATATCAAACTTTGACTTTATTTATAAAGATCAATTCAACGATACCCCGCACGATGTGGTAGAATAAAAATAATATATTTTTCATCCCCACTTCACATAATGTATGAAGAGCCACCACTTAAAAATATAAAAATATTATTATAATGCCACAATCAAAATCTGTTCACAATCTATAACTATACCAAATTCCATCTGTATTTATATTTATGAATATTAATACAGAAGCTAGAAGAGCGGACAGCATACATACGGACGGACAGAGCGAAACAATGAGGATTCATTTCGTACTACGTACTACCATAAATAAAAAAAATAACAAAAAACTTAGGCCTTTTCATCCGTTACTGGAAGATTTATACAGTATTTTCCGAGTGAAGTAACCACTCTTGAAATACTATAGTGCCTGGGACAGTTGGTTTTTAAATGTCGTATGGTTGCCCAAGCACATACGGCATTCTCACAACACAGTCAGCCTAGTCCAGAGGAATGAACTGGTCAATACGTCTGGGGCCAACTATGTGCGGGTTTCCTCACGATGTTTTCCCTCACCGTTAGAGCGTCCGTATAATGTACTTGAGATCTGAAAAAGTCTCACCATCTCATCTCATCAGTACACGCCACAACCTGGGATTCGAACCTACACTCTCTCGAGTGCGAACCAAACGCTAGGTCACGCCGCTAGGCCACGGAACTAGCGGAACCCTAAATACCTACTTTTAATCAATTTAATTATGCTTATTGACTGCAAAGGCGGCATAAAACAGTTATTCATTTTTAGCTTCGGCTGTAAGAATCTAGATCTAAATATGTTGGTGGAGGTCCTCCTATTGATCTAATAATTGTACTCCTAATTATTACTATGACAGTTGGGACTGATCATTGCCTGGTCGTGGACCTATCAGAAACACAAAGACACTCACCGTATCATAAACAATTGCTATATCTCCGACTCCAGCCGTTGGTGCCACTTTGGCCTGCGCCAAACACACCACCGCGGTCACTATTGCAAGTATTCGTAACATGTTCTATTATGACACCTCACGTAAATGTCTACTGCTTTTTATAATATCAGTTTCACTTATCAATTGATTATTTTTTGGTGCTAGCGTGTTATCGTTAAGTTACAGATTCCGATTCCGTCTTTTTTGGTGTCTATATTAATTGTGACCTACAAAACTGCTCCAGCAATTAGTCCAGCTTCACTTTTAGGATGCGATATGCGACATAGCGTTGTATTTTTAGGATAGCTATTTAAAATTGAACTTAATTTCTTACGCAAGAAGATACACGTTTCGTTGTAAGAGTTCAAATGTCATGATGCACCGCACTGCACAGCGCATGTACAGTGTATGACTGATGTCATATGCAACGTGTATCTTGTTGTGTAGTGAATAAAGTTCAATTTTGAATAGCATCTTAAAAATGCATTGCAGCGTAGCGTCGCGGTGTGAACAGACCCTGGTCTAATTTTTTTTTCAATCGATTACATTAACAAAATTTGCCGATTTCCGTAATTTCGAATTTTGAATAGGCAATCGGACAATTTTTTTTTATTGCATAAATGAATACTACTCTTAAATATGAGTAACTTCTCAGAAGAAACCGTATATCGAAAGTCAATATTTTCAAAGGTACAGCGATTTGTATAAAAAATTTCGCGAGCTTCCTAAAAACGCTCCATACTAAAGTCGACCTAAAAATGACGTCACTTGTATATGAAGTAGTATGAAGTAGTATATGAAGTATATGGCCGCAGGAATATATTTGTAAATATCTCCGATATTTGTGCGTTTAAGTTCATACTTACCATAATGAATGTTTTTGTATATGATGTGAGTAAACTATTGATGTAGGTTTTGTTTACCAATTTCGCAAAAAAAAAAAAATTTTTTTGGTACTGGAGCGGAGCTAAATTTTGTATACAAATCGCTGTACCTTTGAAAATATTGACTTTTGATATACGGTTTCTTCTGAGAAGTTACTCATATTTAAGAGTACTATTCATTTATGCAATAAAAAAAATCAGTCCGCTTGCCTATTATTGTATTCTTAATTCCCGTCAGGCGTGGCGATGTTTGCTATCGCCTAATTGTGTGACGTTACTCGACAAGTGCCCATTATCTTAAGCCGCTAGTTCCAATCAACATTACCCAAACACTAGGAAAACAGTGACATGAGCGAAAACGAATGATGGAGTTACAAGATAAATTTTATTATTGCAAAACTATACCAAACAAAAGATTATGATGTACCTAATACGTAGTACCTTTTAGAGGTCTTTGTAGAGACCAAATTCGGTGTCGCTACACACGCACGGATTTGGTACGGTGCAGTGAAGCGAAACGCTCGACACTCGTGTGTTCGATTTTATGCTCTATTACATAAGCACAGAGTTCTATTTACAGTGCGGTTTTTAAACGACGACGATGATTCCCGCAATTCATTGATAACGGGCAGTGATACCAACACTTTAAAAAATATTTCTCCCCAAATTTTACCCCTGATTACTTATACCATAGACAGGTCTAAGAGATAATAAGCTAGAAAGAAAGGTTATGTGTTTAACATAAAGACTTACGCGTGAATAACATGAAACTAACTTGTCTTAATCTGATTTCACTCCCAATACATTTTCATATCCCTGGCTATATACACACATTAAAATAATTTTAATTATTACATACAAATTGATTCATAAGGAGTAAACTCAAAACATCCTGTCCTCTAGTAAACCCCGTAGATATTTTCCCTAATTTTGGGGGGTACATCCCTAAGTTGGCAACACTGATACTGTTGTACGGCCAAAGCGCCGGACTGCTCTACACACGCACGAATATGGTACGGAGCGTACCAGATCCGATGCGGACAACGGTGAATTCTTCGCCTTCTTCATATGTTCGCCGGACTGCCCTACACACGCTCGGATCTGGTACGGAGCGTACCAGATCCGCTGTACGCTCCGTACCAAATTCGTGTGTCTGTAGACACCATTAGTGGCTACGTCAAAGACAAAAGTTGCTAGTTTTCTAAATAAGTCACTTTCGAAATTCCGCTAGATGTGGCTCAGGTATATTTGTCCTATTACAACTATCCTATTACTATTGATATTACAATTTAGGCATGGGGATAAGTTGGTTTAATAAAATATAAAACTTGAGAGGTGTCAAGGGACACCCGGATGGAACGAAGTTCCGGATGAAAATATCTGGCTTGCTTTCTATAAGAGAGAGAGAGACAGACAGAGAAACATGCGACGCCGCACAGCTTACAATAGCTTACTATAGCAAAAAAAAAATACACAGACAATTGTACATGTATATATAAAATAAATAATAATACAATATCCGAACCGATATTATCCATACATACATACATACATACATACATACATACACACATACATACATACATACATCAATATAATAAATGTATACGCGGAAATATTTAATTTTTATAAAAAATAAAATTATCTTTTGTAATTAAAAAAGTGTCGTGACAACTTTTCGTAAGAATTTTTTCCGTCTAGCCCCCTTTCACAACGCGCGATAAGGAACTTCGTTCCAATAATTTTTGATAGTGTTAAAAAAAAAAAAAACCTGCTAGCAATAGCGCGCACTCACACATTTGCTTGCAGGTTGTGGGTATATTTGGCGGGATATTGCTAGATAGGTATTAATTAAATTGTATGCTATGGATTTCCTTTTGTAAAATATTAAAAATCAATTTGAAAGTACAATATCATCTGGAAATTCTGTGATGTCTTCATCAATGGATGATGTGGATGGCATTTCAGTTTGTTTTACTAATTTGACCGTTTTTGTGATTTTGGTTAAAACTTCAAGTGGCAGAACAATTGTGGCAAGCTTTTTCTAATATTTCTGGGAATAATAATAGCAATCCCCATGCCATAATGCGGACATTGATGGTGTTGCCTACACTTAACTATTTTAGTTTGGTGGTAGTGGTAATACCACCAGTATTAGTCGGTAGACTTCTGACAATGATAAAACAACGTGGTAACAATTTAAAAAGCAGCCAGAAGTAGCTAGATTTATTTTTTAGCTAAAATGGATTGTTTTTAAGCTAAAACCGTTGAAAATCCGCTAGATCTAGCCACAAAGTGGCTAAAACGGCAACACTGCCGTGGCGTAGGGTTTCTATAACTCCATTCCTACTGACTTCACTTACCACTTACCTTTTGAAGAGTCTCATCCAAATCCCTACCTATAACACCGGTTAAGGCTTCCCTATAAATAAGAACCAGTCTTCGTCACCGGTACATAATACTTAATATAGGTTCCTATATCTTCTAGAATCTGCTCTGAGAGAGCCATGCTTTTGTATAAATCCTGTCTCTGCATCACCCTAACGTTGGCTGGTAGAGAATGCCACAAGGCATTAAGCCCGCCTTTGTACATTACGTGCATAGTGTTATAAATAAATAAAAAATAAAATAAATAAATAAATGGGTGTGTCGGTAAAAATAATAATCGGATAAAAGAGAAGTGTTATAATATGTTTCACGTGTCTTTGTGTGTGCCATTGTAGCTCCCAAACTGATAAATATATTTTCATCTAGTGTTTTTTGTTTAAAAGCTGACATGATCTAGTGTTCTTAGCTATGATCCACGCTCACTGCCTGAAAATTCGGCGGTTACTATTTTATTTTTATTTTGTTATGAAGCTTAAACATCGGTATAATCATTGTTGCTTCTTAATATGACTTTTTGTGCAAAAAATACACTTACATTTTCAATTTCTTAATATAAAATAAGAATTTCATATTAAGTACGTTTTGAAATAAATCAATTCAAAGTATTTTATTTGAAAAAATAAAATCACCTATTTCTTTTTGTTAAAATTACTAATATACCTAATAGTGATATTTATAGGCACAGTTAATAATAATTTTACGTTTAAGACCAACCAGGTGTTACGGAATATTCAGTAGCTTTATGATACACAAAAAGTTAATGAAACAAAATATATTTAGGATAGGTTATCGTTCGGTCCTTCATTTAATCAGTCAGGTTCAATATTCGTAGCGACACTGCTCGTAGTACTTGTTAAGGTCTTCGATAACGTAATCAGTCACTAGTCGCTTAACAGCTGGGACTGATATGTAGTCCGAATGCAAGAAGACATTAGCGTCTACCCTCTTCGCTTTAGCGTTAGGAATAGCTGCTACCATGGCCGCCACGTCTTGTTTAGAAAGTATGATGTCCTGAAGAGAGTAATGCCAAGTGACATCGGTGGAGATCTTGCTAAGGTCGTAGTTAGGAGGCGTGAGTCTTCCGTACTTCATCAGGTTAGTGATGGAGCCGTAGTCCCATCGTCTGAAGGTCCCGTCTCTGATGTTCTGGCCGTAATGCGCTAACTGCTTCATTGCGATCCTATCTGGGATCTGGTACAGGTGTTTTATGCGTTGCTGAAATATAAATAAGTTTTTAAAGCTAGTTTTGCAAATTGCGAAATAATATGTGAAATTCGTGAAGTTTTTTCCTACTATTATTATAAATGTTAAAGTGTTGTATGGATTGATGGATGTTTGTTACACTGTCACCCAAAAACTACTGAATAAATTTAGTATGGTAGTAGTTAAGGTTGTGGATTAAAACATAGGCTACATTTTATCCCAAAAAAGTAGTGTTTCCGTGGGATACTCTATATACGCAAGCGGAGCCGCGGGCAAAAGCTAGTTATATAATTTTTTAGCATGTTCCATGTAGCATCGTATAGATTGGATGCATCATGCATGTAGCCTTTACCAACCCTTTAGAAAACCAGCCTTTTTAGGGTTCCGTAATACTTAAGGAACCCTTATAGTTTCGCTCTGTCCGTCTGTCTGTCTGTCTGTCTGTCTGTCTGTCTGTCTGTCTGTCTGTCTGTCTGTCTGTCCGCGCCTCTAGCTCCTGTAATTATGAATATAAATTGATAAAATTTGGTACAGTTATAGATTGTGTATAGATCACGGTTTCGGGATTATAAAAAAATAATAATTTTATATTTTAGGGGTGGCTCTCCATACATGTGAAGTAGGGATGAAAAATATTTTTTCACTCTACCCCATTGTGTGGGGTATCGTAGAATAGGTCTTTTAAAATAAAGGCAAGGTTTCATACGTTACTTTTTTATAAAGTTGACCATTTTCGAGTAATCGGCCTCCAAAGTAGTATGTAAGTTGGTCCCCCCCCTAGCATTTTTAAACTATAGGAGATAGAAACTTGCAAATTTCCATGCTGATAGATCATGCTAAAAACTCTTTAGGAAAATTATTGTGAACCAAATCGGACAGTAACTTTTGGAGTAATTAAAAAAAAAGCATATTACGCGTTTATAGTTACGGAACCCTCCTTAGACATGTCCTGACATGCTCTTGGTTAGGTTATTACTATGTTATGTACGACTATGACGATATTGTCTATGTACCTATTTTGTTATAGTATGGTGTAAATCGTTGTTAAAAATACTAACCGCAATCGAAATAACTGATCTCAACTCGCATTCCACCTGGTCAGGGTTTGTACCGGAGCACAGCTCATTGTCAAAAGGCATTATCGTGTCTCTTAACTTTTTCGCGTCCAACTCCACAAATCCACTCAAACGGACGAAAGCCTAAAAGAAACAAACATGCTAATACGGATACTTGTAAAAATGAAAAAAAAAAAAAAAGTTTTCCCTTTGTTACATAAGGATAACAATCCCTAATATTTCAAATGAAGTAAAAAGTTATATAAAAGTTGTCAAACTTATTTTCAGAACTTATAAAGCACTATCGACTTACGTAGATAGCATTTGTTCTCTCAGCGAGCAAATGAACCAAAGTACCCGGCGTATGCTCCTGGTAACCAACTCCAGCGAGCAAATGTGCTGACTTAATCTTGGCGTTATATTCAGGCTTCGATGAGGCCATTGTCAAAAAGACGGTTCCACCTTGCGAGTGACCAATATAATGCAAGTTCTTCTGTCCAGTAGTTTTCAGGGCATAATCAATCATAGCCGGTACGTCTATCAAACCAATTTCTTCAAAGCTAAAGTCGAAGAATTCCATCTTGTCTTTGGGGTCATCTGGATTCAACCACACGTGTTGACGTGAGTTGGCTACTCCACGAGCATTGCCCATCCAAACATCGTACCCAGCGTCTGCTAGATTGTATGCTACAAAAAGAAGAATTATAGTCATATTCACAATTTTTTCACCGTAAAAGCTGTAATGAAATTTGACTTATTCGGAACATGGATTCGGCTTTTACCAATTAACATTTTCCGCCTATATAATACTATACATATAATCACACTTCTTTCCCTTAGGGGTAGGAAGAGACCACTTCTTTCCACTTGCTACGATCATTACATACTTATTTCGCTTCGTCCACTTTCATTATTACCATCCATTCCTCCTCTTACATCCAACGTAGCGCAGCGGCTCTCCATGGGCCACTTTTCGCCAACGCGAAAACTAGACGTGATGGGTGGCGAAGCACATCGCCGTTATCACTTTGATAAGCATTATAAAATGTCTACGGGAAAGAGGTGGTCTCTGCCTAACCCCACAGGAAAGGAGGCGTGATTATATGTAAGTATGTATGTATCAAAGTGATATTACCTATGGCTGTCCGAGGACCCAAGACAAGGAAGCAGATAGCCGAAGTCATTATACCGTGCATCAATAATACAACGGGTCTCTTGGCGTTCGAATTGCTTTCATTCTGGAATCTTCCAAAAGGAATTCTGTTCATCTCCAAAATGTATCCATCCTCTGTCGTCACACGATGCGATTCTGTATAATATCCATCAGCAATTATTCTGTTTCTCTGAAAAATTTTAAAAGCAATTTCGTTTATTTTCTTGCACAATTTTTAGTATATTTATTCATGTTGTTAGTCTGCCAGATGGTCAGTACAAAAGAGTCACTTTTTACCTTAGCGATTCGAAGTTTACTGGTTTAGATTGAAGTTCATTTTACATTCTTTTCTTATTCTATTTTGTCTTTGAAATGTAAATTGTTGGTGTTTTTATTTTTGTATTTAGGTAAATCACAATTTACGCAAATTTTATTTTTTAAATTAGTACTGCGTTATAAACATGTATGATAAAATCAGTGTCGATTATCGTCTCGTTTGTTAATGTCAGATACGGAAAAGTTATCTAAAATAGCCTGATGGACTTACGTTAATTCGTTATTTGTTTGGATTTATGCTCATACAATCAGCTTTACGAGCATAAATCCAAACCTGATATTTATGTTACGTTTGAAATTTTAAGGGGCTAATTATAATGAAAAACAAGTAACAGGGGATCGGTAAAATCAATTACGGATATTTTGGGCATATGATTTATTGCTTATGTAAAGACGTTTAAGCAGAAAAATAATTGTCATACTAGAAAAAAAAATATTTATATGGGCGAGTTTGCGTTTTGCGGAGAGTCGCCCATACATTAGATGATTTTTTTACTTTGAGTATGCCAATTATTTTTTGCCTAAACGTCTTTACTTAAGCAGTGGATCATGTGCCCGAAGTATCCGTAATTGATTTTCGGAGACATTACCTATATAATATAATCCTGATAATAAATTTACTCACAATGGATTCATCTGGAACAAACTCCTGGGCACTGTATGCGCCCACAAGCACAGATAGTAACAAAGCCGCACGCAACATTGTTATTATGCTCCAATATTATAAGCTTCATTCTTTTTATATCTTCTATATCTTCATAAACTTTATCTATAGATTACGTTACGAACGTTCTTTAATAATTAGTACTTATATCGATACAGATTTTGGATCCTGCAATCATTTTAATCCGACTTAATCAGTTGTCAATACCACAGTGTAATAAAGAGATACAGTGGTCCAACGCGTTTGAAGTCGCGCGAAATGCCGCTTTTGTGTAGGTATTCGTCATTGCTGCAGGGTTGTCACAATAATGTGTTTTATTATAATCTGTTCTACATTTTGTGTAGGTATTCGTAGTATGTGTATGTAGAGTACTAGGAATAAAACAAAAATATATATATAGAAGTATTAATGAAGGGTTTTATTATAAAAAATACAAATGCGTATACAAAAGCTCAGGGTTAGCATGATATATATCAATTGATATATATCGTATATATATCATGATATATATCAATTGATATTTATGCTTGATATATTATATCAAAATTGATATTTATATTTAAAAATGTAAAAGAATGTTTTAAATGTAAAAAATCTTACATCAACACAGGTCTTATTTTCCGAGTGTTTCACAAGCCTAGGTCATCAAAAACTTGCTATTTGACACGACATTAACTAATCATAGCCGTCGACGCGGCTTGTGACGGCATATGACACCCACGTGACCCCCTTTTTTCGGAAGAAAATTCCTTGTTTGTTATTATACTATTGTTATACCATTTATACCATGTGTCAAATTAATTCGACTGATAAAATTAATACACTTTTTTTTCTGGTTATAAACAAAAGTCATTTTATGGTTTTATGGTTTATTTAAATTGATATTAAAAGTATCTATCGTTGATTTTTAATTGATTTGAAAACTTTTAATATCAATAATGAATAAATGAGTTTAATTTTACTTCCCTATCTTCAAATTATCAGACATACAAATTATTTCCATTCAACTATTACGAAAAAACATATCAGAGTACCTAGGTATGAGATTTGTATGTAATTTTGAAAATATCAAAAAATTAAAAATATCGGATATATATCAAAGATATCTGATATTTTGATATTTGTTATAAATATCGGATATTTACGAACCCTGCAAAAGCTACAAATGCGAAACTGAAAGGTATTTTCGACATTTGGATTTACTAGTTTTTAGATTGCGATTGTTGAATTTGACGATGTAGTTAGTAAATTCTCATACGTAGATACAATTTTATTAAAAATTCTGACGGGAAACAGGCGCATGGTTTTGTATTAAAATTAATCTTCTTTAGCTGTTCATATAATTGACCATTGTAAATAAGTACCTACATACAACTCAAACGAAACACTGTCGCAAACCACTTAAAACAATCAAATTAAAAAGCGTCAACCCCGGCTGACGTGTCCCAAGCGAGTGTATGGCAGCTTGGGCTCGCTACCGCCCCTCTCTCACCCCGCACGCCCCGCACGATTGCTCTGTCTAGACGTGTCCGTTGGACGACTGTAGGTAATAATAGTTCTATAGGCTGTGTCAATACTTTCAATTTGGTACAGATATATTTTCTACATCTTGTTTTTAATGAATTTTTTAATACGGTCTATATATTATGTCACCGTAAAATTGTACGGTTTATTGTACAAATTTCTCCATACAATTGTACGCATTATTTTTCGTTATAATTGTTATTATGAAAAAGCAAACATATGGCGGCGCGGGGCACATACCGTTTAACCAATCGGCACGGTAAATATTACAATATAACGAAAAATAATGCGTACAATTGTATGGAGGAATGTGTATTTGACAATCTGTCAGCATATTATAATATCTCTGGTAATATTACAATCTAACTTTTTTTACAATTTTACGGTGACATATACATAAAATAGCATCAAGGAGGAGGTAAGAAAACTGTTGGTTATGACGTTAACAATAATGTGTTATGACAAAAACGACCAGTCCAAACGTGGGAGAGCAATGCTTTAGCACGAACGGGCCGGCTCGACTGTATAAATACCATGGCCTCGCCGAAAACCGACGTGATATAAAGCTTGCATTGTGTTTCGCCGAGTGAGTGAGGTTATCAGAAGCCCAAATTAATTACCAGAAACTCAAGTGAGCAACACTAGAGAAGTTACATGTGTATTCGTCCGGTGTTGCGAATGTTCACTGTCGGCGGTAGTGGCTTACCATCAGGTGATTCATTTCATACTAAAAAAAAAGTAAGGGAAAGTATAGGTCGCGCAACGAATTAAGATCTTTAGACAAAAGTAGAGGGGGTATGCGCAGAAGTCAGTTTTTGGGTGTGTTTGGCGGTAGCGGGCTCGGGCGGGGAGGTGTGGATGCGCCGAACGCATGCCGAACGTGGCTGCCGACACGCTATTGGTACGTTAGTAATATATATTCTTTGCTATTGGTCACATGCGCGAACGATCCCCTCCACTTTCACTGAGCGCTCATAAACAGTTGCGCGACCTGTACCAATACTACATTCCAAAGAATACATATTACTTACGCAAATAACCGTCATTCCATAGACTTACACCATTGACAGCTCGCAACTATGTGTGCGTGGCTAGACGTATGAGAGCGCGCGCGGCGAGCGGGGCGTGAGTTTTTCCAGCCAGGACTTTCGTTCACGGGGATTAAGAGCTGTCATTTGTAGAAAGTGTCGCCCCTGTGCCACTAGTCACTAGTTCACTACCCATTTTTTAACACCCTTTCTTCACCCGGTGATCGAGCGTAATATTTTGAAGACTGGGATCCTAAATAGGTCACGTATTATGGGTATGTTTCTCTTATGTTCATCTGATATATAATTTATTATATAATATCTTTTCCTTTTTCTATATTATTGCTGTGTTTTTCATATATATTTCTTATAGGTACCTAGGAAGTATTACCTATAGTCGTGCCGATTTGAATTATTCCTCATAATTCTCGTTAAATGCGACACGCTATTGGATATCTTTATCATAATTATGTTTCGGAAATCAGTAAATTATTCTTATATCATAATTTACGCCGCTATCAAACTACAAGGGTATTTTGCTCATTAGTGATAACTAATTGAATGATCTGATAATATATATGTAACCCATTGACGTTTTTATTGGTATCTTTTTCTCTAGAATATTCTGGTTTCTTGTTCAGCTTGCAGTTGGTCAGTTCAGTATTTGCGCAAAGTTCTATTTTCAGTGCTATGAATTTTCCCCGGCTTTCCAGATTCCGGATCATAATAATATAGTCTTAACTCCCAGCCTTATGTAATATAATTATGTATTATGTATCTTACGTCATCGTTAAGGTATATAAACCATAGGACTGCATCGTTTAAATAAGTGTTTTTCAACGTGTGGGTCGCGACCCCCTGGGGGGCCCCCAGCCTTTTTGGGGGGCCGCGAAACTTTCATAGGAGAGTTGCAAAAGATTGGGAAACAAGAGATTTATTAAGAAAAATGTTCACTAAAGGACAATCATTTGTATAAAAAAAAACATACACACGAATTGTAAACCTCCTCCTGTGTTTTGGAAGTCGGTTGATAAACAAAAAATTACTTGTTTTTCATTAACCACTTTCTCCTATCGTGAGTCCGTTTTACGGGTAGGAGGGGTCGCGAAATAATTCTTCATATTAAAGGGGCCTTGTCATGAAAATGTTTCAAAAACACTGGTTTAAATTATGCTGAGTGCGCTTTTTTGTCACTACTCGCCGTTCAGAAGTTAACTACAGTTTGTATGGCATCGAAATAACGCCCCTAGTGGCAAACAATGGTAAGTACATAATTCGATACCATACAAATTGTAGTTAACTTCCACACTGCGAGTAGTGACAAACACTCGCACTCAGCACACTTGTTACAGAACTGCAATCACGTCTATATTACAACTTTTTAGGATAAGACCTTTGTATAGGTTAAATCGAGAGAATTCGGAACAAACAATGCCTAAAGTACCTTTACACATATTCGATTTCTTATTTCTAGTCTGAAATTTAATAATGCTGTTAGGCAAACGAAAAGCAGTTGAATATAAAGAAATAAATCAAGCTGCTTCATAAAATATTTAACACAAATATCTTAGTATCATTTTTTTTGTTGTTGTAATACGGGTTTTGCCAATTAACTTCGCTTCAAATAGTCAGCAATTTAAAAATGCTGCTTGGCAAACGAAAAACAGATGAATATAAAGAAATAAATCAAGCTGCTTCATAAAATATTTAACACAAATATCTTAGTTTTTGATTATCATATTTATTGCTGTTATAATAGGGTTTTTGCTAATTAACGTCGCTTCAAATCATCAATTATGTAATCTGTCACCAAAGGTTTCACTTTGGGATCGAACATGAAGCCCGAATGTAAGAATCTGTCGTCCGCAAGTTTTCTAGCTTTCGCATTGGGCATAGCTGCCGCCATAGCGAGGACGTCTCGTTCGCTGAGCAGTATATCTCTGACGGTGTAATGTAGAGTTACATCAGCGGTTATGAGTCTTAGATCGTACTCGGGGGGGTTAAGCCGGCCGTATTGAACCAGGTTTCTCACAGATCCGTAGTCCCATCTCCTGAAGCTCTTGCTCTTCACGTTCTGCCCGAAGTGGACTATTTGTTTCGTTGCGGCGCTGCCGTGGACTTGGCGGGTTGGATCGATGATTGCTCCCTGAAATATTACCATATAAGTATGTGTAAATTTTTGTTAAGTACCTACTAGCTTTTACCCTCGCCTCTACCTGCGTTTATACAGTATCCCACCGCGGGAAAACAAATTTTTCGGGATAAGAGGTAGTCTAAGTGTTGATCCAGAGTTTAAAGTACTATATAATTACTATAGAATCTAATTTAAGCTGTGTTTGGTCAATTCTCTAAAGAATGTATCTACTAGTAGCGCAAAATGATTTCAAAACTAAGGATGAAACATTTGGCAACAAAAATCTTCATACAAGAAAATTTACGCCATATTGATTTCAGAAGATTTTTCAATGAGGGTTTTTAAATTCGTGACATCTGACAGCTTCTTGACACGACATGGACCGTCGGGCTACCAAGCGCCGCCTGGTGACAGAAGAAGAATCGAAAATTCTTATTGACCGTTTTTGATACCACTTACGCCATCAGATGACGACTTGTGCGCGTTGGGTCTGCCTCCTAACGGCAGAAAAAATATCAAACACCCTCACGGACTGATTAAACTGCGGAAAGCAAATGTCAAAATGACAAATATCAAAGCTCGACTACCTCTGTCTATAGTATACAGGAATACTTTTTCATCGGTACAATAAATTTTACCACGTCATTGGTATCGATAATAGAGTATATTTCACAAATAAAAATATTTTTTTTTCTTTTCAATTAATTTATCCTATAACCAATCTAATACCGCCGCGCCGCGCACTAACTACAAGGCGTCAACGGGTGCGGTACGAGGTAGGGGGCGGCGGGGTGGGGTAAGCGATCGGCCGGGCGGCGCACGAATTAGCAACAAAGCATCGATAGATGCGTAATGCATCCACATTTTGTATTAGTTTAGCGGATAAGTTCGGGGATTAATAATTTTGTTTTTTTGTTCCAAAGGGGTAGTAACAAAAATCGCTAGTATTTTTTATTTTTGACAACAATTACGTATGTTGATTTATTGTACTGGTGAAAAAATAATCCTGTATAGATAGGTCTAAGTTAGGGCATGCATCCAAATTGCCATCCTTGTTAAAGGTGGGATGGAGGACCGCACTAGTACCTACTTTGTATGAAATGGTATGAGATGTTAGTTGTAACGCACTACGCGGCAGCGAAACTACGCGCCGCGGCACTCCACTGCGGTTAGAAGGGACGCGACGCGTCGCGGTCTTACCTTAAAACTAATATAATATAACGTATAATAATATTTGACTTATCTCAGCTTGCCCTTCAATAGACAGTCAAACCCGCGTCATTAGTCATTAGATGTATAACACAAAAAAAAGGGCTAGGAATATTTAAATGCTACAAAATCATAGTGTAAAAAGTTGAAAAATCTTTACCAAGGTTTCCACAGCAAAGTACAGCTCACATGTTTCCGAAACATCATCAGCACAACTGACTTGACTATTGATCCAGGGCCAGTTTCTTGGGCGCAACACCTCGACGTAGCCCAGGGCCGAAGTTACCCTCTGAAAGTTATGAACTATTTCAGTCCCCATTCAAACGGTAAATCAAGTTGAAAACTAGTTACTGTACTGTGACGTCATAAAATCAATTAACCCCCATGTCAATTTAAATTCCAATTCTAAGTTTGCACTTTGCATACCTACAGGTCAGTTTTGATTTTATTTTATTTTTATTAATATGTTAACCCCCATGATTGCATTCCCGTGGGGGATCAATTTCGAAAACTCCTGTTCAATAACGGATGTTAACGACCTGCGTGACAAAATTCAAAGCAATACGTTCAATTTTCATCGAAATTGGTGCAGATTTAGTTTTTAAAGATTGATCGATAATATCAATTATCTAGTACTAGCTTTTCCCCGCGACTTCGTCCGCGTGGAAAATTTACTTTGGGATATCGCTAAAATTTGCCCGCGACTTCATTTACGTAGAAGGAGAAGCGCTTCCACCTCACGTCTGTCCGCCCGCGCCGCGCGCCGTACTATAGCGCGCATTATTATTTTATTACTGCGATATCTTCTAAAATACTCATTGAAATCAAATGATGTAAACGGCAAATTTCTTCTAGATTAAATGCTTGTAATGAATAATGTATTTACTTGGATAAGGATTAATATAATCTTTATGAAAACACCTTCACAAATAATGCTTACTTTTAGAACAAATTTGGTTAGTATAAAAAGGTTATAGTGAGTCAACCTTAAAAGATAGACATATACTGTCGCGGACTTTTTTTTAGAACTTTTGAAGAGGAACAATTCTGCCATACATCATTTTAGCGAAACTTTAACCGTTTCCGCAGCGTACGTAGCGAAAGCTCTCAAAAGGAAAAAAAGACCCCCGATTTTGTAACATTCTTGATTGATGCTCCGCTCGTATTGAATTTAGCGTGATGTTATATAGCCTAAAGCCTTCCTCGATAAGTGGACTATCCAACACAAAAAGAATTTTTCAATTCGTACCAGTAGTTCCTGAGATTAGCGCGTTCAAACAAACAAACAAACAAACAAACAAACAAACTCTTCAGCTTTATAATATTAGTATAGATTTACTATTGATGAATTAATTTTATGTATTTACTTACTAGATGTTGCGCGCGGCTTCGTGCGCGCATAAGGTAATCTTAAAGGAACCGTACATTTCGCCACAATAAAAGTTGCCTATGTCCTTCCCCATGGTCTATTATATATCTGTGCCAAATTTCATCGAAATCGATCCAGTAGTTTCGGAGCCTATTCGATGCAAACCAACAAACCTTTCCTCTTTATTATATTAGTAGGTATAGATTATTTAGAATGGGACCGAAAGTTAATAGAAGCGCTTTACAAAACTGTCTACTTACATGAATAAGATCGGTTCTTCTGGCGATTGCACCCAATATTCTACTCGGGAAGTATTTCATGTATCCCACACCAGCGAGCAGGTGAACCGATTTGAACTTCGAGTTATATTCAGGCCTCGATGATGCCAGAGTAAAGAACGCGGTCCCTCCTTGCGAATGGCCAATATAGTGCAGCTGATCTTCACCGGTGAATTGCAGAGCATAATCGACCATAGCAGCTACATCGTATATGCCAATTTCGTGGAAACTGTAGTCGAAGAATTTTTTTTTGTCCCTCGAATTGTCTGGGTTGAGTTGCACATGGTTCCGTGAGTTCAGAACGCCGCGAGCGTTGCCCATCCACACGTCGAAGCCGGCGTCAGCCAGGTTGTACGCTGTAAAGAAATGAATATATGTATAATTGAATGAATGAATGAACACTTTATTGCGCACCAAAAAGTAAAATAAGTTACTAAAATCAGGCACAAAAGGCGGTCTTATCGCTACAACCGGTTTCTACCAGACAATCTTGTTAAATTTGAAAACAGATTTGTAAGTCCTCCTCCATCAGTCGTGCTCCTCATGTCTGAGGGTCGTGACCACCACCTTCCATGGTCTTTATCCTTACGATATTTCTCCACTTTTCCCTGTCCTCGGCCACTCGAAGTGCATCCTGTACTGTGCTATTAAGTGTTGTGCGTATCTGATCAGACCAACGCATCGGGTTACGACCACGGAGTCTTTTGCCTTCCACCTTGCCAGTGACAATTAGCTTTTCTAAATTATCTCAGTCTTTCCTGGCAATATGTCCGAAGTATTTAAGAACTCCCTGAATGCGTCGAGAGCCTAACTTTGATGTTAAATTTTTTAGTTATGGATGCGTTTGTCTGGAATGCCGTCCATAGGATGCGGAGCATTCTTCTCCAACACCACATTTCAAAGGCATCTATTCTTTTGTGATCCGCGGACTTCAAGGTCCATGTTTCCGCTCCATAGAGAAATATGGAAAAGACAAGCGTACGAACGAGTTTCATTTTGGTCTTCAGCGTTATGTGCCTATCTTTCCATGTTCTATTTAATTGGGACATGGCACTCTTTGCCATTCCAATCCTTCTTCTTACCTCTGGTTCACAAGACCCGTTATTTGTGATTGTTGACCCAAGGTAAATAAACTCTTCCACGGTTTCCAGATTTAGTGCACCAGATAATATTAAGCTATTAGTTCTGTCTATCACTATAAGCTTGGTCTTAGATTTATTAATTGACAGCCCTAATTCATTGCTGATTCGTTCCATTCTCTCGAGCATTTCACTCATTTCGGCTTCATTTGCGGCCAGTAGCCTCGTATCATCGGCATAACGAAGATTGGTAATTTTTACTCCACCTATGCGGACGCCACCATGCCATTGATCACATGCCTGCCTCATGATGTATTCGCCATATGCGTTGAATAATATTGGCGAGAGAATGCAGCCTTGCCGGACTCCTTTACCAAATTTGAATGGCTTCGACAAAACTTCATCAATTTTGACCATACCTTGGCTCTGAGAGTAGAGAGTCTGAATTAAGGCGATTAGATGGTCTGGTACACCAAGCTCTCTAAGAACTGTCCACAAAGAGTTCCAGTTAACACAGTCAAATGCCTTGCTATAATCAATGAAACACATTATGGTGGGTTTATTATATTCATACGCTTTGTCGATAATTTGCCTTATGTTCAATATTTGTTCTCGTGTTCCCTTTCCTTTTACAAAACCCGCCTGCTCTTGTGGAATTTGCCAGTCCAGGTAATATCGAATGCGCTTATTAATTATATGGAGCATAATTTTACTCGTGTGTGACGTGAGGGCCAAGGTACGGTAGTTATCGCACTGTTTGGTAGATCCCTTTTTATGTAGAGGCAATATGATTGAGTCCGTCCAGTCTTTAGGCCATTCTCCGGTAGTCCAGATTTTTTTGCAGATTTCATGCAGTATATTAATGCCGGTGTCATCTAGGGATTTCAGTATCTCAGCGGTTATTGCATCAACTCCTGGTGCTTTCTGCGTTTTGAGACAGTCGAGAGCGGCACACACCTCCGAGCGCATAATACCGGGTTCGTTGTGGATATTATCCCATGCTATTATTGAACTCATTGCATTGTTGCCTTTATATAGCTCATCACAGTAGTTTTGCCATCTTTCTGCAATCTCTTCTAGTTGGTGCAAGAGATTTCCATTGCTATCATTGATAGTCCAATTTTTAGGCTTGAATTTTCTATTAAGTAATCGGACCTTCTTAAATAGGTCTGCTGTTTGGATATTTTAAGGAGTGTTGTTCAATTTCCATGCATATATTATCTATGAACTTGTTTTTGTCAAGTCTATAAGATTTATCTATAGCTCTACATAGATTTTCATACTCCTGGCGCACCTTTGGATTTTGAAGCCCTTTCACTTTGATTGTCCTCCTACGTTTTGTGAGCTCCAACGTCTCATCTGATATCCAGGATGACCTCCTTGATTCACAAACCTTGCTATTTTTGTTCACTTCCTTTATGGAGTCATGGATGAGCGTTTTGAAGTTGTTCCACGCTGATTCAGTACTATTGAAATTAAAACTCGATGTTTTTAGTTTAGCTTCCACAGTCTGTCGAAAACATATATTTTCTGTGGTGTTGAAATGTCTTGATTTCTGAACAGAACATTTTCTGGGTGTTTTCAGTCGCAATGCAAAGCTTGCAACAAGAAGGCTGTGATCTGAACCACATTCTGCACCAGGAAAGGTTTTAACGTTGCTCACAGAAGATCTCCAGCGGTTGTTAATGACGATGTAATCAATTTGGTTTCTGTACAAATCTCCTGGCGATCTCCAGGTATATAGTCGTCTAGGGTGATGTTTAAAGCAGGTGTTTAAAATTACTAGTTCCCTACTTATACAGAAATCAATCAGTCTAATTCCACGTTCATTTCGGCTGCCTAGTCCGAATCTTCCTAGAGTTTCACGCAGGTCATCCTCTGTTGTGCTACCGACTTTTGCATTCCAATCACCTAGAATCATCGTTACTTCTCGGTTTGGTATGGAGTCCAGTGTTTCCTCTAGTTGTCCATAAAATTGGTCTATATCTTCCTCCGATGACTGTGAGGTTGGGGCATATATTGAGACTATATTCAGAGTACATGGTTTTGCATTTATTTTCATGGGAATAATTCGCTCTGACACTGGTTTATAGCCTAAAATGTACTTGTTTAGCTCAAAAGGCACCAGAATGCCTACCCCATTAGAGCTGGAATTTTCGGAACCAGAAAAATAAAAGGTATTCCCTGTAGAAGTCTTGAAATGACCATTCCCTCTCATGTGTGTCTCGCTTATAGCTAGAATCTTAATCCTGTTACGATTCATTTCATGTTCGATGATACTTAATTTGCCTGTCTTGAGTAGATCTCTAACATTCCAGGCTGCTATACGCTGGTGTATGCGTAGTGGTGTTTTATAATGTTGAGAGGTTGTCTTCCTGCAGCTTCTTCCTCCATCTGGAGCTTCGGTAGCATATTTCACACCACCGGGCCCGGGTACCGAGTGGCGCCGAGTGTTAGTCGGATCGTCCAACAAAATATCGTTCTCTCTATTCTCTGTGCTCATGGTTGGGGGGTTGTCTTGGGAATATAATTTCGGTGGGTTCTCGTGTCCTTCCGAATCAGTCTTTTTGAGGTTATTAAGTCCTCACGGTCACTGGTTACCGTTTCATGTGCGCTTCGTAGCCATGATGTTGTCAAGTTATTTACCGCCGCCTGAGGCTCGGCGTTGACCTTTTACGGTAGGTTTGGTCTTTCCTTAACCAACCCTCCTCCTTTTTCATCCGGGCTTGGGACCGGCATCGGCGGATTTAAGTAATTCATTACAAATGATTAACAACTTTATTATCTTCACGTTTCCAGAATTTTAGTTAAAATAAATAAGGAAAATGAAATGCGAATCTAATAGTATATTGGTTTGTGGTCGCGGCATTATACAAAAGCAGGTAAAACGCCCAATATCTTTTAATTATTCTTTTTTTCATAACCATTAATTTGGGATTAACACTGGAATTAAGATTTAAGCGTGACGTTGCGATTTAAATGTTTTTGTTGAGCTAGAAGAAATTCTTATTATTCATTGTTTGAACTCAGATAAACCCACAAGGGTTGTCGCGGTAGGTATGACGCTTTTGTATTTTGATTATTTTGCATGTTTATTGATTAAATAATATTCTTCGTTTGCATAGATTTAACGGAAACGCAACCCTAAGATAAAGTAACCTATGTAATATAGGTATACCTTTTAGCTTCAGCTAGCCAGTCATCCCATAGCCAGCTAGAAAATCGGTCCAGCCGTTTCAGAGATTAGCCGAAACAAACAGAAAATTTAAAAATTGATTTTTTATTTATTAGTACCGTATATACTTTCAAATGCATTATAATATGAAAAGCTGTTAATTTAAAATTACAAACATAATTCAATTTTATTTATTTGTATAGAAAACAGTGTTCCTTACCCATACTTCCATCGGGACCCAACAACATGAAGGACGTTGCTGAAGCCATCAGACCGTGCATTAGAAACACGACTGGTCTTTTAGCACTCGTGTTTCCATCTCTTCCGTGGGGTATCCTGTTAATTTCCAGAATGTAGCCATCCTCAGTGGTTACCCTGTGTGATTCTACTTGGTAACCGTCACGTGCTGCCATGTTTTCCTGTAAAATGTAAGGTTTGGTAAAATTAATTACGGATACTTCGGGCATGTGATCTACTGTTCATTTAAAGACGTTTAAGCAGGAAAATAATTGGCATACTCGCACAAAAAAAAATGTTTTCCTTATATGGGTGTTTACGTTTTGCAGAGAGTCACCCATACCTACATGAGATGATTTTTTTTTGTATGACAATTATTTTTCTCCGTGAAGAAGTTAACTATAATTTTTATGACATGAAACAACGCCTCTCAACGTGGCAAACAATGGTAACTAATTGCCATACAAATTGTAGTAAAAAAAATATTTATTATAGGGATTATTACTAACATAATGAAATTAATTGAAAGAATAGGCTAGAAGACTATTTTTTATTGCTTATATGATTACTCTTAAATATGAGTACTCAGAAGAAACAAAAACTGTACTAAAAATCTATATTTTCATAGGTACAGAGATTTGTTAATTGAAGTGTCTTTAAAATGCTCCATACAAAAGTTTTACCTAACTTTGACGTCATTATTAAGAAAAAGAATGTTTTTGTATATTATGTAGGTATAATATGATGCAAGTAAACTAATGATGTAGGTTTATTTTACTAATTCACCTACCAAAAAAAAAAACTTTTTTGGATTTTTAAATGAAAACTACACTTACTAAACTACAAATAAAATATTATATTTTTGTAATTTTATCAAGAAGCAACAACTCAATATTTCTTTGTATGTACTTATATAAATTAAACTACCTAAATAATATTAGAGTTAGTCGTCTATTTATCATAACAGAGTGCGCTAGTCAACAGCTCGAACTCAGTGCGTCGCGCTGGAAAAAATCTTGTTATTTCACCTAATGCGGGGGATAAAAGGATATAACTATAAAACAGTAAACTTATAAGAGAAGCTATCGTGCACACATTTATTCATACCGCTTTGTAAAGTATTTTAGAAAAGGCGCCCTCAAATTACGCAAGACACTCAGCTGTTGGTGTTTTATGAAAAAACCACATAGTACAATATTGCTCTGAAGTCTCATTCAGATCTCATTTTTTTATTTACGGTCAATGTTGCGCTAAAATCCGATGTTTGGAGCCTCCGACTAGTGAAGTCTTAAGTTGGGTGTGTTAAAAATATTACTTACGACCACATTGCGGGTGTGGACATGTTGGAAACTTTGGGCACAAACAAACACTATGAGCAACAACGGCAACATCATTGTTACAACGATGACTCAATTTGATAGACAATACTTCTTATATACCTTGGGGCGCTAATTTATCGGCCGATTAAAATCTTATCTTCCGATTTTTAAATGCTTGTGCTTGTTTTTTATTGTTTCAATCATAATTATTACTGGCTTAGATTTAAGGAAAGTATTATCTGCTATCTGTTGCCTACCATTAGGATAGATAGAGATCTGTGAATAAGATAATTGACAGTTTATTTTATTAGATAAACTATAGTAACTATAATACTGTATCTACTAAGTATACCTACTACTATATATATACTAGAATAATAAGAGTAAGTTCTCAGTAGGAACAGCATATTAAAAATCAATATTTTTAAAAGGAACAGCGAGATGTTTACAGATTTTTTCAAGTTACCTACGTCAAAACGCTCCATATGAACCATGACGTCACGATTTCGTAAAGTTGTAAAAAATATTAAATTAAGTAGACCGTATGTCCGAAATTCTTGCGTTTAAATTCATACAAGACTACTGAACAGATTTTGATCAAATTTGGCATGGTTGTTTAGGCTCTGGATTAAAAAAATCAGAACATAAGCTACTATTTATCCCGAAAAAGTACAGTGTTTCTTTGGGATCCTGTATTTACGCGGGCGGATTCGCGGGCAACAGCTAGTAATATAAAAATGAATGTCTGTCTGTCCATAGGTCCTATATAGAATCGTAAACTGTGCATTTGGTCATGTGATGATCTTTAGCAAAGTTTTTGGATTTTGTTTTTTAATATTACAACAGGTGTAAGCTGTAGGAGTAGGTGTAGGAGTAGGTGTAGGTGTAGGAGCAGGTGTAAGAGTAGGTATATGAGTTGGTGTAGGAGTAGGTGTAGGAGTGTGTACAAGTAGGTGTAGTCATTTATTCATTACACTTCATATTTAAGACAGAACAACGTCTGTCGGGGGTTAGCTAGTAATATTATCTATACTAATATTATAAAGCTGAAGAGTTTGTTTGTTTGTTTAAACGCGCTAATCTCAGGAACTGCTGGTTCGAATTGAAAAATTATTTTTGTGTTGGATAGTCCATTTATCGAGGAAGGCTTTAGGCTATATAGCATCATGCTAATAGAGCTAGCGCCCACCGTCGAAAAAGGAGCTCATCGAGAACAAGCATTGGACCACTGCAGATCGCTAGGGGCCTTAAAGCTTGATATAAAACCGCCGGTCTGGCGGTCCTAAACCTGGCAGATTTTTTTTTATTGACCAAAATGTGTGAAGATTTTTTGAGTACAAAAAGCTCATAAGGAACAAGAAAACTGTTGTTATACACGGCTGCGCGCCAACTAGAAACCGATAAAAATGCAAGTCTGGCAGTCCTGAACGTGTAAGAATTTTGAGTAAAAATAGCTCATAGAGAACAAGGTCAAGTTATATGTCAATCTGTTCGTCTCCTAATCCTCTTTCGAAAATCGTCGATCTGGCATGTTCAAACCTGGCAAAAACTCAGCCAGACCGGGATGAAGTTACCTCCTGTGATACTTACTAATAGGTGAATCATGAGTAATTTGCACATAATGAAGCGTGATTTTGATAGATTTGTATGTATTATTTCCGAATTTAAAATTTGCTACCCCATATTGTTACCACTGGATCCGCCATCTTGAAAAAATGGCGACAACTTTCAATATTTTGGCTATATCTCTTTACAGACATACTTTACGATAAAAATATGTTCCACGAATATGAACTATATACAATTTTCTACAATTTATTCTATGAGCATTTTTGTGTCAAATTGATAGTTTTAGCGCTGCAGATACTTAGAGTAAAATTTTATGTGTGTTGTTGACATTTTTTGTAATCAACTATATTCTACTGTTTATGTCCTTTTAGATGATATTTAGATCGAGAAGTTTGTAAATTATTATAAAGACCGCCAATTTATGAAGGCAGCAATTTTGAATTAACAATAATATTGAATATACAAAATTTTTGTGTCAATAAAACCAAAAGTATATACACTTAATATCAGATCAGAATATCAAAGATAAAGGGGTCAAACTTCTATTCGAAAGTTGACTGCTTACAAAACTGAAAGTTTTGCAAACTGTGGAACTTTCTTTATTATAGAATTGATTTTATATAAAAATAAAGCATAACACAAATTTATTTTTTTAATAATCGCTGTACGAAATTATTTTTCACTAATATTAATTTTACTTATTATAAGATATTAGTTTAGTATACTTTTAGTTTTATTGCTACTAAAATTTGGTATATTTAAAATGATTGTGAATTCGAAATGGCCGCCGTCCTAAATTGGCGGTCTTTATAATTATTTATAAACTTCGCGATATGGGTATCATCTAAAAGGGCATAAAAAGTAAAATATACTGAATTATAAAAAATATCACCAACACAAATAAAATTTCACTCTAAGTATCTGCAGCGCTAAAACTATCAATTTGACACAAAAATGCTCATAGAATAAATTGTAGAAAATTGTATATAGTTCATATTCGTGGAACATATTTTTATCGTAAAGTATGTCTGTAAAGAGATATAGCCAAAATATTGAAAGTTGTCGCCATTTTTTCAAGATGGCGGATCCAGTGGTAACAATATGGGGTAGCAAATTTTAAATTCGGAAATAATACATACAAATCTATCAAAATCACGCTTCATTATGTGCAAATTACTCATGATTCACCTATTAGTAAGTATCACAGGAGGTAACTTCATCCCGGTCTGGCTGAGTTTTTGCCAGGTTTGAACATGCCAGACCGACGATTTTCAAAAGAGGATTAGGAGACGAACAGATTGACATATAACTTGACCTTGTTCTCTATGAGCTATTTTTACTCAAAATTCTTACACGTTCAGGGCGGTCTGGCTGGAAACTGGTCAAGAGTAGGACTGCCAGACTTGCATTTTTAACGGTTTCTAGTTGGCGCGCAGCCGTGTATAACAACAGTTTTCTTGTTCCTTATGAGCTTTTTTTACTCAAAAAATCTTCACACATTTTGGTCAATAAAAAAAAATCTGCCAGGTTTAGGACCACCAAACTGGCGGTTTTATATCAAGCTTTAAGCCCCCTAGCGATCTGCAGTGGTCCAATGCTTGTTCTCGATGAGCTCCTTTTTCGACGGTGGGCGCTAGCTCTATAAGCTCAATACGAGTGGAGCACCGATCAAGAATGTTTCAAAATTGTTTTTTTTTCCTTTTGAGAGCTTTCGCTTACGTACGCTGAGGAGACGGTTTAAGTTTCGCTAAAATTATGTGTGACAGAATTGTTCCCCTTTAAAAGTTCTAAAAAAATTCCGCGACTGTATATATTAGTGATGTAACGAATGTCTTTTTTTTAGCATTCGCGAATGCGAATGCGAATGCGAATATCTGCTACCGACATTCGCGAATGCGAATGCGAATGTTCAGTTTTTGTTCATATTTGGCGCCAATTTACATTTACAAGGTTCGTTATGGGTTCGTTACGTTCGTATCTTCCGAGTATTGCCGAGTTCATACGAACTCATCTATGATCTAAATAAAGCGTCATTCATTCCGCTCCGCTCACTCAAACTCAAACTCAAAATTTTTATTTCCATGTAGGTTAAGATATAACGCTTATAGAATTGTCTTACATGATGCCTACCACCGATTCGGAAACTAGTCCGGCGAGAAGAACCGGCGTAAGAAACTCGCTCATTTGCTTTTGTTTTCTGATATTCATATTCGCAAAATCATTCGCAAAAATTTTGCGAATGCGAATGCGAATGCGAATATACAAAAATGTGCGAATATTCGCGAATGCGAATGCGAATGCGAATATTCGTTACATCACTAGTATATATCTATCTTGTAAAGTTGGCTCACAATAACCTTTTTATGCTAACCAAATTTGTTTTAAAATTAAGCATTTTTTGTGAGGGTGTTTTCATAAAGATGATAATTATTAATCCTTATCCAAATAAATACGTTATTCATTACAAGCATTTAATTTAGAAGAAATTTGCCGTTTACATCATTTGATTTCAATGAGTATTTTAGAAGATATCGCAGTAATAAAAAAATCAAGCGCGCAATTATAATGTAGGGCGCGCTGCGGGCAGTCGTGAGGTGGAAGCGCTTCTCCTTCTACGTAAATGAAGTCGTGGGTAAATTTTAGCGATATCCCAAAGTAAGTAGGCTCTGGATTCAAAAAATCAAAGCATAAGCTACTATTTATCCCGAAAAAGTACAGTGTTCCTTTAGGATCCTGTATTTACGCGGGCGGATTCGCGGGCAAAAGCTAGTAAATTATAAATGTGGATTTGTTTGTTTGATTGTTACGCTTTCACGTAAAAACTACCTTACCGGTCATCATGAAATCTGGCACAGACCACGGGGAAGGACATAGGCTACTTTTATCGTAAACATTTGAGGTTTCCGCGAGATTAACTATTGCGAAACGAAATGCACGAAATCGCGGGCAACGTCTAGTACCTATAATTAATACATTTAACTAAATTTATTTATTTTAAAATTATCTATCCTGTTGTGACGTCACTGACGAACACGCCACGTGCTGCGTGCGATATGCTAGCATTATCATTAACCGAAGTATTTGTTTATTTTCAGGTAAATTGGATGTACGATATGCAGAGTTCGGGTTTGGATAGTTACAGCGTATTCCAAAAATCACACGTGTTTGAAAAATATTTTGGACTATATTAATGTCAGACCAAATGTCACTTTTGTATGCGTAGGGCATAGATATTATATAATATTAAAAAGAGGTAGATTTTGTTTATAAATTATTTATTATATTCATAATACATAATATATTATAGCTAACTACTTAAAAAAATTAACTAAAAAGAACATTAAAACTAGAAAAACTTAAAAAGCTACAGTAAAAAGAAATCTCCCAGGTCGTCCCCACCAGGCAGAGTACCTAGAAGGCTCAAAGTTTCCCCGCTGGATTGCGATACTCACTCTTTGGGCCAGATAGGTGCCGGCTCTGGGGTCTCGGGTGACCTCAATTAGTTTTTTGGAAATCTCTCTAAAAGTTTGTGCGCACCCGGACCCCATGAACCTAGGGTTTCAACCCCAAACGGTTCAAATATGAGATCCCCACTAAGGTTCTCATATTTGCGCCGCTTGAGGTTCTCCGCCTGATTGGCGGCCGCACCTGCAGTGCTCGAGGTGCCCTGGACATGGGACGGAGCAAGTGTATCGACACAAGTTGCGTCCCATACAAGAGCCCGTCCCACTCTCCAAGGGACCAGGGTCATACCATCTGGTCTCTTGCCATCGTCGCGCGCCAAGCCAGAGGGTTCCAGCACAGCTGGTATTCCGGCGGTGACAAGAGCCCGACGGATGAGGTCGTTCAGGCAGTGATGTCGGGAGATGCGGCCAGCGCTTCGCTGACAGGACAGACCGTGGTGTCCGAGGCTGTCCACGTTTGCGCCACAAACGCAGCGGTGGGGGACGACGTGGGGACTGCCAAGACGCAGGGAAGAGGCTAATCGGAAAGCGGTTCGATCCAGCAATGTGCCCGTATTGGGTGACGGCAACGCTTGTAGCCAAAGGCCCGACTCAAAGAGGTAGATATCTACACTAATATTATAAAGAGGAAAACTTTGTTTGTATGTTTGTTTGTTTGTTTGTTTGTTTGTAATGAATAGGCTCAAAAAGTACTGGACCGATTTCAAAAATTCTTTCACCATTCGAAAGCTACATTATCCACGAGTAACATAGGCTAAATTTTATTTTGGAAAAAAATAGGGTTCCGTAAGATATTTGGGTTTTTCGGACACAAGGTGTAAAAAATCAACCAGAAAAGTTACTTATTTTGCGTACGCTGCCTAAACTATAAAAGATAGAACCATAAAATGTTCTAATTAATTGTAGATCTTATAAATATCTACAAAAAAGTCCGCGACACACTATACCTATCTATGTCGAGTGAGGCACAGCAACCATTTTTTTATTTAGAAATCTTGAATTTTTTTTGGACTACATTTAAACGCGTTTATTTTACTCATGTTATTAATCCTTATCAAAATAAATTATTTCGTCACTAAGTACAGTTTATTTAGATAATATTTGGTCTTTGAATGATTAAAATTGGACATTTGGTTTTGAAGTTATGGCGAAATTAAAATATTACGATTTCTGCTGCACGGCCCGTTGCGAAGTGGGCGTCACCAAGGCGGGGTGCGCGTGCGGGTTAATGTTTAGTTTAGTTTAGTTAAATAGATTAGTTATTTTATAAACATCAAATTGATAATATCTTAAAATATAATACATTATAATATCTATACATCTATACAGTTAAATACAATTTAAGTGTCTGTTTGTAACTTCAAATAAACAGCTTTTTACATAATGAATCTGAAAGTATATTCGGTACTTACAATAAAATACATTTTTTTTTAATTTTTGTCTGTCCGTCTGTCTGTCTGTAAGTCGGTCTGTCTGTCTGTTTGTTCCGACTAATCTCTGAAACGGCTGGACCGATTTTCACGGGACTTTCACTAGCAGATAGCTGATGTTATAGGGTACATAGGCTACTTTTATTTTAGGGTTCCGTTTAAAAAAATAGGATTCCGCTTTCGTTAGTCATAAATAAAGTCGCGGGTAAATGTCAGCGATATCCCAAAGTATTGTTCCACGCGGACGAAGTCGCGGGCAAAAGCTAGTGTTATATAAACGCGTAAAAATTAAGACTCGAATTGGCCCGAGTCGGGCCAATTTTGGTTAGTGTGCTCCGCGAGTAATAGATGTTTTGTGTTACTATGCGACGTTGACACATTGACATGCGTCCCATGGCACAGAAATACTGTCAGTTTTGTAAGGATATAACGTACTCGTATCTATGTAATAAATAGTCAAAGGCGTAGGGTATGTATTATTATATAATATCTGCGAAAATCAATTACGGATACTTCGGGTAGATGATCCACTGCTTATGTAAAGCCGTTTAGGCAAAAAAAAAATTGTCATATTCAAAGTAAAAATCATCTCATGTATGGGTGACTCCGCAAAACGCAAACTCGCCCTGGATATAAAGAAAGGGAAAATATGATCTACTGCATAATATAAAGACATTTTAGCAGAAAAATAATTGTCATACTCAAAAAAAATATATATTTTTTTGTCTTTATATGGGCCAGTTTGTATTTTGCGGAGAGTCATCCATACATTTGATGATTTTTACTTTGAGTATGACAAATATTTTTTTGCCTAAACGTCTACACAAGCAGTGAATCACGTGCCCGAAGTATCCGTAATTGATTATCGAAGACGTTATATACCTAATATTGTTGGCAAAATGGTGTCTCGGGTTCAATCACGATCAGACAAATATTATTTATTTGATTTTTCTAATTCTACTACAACTCCGAGCATAGATCACCAGCGAAGCCCGGTGCTGATACATAGTAAATAGAAATTCCATCATCTAGTCAAACGGACTCCACTTCTGTTCTACCGAATGCTATCGCTTTGAGAACGCGAAAATTGACACAACATTGTCCTTTGAGTGAAGCGGAGCGGCGAAAATATGCGGCGCTTGCAAATAAAACATTTCAGCTGAATACTGGAGAGTAGCGACCGGCCGTTAGGCGCTCTGAACCGGTCGAGTTGTCTGCGCCGAGGTAATATTCATTCAGTCGGAATGTATATTGCCTTGTATATTGTTCAGCTAAGCTCTATTGAAACGTCCATATTTTTTAAAGAGAAATGAACGTTTTCTTCTCGACCTACATTTCCTTAATTATGATCTTTATAACTCCCCACACCCATCTCGGTGACGGTGGCCGTTTTCATTGAAACCAGGCCAATTACGCAGGAGTAATTTTATAGTGTCCAGGTGTGTGCGCAGTATACAAGAGCACTTTCTCTTCCTTTACTCTTATAATCCAGTGGGACGGATAACCGACACGACTGACGAGAGATCAGGCGCAGGTCCGACTTTTTTTACATGCCCATCCGACGCATCGATCATCTTTCCTGTCAGACAATCAGGTGCTCAGCCTAAACTCCTAACCAAACTTGGAAACAACATTTTTTTTGTTGTTCAAATGCGGGAATCGAACCCACAACCTCCGAGTCGAAAGCCAACGCTCTAACCACTAGACCACGGAGAACCGCCGTCAAAATTGTCAATCATGTAAAAGCTTTGCCTGCAAGACAGAGTAAAAATATGTGTGTTTTATGTACTTAGAGTAAGGTTACACGGTCAGTCTGGCATCAGTCCAGTCCATCAGTCTCAGACTGGCGCCTGAATGATGGCTGGAAAGTACATAATAAAAAAATTATGAACCGTGTGATTGACGGACTGATCATTTTTTTTCCTTTCTCTTGCAAGTCCGCTTCAAGGCCACGGCCGTGGATCAGGCTGGACGGTGAGTATGGCGCTTTACATCAAATAAACCAGCGTACTGTTCAGCAACCTTACGAAGTCACTCGTTAGATGTCTGTGATACCCCACAGCGGACAGCAAATGCACTAGCCCGGAGCAACATATGAAGAAATAATTAAAAGGGCCTTATCTGTAACTCATTGTCCTAATTCAACTGGTGTCATATTGGCAGGGAGAAGGGGAAAGGTAAACAAACAACAATTGACAGAACATTTGGACTTGTTATTAAATATTAAGAATATTAAAAAAAATATACTGTTTACTTTTCCCTACATTAAAGAGTTGCCACATGCCGGGAAAAAAGATAATGAAATTAGATATAGTTTAAACAGCCTTTTGTACAGCGCTGTAAATAATAATTGCCTACTTGTAAGTAATACCAAACAATAAAACTGTTATGTTGTTGATATTAATAATTCAAAATTTAGTAACTTGACTATAGATAAGTATAACTTACCTTACTTCTGTAAGAGACATATTATAGCTAAGACGCTATCAAATTTTATATATTTATTACAAGCCAACGATTTGGCTATACCAACTTCTGCTTCTTTTGAGCAGAGAATTAGTATTAGTAACGACTTGGAACATGTTCCAAATAATTATTTAAATTAGATTGTAAGACAATAGAGGATGTCTCTTGCAAGAAGTTAGTAAATAATTTACAAAATCCTACCAAAAAAGTTAATGATGAGAATTTATGTGATAATAAGAATAAAAATGTAATTAACCTGGTGCATCAAAATTTACAAGGAATGGTAGGTAAAGAACTTGAAGTTGGGTTGTTTCTAAAGCAATTAAATATCGATATTATATGTATTTCAGAACATTGGTTTAGAAAACATGAACTCACTTTCAATTTCAATGACCACCAGGTTGCAAGTTCGTTTAGTAGAAAAAAAGCCATTAGAGGAGGCTCTTTAATATTAATTAGAAAGTCTTTAAAATTCAAGGAACGTAAAGATATTGTGAGCCTTTCTACTGAAGGAATAACTGAGGTAGCTTGTATAGAGTTGAGCCATCTTATTATTGTAAGCGTATACAGGCCTCCATCTAGTTTATACGATTCATTTGAACAAATTATGGAACAAATACTAACAAAAATATGTGCTTCTAACAAAAAAGTTATTTTAAGTGGTGATTTTAACATTAATTTATTAGACTCAAACTCCACCATTGTTAAAATCGTATAATCTTTTTAACTTATTTAATGAACCGACAAGAGTAAGTGATACAACTGCTACCTGCATTGATAATATTTTTACTAATATTACTCCTTTTAAAAAAGAAATAATTAATATGCTTAGCTCTGATCACTGTGGACAGCTAGCTTCATTTAATATTAATTGTGATTATAATCCGAAAGAAAAGATTGTGTGTATCCCTATAAATAAAAAACGTATATATAGCAATTTAGAAGTAAATTTGCTGAAAATATTTAAAACTGGGATGAGTCCAGCAGTTAAGATGAAGCTTTTAATAATTTATTTAAGTTAATAAGAACGCCATTTATTTCAGTATTTACTTCTAAAACTGTCAGACCCAACAGTAATAAAATAAATTTAAATGACTGGGCAACTGCGGGAATTAAACAAAGTAGGCAAAGATTATATGAATTATATAACGAAAATCGATAAATAACACTGAGAGATTTAAAACATATATAAAAAAATATTCTAAAATTTTTAGAAATGTATGTAAAGCAGCAAAAGCTTTTAATATTAAAGATAGAATCAAAAATTCTAATAACAGAATAAAAACCACTTGGAAAATAATTGCTAGTGAGACTGGAAAAGTCACCTGTCGTAGCTCTGACTTCGAAATTTGTGTTAATAATAAGAAGATTACTTCAGACTTTTAAGTTGCGACAGTCTTTGAGAAGTTTTTTGCTGACATTCCGGTCTCAACTACAAAATGCCTAAATTCCACGCCTGCAGCTGCTGAAAAGATACTTAGAGATAATGTCAAGGAATGTAATGTCAATTTTAAATTTAGAGAAATTGATTCCAAAGATATTATTAATACATTTAAATTGTTAAATATAAAAAATACTGCCGATCTCTGGGGTATGTCTGCCAGAATTATCAAATCAATAATTGACATTGTAGCTTCTTACCTAGCCATAATTTAACAATTGTATAAAAAGTGGTGTTTTTCCTGACTTAATGAAACACAGTAAGGTCATGCCTCTTTTCAAGGCTGGAAATAAGTCTGACCCAGCAAATTATAGACCGATATCGATACTACCGACATTTAGTAAAATATTTGAAAAAAATATTCTAGTTCAATTAACAGTACACTTTAATACAAAAAATTTATTGCATACTACGCAATTCGGTTTCACTAAAGGTCGGTCTACTACAGATGCAGGCATCAAGCTTCTCTGTAGTATATTCGAGGCTTGGGAGGAGGCGCAGGATGCATTAGGAGTTTTTTGCGACCTTTCCAAAGCATTTGATTGTGTAGACCATGCTACACTAGTCAGAAAAATAGTGGTGACTATGGCATAAGGGACTCAGCTCTTAATCTTTTGAGTTCTTATCTTTACAATAGGACTCAAAGGGTAGAGATTAATAGTAAAAGGTCCACTGGGACTAAAATAGAATTAGATGTCCCACAGGGATCTATTTTAGGTCCATTTCTTTTTCTCATCTACATAAATGACTTGCCTTATCTAGTTCAAGATAGGCATGAGATAGTACTTTTTGCTGATGACACTTCACTTATATTTAAAGTGAAGCGGCAACAATTAAATTACGACGAGGTAAACAGTGCTCTCTCAAGTATAGTAAACTGGTTTAGTGTTAATAATTTACTTTTAAATGCAAATAAAACAAAATGTTTAAAGTTTAGCTTGCCAAATTTTAGGCAAGTACAAACCAATTTACTACTCAATGATGAGAGAATGAACATGGTAGACTCCACTATATTCCTAGGTATTACACTAGATTGTAAATTACAGTGGGGTCCTCATATTGCTAACCTAGCGAATAGACTCAGTTCTGCAGCATATGCAGTCAGAAAAATTTGAGAAATCTCAGATGAAGAAACGGCGCGCCTGGTCTATTTCAGTTATTTTCATAGTAGAATGTCTTATGGCATACTTTTATGGGGAAATGCTGCCGACATAAATTCAATATTTGTGCTGCAGAAGCGAGCTATTCGTGCTATTTATAAAATGTCCCCTATTGAATCTCTGAGAGAAAAGTTTAAAGAAATAGGTATAGTGACAGTCGCCTCTCAGTATATTTTGGATAATTTATTGCACGTTAGAAAAAACTTAAGCAATTTCAAGAAGATAAGTGATAGTCATTGTATAAACACTAGAAATAAGAATAAGCTAGATGTACCAGTGATAAGACTTAGTAAAGTAAGTAAATCTTTTAAGGGCCAATGTATACGCCTATACAATAGGATCCCAGAAAACGTTCAAAACCTTTCTATTAGGTTGGGGAAAAAGTTTCTTCGCATTTTATATAAAAATTCAAAAGGTTTTTTTATAAAGTTTATTTACAAGTGACTAAGTAAAGTATATAGGTGCCATTTTGTTCGATAACTTTTTGCCATCTTGTTGGTAGGTACATGATCCCATTGCTATAAAATTTTTGGGGCTTCTGATGAAAAAACTGCGACAAGTGGTTTTGGCAGTCCTCTTGTGATGTCAACCTGACACTGCCTAAGGAATTCTGCAGCGACCGAAACAGGTGGAAATCTGAAGGTGCAAGGTCAGGACTATACGGCGGATGCATTAACACCTCCCAGCCAAACTCCCATAATTTTTTCTGAGTGGCTAAAGATGTGTGAGGTCTAGCGTTATCATGGTGAAAAACCACACCCCTTCTGTTGATTAATTCCAGCCGCTTTCTCTCAACTTCTTGCTTTAATCTCATCAGTTGTTCGCAGTACAGTTCAGAATTGATGGTCCTGCCTGGCGGCAACAGCTCATAATGAATAATGCCCTTCCAATCCCTCCACACACACAGCATCACCTTGTTGCGAGTTAACCCGGGTTTCGCCACAGTCTGTGAAGCCTGACCGGCCTTTGACCACGATCTTTTTCGCACGTTCTTGTCGTACGTGATCCACTTTTCATCACCAGTTATCAGCTTCTTCAAAAATGGTTCGGTTTCATTACGTCGTAATAAAGAATCACAAATGAGTACACGGTTCATTAGGTTTCTTTCAGTGAGCTCATGAGGCACCCAAATATCGAGCTTTTTTGTGTACCCAGCTTTTTTCAAATGCGCCAAAACCGTTTTTTGGTCAATCCCCAGTTCTTCAGCTACATCGTAACTACTAATATGCCGATCTTGCTCCACTTTTTCAAAAATGGCAACAGTTTTGTCCGTAACAGGGCGACCAGAGCGACGTGCATCTTTGATATCATAATTTCCGGATTGAAAACGCTTAAACCAAATTTGCGCTACTCTCACAGATACTGCATTAGGTCCATAAACATCACAAATTTTTTTCGCGGCTTGTGTTGCATTTTTACCTTTTTTGTAATAAAATTTTAAAATGTATCGAAATTCTTCATAAGAATCACTCATTTTAACAATAAGAAAAACAAATGAAAATCTCAAATTTACCTAATTTGAATTTGGAATTGTCTTCTGTAAAATTAAAACTTTTTAATGATACCAAAATCAGCCAGATACAATTGGTATAGCCCAAGATATTTTATGACAAGTTCATACATACTATAATGCGAAAAGACTTTTTCCCCAACCTATTATTAATAAATTTAAAAAAGTAGTCAAAGAACGTTTGTGTGCTAAAGCTTATTATAAAGTAAACGATTTTGTTAACGATTGCACACCTTGGGAATAAGATGCAACCCTGCAAGGCTGTCTCTATGTACTTGTGTACTGACTTTTGTTATATTTAACATAGATTTAAGTTTACAATGTAAAATATATATTTCTTTTAAATTTTCCATCTTTTTACTAAAATATGGGCCCGTGCGAGTTTCTTACGCCGGTTCTTCTCGGCGGGTTAGGGTTGAACCGGTGGTAGCTTTTTTGTTGACTTTCCGAAAATAGCTTTTTTAAGTTTATTTGGAAATAAAAAAAAAAATCATTTTCATTTTCACTAGCTCAACCTTCTCGTTCAGGTTTCATTGAGTTCAAAACGAGGAAAACAGTGCCTCCCTGGGAGTGGCCGACATAATGTAACTTCTTCCTGCCGGTGTGCTCTAGAAGATAGTCTTACTTAATACTTACAATACAAAATATTTTTTTTTTGTCTGAATGTTTGTTACGGGTAACCTTGAAACGGCTGGACCGCAGAACGCAGAAATCTGTTGCTATATGGAGTAACTTAGACTACATTTAGGGTTCCGTTTAAAAATAGGCTTTCGTTTCCGTTAGTTCTACGCAAACGAAGTTCCGGGCAGTAGCTAGTTCGTTAAATAAAACACTAACGGTCGGTTTCAATAAATTATACAGGATGTCCCAGAAGTCGACGTCGTCCCTTCGAAGGCTGATAGACCAGCTCATGACTCACCAGAATATCGTAATATGACCTTAGTAAAAAATCTTCAGTTTTCGAGATATTGGCACTTTTAATAATTTCTTAAAAATTACACCTCATGTCAGTTTTTAGGCTGCCGCAACTACAATTTCCAGTATTGTGGGATACAAATTAGTATTGCGGAATCCTGACCAGTTCTGCTATTGATCACGGTTATAAACAAAGCTAATAGAGTTTGAACTTTGTAGAAAAAAAGAAAACTTTTCCCTAATCGTGATTTCAAAAACTTTTTCTCCTAACTTTCACTATCCATACTGAACAAAAAATATACCACACTAACCTGGGTTGTTACTTTAAAAAGTTGCTCATTTTATGTAGTTTTCGAAATAGTAAAATAGTTGCTATTAAGCTACGTCAAAAAAAAATTTTTTGCTATTTTAAGTGCACAGAGAACACATTTTGAATGTTTTTCTTTAGTTAGAATTTCGAACAAAAACACTCCTTACATTGAAATCAGCCAAATGTTTACTTAAAAATTGTACGTTGAAGTTATTAATTAATTAATTAACTTAATTCATGCTTACTAAACTTAGAAACTAAACAGAATACAAGGATTTTTTTTAAACTGTAAGGAGAAATGCAAAGAAGGAGAACCCATTAATTATATCATTTAATGAGTTAGACTCATTAGAGTGAGAGAATAGGTCGCACGCACGTCTTTTGTTTGTTCTATACATGAGATTGTTTATTAGTTACTAGTACGTTACGCTATTAATGTGCATCGTTTTGTTATTTTCTTACTTTTAACGGATTTTGCATTGTAATTTGGACTTCGTTTGCCTAGTGACTCGGACTTAAGTGTGCTTGGAGACAGTAAAGAACTGACATGGCTCTCTTCTGGACTTTTATGTTTCTTTGATACGCGTCTTACTACCAGTCATTATGGCGTATACTATACATCAGTATGCTAACATGCATTACATTTACGGGGAATACAGAGGCAACGGTGCTGCTGCAGCTAATTTGTATCGCAAAAGGTTAAGGTACTCAAGTCCAGATTACAATGCAAAATCCGTTAAAAGTAAGAAAACAACAAAACGATGCACATCAATAGCGTAATGTACTTGTAACTAATAAACAAACTCATGTATAGAACAAACAAAAGACGTGCGTGCCGTCACCTACTCTCACTCTAATGAGTCTAACTCATTATATGATATTATTAATGTGTTCTCCTTCTTTGCATTTCTCCTTACAGTTTAAAAAAAAATCCTTGTATTCTGTTTAGTTTCTAAGTTTAGTAAGCATGAATTAAGTTAATTAATTAATTAATTAACTTCAACGTACAATTTTTAAGTAAACATCTGGCTGATTTCAATGTAACGAGTGTTTTTGTTCGAAATTCTAACTAAAGAAAAACATTCAAAATGTGTTCTCTGTGCACTTAAAATAGCAAAAAAAATTTTTGACGTAGCTTAATAGCAACTATTTTACTATTTTAAAAACTACATAAAATGAGCAACTTTTTAAAGTAACAACCCAGGTTAGTTGTGGTGTATTTTTTGTTCAGTATGGATAGTGAAAGTTAGGAGAAAAAGTTTTTGAAATCACGATTAGGGAAAAGTTTTCTTTTTTTCTACAAAGTTCAAACTCTATAAGCTTTGTTTATAACCGTGGTCAATAGCAGAACTAGTCAGGATTCCGCAATACAAATTTGTATCCCACAATACGGGAAATTGTAGTTGCGGCAGTCTAAAAACTGACATGAGGTGTAATTTTTAAGAAATTATTAAAAGTGCCAATATCTCGAAAACTAAAGGTTTTTTACCAAGGTCATATTACGATATTCTGGTAAGTCATGAGCTGGTCTATCAGCCTTCGAAGGGACGACGTCGACTTCTGGGATATCCTGTATATCAATAACAATTTGTTAAAAACGTCACCTTTGGTATCATTTACCGGTTTTTTTGCATTTCTATAAACTAACTTAGAGAAATCTTTGTCTGTGACAGCGATACCATATGTGGCGTTTTTAACAAAATATAGTTACTGGTAGATAGGTTATTGAAACCGACCGTTAATGTACCTATCGTTGAGGGTTATCTGTGTTTGCAATCTTTTTTGGGAAAATGTAAAAGTGCGTAACCAAAAATTTTTTTTGAAAAACGTAATTACTAAGTATAGGGAAAAACCTATTCTTGATTAGTAGATACTACACTGGACAGCAAATAAACCGGGCCACCCGCTACTTTTGAACTCTAGTCCGATTTTCTCAAAAAGTATAAAACTTACAACTGTCAAAGTCATACCTATAGAAAGTGCGTTTCATGACGATTATAATTAATGGAAACACATTATGATTTATCAATCAATGAAGTGTTTATTAAGAATTTTACAAAGATGAGTCGTTTCCAGTCGCGAAAATCGTTTGTTATCACCAAGTAAAAACAAATTAAAGCCGGAAACAATGAAAAAAATTGAAAAAAAGTTTATGATTAGTATTGAGTGTTCCCTCCTCTTGATCTGATAACTGATAGCATCCTCGTATTCATAGATCTCACAAGCCTGACGATGAAATCTTGAGGAATTGCATTCCACTCCTCTTAAATTGCGATTCGCAGCTCTGGAAGCCTTGTTGGAGCTGGTACCCGGGCTCGAACCCAACGTTTCAGCTCATCTCATAAGTGTTCTATTGGGTACAAGTCCGGGCTTCAAGCTGGCCAGTCCATCGTACGGATGCCAACGTCGCGTAGATATTGGGTCACACATGAGCAACGTGAGGCCGTGCATTATCATGCATCAACTGCATATCCTACCCGATATATCCTGTATATGGTACCACATAATCTGCGAGGATTTCAGAAATGTAACGATGAGAAGTCAATCCACGTGTACGGCCCGTCGGTTCAATGAAAACTAAAGCTGTAAGTGCAGTTAATGAGATGCCGCCCCACACCATTACAGATCCTCCCACATAAGCAACAGTTTCTTCGATGCAACACTGATAATAACGTTCTCCAGGGCGACGATATACTCTCTGACGTCGATCACTTCCATGTAGACTCACCCTTGTCTCATCAGTGAAGAGTACTTTACTCCACTGCTCCAACGTCCAATCTCTATGTTCTTGAGCAAATTCAAGTCGTGCTCGACGGTGGGCTACCGTTAATGCTGGGCTTGATGCCGCTTTTTTTGGAGTCAGGTCCCGTTCAGCAAGTCTCCTTCTAACAGTATCTGAACTTATGACCACTTGACGTTCATCACGCAGACTTTGTTGGACTTGAACTGCGTTGAGTCGACGATTTCCCAGAACAGTAAGTTAGATGTAACGATCATTTGCTGCTGATGTAGCCCTAGGTCTGCCCGTATCTGGACGGCAATCGAATGCTCCAGTCTCTAAGTATCGTCTGTAAACTCGTTGCACTGAAGATCTGCTAATTCGAAGTCTTCTAGCGACCTCACGTTGTCCGTGGCCTGCTTGAAGTAATGCTACAGCTTGAGCAGTTTCTTAAGGAGTTGTATCCATTATTAACTCAAAAAAGTTACAAAATACACGCGTCTATGTAAATGATGGAAAACATTTAAAGAAATGATAAGAAATATAGAACTACCATCACTGTAGAAGAAAGAACGCTGAGCGCGAATTCTAGCCAAAACAGAGCAAATCGTAAGCATTGTGTTTGTTGCTTGATTGCAATGTAATATGACGGTACTTTAGATAAAATTTTAGCCATTTTGATCGTCATGAAACGTACTTTCCATAGGTATGACTTTGGCAGTTGTAAGTTTAATATTTTTTGAGAAAATCGGATTAGAGTTAAAAAGTATCGGGTGGCCCGGTTTATTTGCTGTCCAGTGTAGATATGCTTGTTAAGTATATCATGAGTATTTTAACATATTAATCAATTAATATTAAATGTAAAATTTATTTTATTAATAAATGCGAATGTTTGTTTCGCTTTCATGCGTAAATACTGAATGAATATAATTATAAAATAAAATAATTATTTTTAAATAAAAAATTAAACCGACTTCCAAAGTAGAAATACCTACACAAAAAAGTATGAAATAAAACATATTTTCTATATAAGTCCCTTTTTAAATTTGGCTAAATATTAACTATTTCTCTACTTCTTAATTTTGAAGTCGCTATCAGCCCAATCAATATCCTACAATATTTTATAGAATTTACGTTAAAATTTGCTGGTACCGACTTCAAAATTAAGAAGATTGAGTAGAGAAATAGTTAAAATTTTAGCCAAATTAAAAAAGAGAAAGGTTTAATTTTTTGTTTAAAAATAATAGTTTTACCCTTTTTTGTGATATTTGTTAAATTTTTAACGTTTTTTTATTTTTTAACGTTTAAAATAAACGATCAAATGTATTATTGTTGAATACGCGATAAAATTCCATTAGGTATTGTAAATAAGATGATGATGATGATTACTGTAAGTTAGTGGCATATGCTTGCAGTTCTTTAAACAATGCCGAAATGTCCAAATCCGTATCTTTAAAGACAGGAGTTCTATTAAGTGACTTGGCGCAAAATGTTATTTTTTGGTAACATACCTAATATGCGTAGGTTACTACAGGAAAAGTCTAAATCACTATATATGTCCATATAAATTTCGAGGAGTTCCCTCGATTCCTTATGGATCCCATTATCAAGTTTCCATTTTAGTGATTAAACGACCAATTTCGAATTATAATACCCTTTACAACAACAAAATAATTTTGCAAATAGGTCCATAAACGGCAGAGTAACGTTCAAAGATCTCCGTGTTGGTGTAAAATACTATGAGAAGTACCTCTTATATGTGATGATGTATGGTGTGATGGTGGTGGTGATGATGATCATTACTCTATTTGACATGGTGGCATATGCTTGCAGTTCAAGCCGAAATCCCCAAATATAAGGAGTCAGGAGTTCTGTTCTATACTTTTGGATCTGGATCCCTGGTATACCTTGGAGCAAAATCTTACTTTTTGGTAGTACATGCTTAGACTAGGTACTTCAGAAAAAATTGAAATCACCATATGTATCCATATAAATTTCGAGGAGTTCCCTCGATTCCTCATAGATCCCATAATCAGGTCACCACTGTTTCAAAACGGGACTAACTTGGGATTTTACCCTTTACATAAAAAAAAAGAATTTTGAAAATTGGTCCACAGACGGCGGAATTGTGGTCTAACATACAAAAAAAATAAAAAACAAAATATATAGGACCACGGTCCGAATCGACGACTTCAGAAGCAGCGCTGGGGCGATTCACACCGCGCGCGCGGTTCGAATCCTTGCGGTGTGAATCGACTAACGACCCATACAGCCGACTGCCGAACATATAACCACCCCCTTTTTTGGAAGTCGGATATAAAATTACATACTATAGTTATTAACACATATTTTTATGCTTTTAAATTATCGTAATCTAGTCTTTCAATTTTACTTGCGATAGTGTCTATTTGGGATTAAACAAAAATCACCAGTATTTACTTTTTTATTCGTAGTTCAGTTAATGATGAGCTTTGATCTCTTCGATAATGTAATCAGTCACTAGTTCCTTGCAGTCTGGGGCGGTAGTAAACTCCGTATGAAGGAAATCGTCCCTGGCGATCTTACGGACGCTAGTGTTGGGCATATCCCTTGCCATGTCCAACACGTCCTGTTCACCAAGAAGTGAGTCGTTGATGGTGTAGTGCATAGTCACATTCGCAGTGATAAGCTGAAGGTTGTATTCAGGGGGAGCCATGCGCCCGTAGTGCATGACGTTCAGGAGACCGTAGTTCCATCTCCTGAACTTTCTGTCTCTGATGTTCTGGCCGTAATGCGCGAATTGCTTCAGAGAAGCTCCGGCGAATACTTCCAAGTCGCCGTACAGGTCCGTCTAAAAATGGAAAAATGTTAAAATTAAATTCATCTGATTATGTATGTTTCGTTACTTCTCGTATTGAATTCATTTATTATTTCCTATTATCATAATTCATAAACAATTAATTTATGAAATTGAGTTATGATAAGCATAACTTACCATAATTCAATTTGATAACGAAGAATAAATACGGAGCCTATAAATATTGAAGAGCAATTTCAATAAATATACTGCATGCTTAAATGTAAAAGTATTTGAGGATGGTTGTATGGATGTACAAGCTTTTGTCCGCGGCTCCGCTCGCGTAAATAAAGTGTCCCACGGGAGCACTGTACTTTTTCAGGATGAAAAGTAGCCTATGTTTTAATCCAGAGCCTAAACTACTACCATACCAAGTCTCTCTGGATTAAAACATAGGCTTCTTCTTATCCCGAAAAAGTACGGTATTTCCGTGGAATACAGGATACCTACTATATTTACGCGTGCGGAGCTGCGGGCATCAGCTAGTCAACAATATTCCTAATTTACTGAATAAGTCAGGGAAACTTACGACTAGGCCATGCACCAAATTTATTTCACATTGTGTTTCGCTGTTTGCGGTGCAGTCTTCGATCTCGTTCCACTCAGGTCCGAACACTTCAATAAGTCCATGAGATGTAGATACCGCCTGGAAAGTGTTAGATCAATTCAAACATCGTGGTTGTTTAACTACTTACTAACTTACTAATAAAAATATTTACACAACTGATGAGCTATTCAACGTTACAGTATTTGTCTGATACGTTGGAAAAGTCACTTGATAGGGGTCATTTACCCCTATCAAGTGACTTTTCCAACGTATCAGAACGTATTAAAATAACATCTAAAATCGTCTAATGTAAATGTGTCCTTGCAAGTATTTTGCCACAGCAAACTAGCAATACATGTAGGTACAGTATTACAGGCAAAACTACTGAACCGATTGAAATGAAATTTGGTACACATATAGTCTATAGCCTGACCACAGATAGTCTATAGCCTGAGAAAGGACATAGGCTACCACGGGACCAGACTTACGTGGTGTGAAGCGTCCATAGATATTATTATTATACTACAAGCTACCACATTTTTTCTCTGTAGGTATTTATTCATGTAGTATTTAAATATTAAGGCTTGCAAATATTTTGATAGATTTAAATGATACTAATACAGATTTAAAATCACACTACTTTTACTTACATAAATTAAATCAGTGCTAATAGCGGCTAATCTGAGAGCCGCGGTGGGGAAATGGTTCTGATAGCCAACACCAGCCAGCAGATGAACCGACTGGAACTTAGCGTTGTATTCCGGCTTCATGGAGTTCAGTATGAGGAACACGGTGCCTCCTTGAGAGTGTCCGACGTAATGCAACTTCTCCTTCCCGGTGTACTGGAGGACGTAGTCTAACATAGTCGGCAGATCGTCGAGAGCGATCTGTTCGAATGTGAAGTCAAAAAAGTTCTTAGGATCGGCATCAGCGTCCATGGAAACGTGGTTCCGTGAGTTCACAACGCCACGAGCGTTGCCCAACCACACGTCGAAGCCGGCGTCAGCCAGGTTGTACGCTGGTAAGAGATGAACAATGTGTTAGATATACTTAACATGACGCTTGCATGGTTGTATATATTATGTCACCGTAAAATTGTAAAAACCGTTAGATTGTAATAAAACTAGTGAAATTGTAAAATGTTAATAGACTTCCGACGCGAATATGCTGCCTATAATTTAACACATTATTTTTCGTTAGATTATAAATATATAGTTTTTAATCTTTCGACATATTTTTACAATCTCGTTAGTTATTTTACAATCTAACGGTTTTTACAATTTTACGGTGACAGATATACTTGACATGACGCTTGCATGGCTGTTATAAGTATATGAATCCTTAGCATCATATTTGTTAATAGGCGAAGCAAAATCTTTAAGTACCTACAGTTTAACAAGATTTTTGCGAACGGAGGAGTATGAAATGTGGCACAGTTAAAGTTCATGTGGATTAAGGTGTGCAGCATGCTAACATTTTTTGAAGTAATGATTATAAATATCTACTTCAAATTAAAAAAAATAAAGTTACATTACACTCTACCTCACCCACAAGATCATCGCATCTAACATGCGTTTGTTTAAGAACTCTTAGCGTGTTTGATTAATCTTTCTTTCACATTTCATAGAAACTATTACACTTTTTTGCGTATCTAAAAGGCAAAAGAATCCTAAAAAGTTGAAAAATAAAAATATGAATTATGATCGAATTTTGATCACAGAGTGATCCCTAATTAATTTATTTTATAGCACGGCGTGACCTAAACCTACACTTTACGCACGCTTCGTGCGTAAAGTGCGGGTTTATGTCACACTTGCTATAAAATAGTATACGATGCTTGTGGCCTAAGTTGTCTATTACTTAGGTCACGCGTATCGTAATGTACTAATGGTTAGTTATCATGGAGCAGGTAGTGTATATGTGACCGTAAAATTGTAAAAACCGTTAGATTGTAAATTTGTAATAAAACTAGTAAAATTGTAAAATGTTGATAGACTTCCGACGCGAATATGTTGCCTATAATTTAACAGATTATTTTTCGTTAGATTATAAATATATAGTTTTTAATCCTTCGACATATTTTTACAATCTCGTTAGTTTTTTTTTACAATCTAACGGGTTGTACAATTTTACGGTGACATATACATATATGCCTATTCTGTAATTTCGCCGTCTGTTATCAAAACTACTAACTACCTACTATGACTTAGGTACTCTGAGCTACAGCATACTATTTTCAAAATAATAGACTTGAATAATTTGAAAAAATTGCACAACATTAATCATCTCAGGTAAATAATTAAATCTGAAGTTTTTTTTTCTGTGGACGCTTCACACCACGTCAATCTGGTCCCATGGTAAGTTCTAGAAGAACTTGTGTTACGGGTATACCAGACAACGGAAATATATTTAATACTTTTATATTATACACTAAGATTTTTATTATATTACACATATTTAATACACATCCATGACTCAGGAACACGGAAAATCTTTTTGTTCTTTCGGCGGGATTCGAACCCGCGATCCCCGGCTACAGCAAGAATACGCTCAACCACTGAGCCACAGAGGTCATTTTAATTCAAATCAGTAAAACAAAAAGTAGGTATAGTAGATACTAGATATTACCAACAACATAAAATAATGAAATAAACACTCGAGGGAATAATGCAAGTCTGGCCGTAAAAATTTCCTCAAAAACCCCTAAACAAGAAGCTGAAGTACTGTCCCAAGTTGAGATGAGTCGGCTTAAAAGGGGCTCCTCGTAAGAAATACCCGACTTAATTGGGTCATACTTCAATTATACCGAGGCGTAGTTCTAATGTTCCAGCAGTAAAAAGAAAATCGTGCAAGTTGATACACCAACCTGCTTTTTCAAGTTTCTATCTCTTAAAATTTAGAAGTGCCAGAACCAACTTGTACTCAACTTTGTAGGTCGATTACTGTATGTTTGTAACTTTGTACTGAATGGTTCACTTTAAAAAAAGTGTCTCAAACCTCGCATTTATTTTAAAAGACCTACTCGAGGATAGCACACATGATGAGGTAGAATAAAAAAATATTTAAAAAAAAAACGGGGATGAAATGTATTTCCCATACATACATACATACATACATTTTAAAATATAAAATTATTAATTTTATTATGACAAAAGTAAAATCACTATCTATAATAATTATTCATAATTACATTAGTTAGCAGGGCGGACAGACGGACAGAGCGCAACTATTAAATAATTAAATCATTAGATTTTGTTTACCGTTTCTCAGCTTTACGTAATTTACTCAGAACATGTTGTCTGTACTTGTAACTTTATCTTGGAAGTTGGAAGCTGTAAGAATTTTGCAGTCCTACTGTATTGAACTAATTAACGAGTCACTTGTCCGTATACAATCATTTGTAATGACGCTGAATCCGCCCTAATGAGTTTCAATCCACCCAATTTTACCTTTATACAAATTAGTTCAATTATAATGACGAATGCCTGTTTATTTACAGATATTTATTTGTTTTATATCACTATTATTTGTATGTTGTAAGTGAAAACATTCATTAACAATTAAGCCCTGTTAATATTGCGTTATTGTTGGTACCTACATCGTAGGTATTATCAATTATTATGTCATGACTGATGACTATAAAATACTTTAGAGGAAACATAATACAGGCATATTAAATTAAAGTTGTGTGTATTTTGCTTCTCCCTAAAGAAAATTGCAAGTTTCTCGTTATTTGTAATATTATGGCTACCCTATGTGTACACCTAATTAGTTTTTCCTCGTAAACTTTAATGGGAGCGATTTCGCGAAATTTTTACTATATTGCGGAAAATTATTGTTCTACTAATATTTCATAGACTTTAATTGATATTCTCGTAAACATCATATACCTGGACTGATTTCTGGTCCCACCATGAAGTACGACACAGCGGAGGCAGTCAGCCCGTGCATCAGGAACACCACGGGCCTGTCACCGGCCCCCTGGTTGTGGCGACCGTGGGGGATCCTGTTGATCTCCAGGATGTAGCCATCGCTGGTGATCACGTGGTGCGACTCCGCCGGGAACCCGTCCTCGTTGATTTTCTTCTCCTGTAACAAGAGGTTTTATGTGTCATCACTGCTATAAATGGCAAACGAAACATTTGTTGAAAATCGACGTGTTATTTTGTAAATGCTCGTGGCTCCTCTGATATCCTGGTGATCTACCGATCTGGTTTAATAGCCTTACGTAGAAGCGCCGCCAGTTACATCTTCGGTGTCGAAATCAGTGGAATTACAAGCTAGTTGCCGCTCTTTTAGATCCCCAATTCCACTTGTGCCCTCGGCATCCGGTGCCTTGCCTTACTCACTCGACGACCTTACCCGATATCTTACGCCTTTTTCCCTGTTCCGATGAAGAGCAGACCCTATTTCTGCCGAAGCTTGGCATGCTAACCATTCATCTTTTGCCTCTGTAGAGTTTTTAGTGTTATGTACTCACAGAATCATAAAGCTTTTTCAAATGTATGTCGGAGGGTGCGGGCACTGCCAACGCGCACACGGCAGCGATCACCAATATACAAATTCGCAACATTTTCTGTATCCGATATGACGCCAAAATCTCATCGCCACTGCTTTTTATAACGCCGATATTGTCTTATAATAATAAGGTGATAAATTGTAATCTGTGTGTTATCGTAGAATATCTTATAGTTCAGTATCTAGATAAGTTTAACCGACTTCGTAAAACTAGCAATAATAATTTTGTTGGTGTTAATTTTATTTCAGCGGTAAGTAGTCTTACGCCCTGTTTCAAAAACCTATCTATCTTTAACTATTTGCTAGAAACGTCAAAGTAGTATAGCGAAAAACCGGCAAATGATTGACATTTTTAACAAATAGTTATAGATAGATAGGTTATTGAAACAGGCCGTTAGTGAATCAGCTTTTGAATATTTTATTGACGAGGGGTAATAGAGGGGTACCTATTAAAAGTTTGACGTGTCTGTGTGTCCGTTCATGGCATCGTAGCTCCCAAACGGATCAACCGATTTTGATCTAGTAAATTTTGTATGAAAGCTCATCATCAGCTAGCTCGGGTTTACTTTTTTTTTTGTAATGACTGATAATTTCTCATTTTATTACACCACTCAAAAGAGCTTCCGGTAATTACCTTTACTGTGGTTCTAAGCGTCTTATCTAGTGGGTCAGTTCGACTCTTAATAATATTGTAATATGAAGCCATGTGGTTAGCATTTGCGTTCGTTGACTCTTCGTTGTCTTCGGCTATTAGCAATTTCCTTTAAAGGACCATGCAAAAAACTGTATGGGCAGTATCCCCACCCACAAAAGATTTGAAACCTATCTCAGTAAATAGTTCTTGCCACGCTGATAATTATTTAGTATGGCGACATTTAACTCAGGAGTGGGGTTTTGAAAGAAATTGAAACAAATTTTTTATTATTTTATATAAGCGACCCACTCCAGCTTCGCACGGGTAGCATGTATTATACATAAAAATTAAAAAGCCTCCTCTTGAATCACTCTATCCATTGCTGATAACTGCATTAAAATCTGTTGCTTAGTTTAAAAGATCTAATCGATCAGGAAACTGAGCGACTTCATTTTATACTGTGTCTTAACTAGGGAATATTATTCGAATATTCGAATATTCGTTTTATTCGAATATTCGACGATTTTATTATTCGAATATGACTGGGTTCAATATTCGAATATTTCGAATAAAACGAATAATAAAAATATTTTATTTATTTTTCAAAAATATGTTAATAGTAGTAATAAACTTGTATATAAACCGGAAAAGTTTCGTTATTTAATACATTATTTTTATTATTAATTAATATTGTCGTCAATAATATCCTAAAACAGATTTTACTACACTGTTTGTGAAAGAATACAAAACTGTTTTTAAATAAAGAAGAAAGTGAATACTTTCTACAGGCCTCAGCGATACAAATCCATACTCACGCGCTTGTCAAAATAACCTAACCAAGAGCGTGTTAGGATGTGTCTAAGGAGGGTTCTGTTACTATAAAGTGTAATACGATTTTTAGTATCTTAATCTTATCGCTCGATTTTATTCAAAATAACTTTCCTAAAGAGAATTTCCCATGATTTACCAGCATGGAAAATTGTAAGCTCCTAATCTTCATAGTTCATAAATGACAGAGGTGGGTGAAGCCAATTTAGAGGCCGATTACTTGGAAGTGGTTGACTTTGTAAAAGTCACGTATAAAACTTTTCCTTTATTTTAAAAGACATAATATTCAACACATACTTCACATGTATGGAAAGCCGGGGTGGCTTTCCATACATGTGAAGAGTACTTAACTATATAATAAAATTATATTTTTTTATCAAACCAAAACTGATATCTAGACGCAAAATAGCTAGAAAGCAGATAGAAAGAGAGACAGGCGGACGAACAGAGTGAAACGATAAAAAAAAAAAAAACGTTAAAATTGTGAAACGATAAAGGATACATAGTTAAGTTGATTATTACAGTATTACACTGGCCTGCAAAACTAAGTACAATACAAATCGTTTAAAATTTCATACTTTTCAAAATATTATAACAAGATTTATCATTTTTCTTTAAAAGTAATAAATTATATATATCAGTATATTATTTTTATGTTTAAACACAAGTTAACCATTTTAATCTTAGTCTTAAAAACTAAAGAAGAAGGGGCAAACCGTCCCCACCCTTGTAGCACTACAAGACATATATCAAAAGAAAGGGCTTAAAAAGTGTATAATTTTATTGTATGACTAGCGACCCGCCCCGGCTTCGCACGGGTACAGTAGGTACTGATACTAATACTACAGAATATCTTTAAACCTCTACCAAACGGGCGAAATTTAGTCAAAAGTTCAAAACAAACAGAAACAAATTAATATAGGTACCTACTAAAACTCAATGAAATAAGTAGGTGGTATACTTTTATCGTATGAAATACCTATACTCTTCAAGACTAACAATACAACAAACACTAAATAAATAGGTATTCAAGTATCTATCCACCATAGTTACGTTAGTAATATATATTATTCTTTGCCATAGTTACAACGAACACAAAACAAAAAAAAATTACCCCGCCCCCGCCTTGGTGACACCCACTTCGCAACGGGCCGTGCAGCAGAAATCGTAATATTTTAATTTCGCCATAACTTCAAAACCAAACGTCCAATTTTAATCATTCAAAGACCAAATATTATCTACATAAACTGTTCTTAGTGATGAAATAATTTATTTTGATAAGGATTAATAGCATGAGTAAAATAAACGCGTTTAAATATAGTCCAAAAAAAATTCAAGATTTATAAATAAAAAAATGGTTGTTGTGCCTCACTCGACATAGATAGTTATAGTGTGTCGCGGACTTTTTTGTAGATATTTATAAGATCTACAATTAATTAGAACATTTTATGGTTCTATCTCTTATAGTTTAGGCAGCGTACGCAAAATAAGTAACTTTTCTGGTTGATTTTTTACACCTTGTGTCCGAAACCCCCAAATATCTTACGGAACCCTATTTTTTTCCAAAATAAAATTTAGCCTATGTAACTCGTGGATAATGTAGCTTTCGAATGTTGAAAGAATTTTTGAAATCGGTCCAGTACTTTTTGAGCCTATTCATTACAAACAAACAAACAAACAAACAAACAAACAAACAAACAAACAGACAAACAAAGATTTCCTCTTTATAATATTAGTGTAGATGAAAAATCTCTAAACCATGGGAGAAAAAAGTTAACGAGGGTTAAAGGTTAAAAAAAGTAAAAAAAATCATTCTGTATTATTTCACCATTTTATAGTGTTGCTAATAAGGAACAATTTTTGGGAAGTAATGGTATACAACAAACTTCATAAAAGTGGTATATTTTGATAAATTGCCTCATATTTTGAAGAAATGTATGGAATAATAATAAAATGCTAAAAAAAAAAACTATTTCCTTAATTTTTTCGCACATAATTACTTTTTAAAAATTATTTCTTACTTGCAACACTATCGAATGGTGCAATAATACAGAATGTATTTTTTTCCTAATTTGCGGGTTCGAATCCTGGCCAGGAAAATTGGTTTATGTAAAATGTAATGATGCAGATAAAACAATTACATTAAAATACATATAATTAAAGCAAAAATTATTTTAATACGATTAAGAATTGAAAAAAAGTAAAAAACAAAACATATTACATCGTGAACTATTATTCTGGGCGTTGTAAGGGAAGTCAAAAACAAATTAGGAATAGCAATTTAGTCCAATGGAGTGTCGAGTCCGACTTGATGAAAACATAAACTGCATCATTAGATTTTTAATAACTCAATTTTCCTAGCCAGGATTCGAACCTTTAGATTGTAAAAAAAATACATCCTATTGCACCATTCGATAGTGTCGCAAGTAAGAAACAATTATCAGAAAGTAATTATGTGCGAAAAAATTAAGGAAATAGCTTTTTTTAGCATTTTATTATTATTCCATACATTTCTTCAAAATATGAGGCAATTTATCAAAATATACCACTTTTATAAAGTTTGTTGTATACCATTACTTCCCAAAAATTGTTCCTTATTAGCAACACTATAAAATGGTGAAATAATACAGGATGATTTTTTTAACTTTTTTTTAACCTTTAACCCTCATTAACTTTTTTCTTCCATGGTTTAGAGATTTTTCATCAAACAATAAAATTACACACTTTTTAAGCCCTTTCATTTGATATATGTCTTGTAGTGCTACATTAGTGGAGACGGGCTCCATACAAAAATGCCCCTTCTTCTTTACATGTTATATAAAATTGCGGTTTTGAATAACTCTTCGAGGCCTGACAACAGCTTGGAGGAGGTTTGTCATACTGAAAACGAGGTTTTGGAGCCGAATTATGCAATATTCTCTCCCATTCTTATATCAGGGCGTGTTTTAGTGCTGTGAGGGTACTAACTGTAGGTGACAATTTGCGGCTTCTGACTAGCTTTCTAAGCTCTTCTCAGGGTATACTTAATGGGGTTGAGGTGAGGACATTAAAGATAATCTTTAAGAATCTCTTGACAATATCTTTCTCCAGGTAGAGGTCCAATTGTCATGGCCACATACTCAGTGCGGATTCCTGAAGGTATGCCAGCCCATTGTATATGTACTCTGCCTGAGCATACTGGAATCTATTTGAAAAGTAGGCTTAAAGACATCCCCTACCAGGTCACGTTTACTTAGCCTCCTATCAGAAGTTCACTTTAACTTGTGAAGTTAAAGTGGGTAAATCCACTCATCTGGGACCAAATTTCTGGACCATTCTCGTTCATCCTTTTGTATGTGACGTATTTGTTAGTGTTGCTACTCGATACTAGGGCTCTCGAGTTTGGTCTCGAGGTGAGACCACTCGCTCTTCGCCTCGGTTTTTAGGTTTAAGATTTACTTAAGCAAGTCTTCTTCACTGTGCTGTCAGTAACATAGTCCCTTCGGGCCTGAAGAAGCTGTTTTTGAACTTAACTGCATCTAAGTGTTGATTTTCAACAAGTGGAAACAATTTAAGGATTTGCCGAGCGCTGAGTTTGCCATTAAAGTTTTGCACGGCCTTGTCAAATGTTTTTTAGTCTCTTTGTACCGTCGCTTCATCTTCTGAATGGTTCGTAACATGACACACTCAGTTCTTGCAGTACAACGCCTGATACCTACTTCTGCACTAATGCCTTCTGCCTAACCTAACTTTCTTTTTGTAATAAGACTCATCGTTGAAGAAAAAATTTAAAACATAAAGAGACCAAAAATATGGCTAACTTGAAAATGGAAAAGGTTATTTTTGTTTTAAAGATTTTACACCCACTTTTTCCCAACTATGAAGTTTTTTGTTGTTAACATAACAATAAAAAAAATTTTGAGTGCTTTTTATTTTGACGGTTTATCTTGTTAACTTATTCTTAATACGGTTTATATACACTTGTACCAATTAGGTCTGGAGTAGACCATTATGACAGCACGATACTCGTGTGTTTAGAGTTTTCAGCTGCATTATATTAGAACAGAGCACTATTTACAGTGCATTCCGATTTCTGTGCAGTGCTCTAACTGCAAATATATTTCTCTCCAATCTTAAACAATTAATCTTAATCCAATCTTAATAATAAAAAAATATGTTCTGTTATCTGTAATATGCGTGTTCTTTATAGGTACATTAAATTATACTACCAAAAGCTTAATTTAAAAAGTCAGACTGTAGGTCTGAAATTTAAAACTTAAAATAAGATGTTTTTTATTAAAAAAATGTTGATTTTTTATAGTAATTTGTGAAACACGTCACATTTTAATATTATTAAATATGCAGGTATATATAAACGCATTATATTACTTGTATTTCAAGTTTATTACCAATATTCGTATTATTCGAATTATTCGAATTTATTCGAATAGTGTTTAGCCATTATTCGAATTATTCGAATAGTAAAATTTGTCGAATAATAACATTCCCTAGTCTTAACACTTAACACTTTTTTTAAACAAAAAAGTTAAGACCGATAATAGCAGCAATCGCGCGTCACTTCGTGTTGGATGTTAAAGAATTTATCTCCTAAGATCTTCATTAGATTTTGAAATTGTATCACTAACCTTGCCTGATAAATGTGCTATTCAATGGTGAAAACCACATCCAAATAGCACCAGTAGTTTTTGAGAAAATCGCGGACAAACTACTGGTCAAACTGAGAACCTCCTTTTTTCGAAGTCGGTCAAAAATGGCAAAATACAGCAGAAACCGGCTGTCATCGTAGTACAAAGTTCGATAAACTTAGTGTTTTGAATGATAAGATAAACATTAATCTGTCTTCCTCCAAGCTGACTAATACATTTACAACTTTATTGCCCGCCCTGTGGTCAACAGCCATAAATTGTTTTCGTGTTCGTGGTAAACAAGTAATGCATATCAAAAGAGACAATATACTGGAAAATTATAAATAAAAAAATAGGACAACAAACTAGAAGTGTTTTTAAATTTTTGAATGCATTGTTTTTTAGGAAAAATGTAAAGAATTAACAAATAAATGCATTGTCACTTAAAAAAGGTGTAAAATCATAGATACTTGAGGAGTTGTTTTATTTAGTCTCAAAGCGGTCTAGTAGGCAAAAAATAAAAATAATTCTCACAAATGATACTTATGACGATATGATGATGGATAAATGTGTCCAATGTAAGAAAATGTTGTAAGAAAGTGTTATCGACTATCGCCTATCGGGATTATTCAGTGTCTATTATGCTTATGAATTGAGGTTGATGAAGTTCTAATGTTGCGTTAAATTCGTTTAAAATGTGTGGGTGAAGCTCAGGGATGCTATCTGCATCCTATCAGAATTTTCCCTTTGGCTGTCCAGTTTGGCCTCAAACAGCTTGATCTGATATTTAAGGAACGGAACTCTGGTCTACCAGTGGCATTCAAATATAGGCTCAAAGAAAGTCCTAAAAGTAGCTATACCCCCGTTACCAATGCACCGGCAGTTGATAAAGGTTTTTAATTGCCGTATACAGTACAAATGAAAGCGATAAAATCAATGACTACTAATCCATGGATTAATACATCGTCAATAATTCGATAAAGTTATTCTCTTACGCCCGAAATTAATAATTAATCAATCTTAATCTCATTTTACCTATCTGAGATTTAGATTTCAATACATTTCAACTATCCTAAGATTGACTTTACGACAACTTACATCAATTTTTGTTCGAGAATCTGAGATTGAAGTCAATCTAAGATTTAGATACGTTATTAATTTCGGGCGTAAGGTTGTGGTTAGGTTGGTTAGATTATGTGACGACCTCTGTGGCTCAGTCGTTAGCGCGTTGGCACTCAATCCGGAGGAACAAAAAGTTTTCTGTGTTCCTGGGTAATGGAATCTAGTTATAGGTAATAATTAATACAATATACATAATATAATAAAAATCTTAAATACCTATATGTATGGTATAAAAGCATTATATATATTTCCATTGTTTGGTACCCGTAACACAAGTTCTTCGAGAACTTACCACGGGTTGCCACGGAACCAGTTTGACGTTGTGTAAAAGCGTCCATAGATATTATTATCATTAGGTTAGTTTGTTTTTCAACTAGGTAGTACTTTAGTACTTATAATTGTAGAGGCGGAAAAAGATAATAGCAGGACAACGATCAACATTCCCTTTGTTATAAGTTTATGACTTTATTAGGAGCAATTACCTGATTAGACCTCAATAAAATGATTAGAATACAAACACTGAAATAGTTTTATGACAGGTAAATTAAATAGTACCTAAATACACTTATAGAAAAACAACCATCAATACCTAAACAAAAAAAAAATAAGTAGCCCCAAATTTTAAGAAGTGAGTTAGGTGATGATGTATTATAGGTATAGCTAAGAACACTCGATCACGTCAGGTTTAAAAAAAACTAGATTGAAATAGGTTCATCGGTTTGGGCGCTACGATGCCGCGGATACACACACAGACAGACAGACACGTCAAAATTATAACAGCCCGTTTTCATCAGGGGTTAAAAATCCCCAATCCCAAGTTTTCATAGAAGCGAACTCTACATAGACACATTTTCTAGTTTCAAGGCACTAAATAAAATATCAGATTCATTTTGATGAAATTTTCAGAGTTTGAAAGCCTTTAAGCATAAGTCATTGTGTCAATAAATTTTCCAGAACTATAACATTTTAACCCCATTACTAATAAAAATATTCAAAGCACTCATTAGTTAAATAATAATAATTAGTGTCCTCGTCCTTTTCCGTCTAGTGACTTTTCAAACGCATTAGACAAAGAGGAACATTGATAGCTAATCAGTTTAAATATTTTTATTAGCAGGGAGGTAAGTAGTTCCAATTACACGAGTGCGACGCCTGTCAAAGTTAATCGTTGATTCATGGACGTAAAAAAAGGCGGACGGAAGGAGAGCTAAGCATTGAGTGAAGCCCAATAATGGCGGCGTTTGTGTCAGATTACGGATAATTGCTATTGGCGTTCTGGCGGCCAATCGTCATACTTTGCTGTGAATGTGTGCGTGCGGCACGTGTCGCTACGATACGGCCGTCTTACTTTGATTGCTTCACTATTTATATTACTGAAGCGGTGTCCGCCTTTTTTTTATGTTCATGCGTTGATTGTTATATCTCTCGTTCTTTGTATTGATATAAAAACAATTAAAAGAGAAGGCATATTGATATTTAAACATACGACAAACACGTGAAATTGGCACATAATTGTAGAAAATAGGTATAAAATCCAGTGTCTTGTTAGTGAAACTAACATGGCGTCGGTTTTGTTGTGAATGAGCTGAGAGGTTGAGAGAGTCTTATACGTGAGAGCCACTCTGTTCCAACTGACACTCCACCATAAACAACTATGACGCCAAAATTTCTCATGGCGGCACGGTGTAGCACATGTAGTTTACATTTTACCTACGTTGTTGTAAATATTTAATGTCACGTCTGTTGGGCTGGCGTGGCCATGTAACGCGTTGCTGACTTTGTAAATTATTATGATGTAGAATATCATAGAATAATTTTTATAATAGGCAAGCGGACTGATTTTTTTTATTGCATTAATGAATAGTACTCTTAAATATGAGTAACTTCTCAGAAGAAACCGTATATCAAAAGTCAATATTTTCAAAGGTACAGCGATTTGTATACAAAATTTGGCGAGTCTTTATACCAAAAAAAATTTTTTTTTTTTGCGAAATTGGTAAACAAAACCTACATCATTAGTTTACTCACATCATATACAAAAACATTCATTATGGTAAGTATGAACTTAAACGCACAAATATCGGAGATATTTACAAATATATTCCTGCGGCCATATACTTCATATACTACTTCATACTACTTCATATACAAGTGACGTCATTTTTAGGTCGACTTTAGTATGGAGCGTTTTTAGGAGGCTCGCGAAATTTTTTATACAAATCGCTGTACCTTTGAAAATATTGACTTTTGATATACGGTTTCTTCTGAGAAGTTACTCATATTTAAGAGTACTATTCATTTATGCAATAAAAAAAAATTGTCCGATTGCCTATACTCAAAGGGTAAAAACGGGCCTCTATTTTCAAGACTCGGCTTGTCCCATACCACAGAGGAGTGAAGAAGTTGGGGTCCCATACCACAGATGGTCAATTCTGCTAAATAAAACCTGCAATAATACAATTACAATCAAGTTCCGATACGCTAAAACTGCCAAACGGTATTCTCGTAAACGTCAAACCAACGTGAAACGCATTCTGATTGGTCCGAACTTCACAAAATCTGTTTGTGATAACATGACGCTTCTTTATAATACAATTTTCTCTAAAATATACTATAGCTACAATTAGTAGTCCAGGGAATGAATTATTCAATCCCGCCATGCCACCGCAAAATTCGAGGCAGCGGCCTAAGGCTCAAATCACACCGAAATGGCAGCGGAGCGGTTAGCAGCATTACTGTCATAATTTTAATCTTTATCTTTATCACATTAAAACACAATTTCGCTTGAGAAACTTAAGAAGTCGCGCGGCTGAACGCGTTGTCGCGAGTACGCCGACGACTTCAGATAAAGTTAGAAAAAGAAGATAAAGTTTAAAATTATGTGAGAGTTATGCTGCTGTCCGCTGCGTTGCCATTTCGGTGTGATTTGAGCCTAAAAGACGGAGTGCTTTTACAGTAGATTTGTTTACTTTGCCGTTGCAGCCGGAGACGTCTAATTCCCGTCGGTGCTCGTGTCTGTAAATTCCTTTACAAAAGTAGCAGGAACTTTTTTACTTGGTGTTAACATATCGAGCGAGGTCCAGTTCCGATATCATCTGGAGGGCAAGGCCAAGTTAGCCTCCAAGAAGCTTGGTGTTCTGAACAGGTCAAAGCAGTATTTCAGTCCGATCCAACGCCTACAACTCTATAAGGCGCAGGTTCGGCCTCACATGGAATACTGTTCTCATCTCTGGGCAGGGGCGCCAAAGTACCAGCTTCTCCCTCTGGATCGTATCCAACGTAGGGCCGCTCGAATTGTCGACTGCCATAGTGTTTCAAACAGGCTTGACTCCTTAGAGCTACGTAGAGATGTAGCATCGCTCTGCATCCTCTATCGGTTATATTACGGGGAGTGCTCCGAGGAATTGTTCGGGCTTATACCTGCTGCAACTTTTCGCCACCGTTCCATGCGACAAAATATTTATCATCCTCATCACCTTGATGAGTGGCAGTCCTCCACCGTGCGCTTTACCCGAAGCTTTCTGCCGCGTACTGTAAAACTCTGGAATGAACTGTCGCCAGCAGTATTTCCGGACCACTAGGACCTGCAAACCTTCAAGAAGGGAGCGTATTCCCTCCTAAAAGGCCGGCAACGCACTTGCAACTTCTCTGATGTTGCGGGTGTCCATGGGCGACGGTAATCGCTTTCCATCAGGTGATCCGTTTGCTCGTTTGCCCCCTTGTTTTATAAAAAAAAAAAAAAAAAAACTTGGAGTTTGACCGTTCGAGTAAGTTGATACGGTTACGAGAAGTTTAAGTACTTTCGAGTTTTGTTTGACCTGCGAAATCGGGGGTAATATTTGGGCATGTTATATACGGCCCGTTTTAATAACCTATCGTATCGGAACTTCGTAATATTCCTGCTTTTGGCTTACCAAAAAGTGACTATTCACTGTATAATCTTTTCACTGTAATAACTTTATCGTCCCGTTTCAATAACCTATCTACCAATAACTATTTGTTAAAAACGTCAAATGTGTATCGCAAATAACTATTTGTTAAAAACGGCAATTGAATGACGACGTTTTTAACAAATAGTTATTGGTAGATATGTTATTGAAACGGGCCGATAAAGTATATCGATTATCGAGTGAATAGTTGCTTTTTGGTAAGCCAAAAGCAGGAATATTACGAAGCTCCGTAACCGTAACCGAAACTATCGGATATCCAAACTAATCGGAACCGAATCCGATATAAAAGCTTTGGATAATTTCGGATGTAGACGGACTATAAGATGACATGTTTATTTAATTTTCCGGCCGTGATGACTATTTAACTAGCTTACGCCAAATTATTACCGAAACTTGTAAAATGCAAATGAGTATTAGCATTTTACTTACATTTTTCATAAACTTAATATTCGAAAGTATCCGACACAAACGGATAATCCGAAATATTTTTATATCCGAAACCGCTATACGATCCGAATTGTCATAATATCCAGCATAAAGTATAAAATATTTATTAAGATACAAGCTAATTAACCTTATTTCGTTCTAAAAGGCGTTAATGAACTTTAGGATGAAGTATCCCTATTTACGTTTGGGAGCTACTTCTAAAAACCGACCAAGTGCGAGTCTGACTCGCGCACAAAGGGTTCCGTACAAAACGCAAAAATACATGTTTGTGTTATGGAGTGAATTGAAATCGAAATTTATTTTATTCTGTTCTTAGTATTTGTTATATTGACAACAGAAATACATCATCTGTTAAAATTAAATCTGTCTAGCTATCGCGGTTAAGGAGATACAGCCTGGTGACAGACGAACAGACAGACAGACACCGAAGTCTCAGTAATAGGGTCCCGTCCCCTTTGGGTAGGTACGGAACCATAAACGCGATATTATACGTCATCCAAAAGCATTTACATTCAATGATACTTCTGATATATTTACCTATACTTAGTTACGAGTATACCTCATCGACGTATATTATAGACGAGGCATGTTGAGGCAAAAAGTGTCTCCAGTAAAATGGCCCCAATTTTTAAATTTTTGGGGCCATTTTGAAATTCGAAGTATGGTGAAAACAAGATGGCTGATATTTGAGTTATGGTGAAAACCAAGATGGCGAAACTTTTTCTTGTATGAATTTTTTTTCTGCTAAATGTACGTGATAGCCTATCTTGAGTTGAAATCTTTGGTATACCTAATAACCTAACTGCGTGAAAAACACGCGGCTATGTACCGTCACGTCGCATGTGTCCCGACGACGTGTGACATCACTGACACCGTGACACGAGCAAACGATAATTTTATCTAAAACGACGTGATTTTTTTTTAATCGCGTAAACTACTTTTCTTTAGATATGTCACCGTAAAATTGTAAAAACCGATAGATTGTAATATTACTAGAGATATTGTAATATGTCGACAGATTGTCAAATAAAAATTTCTTCTTACAATTTACACGTTATTTTGCGTTATATTGTAATATTTACCATGCCGATTGGTTAAACAGCAAGTGCCCCGCGCCGCCATTTTGTTTTCTTTTTCATAATAATAATAATTATAACGAAAAATAATGCGTACCTACAATATAATTGTATGGAGAATTTTTTATTTGACAATCTGTCAACATATTATAATATCTCTAGTAATATAACAATCTATCGGTTTTTACAATTTTACGGTGACAGATATAAGTTTGACTATTCATTAACAATTGACTAAATTAAGTTGGAATCGTTTGATGGTAAGCGATCACTGCCGCTCATTGACACTCGCTACACCAGATGAGTTATTAAATAAAATTAAATACCGTTTATTTCGGGCTGCATAGCCCCATATTATAAATATCTTATAGACTAACATACATATTACTATATATTTTATAACTAACACTAAACACGTATTGTCTGCGACGTGGGGAGCGAAGTGTTGAGTCGTCCTCTAGTTATACTTGTACCTTTGCTTGTAACTCTGGTGTTGCGACTTGCGTTCCTTTATTAAAATGTAACAGTTTATTAAAATGTGATAAGTATTCGACACTAGTGGACTACCGTATTGTGTGTGTTTCACAAAGGTTCGAAACTTCCCCAATAAAGCACTTTGTTCCCGTCACTTCTGTAACTAAAAAACATTAAAGAACGTTACCAACTTGTTCGGACTTGTCTCTCCAAATAACCTTTTCCGTCTCATACGTAACTTTATTTGTTACTGTGTTACTGGCTCCGCTAAGCGCTCGGGTTGTTTTGGGGTAACTTTTAATTTACTTTTTTTGTGATAGAGAACATAGTGTAGAATTGTAGATGCTTGTTAGGTCGCCTCAGTTATGTTGAACGAGCAAACGACTTGTGTGATTGATTATGTGTAACGACATTACAATTAGAACCTCAATTCTCATATTTAAAGTAGACTTTTATTTTACTTTGATTGTATTATAAATGAAGCGATATGTTCATTAATTATACTAGCCGATCCGTGCCCACTTCGTTGGGTGTAAAACATTTTTACATGTAAAAATTTGAAAATAAATAAAACACCGTTTAGTGGACCAAATTGGAAATCTAAACCATTCTCGAATCCAATTGAACACACACAAAAATTTCATTAGGAGTTCAATTACAAACACACATACGATTTTTGTATAAGGATAGATAGCTTTTTTTAGTAAAAATTGGGAAATATTGTCTAATAACAATTCACTGATGAGTATTCAAATGTTGTGCTTTAATAGGTTGTAGGAAGATAACACTTGAGGAGGTAATAAGTAGTCGGTGTATAAACGAGCCCTCCAAAACCCACGTAGCCTGACGAGCGGTTTTCAGCCACCCGACTGACGTTACGATCATTGACGTACCATAGAAAGTAACACAGCATTCGTATATTACGAGTATGCCTCATTATTAACTATTTAACAGCCTCCGTGGTCTAGTGGTTAGAGCATTGGATCTCGACTCGGAGGTCGTGGGTTCGATTCCCGCATTGGAACAACAAAAAATGTTGTTTCCATGTTTGGTTAGGACAATGCAGGCTGATCACCTGATTGTCTGACAAGAAAGATTATCCATGCGTCGGATGGGCATGTAAAAAGTAGGACGTGCGCCTAATCTCTCGCCAGTCGTGTCGGTTATCCGTCCCAATGGGTTACGAGAGTAAATGAAGAGAGAGTGCTCTTGTGTACTGTGCACACACTTGGGCTCTATAAAATTACTCCTGCGTAACTGGCCTGGTTTCAATGAAACCGATACTTATTATATGTAATACTTATTTTTATAAATGTGAAAGTTTGAGAGGATGGATGGATGGATGGACAGATGTTTATGATTCTGATTGCGATTTGTGTGACTGCCAGGCTTCATAATGCCATTGGCCTATTGGCCGTAGGTACGATTTTGTATCGGTTGAGTCGTCTTTAGATGATACGTCTATTGTCGGGGGAGATTAATTTCCCCCTGTAAACTCACCTAATACGGCGGATAATGCACTGCATGGAGTTAGCTCAGACACTTAGGTACTGTACGTATACTACCTACTAATTAAGTTAGAAACTGAAGAGATTAAATATTCGTGTGTCATTCGTTGGATGAGTTTCCACCGTAGATCAGCCATGCTTCGGAAATTACCAGGTATTTTAAACGCGCAGAGGATAAAAGTAGAATATCTATATATAAAAAACCGGCCAAGTGCGAGTCGGACTCGCGCACCTAGGGTTCCGTACAAACCTGTAGTGATTTTGTTACAGCTTAAAGGTATTATAGACCTTAGTATTTGATATGAATTTCAATTTAATACCTCTACGCGTTCATGAGGAAAGGGGTAGTAAGTTTAAAAGTTATTAAAAATATTTTTATTATATTATGATGTACCTAACTAAAAATTTACGGTTTTCGCAAATTTTCCTTTATCTGTGCTTTAAGACGTTGCTTCGTACCAAATTTCAAGATTCTTTTGTTGAGAGTTGGTTTTGATTTCCTTGCGAGTGTCGAAAATTTGAGCAGTACGGCTGTATCTTTTGATTGCGTTGGCTTTGAAGTTTGGTTTTTTTACAGCTCCAAGGTGCCGTAGACCTGAGTATTTGATATAAATTCCAGCTTGATACCTTCATGCGTTCCTTAGAAAAAGAGTCTTGACAGACAGAGGGACGGACGAGCGCGTCCCTAAAACGGGCGTTTATCGCTTACCATCAAGCTGTAAGCGATGGAGTACGAAAAAAATAATGAAAACGATTGAACAGCTAAGTATACATTAATGTACAGTCGCGGACACACTCAGTGCCACATTTTTGATCCATATTGCCATAGAAGAGTTATCTGAACTGTGGCTTCTGAGCAATAAAGATGTTAATAGCCGTCCTCGTACACAAGATGGGCGCCGGTGCATATGATAAATGTGGACTAAACTACTCCGGAGATGATGGATTGTCTCCAAGTTATCTAACGATAGCCTCCAGTGCTAATATGCAAGAGACAGACTGTTCTAATACTCGCACAGCTGAGTGCTGACCATACAATTTAATGACGTCGACGTCTTCGTGACATACTTGTTAATATCAGCGATTCAGCGAAGATCTATTTTACTAGAAGCCGACTAGTGGTCGAATTCGACCATAGTTCATGCTAGCTGATGCCCACAACTTCGTTTGCATAGAAATAACGGAAAAGTTCCTTGTCATTTCGGGTAGCAGAGACAGCGAAATCCTGTGAATAAGGACGACTCTTAATTTTGATTCGCGTAGTATTCGGGCGTAAGATAAGGTGAAAATATATTTAACGGGAAAGGCTGATTTTCGTCGGTCATTTTCGAATTTAACGACTGTGGGCAGTTGTGAGTAATAATGGAAAACACTTTAGTCCAATCACGAACTATATTCAACTAATTACAGAGTTAATCGATAATCACTAATAAATCACAGGCACTATAATTTTTAGAACGCAGGATGGTTTAGTTGCAACCGTCCGCACGCGCCGCTCCCGAGAGGTCAAGTGAGTCCTCTCCGCCGCTGGCACTAAATAGTGGCGCGCACGGTGCACTAACTCCATCGAGCGCCGAGAGATGGCGCTGGCGTTCTGAATAGAACTTGATTTCCGACATATTAACGACTGAAATGAAAAAATCTAAGAATAGGAAGCTAACTCGGAGTTGATACTTAGAATGTCGCGATTCCATTAGCTTAGTACCTATATAATAAAAAAATTATTAAAACAAACTTAACAAACTTTCTAATGTTTAATTCCATAGACTACTTACTCACTACAGCAATAACTGCTATTTAACAGCCTCCGTGGTCTATAGTAATAGAGCAATTGGCTCTCGACTCGGAAGTCGTGGGTTCGATTCCCACATTGGAACAACAAAAAATGCTGTTTCCAAGTTTGGTTAGGACAATGCACATGCAGGCTGATCACCTGATTGTCAGACAAGAAAGATGATTCATGCGTCGCTCGGGGGCATATAAAAAGTCGGACCTGCACCTTATCTCTCGTAAGTCGTGTTGGTTATCCATACCACTAGATTACGAGAGTAAAGGAAGAGAGACAGAGTGCTTTTGTGCGCACACACTCGGACACTATAAAATTACTCCTGCGTAAATAGCCTGAATGAAACAGGCCGCCGTTACCGAGATCGGTAGGGAATTATTAACTGCTATTAAAATTAAATCAAAATATACAGCTCCAATTAATGTGATGTTCATTAAAATGAATAAAGAAAAAACAAGTGTCTATTCGTTTTTCCAGATTAATTAAAAATTCCCAAAGCTAATTATTATTAGAATGTTTATTTTGTGTTAAAAATTGTTGTAATTAAATTGTAATGTGACTTGTGAATTAATTAAAAACTTTCGGCACGTGTACGATAATGAATTTGATTTGACCCGTAGACGTAAATAAATAATATTTCTTGCTATTTTTATGGGATAGGGGGCAGATAGTTAATCTGTACTTCTATATCTATATTCTATACTTATATTATAAAGCTGAAGAGTTTGTTTGTTTGTTTTAACGCGCTAATCTCAGGAACTACTGGTACGAATTGAAAAATTGTTTTTATGTTGGATAGTCCATTTATCGAGGAAAGCTTTAGGCTATATAACATCATGCTAAGCTCAATATGAGCGGAGCACCAATCAAGAATGTTTCAAAATCGGTTTTTTTCCTTTTGAGAGCTTTCGCTGCGTACACTGCGGAAACGGTTAACGTTTCACTAAAATGATGCAAATTAAGCATTATTTGTGAGGGTGTTTTCTTAAAGATAATATCCTTATCCAAATAAATACGTTATTCATTACAAGCATTTAATTTAGAAGAAATTTGCTGTTTACATCATTTGATTTTAATCAGTATTTTAGAAGATATCGCAGTAATAAAAGAATCAAGCGCGCAATTATAATGTATGGCGCGCGGCGGGCAGTCGTGAGGGGGAAGCGCTTCTCCTTCTACGTAAATGAAGTCGCGGGTAAATTTTAGCGATGTCCCAAAGTAATGCAATCTACAGACACACGAATTTGGTACGGAGCGTACAGCGGACCATATCCGGTGTCGGTACACACGCACGGATTTGGTACGGTGCAGTGGACCGTAAAGCTCGACACTCGTGTGTTCGATTTTATGTTCTATTGCATATAGCACAGAGTTCTATTTACAGTGCTGTTTTTAAACGACGACGATGATTCCCGCAATTCATTGATAACGGGCAGTGATACCAACACTTTAAAAAATATTTCTCCCCAAATTTTACCTCTAATTACTTATACCATTGACAGGTCTAAGAGATAATAAGCTAGAAAGAAAGGTTATGTATTTAACATAAAGACTTACGCGTGAATATCATAAATCTAACTTGTCTTAATCTGATTTCACTCCCAATACATTTTCATATCCCTGGCTATATACACACATTTAAATATTTTTTATTATTACATACAAATTGATTCATAAGGAGTAAACTCTAAACATCCTGTCCCCTAGTAAACCCCCGTAGATATTTTCCCTAATTTTTGGGGGTACATCCCTAAGTTGGCAACACTGACACCGTTGTACGGCCTAACCGCCGGACTGCTCTACACACGCACGGATTTGGTACGGAGCGGACCAGATCCGATGCGAACAACGGCGAATTCTTCGCCTTCTTCTTATGTTCGCCGGACTGCCCTACACACGCTCGGATTCGTGTGTCTGTAGACACCATAACTGTTGCACGCGGACGTGAAGTCGCGAGCAAAAGCTAGTAATAATATAATAAAGAGGCAAAGTTTGTTTGTTTGCATTGAATAGGCTTCGAAACTACTGGACCGATATTGATGAAGTTTGGCACATATATAGAGTAGACCACGAGGAAGGACATAGGCTACTTTTTATTGCGACAAAATGTACAGGGATTTCATTTTTCTCGCACAAAGTCGCGGGCAATATCTAGCCTGTTAATATTATAAATCCTAGGTAAACTCATTTGTGCGCGGCGCTATGTGTGGGTAACGTATAATATTTTAGCCACATAATAGAGCAACGTACCCGTACGTAGCCTACGTGGCTACGTACGGGTAGGTTGCTTCACTGCCACACAAATTAAAGCTGCAAAACAGCGCCGCGCGAACAAATGAATTGAACTATTTGTACCTAAGGCTCGGATTATGTTGTCCGGAATCCGGAAGGCCCGGGAAAATTCAGGGCACTGAAAATAGATCTCTGCGCTAAGACAATAGAGCTGAAAATCGAACACACACGTGTCGATGCAAATGTAAATCTCATTTAAGACTTCGACATTCAGCACTACGCTATTTTTAACTCTATTGTATTAGCGCATAGTTTTATTTTCAATGCTCTGAATTTTTCTGGGCCGCCGGAATCCGTATCATATAGTAGGACTATGATTCGGATTCCGGCGGGCCTAAGTGTAAATTTTTGTATTACTATAAAATGGCATGCATTCCAAGTCTTTGTATGTGTTACAGCAATAGATATCGGCTGTGTTCCCCGAAAAATAGCGTTAACAAAAAAACGTAAGCAAAATGGTGATCGCTGACCGCTGGCATTAAATCAGCAAAATGGCGGATTATTATGTTAGCAGTATTGAAATTACCAAACGAGCCCTGACCGATAATCTGTCTTTTTTTCTTTAGCGCTAACAAGCGCTTTTTTCCGCAGAACACAGCCATTGATTCCTATCTTACTATAATATAACTCCGCTGAGGAAGAAATAAAATCCTAATACTTATTATAGATGTGAAAGTTTATGAGAATAGATGGATGAATGTTTGCGAATGTTTCACGTAAAAACTACTGAACGGATTTTAATGAAAATCGGTATGATAGTAGTTTTGACTCTGGATTAACATATAGGCTACTTTTTATCCCGATAAAAAACAGTATTCCCGTGGTATCTTGAATTCACGCGGCGGAGCCATGGGCAAAAACTAGTATACCTAATATAGATCCGCTCACTTTGATAAATTATTCTGTTGAAAGCTACGAAGGGTATCGTCAGGTAATTCACAAACGAAATTTGAGTTCTAGAATATTCTAGTTGTTAAACCTGATAAGTACAGATGTTTGTACGACGTCAAGGGATTAAACTATACTTCATTCGCGTTAAGAAGGCAGTGAATCATGCGTACATATTATGTTATAATGGCTTACTTTATTTGGTTAATGTGAACACTCAACACTACATAATATGCGTCTTCGGTCAATGTTGACGTTTGTTGTTTATACATTACTTGCTGGTAAAAACCGATGTACAGTAGGTTATTGCATTATTTTAGGCGTCTCTTATTATTAAGAGGATTCCTTATGGAAATAATACGAGTATAACATATTAAAACGTGAAACTAAGACTTTAAGTACAGTTTTACGAGAATTGTGCCATCGGAGGACTATGAAATTTGTCACAATTAAAGTTTATATAGAGGAAGGTGTGCAGAAAGCTAATATTTTTTTAAATTATGCTTCGCAACGCATAAAATTAATAACAATAAAGGTACACACACTAAGTCACACAGGACACTCTATGCGTTTGTTTAATAACAGTAGGTGGTTGGTGGATCTTTCTTTCCATAGACAACGCTTACAATTTTTTATTGCGTAGGTATCTATTAAGAGGGAAAATAACTCTAAAAAAGTTGAAACTTAAAAGTGAAAATATGAATTATTGCCGAATTTCGACAACTAGTCGACATAGCTTTAATAAAAGTATTTATTTGTTTCAGGTATGGACCTTTTCCTTATGTTGTGAGACCGTTAGTAACTAGTAAGCATAAACATATGAAATGAAATGTACATTATACATCAAGGTACGTTCTAGAAATATCTTGGATTCCACAACAAAGTTCTATCACATCGAGAGCTGTAGCAACTTATAAGTATCTAAACTCTAACAAATTTAAAAAGGTATGTTTCGGTTTTGTAAATAAGACACTCCCACACGACATATTACTACCTATATCTACTCCGTTCCCATTCAATGTAATCGAAATTTACATAAAGCTCAATAAGAGTTATAAATTATAATGCTTATTTTGCTTTCAATTTATATGATAAATTAAATATGTAAAATGGATTTCAATGAGGTTTTCATAAGGTAAGTAGTAAGTGAAGTGTGAACCATCTACACCTCCCAACCCCCGATGTCATCGTCATCAAAAATAAGCAAAGCAAAAATATAGCGCTTACGTAATACCTAGGTAACACTGAAAATGTTAAGAAAATGAAATTGTTATTGTTTTTCGAAGTAATCTCCGTCGTCGCATTCGATGGAACCACTGAGAAAAGCAGTGGGCCCATTCCTCTTCTATGGCATTTTCGTACGCTTTCACCGCATCTTCAGGGTTCGTAAAGCGAATACCCCGAATTTTATCTTTAGTTCTTGGTAATAAATGAATGTCGCAGATCGCCAGATCAGGACTGTATGGCGGATGACTCATTATCTCGACAGGTGCCATAGACAAATATTCAACAGTCCGTTTTGCGGAGTGCGCTGAAGCATTGTCGTGGTGCAGGAAGATCCTGCTTCGAGGCCGCTGCTGTCGAATTTTTTTTCAAGACAACAGGCAAACAGCGATTGACATACCAGTCTGCAGTAACTGTCCTTCCATCTTCTAGCACAACTGTCGCGAAATGACCTTTCCTACCAAAGAATGAGGCAATAATCTTTTTTCCTTGACTTCTTCCTTTCTTTACCTTAGTTGGCCGATCCTCGAAAGGAAACACCCACTGAGCTGATTGTGTTTTGGTTTCGAGTTCGTAGCAATCATCACCTGTGACGATGTTAAATATACAGCATTTGAGTCACCGCCGTTGAACTTATCTAACATTTGGCGACACCAGTCCATGCGAAGGTGTTTCTGGTCGTCGGTTAAAGTATGGGGAATCCATCTGGTACAAAGCTTCCTGACGCCTAAATGTTCGTGTAATCTTTTTTTTTTTGAACTTGGCTCATACCAATGCCTAGGCTTGCCCGTATCTGCTGATAGGTCGCTCTCTTATCTTCCTCTATCATACGTCGCACAGCACTGATGTTATCTTCAGTAGTCGCTGTTAAAGGATCGTCCCACACGCGGATCATCATTGAGAATGCTACGTCCACGCTTAAACTCGTTAAACCAATTGTAAATAGTGGCACGAGATGGGGCTTCATTAAGAAATGCTAATCGCAGCCTATCATAGCTTTGTTGTTGAGTAAGCCCACAACGAAAGTCATAATGAATCATTGACCGAAAATTTTCTCGCGTTAGGTTAATATTCACGTGTAACAAGAATTTTAAATTTGCCACCAATTTACAAAAATAAATGACAAATGAATGCAATATACTACATTAGGATACTGGACCAAAGAGTTCTAAAATTGAAATTCAAAAAAGTTTTCATTAGCAATGTTTCTAACTGGCCAGTTCTTAACATTTTCAGTGTTACCCACGTACTTAAACGGCCGGTAGGTAGGTAGGTAGGTACACACGGATCCCCTACTTGGAAGCCGCTGGACCGCGGCGTACATCACCCGGGATCACGGTTTGACGGCCACTGTCCGTGAACAAACGATTTGTCAGGCTACACTGTATGTCACCTTACCCCTTGTCCAAATGCGGATATTGTGTCTTTTTATCTTTTATTGTGTTTCCACTTTTGTTGCTAACCGTAGGTACTGTGTAGTTTATATTCATTTCAATAGTTATCAACTTGAGTGAAAAAAAGTTGTTTATTTGTTATTATACAGTAAAACCCTTTTATAACGACATCATTAATACGACAAACCGGATATTGCGACCGATATAGACGAGGCATGTCGGGGCAAAAACTGTCCCCACTTAAATGGCCCACTCTTTGGGTTGTTTGGGGCCATTTTGACATTTGAGGTACGGTGAAAAGGAGATGGCGTAACTTTTTCTGTATGAAGATTTGTTCTGATATCAGACAGATGTACGTCGCATAGCATAGTATCCTTAGTTTTGAAATCATTGGTTAACATATTTTTTTTTCACTATCCACGCCGTAATTGTTTCACGCCTTTAACACGTAAAACTGTTAATCACTTTTCCGAAAACACAGAATGATCTTCGCTTTCCTGTTTTATTCGGAAATTCCGTGAAATTATTTTTACGAAACGAGTGGCGATAAATATGCATGTGATATTGCCAATTCTGTTGTATTTTAATTACGCAGTTAACTTATTGTTGTATATTTTAATTGGCATTTGAGTTTTTTGTATCATAAAAATATAATATTTACTATGGAAATAAAAATTTTTCTGGCCCCGTAGCAAGTACTTATACAAAGAACTTGTATTACGGAGATCAGACAACGGGAAATAAATTAAAACTAGGTTTCCACTTCAATAAAATATAATATGCATAATATTATATTTTAGATTTTATTGAAGTGAAAAACAATTTTCATTACCAACAGCTGGTCGGTACTTACACCTAGTACACCCACAGATGGATGATTATGTTCGCCTAATATCTAATTATCTACTGCTGGGCTAAGGTATGTGCGAATAGTAGAAAGCCCCAAAGGGAGAATTTCGACCGAGCGAGGTGGTACGCTCGGTCAGAACAAAGCCCACTCACTGTAAACTGTAGTCATTTCAGCTGTGGTATTCAATTATAGCACCGAACTACAGAAACTTCGATAGCGCAAATCAGGATTGTACAGCTGATTGTTCCGCCACAGGTACACCTAGAACACCCACAGATGGGTGATTATATGTGCGTAGTACATACAGCTGGGTGCTTAGGTACACCTAGAACACCCACAGATGGGTGATTATGTGTGCCTAGTACCTACAGTTGGGTACTTAAGTACACCTAGCACACCGCGGAGTCCCACTTGAGCCGACCACAAATTATAGCGGACCTCATATGTCCGAACGCTCCACAAACAAATTAAGTCGATTCAGACCACAGCGGCGTAGGTACAAGTGTTGCTTAGATATGGCACGATATACCTATAGAATGTGCCAAAATGTTCACCGGTTTGAATTTATAATAACCAAACCAAGAGTATGCCAGGACAAACTTAAGGAGGGTTCCTTCTGTTTTCTCATATAACTTTAAAAGTTATTGTCCGATTTTTTATCCTATTTAAAAAATATATTCGTAGATAGGCTTAGCCACCACCATCTTTTAAAAATTATTTTATGCTGCCAAATGTTAAGCATAATAATATATAATTATTATGCAATGTAGAATTGTACAAAATTTCGTTTAATTTAATTCATAATTTAACTACTGGGATTCGAACCTACACTTTCGAATCCCAGGTTGTGGCGTGTACCAATGAGACTTTTTCAGATCTCAAGTACATTATACGGATGCTCTAACGGTGAAGGAAAACATCGTGAGGAAACCCGCACATAGTTGGCCCCAGACGTATTGACTTGTTCATTCCTCTGGACTAGGCTGACTGTGTTGTGAGAATGCCGTATGTGCTTGGGCAACCATACGACATTTAAAAAATCAACTGTCTCAGGCACTACAGTATTTCAAGAGTGGTTACTTCGCTCGGAGAATACTGTATAAATCATCCATTAACGGATGCAAAGGCCTACGTTTTTTTTTTATTTAACTACTGATAGACTGATCACTGGCGGACGGATAGACGGACAGAGCGAAACTATAAGGGTTCCTTGTAGTTAGTATGGAAGTCATTGTCTCTGTGTTCCGCGGGAAAACGCTTGTTAGCGCTTGCTAGCGCTAAAGAAAAAAAAACAGATTATCAGCCAGAACACCTTTGCTAACTTCAATACTGCTAACATAATCCGCCATTTTACTTACGTTTTTTTGTTAACGCTATTTTCTGCGGAACACAGCCATTATTGTAATGACTACGCACTGTGTCTCGTGTCAATTTGACATATTGTTTAGGTTTTCGACTGTCAAACACTAGCTTCTGCCGTGCCGCCCGCGAACAGCATCCCACAGGAACACTACTTTTTCGGGATAAAAAGTAGCTTATGTCCAGATGTAATCCAGAGCTCAAGCTACTTAAAAATCCGTTCATATCAGTAGTTTTTGCTTGAAAGAGTAACAAACATCCATCCTCACAAATTTTACATTTATAATAGTAGTATAGTAGGATTAAACAGTTGTGGAATGTGTAACACTTTCTATGGCCTACGTAGGCTACTGTTGGCGTAGGTTCTGAGGCCTGGGTAGTTCGTTATTCAGTACTCTAAACGCCACGAAACGGGAATTCGTGAGTCGCCCGTCAATTGCTTTATAAACTGCTCTGTAACCGTTTTTCCGTTACAAGCTCTAATGAAACCATGCGCTGGTCACACCACTAAATTCGCCTTTATTTTTAGCGTTCTGTAGTAGGTACAACAAGGAACCCTTGTTTCGCTCTTCTGTCTGTCTGTCTGTCAGTCTATGCGTCTATCTGTCTGTCGCATCCGTAGTTCATAAGAGCTTGGCTTTCGACTCAGCAGGTCATGGGTACGATCTCCGAGTTGGAATATCAAAAAAGGTTGTTTTCAAGTCTTGTTAGAATAATACAGGCCGATTACTTTATTGTCTGAAAAAAGAGATGATCCATGCGTCGGATGAGCATTGAGCATGTAAAAAGTCGGTCCTGCCCCTGATCTCTCACCAGTCGTGTTGTTCATCCGTCTCACTGGGTTACTAGAGTAAAGGAAGAGAGTGCTCTTGTGTAATGCGCACACACTTGGGCACCATAAAATAACTCCTGCGTAGCTGGTCTGGTTTCAATTAAATCGGCCACCGTCACCGAAATCGGGGTGAGGACCTGTTATCAGTAAAACGCATAAGGCCGCTACATGAGCCGCTTGTGAGCTAACGTTTAAGCGACACAAGCGATTTATTTGCCTGCGCTTGCCAGGGTTTTGGCAGCGCGGCTTAGTGGGGATAATTTAAACCAATGTCCCGGTAATATACGCGTTGAATTCCCTCAGTGAGATTATGCCAGTGAAACACTAATGAGGGATTTACGCTGGTTGATTTTCGCCGTGCGGCTAGTCGCTTCACAGATTGACTCACTTTTTAGGTACTAAGGCTGGGACATTATTGTCCGGAATCCGGTAGGCCAGGAAAAAATTCAGAGCATTGAAAATAGAACTCTGCGCTTAACAATAGATCTGATAATCGAACTCAAAAGTGTCGACTTAAATAATTTCGTATAGACTTGACATTTGACACTCTCATTCTCAACTGTATTGTTAATACAATGCGCAGAATTTTATTTTCAGTGCTCTGAATTTTCCCCGTCCCGACGGATCCCGGATCATATAGTCCTGGCCTTAGACAAAACTGCCTTGCGACCTAGCCGAATTGCCATTAAAGGTGACAGTGATACGTGTCACCATAGTCGCCGTCCCATACAATTCAGTGCCGCGGCGTCACTGACGCTCGGTTCGAAAGGCTGGCTACCTTTAGACGGACGACAGACGGACGCTACGAAAATCGACCCGTGTAATCCCTCATTACGTTTATGTTGATTAAAGCTTTAATAATTTTGATTCTAATTTATAATTTACCTGTTAAGTCGTGCCTTTACCATCGGTATCGTTGAACATCAGGACGGCGATGTTCACTAAAGGTTTATTTACATTGCAATCTGCAAACCTGCAAGCATAAAATATATGGTTGCTCTTGCAAAGAAACGTGTGTGATCTTGTATAGTGCAATAAAGTTCAATTTGGAATCGCTTTCTTAAAAATGTAGCGCCGCGTCTATATGAGCTGACCCTATCTAGGTACTTCCTTCTATGGATGGATGGATGGATGTTTGTTACTCTTTCACACAAAAAACTACTGAACGGATTTCGATGAAATTTGGTATGATAGTAGTTTAAGCTCCGGATTAAAACATAGTTTACTTTTTATCCCGTAAAAGTACAGTGTTCCCGAGGGATACTGTATTTACGCGGACGGAGCCGCGGGCAGCAGCTAGTATTATATAAGGATGCGAGCCCATAAGTGCGTTGCGTTACGTTGCGTCGTCGCACTGGACTTAGAGTGAGGGTCTATTGAAGTGGTTACGTTGCATCGTCGCAATGGATTTAAAGCATCGTATGCCATACCTGCGTTGCGTCGACGCACGACATCACAATTCACATCGCAAGAGTGTGTCGTTTAATCCATGCCTCCTCCTTTTGTCCGTCGATCGATTCGTTGAAACGTCAACGCATTAGTGGAGCATGTTATAAAAAATCTATGCAACACGACGCAACGTCGGCGCTGCGACAACGCAACGTACTACGTGCTAATGGAACCTCGCTCTAACAGTCAAGTTTATGTCCTGACATAAGACGTACAACTTACATAACAAGATTGGACACTGTGTCGATGTAAAACTAGTTTTCTTGTTATAACATTCTCCGTTATATTTTCAAAGAAAAGAGTGTAGTTTCATGATGTGAAAAATGTTATCATATTTTGTGTTTATAACTTGTAGTCAAAATTGAAACTCGCCCCAGTGGGCGAGCTGATGATAATGTACACTAATATTATAAAGGGGAAAGGTTTGTATTTTTGTAATTTTGTGTGTGTGTAACTTACACACACACAAAATTGTAATGAATAAACCCAAAAACATTTTGAATTCATTCATTAAAAACTTGATTTTAAAAATTCTTTCACAGTTAGGAGCTACATTCACCCTGAGTAACATAGGCTATATTTATTGCTAGAAAATTATTGCTAGGGATCCTTACTAAAACTTTAGTAACGTAACCCAAGGTATAAAAAAAATGCAATAAAACATCTTTCGTCGCATGCGCTGCGGAAACTATTGACGATAGAACAAAAGTATGTTCTACAATATTAAAGAACATCTATACATCCATCCATCCATCCTCACAAACTTTCACAGTTGTAATATTAGTAGGATGGATGGATAGATATTTGTTACTCAAAATATCTATCCATCCATCTTTGTTACTCTTTCACGTAAAAACTACTGAACGGATTTCGATGAAAGTTGGTATGGTAGTAGTTTGTCTGGATTAAAACAAGGGCTTTTTATCTCGAATAAGTACAGTCTTTGGGATACTGTATTTACGCGGGCGGAGCCGCGGACAACAGCTAGTGAATAACTAAGAACACTCTCGATTACATCAGCACTAAACAAAAGACTAAATCAATATTGGTTATTCCGTCTTGACGGTCCCACGGAGAGACACACAGCTAAGACAATCTGAGGGCCAATTCTCTTAATTAACTTAGACTTTCAACTTACCATCAATTCATTATAAATTTATCATCCTCTTATCATAAATTGACCGAAAGTCGGTATTCTACTACACTATTTTCGTAAATTTAAAATCCCAACACAGTAATTTTGCAATGATATTGACTACAATTTATAAATAAAGCGAGCACAAAGCATCTATAAAGACAGCTGTTGCTTGACGTTTGTACGATCCAGTGTTGCCAATTATTGTCAGTTAAGGCGCGTCTCCTGCTCGTGTTTTTTGAAACATTACACAAAATCATCGAATTTGGGGCATGGCTATGCACATTTGTGTACGCATACACGATTTTATCCTCTTCTAAGACGTACGGAAAATTATTTCCCGCGTGGTTAGAGAGGGGAAGGCAAAAAAAGAGATTTTTGCGTAAGATAAATATTTTTATGTCATGGCATCCCCACATGTCAAAGTGAAAAAAATATCCGGCTGACGGATCGGTTCGAGTCAAATTGGAGTTAAGTTTATAAACATACGAGAATACCATTTTCTATGGGTAAGTGGTTCGCTCAATCTATAATCAAGCTGTGATACAATGATAATCGCATCGCGGTGTAATTCGTCGTTTGACGTTTGTTTGAAGTTTAGTTGAATACCATTTTGCTGTTTGATAGGTTCCGGACTGTATCGAAACAGTAACGAAGTTGCATTATTGTTGGATTAAAATAGCAGAATCGACCTTCAGGTGATCAGCCTGCATTGTCCTAACCAAACCCACGACCTCCAAGTCGAGAGCCAAGCTCTAACGACTAGACCACGGAGGCTGTAAATTATGTTGAAGAAAGCCGTTGTTATACCTAGATACTAAAACAGGTGCCTACGATTTGATTTGAATGTAGCCTTCGACTACGGTAACGTGTAAATTGTTACATTGTTTTCTTAGAACGTTTATTGAAACGTTCTAAGAATAGTCTTTAGATGTTTTGTTTCCCTAAGCATGTCTAAATGTGTGTTACGTGGTAGAGCCATGCTTCGGCACGAATGGGCCGGCTCGACCGGAGAAATACCACGGGCTCACAGAAAACCGGCGTGAAACAGCGTTTGCGCTGTGTTTCGCCGAGTGAGTGAGTTTACCGGAGGCCCAATCCCCTACCCTATTCCCTTCCCTACCCTCCCCTATTACCTTATTCCCTCTTAAAAGGCCGGCAACGCACTTGCAGCTCTTCTGATGCTGCGAGTGTCCATGGGCGACGGAAGTTGCTTTCCATCAGGTGACCCGTTTGCTCGTTTGCCCCCATATTTCATAAAAAAAAAAAAAAAAATTAATCCATATAAATATTACACTCTCGTGACGAGTTCTTTATAAAAGTATCATCTAAGCTCTATGATATAGCAATATTTGCTATAATATGATGATGATGACATAGCTTGATTTCATACTTAAAAGCCCTATCAAAATATACACACGATATATAAGCATTACCAAAGGGCTCGTCTCAGGGCTCCCGAGGGACGGCGCGAAATTGGCGTGCGATGTTCCGTGGATATTACTCCCTTACGACAAGTTCCTGTAAGATACTGGTTTACTATCGACGACCTCTGTGGTTCAGTGGTTAAACCCGTCAGTGCTCAAGCCGAAGGTCGTTAATTCAAATCCCGCTAAAGGAACGAACAGTTTTGCTTGTTGGGTCATAGATGTGTATCCTACTACATACCATTATAAAGGTGTTTGAGGATTGATGGATGGATGTTTGTTACCCTTTAACGCAAAAACTACTGAGCTGATTTCGATGAAATTTGGCGTGATAGTAGTTTTAAGGCTCTGGATTAAAACATAGGCTACTTTTTATCCCGCAAAAGTACAGTGATCCCTTGGGCACTGTATTTACTCGGGCAGAGTCGCGGGTAAAAGCTAGTTACTACATAAACTACATTATATACATACATACATATAATCACGCCTCCATACATATGCAGACCTACTATGCTATTTTGGAATTATAAACAGTTCCGTTTAATAGAAACAAATGAAGTCAATCCTAAAGTTGTTAAGAATGATCGCCAAATTTAGAACCACATTATTACAAATCTCGAAAAATAAACATTTAAAGTCAAAGAAAACAAAAGTGAAACTCCGGAGGAATTTTTAGGCCGGTTTAGCATAAATTGTGTTCTAATCAAAAAGTTTTCTACTTTACCAAATTCTTTGCTGGTCCGCACGCTTCGGAGCGCTTCGAAGTTTTAAGGATTAATCAATGTTGAATCGAGGGCGGAATTGAATTCGATCATTCGTTAATGACAGGCTTTATTCTCGTTAGCGACTATTTGTGTTTAAGGTAAAGGTGCTGGGGCTATACCAGTGCGTACCAGAAATGTCGATCTTGCTAGGTCTTAACCCCTGGCAAACTGCGCATTTTTAAGCTATACAATACATAATTTTTCTTTCAACAGCCTCCCGTGGTCTAGTGGTTAGAGCATTGGCTCTCGACTCGGGGATCGTGGGTTCGATTCCCGCATTGGAACAACAAAAAGTTTAGTTAGGACAATGCAGGCTGATCACCTGATTGTCTGACAAGAAAGATGATCAATGCGTCGGATGGGCATGTAAAAAGTCGGAACTGCACCTGATTTCTCGTCAGTCGGTTATCCGTCCCACTGGATTATGAGAGTAAAGGATGAGAGAGTGCTCTTGGGCACTACAAAATTACTCCTGCGTAACTGGTCTGATTTCAGTGAAACCGGCCACCGTCACCTATAATATCGGTGTGGGGAGTTATTATTACTATTATTAATTTTTCTTTCGTCGTGTAACTTCTTCTTTACTTTAAGGGCAGTCTTGTCGCTGGAGCTTCCGCCACTTTTCTCTATCCTCCACTAGTACCTTTGGGTGTCTATAGGACATGACATTTCACATCTATGACCCCGGAACACAGATTTTTTTTGCTCCTTTGGAGGATTTGAACCCGCGACTTCAGGCTTGAGCGCCAAAACGCTAACCACTGAGCCACAGAGGTTTCAAAGCTTCCTAGATCTGAAGCCATGGATACAAAACCATTTCACATAAATCACCGATGTCGATTAATAAAAAAATGGCGCCATCCTGCCATGAATACTAAGGTTTCCTTAGTACACGTTTTTGCGTGGTAATTGGCTTGCATTATTTAGCCTTCTGTGGTCTATACTCTATGGTGTGGTATGCGCTACAAAAACTAATTGCGAATCCGTAGACAAGTCCACTGCCCCGTGGGAACAATTCTACGTATTGGTTCCTATCAATGGGAGGTTAGGTTTTGCTGCATTTCGATTATATTATCTAAAGGATCGTTTGTGTAAAAGTTTAGTTTTGTTAATACATATACCCCCTTACTAATAATCGCTGTATAAGCTTTGAATAGTTATCAGTGGCGAAGGGTTCCTATAACTCCATTCCTATCGGCTTCCCTTGTCACATACCTTTTGCAAACCTTCATAGAAATCCCTACCTATTATACAGGCTCCGGCTTCCCTATGAAGGAGAAGCAGCCTTCGCCACTGATAGTTATACAGTGTTTTGTCTCTTTTTATCGAATTAAACATGTCACTTGTGTGACGTGAACAAAACACTGTATAACTATTCAAAGCTTATACAGCGTTTATTAGTAAGGGGGTTATTCTTTTACATCTTAGAATGGAAATTAGGTTTATGAGACTTACTTCTTAATTCTACTAATTCACGTTAATTTGATAATTTCGAGTTTAATAAATCTATCTCAATATTATAAAAGAGGACAAGTTTGTTTGCATTGAATATGCTCTGAAACTACTAGACCGATTTTGATTAAATTTGGCAAGGACACAGGCTACTTTTTAATCCCCAAAAAGTACGATGTTCTCGTGGGATACTGTATTTACGTGGGCAGAACTGCGGGAAACATCTAGTCTACGCTAATATTATAAAGAAGAAAGGTTTGTTTGTTTGCATTGAATAGCGAGTATTCGAAACTACTGGATCGATTTTGATGAAATTTGGACATATATAGGGTTGACCACGGGGAAGGACATAGGCTACTTTTTATAGCGGCAAATGTACAGTTCCACCAAATTTTCTTTCTCCGTGCACGAAGTCGCGCACACCATCTAAGTATAAAATAAATGTTAAAACCATAGATGTATTATATTATTATATTAAAAAGTGGGTACAAACGAAATTAAATGTGAGTAATGAATGTCAAAACACAGTCTTAGCCGTAGCTAGTAGCAACCTTCACAAATTGTAGCTTTCCACTCGGAAAATAAAACATTTACCTACAAATTATATTCGGAATTGTTGAAATTAACGAGAATAAATATTGACGTAATTCGGACAGGACAAACATTACGTCCGACGCGTCCGATCCTCGAATCCGCCAGTTTGTCGGACGAACGTCACTCGGATAAATATGCCATAAATACGCTTAATTACAGAGCAAATTGATACTTTTATATATTTTTTATTTATCTGTTTATTTCGAAATTTATAATTAGTTTTCAGCCTAAACGTCTTAATATGTAAGCAGTAGATCATACTTCCCAAATATCTGTAATCGATTTTAAATAACCTTAAAAATTTTACTCAATAGAACTTGAATCAGAATCGGCTCTTTTTATTGACATACATACATACATACATATAATCACGCCTTTTTCCCGTAAAGGGGTAGGCAGAGACCACCTTTTGCCACTTGCTACGATCCTTACATACTCGCTTCGCTTCGTTCACTTTCATTCTTACCATCCATTCCTCCTCTTACATTCAACGTAGCGAAGCGGCTCTCCATGGTCCGCTTTTCACCTCCGCAAGAAACGAGACGTGATGGGTGGTGAACCACATCGCCGCCATTTTGGATAATTGAATTATTTTTATGATTATCGGTTGCGTTTCCACGGATTGGTGGGGAGGGTAGGAATAGGGAAAGGGAAGGATAAGTGGTGTGGAAGGGAAGATTGGTAAGTTAGAGTGGGAAAAAAAAAATTGACAGCACGTTTAAATATCGTATAATGTACTATATATACAGGTATACAATTCGTACGCACAAGTCTTTTAACGCCTTTAATCTAATGATCCTAAAAATTCCTCTCTGCAATAACCGATATCTAGATTCTAGCTGTAAATGTATTAATATTATAGATAAAGTGGCTACTGTTAGTTTTTATCGCAAATACGTTTTGGATAATGTATTGTATGTTAGAAAGAAATAATTTTGAAACGAAAACCCACAACCACTACAGGAACGCTAGAATTAAGCTCAAGCTAGATATAGGTACCAAAGATCAGAATAGCAAAGTAAGAAAATTTAATTATAGCTAATTTTTTTATTTAAATAAATAAATGATCAAAGGAATATTACGTGTATTACGTTGCGGACGGTAAAGCGAATTTGTTATGTTTCGTTTTAGGAATTTCTCTTATAGCGAAGCTTGGACTCTCGCTAGTATCAATTGATCGTTATATCTTCTAATATATTATATATAAAAGGCAATGGCTGTGTTCCGCGGAAAATAGTGCTAACAAAAAAACGTAGGCAAAATGGGGACCGCTGGCATTAAATAAGCAAAATGGCGGATTATGTAAGCAGTCCCTATTGAAGTTACAGTCGTACAAGGATCTTTTGGCACTTGGATGGGGGCGTGAGTGTCGCAACTAAGAACAATACTTATTACTAAAAGTGAAATTTTACAAGACGGCGATGTTATTATAGTACTGATTTTATCCACGTGCCAAAAGGTAAGTGTCGCAACTACAAAACAATACTTATTACTAAAAGTGACATTTTACAAGACGGCGATGTTAGTTCTGATTTTGTCCACGTGCCAAAAGATCCTTGTCAGACTGTAGCAAACGTATCCTGGCCGATAATCCTTTTTTTTTACTTTAGCGGTGGCAACCGCTAACAAGGGCTATTTTCCGCGGAACACAGCCATTATATCAACGCACAGGCCAACTTTTAAGGCTAGAAATTTGAAATTTTGCACACGTTTTTCTCATAATATGACGTAGGTATCTACTAAGGAAGGATTTTTCAAAAGATTGACAGCTCGCAGCTGTATGTGCGTGGCTAGACGTATGCTGTGTATGCGCGCAGCGAGCGGGGCGTGAGTTATTTCCAGCCAGGACTTTCGTTAACGTGGCTGGCCGCTGGTCGTTTCGTGCTTTTACATAATTGACAATATAATTTCATAATATTTATGACTAAATGTTGCACGCGACTTCTTGCACGCAAAAGAAAATCCCGCGGTAACAGTACACTTTGCCGCAATAAAAAGTAGCCTATGTTTTAATCCAGAGCCTAAGCTACTAAGATACCAAATTTCATCAAAATCCGTTTTCCGTGAAAGAGTAACAAACATCTATCCATCTATACATCCTCACAAACTTTCACATTTATAATATTAGTAGGATTTGTCTGACGCGACGTTTAATATTATTTCGGTGCCAACCTTTGGCTTATGTCAACATGGCTGACATTTGTAGAGTCGCTTGGTCGCCCCAGTGACTCTGCTTTAACTATGGATTGACCATTATGAAAATATGTTTACATTAGAGATCAGTTCACGCAATATAAAGAACACAAACAACATTAAAAGTTGAACGTCGATCTGAGCGAAGTTGCCAGTAACTTCGAGCATAACAGTGAAGTTCGTGCATACGCCGCCATATTGGACTCATTTAAATTGTTATTTGCTCCTAACTTTTAGCTACAAATTCTTATACTTTAGAGAGCTTCTGTGTTTTACCCGACAACGACACCAAAAGGAAGGGTAATGATTTTGTCAGTATATGTATATGTCGGCTGATGGCTCATGATTTTGGATCTATTCCATTCAGACATAGGTACTGTGAGTGTATCTTGCAAAGAGAAGTAACAAACTTACAATATCACTCGTTTATTCGGATTCACAATTATTTAAACATTCACTAGGTACACTTTATAAAATCACTGTACTTTTATATACACAGGCTCTAAAACGAAACTATGGACAGTTCCTAGACTGGTTGCCCGCGCCACGACTGGCTGAGATCTGTCCTGTGGTAGCTCATCAAGTCCTCACTCCTAACGCGGTAGGCCCCACCACATCCTACCATGTCGCTTGTACGAACTTCAGACTAGACTCTGTCAAAGCGCGCCAAACGCGTTTCTTATAGATGGCGCACTTGTAGTTCCGTTTCTTCTTTATGACCGGATGCGACACGGCCATCCTGCGAGACGCACGTCCCTGTGCGTTAAACTGAAACAATGATAAGCCAGCACAGTATTTGCTCGACCATTCCTGACACGATCTGGTCTTAATGCTGATCTTTCATGTTCAAAAATAAAGCTTGACAATGCTTTATTCGCTTCAAAAATTGTTCGTTTTATTTTAAAATGATTTAGACTACTCACAATATCATTTAAACCAAAGAAAACATAAGATAGACAGCATTAATCCAAAATATCATTAGGACTTTACTAAGTAGGTTAATAGAAAAGTATCTCATCTCAAATCTTTACACAAAATTAATGCTAGTTTAAATCAAACCTGGATCAAGTACTATTGACGTTCAAAACAAAACATTGTCTAAATCACATTTTAAACCTCAACCAGACAAATTTAATATCAAAGTACTTATAGCATCTCAGAGTAATAACTGACTATAACATAATCAAACTACGCAATTAAGTCTTACAATTGATATCATATAGCCCCGTGATCAGCGATCACACCTCTCATTCTACCAAACCTTGGGCTTCCTGGTTTCGAACGAAACCCGACCTCCGCCAGAGTTGACTGCTTACCGCCTACTCACGGTAGTCAACTAAAAGTTGAAACCGATTTTTAACGAGCTACGGCTACACGACAACCCCTGGTACGGTCTATCAACTTGTAAACTTAATTACTCTCTAAAAAAAAATCACTACTATTTAGCTCCTCAACTTCGTCAGTTATAAGTACTCTGATTTTCGGGAATTCTTTGTAATTTATCATGAACGTACCTGTAAATGTGTCTGTTTGTTAAAGATTTCAAAAGATAACGATATCCATGTAAAAGTTATTCAATTTCGAACGGGTTTTGAATTTTGCGTTTATTTACTTTGGTTACGTTCTTTATTTTCTATCAAAACGAAGTCACCCAAATAATCTTTCAATTTACTTTAACCAAACAAATAAAATTCTAAACAATCGCAAAACACAGCAAAGATACCCTGGGTCATGTCACTTAAATCACTTTAACACAAATTCACCAGTAAGATCTCTAACACCACTGCCACAATGGTCACAGAACACAGTTCACAGACCCCGACCACCGTCAGTTACACGCTCCCCGCGCACCCTCGGATTGTGCACCATCCGAGTTGCCGGATACGTCTACATAACTGTACGATTGAACACAGTACGGTAGAAAGAGATTTTACTCGTCCCTTGATCACAACTTAAATTTGTTCATCATTAACCAAATCATTATCATCCTCGACCAATACATGACCCGATGGCATCTCTCTTTACTATCTTGCGCATACTTAAAGGTACGCTTAGAATTTACAGCTTTTAGTGTATAACGGTCTCTCTCAAAAATTTCTAATTTCGTCTGATTACGTCCCTTATTTTTCAATTAATAAAAATAACGAACCGAAAATCTATTTACTTCCGCCTTACTGCTTTTCAAAACGTGTATTATTGTAACTATTTTATTATCTCGATAACTGTGTAATACAATCAATGTTTCTTCTAAACTAAGATCTTTTAAAATGGGTTCATTTGAAAGACTATACAGAGTCATCACACTACAGTCACGAGATAAACAATTACGCTCACCAAATAATTTTAGTTCCAAATGTGATACTTCAATGAAGTACAGAGTGCAGATCCCTGGCCGCCGCGGCACCCTGTCGCACGGCCCACACCACCCGCTACGCTTCGTCGCGTCGCGTCACGCCGTGTCGCGTCGCGTCGCATCGATCTGTCCACAAAAATAAAACAGCACAAAAATTGTCCAAACTATGTACAATTACGATCTTTTTAGGGTTCGGTATTAAAGGGTTTTTATCAAGGAATAGAAAAATCGAAGACTGTCTGTCACCAGGTTATATCTCAAGAACTGGGATAGCTAGAAAATGGATTTCCTTTTTTTTTTTGAGATAAAAATGTCAGATTTGATTGAGCAATAAAGTTAATTTCATTTCCTTTCAACAATCTAACTGATTAAATGAGAAAAAAAAAGCTTTTAGCCTTATACAGTCTTACTATACCAGAAGACCTCCAAGTGCGTTTACAACCTTTTACATGATAACCAAGTTCACCGAAGTTCACCGAAGTCCACCGATGAGCTTTCTTATCCGCCTCAGTCACAGCCACTGGACCGTTGAACGTGTGCTGCCGCGATCACCATCAACACCAGCCATAGGCACCTGCTTACTGCATACCATAACTTCTGAAACCGTCAAATTATTTCTTTTAATCTCTTTTCATTTTGTTGTCAAACTATTATTTCCTATAATTTCCGTAACCTATAGTGATGCAAGCTTATGAACCTATCACATAAACAATATATTACGGGAGGTCACGACATTTTTGGTAACGATATCCAAAATGACTTATTTTAGATTGACAAGATAGAGAGCAACTCTCTGATGCCAAATATGTCGGTCTGCCTGCGTAAAGTAGTTGCGTTCTCTGTATAGGGCGCCTGAAAACCCAGTTATCATGACCAAAAAAAAATGATAAGGTAAATGGCTGAGTAAGTTATATTAGGTAAGTACTAGTTGTTCTCATATCAGTAGCGTAAAAACTGACCAAATATTCGGTTGCGTTATGAAGCAAAGAGCGTTCAAACGTGATTTATTGTGACCAAAAAAAAATGATAAGGTAAATGGCTGAGTAAGTTATATTAGGTAAGTACTAGTTGATCTTATATCAGTAGCGTAAAAACTGACCAAATATTCGGTTGCGTTATGAAGCAACGAGCGTTCAAACGTGACTTATTGTGACCAAAAAAAATGATCAGGTAAATGGCTGAAAATTACAAATCGTAAACTGTCAGTACGTACTAGCTTATTGGCACCAAAACTAACCAAATATTTGGTTGCAATTCATAGTTATCGGCGACCTATGTCTGAACGTATAAGAAAGTGCTTGCTTTAAAAACGAAAAACACACGCTTTTATGACCAGTGAGGAAACTTTTCATCGATGATTAAAATATCTAATCGCTAAAAAAATCTGAAATCTCACCCTGCTCCGTCATCAGACTCTCACCACCAACCAAGTGTAGCGATTTACATATGTACTTATCATGATCCCAATAATCGTGATCGTAGGGTCGTGGGTTCAAATTCCAACCCGGACCTTGTACCAATAAGTTTTTCAGAAGTTATATTCATTCTTGTCATAGTAACCGACGCACAGTGGTCCCGATTTTGACGCTCCATACTCATAGAACTCGATTCTTAAAAATCGTTGTTTTTTTCGCTCAAGAACGTTTCGGGGCATTGTTTAAATATAAATATTAGGATATAAAACTCTTAGGTTTATTTGTGTGCGTAAAATTAACGTTTCAATTTTTTTTTCTACGGACGAAAACATTCAAATTCATTTTATTCAAAACTGATTGAAAGTGACACCTTGGTTTTCACAGGGATTGTTGTCCTACACGAGACGAATCTTACAAGCTATAATACATTTACTAGTTTTTGCCCGTTTGGACGTGGAATAAACGTGAAATTTTTCTATGGACGAAATCATTCAAATACATTTTATTCAAAACTGATTGAAACTGACGTCTTGGTTTTCACAGATATTGTTGTCCTACACGAGATGAATCCTACAAGCTTTATTACATGTACTCGTTTTTGCCCGTTTGAACGTGGAATAAATGGAAAAATTTTCTATGGACGAAATCATTCAAATTCATTTTATTCGATACTGATTGAAACTGACATCTTGGTTTTCACAGCGATTGTTGTCCTACATGAGTCGAATCCTACAAGCTACAGTACATGTACCAGTTTTTGCCCGTTTGGACGTGGGAACATAAATGGTTAATTTTTCTATGGATGAAATCACTCAAATTCATTTTATTCGAAACTGATAGAAACTGACATCTCGGTTTTCACATGGATCGTTGTCCTATATGAGATGAATCCTACAAATTATAATACATGTATCTGTTTTTGCCCGTTTGGACGTGGGAACATAAATGGGTAATTTTTCTATGGACGAAATCATTCAAATTCATTTTATTCGAAACTGAATGTAACTGACACCTTGGTTTTCACAGGGATTGTTGTCCTATACGAGACGAATCCTACAAGTTATAATACATGTACCCGTTTTTGCCCGTTTGGACGTGGGAACATAAATGGAAAATTTTTCTGTAGATGAAATCATTCAAATTCATTTTATTCGAAACTGAAACAAACTGACATCTTGGTTTTCAAAGGGATTGTTGTCCTATACGAGACGAATCCGACAAGTTATAATACATGTACCTGTTTTTGCCCGTTTGAACGTGAGAACATAAATGGAAAATTTTTCTATAGATGAAATCACTCTTGAGTCGTTTTATCTTCCAAACAGGCAAAAACGGGTACATGTATTATAAATTTTAGGATTCGTCTCGTATAGGACAACAATATCTGTGAAAACCTAGATGTCAGTTTCTATCACTTTCAAATAAAATGAATTTGAATGATTTCGTCCATAGAAAAATTACCTATTTATATTCCCACGTCCAAACGGGCAAAAACAGGTACATGTATTATAGCTTGTAGGATTCCTCTCGTGTAGGACAATAATCGCTGTGTAAACTAAGATGTCAGTTTCAATCAGTTTGGAATAAAATGAATTTGAATGATTTATTCCATAAAAAATTACCGCTTTATGTTCCCACGTCCAAACGGGCAAAAACGGGTACATGTATTATAACTTGTAGGATTCGTCTCGTATAGGAAAACAATCTCTGTGAAAACCAAACTGTCAGTTTCTATCAGTTTCGAATAAAATGAATTTGAATGATTTCGTCCATAGAAAAATTACTGATTTATATTCCCACGTCCAAACGGGCAAAAACGGGTACTTGTATTGTAGCTTGTAGGATTCGTCTCGTGTAGGACAACAATCCGAGTGAAAACCAAGATGTCAGTTTCAATCAGTTTCGAATAAAATGAATTTGAATGATTTCGTCCATAGAAAATTTTCCCGTTTATTCCACGTCCAAACGGGCAAAAACTAGTACATGTATTATAGATTATAGGATTCATCTCGTGTAGGACAACAATTCCTGTGAAACCCAAGGTGTCAGTTTCAATCAGTTTCGAATAAAATGAATTTGAATGATTTCGTCCATAGAAAAAAAAATTTAAACGTTCATTTTACGCACACAGATAAACCTAAGAGTTTTATATCCTAATATTTATACTCAAACAATGCCCTGAAACGTTCCTGAGCGAAAAAAACAACGATTTTTAAGAATCGAGTTCTATGAGTATGGAGCGTCAAAATCGGGACCACTGTGCGACGCTCTTACGGTGGAGGAAAGCACCGTGACGAAAACCTGTTTGGAGGTAGGTACTCCACTTTGGAGGTCTTGTCGAGGCAGTTTAGGTAGAGAGTAAAACTCGATCTACAATTGTGAAGTGAATTGAAGTAAATAATTTATTTACAAAATATACACGTATTTATACAAAAATTTAACCTAATTATTATAATTAAACTTAGAATTTACAAACATAAAAATCGCTTTTGATTGGCTGTTTGTTTACAACCTTAAAAGGTTGTTTGTTATTGGCTGTTCGTCTGTGCATGCTTCTGCGCCATCTCTACACACCGCCGCTGTGTCGCGACACGCGACGCTTGGGTATAAATATACCCCGCGATGCCGGGCGTCGTTCATTTCGAACGAGCCGCCGCGGGAACACGACGCCACGCAGTACCTCGGCGCACCGACTGTTGCCGTGTGAAGAATGAAGATTGTTTGTGATGTGTAGTGCTTCAAAGTGAAATTCTTAATAAGAAAAAGTCCTTTTTGGGGCTGCAACGCTGTCAAGATGAATGAAGATGTTTCCAGTCACGGATTAATACTCGGATATTCGTTTTATTCGTACGAATGTCGTGTTCTTTGTTTCGATCGACAAACGACGTAAAAACGCTCTTATCAGAGCGATGTTCTTGTTTCACGTACTTCGAGCGTATGCTACACCTGCATGTATCAACTTTATCAGAATAGGTCATCCCAGCATTAAGACGTAAAAAGGCTGAACCGTCAATTTTGATAACGCTAGTTACCTATCTATACCTACTAAATAGGCACCAGTACGCGCAACTTTGCAGCTCCCCCTCTGACGCCATTAGATTCTTTACAATGACACGTAATCTTGTCTGCGTTTTCAAACTTAGCTTGTTCTTATTTGTTAGACTACGAAACGGTAGTAGAAAAAGAAAACTCTGGTAAGTAATTGGGAGTTTTTTTTAAATTAGGTAGGTATGCACTGCATACTATGCAGTGATAGTGATAAAAATAACTGTAACCTAAACAACCTTATACCCATGAATTGCAACAAAATATTTGGTCAGTTTTTGGTGTCACTAAGCTAGCACATACTGATACTTTACACCAGCCATACTCAAAGTGTGTTCCGCGGAACCCTGGGGTTCCGCGAAGCCCCTGTAGGGGTTCCGCGAGAATTTAGAGAAAAAAATCAACAAAACACCTGTCTCTGGTCAAACGTTTCTACGCGTCGTATGAAGGCGCAGCTAAACTTAGTCACCAATCACAACAGTAACAGCCAATCGGGCGATGAAGCGACACTCAGTCAACGATTAGCGTTTGGAGCGATAAGTACTTAAGAATAGCTATAAGTACGAGTACCAGCGAATTGAGAACTTTAAACGAAGTATTTATTGTTCTACTGCTGTATTCTGATTGTATCAGTTTTGTACATTCATTCTTCTTTCTTCAACTCTTTTACGCAGTAACGATCGTGCGTTATTTTCACCCAACCATCCTGATTTTTACCATTATTAATAAAGAAGAACGGAACGTTGGCTTAAAAGCGTTAAACGAGTTGCAACAACGTTTTTAGGAAAAAAATTTTGCTCGCTCGCTTCGCTCGCTCGCGTTGACTATAAAAACATATTATTTAGTACCGATGTTCAATATAGCCGGTTGATTTTATGGTATTTTTCCGAAGTTCACCGTTATTCAGTGTTTTACTTTAACGTTTGAACAGACTTTGACCTGTAAAATAGGGAAAATTTTTCTTTTTCTTTTTTTTTAATTTTTATGTTTCCGAATTACAGGTTTAAAGCAGAAAGAAACAGGTAAAAACGAAAAAAATTGGGGTCCATAATGTGCCCAGGGCTTCTAATAGGTTAAAGACTTTATTTTCTTTTACTTGTTATGTAGTAACTAACTTATTACATACTAATAAGTTGTAACTGTTACATTGTACTTTTATTATGCTTATTTATAAGGAATATATTTATAAAATAATTGTTTTATTGTAGGGTTCCGTCAAGTATTTCGCCTTCCAAAAGGGTTCCGTCACAAAAAAAGTTTGAGAACCGCTGCTTTACACTATGTTGTTTTCAGCCATTTAACTGATCGTTTTTTTTTGGTCACGATAAGTCACGTTTGAACGCTCGTTGCTTCATAACGCAACCGAATATTTGGTCAGTTTTTACGCTACTGATACGAGAACAACTAGTACTTACCTAATATAACTCACTCAGCCATTTACCTTATCATTTTTTTTTGGTCACAATAAATCACGTTTGAACGCTCGTTGCTTCATAACGCAACCGAATATTTGGTCAGTTTTTACGCTACTGATATGAGAACAACTAGTACTTACCTAATATAACTTACTCAGCCATTTACCTTATCATTTTTTTTTGGTCATGATAACTGGGTTTTCAGGCGCCCTATACAGAGAACGCAACTACTTTACGCAGGCAGACCGACATATTTGGCATCAGAGAGTTGCTCTCTATCTTGTCAATCTAAAATAAGTCATTTTGGATATCGTTACCAAAAATGTCGTGACCTCCTAATCTAATATTATCATGTTGTTTTTGTACTTTTAACCATTTCAATCCGCCTAGTCTAAAAAAAAAAAAGTAATAGACAGACAAACATGTAATGTTCCTTTACAGCTTATAACAACGATGTCATAAGCTGACAAAAGTTTTCTCGCGAGTCGCGAATGTCCTAGAACTTATTATCATGTTAACATCTAACAGTTATTTTAAGATACTTTCAGAATAAATAACAACATAAATGACATTATTAAAAGTCACTTTTGAAACCGACCAATGGTTAATTTCTCCTGCGTCATGTACAGTAATACCAAATAAGAAACAAGACTATGTACAAACTGTACGTAAACAAACTACAAAGTTGAGCTTCAATATTTAATAGGTAGGTAGACGTAAAATTTAATTGAAGTCGTTTCAAACTAATACCGTCTAAATAACTTTTGTAAAATATACGGCAACAGATTTCGTTTATGCAGTGCACCAGCTATTGTTTTTCAGGAATACCTGCAATTGATAAGGGCTGTCTATGTTTTCGCAAGTGTTGTTTACAACTTGCGCGAGCAGGTACGCGCGTATGACTTGTAATTTTATTACAAAGTTCAATGTGTGATATCACTAAATGGAATGTCGATAATGATTTTTAATTACCAGAAATAATTTAGCTTTTTAGTACCTAGTACTGCTATATTCAAGCGTAATCCACTTCGGTTATGCAAACAGTAATAATTATGAGTCTGTAAGATGTATGTCGTATGAACTGAGTATTCGTTTTTACTTTGCTTTAATTTCTGCTCATTTACTTTGTTTCTTTTTCATAATACTTTGGTTATAAAACCAGAATAATTTAGAACCCTATAATGAAATAAGTAAAGTTCGATACAACCAGTTCGCATCATTGTGAAGCGACTAGACCAGTCCACCAGAGGCACAATTCACATCCATTTGGCACCGCCGCCATGGAGGTAGCCTGCGCTCTGCCGCTGCTCGGTCACGCAGCGCCGCTTGTTGTCCCTTTGGCGCGGCTATGCACCGCCCAGTCGAACGTCCCTCTGCACATAAAACGAACACAGCAAAACAACTGAACACTAAATTGTTAAGGTTATTTTGAGATATAAGCAAGCTATTTCATGAACACTTGAAACACGAGATAAATCACTAGTGTATAGGTCTTAAAAATTATTGCGAGAATAAAAAGTTGGCTACCGCCTTTTACCAAAACCACCAAATAGATAACCAAAGCCTGTAGTTGATGCGCCACCGCGCTCGTGTCACCACCATAAACGTCACGTCACTGTCGTCATCACGTCCCTGCTGTCCTTACTTTAACAAAGGGTTATTGGTACAAGGTCACCTTGCAGCATTCAATTCACTGCTGTCCCATAGTTTCACAATTACACCGTCTGCATGGCGTGCTGCCTTGTTGTACATACTGCCAAACTCGATCCACATCAATCGCAATGATTATTATCACTTTTTGCAGCCTTTGTGCGGGCTAGATTACACTTTTTTTTCTACTACCCACATTTTTTCCGAACAAGCATTTTTTACACGACTTGATCGCGATTCTGATGTATTTTCAGGGTCAAGTCGCCGTTTTAAATTTGAACACGATTTTACTTCTTGTACTAACTTATTTCGAGCTATAAAGAGCTAGAAATAGTTCACGAAAATATTGACAAGTCATACCTGCATGTGAAATTTGTGATACCCATGAATGCTTCCTTTCAAAGCTTTACTAAGAGCTATAGCCGAGGTCGAACCTTGTGGCGGTTGGTCGACAAAACATCGTTAATGAGCAGTATCATGTTCTTCTGCTGCATTTCAAACAGGGCGCGCCATTGGGTATCAGATCCCAATTCTGATGTCGGCTAATGGCTCATGATTTTGGATCTATTCCATTCAGACATAGGTACTGTGAGTGTATCTTGCAAAGAGAAGTAACAAACTTACAATATCACTCGTTTATTCGGATTCACAATTATTTAAACATTCACTAGGTACACTTTATAAAATCACTGTACTTTTATATACACAGGCTCTAAAACGAAACTATGGACAGTTCCTAGACTGGTTGCCCGCGCCACGACTGGCTGAGATCTGTCCTGTGGTAGCTCATCAAGTCCTCACTCCTAACGCGGTAGGCCCCACCACATCCTACCATGTCGCTTGTACGAACTTCAGACTAGACTCTGTCAAAGCGCGCCAAACGCGTTTCTTATAGATGGCGCACTTGTAGTTCCGTTTCTTCTTTATGACCGGATGCGACATATATTTGTTCCATTGTAGCGCCTAACTACTGATCCGATTTAACTAATGAGGTATCAATAAAGGTAGATTCATAATAATAGCCCGGGTATCATTGGCTAGAATATAATTTACCTAGCCAGGTTATAGGTTTTATTAAAAAATATATACCTATATTTACTTTGTGATATAGTTGAATAATTTGTTTTTGTCACACCCGTTGTGGTTTTAAGGATCGCTCTTCAAGTTTTAGGTAGGTAAATAACTTGATACTGTAGATTTATAATGGGCAGAGTTACACCTAACTCGGGCCGTACGCGTTTTGAATTGGACCATAGATTAAACAGACATTATGTACTAGTATAGATACGTCACTCTGACTCTGACAGTTCAGGACTGTCTCTGTTTCCTGGTCTATACTACCCGCTAGGTGGTTTTACTGTCTGATATTTTTTGAATAAATATAATAATAATAATAGAATGATAATAGTAACAAAAGTCCTAGATAATAGACTACTACCAATAAAACATCAGAATTATCATATTCCTGATCGTCGTATCGTATAAAATATTCGTGAGTATACAAACTCCTGACGTTTTTGAGACCTCGATCTAGAAGCCATCTTAGGGACCGTTCACACTGCAATGATACGCGGCGCTGCATTTTTAAAATAGCTATTAAAAATTGAACTTTATTCACTTCACATTAAGACAATACACGTTTCATAATATGACATCAGTCATAACTGCATAGTCATAACGTGTACTATTTAACAGCCTCCGTGGTCTAGTGGTTAGAGCATTGGCTCTCGACTCGGAGGTCGTGGGTTCGATTCCCGCATTGGAACAACAAAAAAAAATTGTTTCCAAGTTTGGTTAGGACAATGCAGGCTGATCACCTGATTGTCTGACAAGAAAGATGATCCATGCGTCGGATGGGCATGTAAAAAGTCGGACCTGCGCCTGATCTCTAGTCAGTCGTGTCGGTTATCCGTCCCACTGAATTATGAGAGTAAAGGAAGAGAGAGTGCTCTTGTGTACTGCGCACACACTTGGGCACTATAAAATTACTCCTGCGTAACTGGCCTGGTTTCAAATCGGCCACCATCACCGAAATCGGTGTGGGGAGTTATTATGCAGCGCGGCGCAACTTGACATTCGAACTCTTACAATGAAACGTGTATCTTCTCGTGTAATCAATAAGGTTCAGTTTTGAATAGCTATCTTAATAACCAAGAGCATGTCAGGGCATGTCTAAGGAGGGTTCTGTAACTATAAACGCGTAATATGCTTTTTTTTTTAATTACTTCAAAATTTACTGTCCGATTTGGTTCATAATAATTTTCCTAAAGAGTTTTTAGCATGGTCTATCAGCATGGAAATTTGCAAGTTTCTATCTCCTATAGTTTAAAAATGCTAGGGGGGGGGACCAACTTACAAACTAGTTTGGAGGCCGATTACTCGAAAATGGTCAACTTTATAAAAAAGTAACGTATGAAACCTTGCCTTTATTTTTCAAGACCTATTCTACGATACCCCACATGATGGGGTAGAGTGAAAAAATATTTTTCATCCCCACTTCACATGTATGGAGAGCCACCCCTAAAATATAAAATTATTATTTTTTTATGATCCCGAAACCGTGATCTATACACAATCTATAACTGCACCAAATTTCATCAATTTATATTCATAATTACAGGAGCTAGAGGCGCGGACAGACAGACAGACAGACAGACAGACAGACAGACAGACAGACAGACAGACGGACAGAGCGAAACTATAAGGGTTCCTTAAGTATTACGGAACCCTAAAAATGTAGCTATTGGTCGCTAATCGTGTCGTTTCGGTGTGGATATACCCTTATTTGTCATCCATACTAATATTGTAAATAGAAAAGTGTTTGTGTCTGTCTGTCTGTTTGTCCGTCTTTCACGCCAAAGCTAATAAACCGATTTAAATGAAATTTGGTACACAGATAGTCTAGAGCCGCGGGATAATGTACGGGTTCCCGTGGGATACTTTATTTACAGTTTCACGTAAAAACTACTAAACTAATTATCATGAATTTGGCACAGGTATAAAGTAGACCATGGGGAAGGACAAAGGCTACTTTTTACCGCGGGACATATAAGGTTCCCGTGGGTTACTGTTCTTACGCAAGCGGAGCCGCGGGCATCAGCTAGTCTGTTATACTAGTAATATAAGCGAATTTTCAAAACTCTTAGTACCTACCGTCTCCTTTTCTGAGACGCCACTGTTCTTTGCGTAGTGGTACAATATTCATGTATGGGAGTTTCATCGTAAGTATATATTTTACTCTGTGGCTTCACCCCCCTGAATTAGTCGTAACTCGACGTAAAGTGGAACAAATTTATTGCCGACCTACTTAGGATGTACCTAATCGTTAACGTGCGTACTGCGTGGCAATTTTAAGGTTGTCGAGTATGGAATTGTGTATATTCCAAACTAGCTGTTGTCCGCAGCTCCGCCCGCGTCAATATAGTATCCCTCGGGAACACTGTACTTTTTAGGGATAAAAAATAACTTATGTTTTAATCCAGGGCCCAAACTATTACGATACCGAATTTCATCAAAATCCGTTCAGTATTTTTTGCGTGAAACAGGAACAAACATCCATACATCCTCACAAACTTTCACATTTATAATATTAGTAAGATGTGTTTATTTGTTAAGCTTTCTATCGTGACTGCTTTATAAAGCTATTCCCTGCGAATTGTACATTTTATAGCTATAAAATAGCCATAAAAATGTACAATTAGCCTTACAAAATATAAGTTTACATTCTATAACTATCAACCTGATCAACCTGGCCCCATGCTATTCGAAGAACTTGACCAGACAACGGGAAGTATATTTAATACTTTTATACTGTACATGTATTTAATTTTTTTATATTGTTATACCCCAGTTACGCCGTAAACTTTTTGTTCCCATGGCGGAATTCGAACCCTTCGGCTTTGGCACCGACACGCTCGTCGCTAAACCATTGAGCCTCAGAGGTCGTCATTACATTGTACATTTAGTACCTTTGCGATGAATTTAATTATCAAAGATTGTTGAGTAATTTTTTTTTCTTAAGTCATAAAATATGGCGATTTTTTTTTATATTGACTCACCAACAGTACAGCATTAAAGATAAAATGAGTTCTAATGATAGGTGAAGTGCACTTTTGGCGACAGTGAATATGGCGACAAATATAGTTCTACGAGGGCGGCACTGAAAATTTCGGGAATCAAGGAAGTGACACAACATTACTATTTAAAAATGTATTTATTGCTTTTCGAAGTATTCTCCGCGAAATTTGACACATTTTTCCATACGATGGAACCAATCATTGAAGCAACCATTCCATTCGGAAGTTGGTTTTGGATGGGGCTTCATCACCAAATGCAGAAATCATCCGGTCAACACACTGTTTTTGTGTTAAACCACTTCGAAAGTCATAATAAATCATCGCTCTAGAATTTTCTCGAGTCAATTCCATTTTCACAACCACTAAACAAGTTTGATAAGACCTTGTGACAAGACCGAGAATCTTTTTTTAAATAAATAAACGGTATTTGATTATTAAAACCAAGGAGTTTTAAATTAACATACATGTACATAATATAGTCACGCCTTTTTCCCGTAAAGGGGTAGGCAGAGACCACTTTTTGCCACTTGCTAGATCCTAACATACTCGTTTCGCTTCCGCTTTTCACCTCCGCGAGAAACGAGACGTGATGGGCGGTGAACCACATCGCCGCCATTTTGGATAATTAAATTATTTTTATGATTATCCATTGCGTTTCCACGGATTGTTGGAGAGGGTAGGAATAGGGAAAGGGAAGGATAGGTGGTTTGGAAGATTGGTAAGTTAGAGTGGGAACAGGAACAGACAGAACAGGAATGACAGGAACAGTGGAAATATTCCATTCCCGATACTTTTAGTGCCTATGTATAATGTGATAGTGATGGTGTTATAAGACGTTCTCTCTAGAATTATTTTACTATATGGCCCTTTTATCATAATCACTAATTATTCATAAAGAAATGCCTTTTATATCGAGCAGGGGTTCGCAACTGATAATATAATCTGCAAGTAACATTAAAGACGACGGATGTAGCTAATGTACAAAGTTACGCAGACATAAACCGCAGTTCCTTTAAATACAATCAATTATATCTCTAACATCACCGTAATAAAGTCTGTTTTCGCATGCGAAGTTCGTGATCAGACGTAAGGCGAAGGTATTCCGTGTACATCGGTTTCACAACTAAAATGCTAACATATAGCGACCCTTTTATTGAATTCGGCTTATTGCGTGAGTAATGGTTCTGACTTTCCGTATTTAAAATAATACCTCGAAAGGTTGAGTTGCCCTGAAATAATTTATGATCGGCTTTTGACCATATTTGACGCTTCGAGATCCGGAATATGGCGGGGCCTGGTAAATTCAGAGCTCTGTCCTTAACGAACAATCGAAGTGTCAAACTGTCATGTATACTTTTGACATTTGACCCGAGTCTCGACACATGTGTGTTCGATTTTCAGCTGTATTGTATAACGTAAAGTTTTATTTTCAATGCTACGAATTTTCCACAGTCTACTGATTCCGGATCATATATTCCCAGTCTTAATCTTACCCGTACGAGATAAAAGTGTGGTCTATTGCCTACATAATAATAATGCCAGTAAAACAGCAGACAGCAACTCGCTGAGAGCGCTCATATAAATCAGTGTATTCAATTTGGTGGTTACACGCCGCGGCGGCTGCGGCGAAATCGATTCTGTCGCTTGTCCACACGATTGTTCCCGATTGTTCTAGAATCGAGACCTTTGTTAACGTTCGATTTTTAAATAGATTGGATTTTGCGGACATGTCCTGTCTGAAGAGCTTTTTACCCGACTGCGGCGAAGCGAAAAGGAAGGGTAATGATTTTGGCAGTCCATGTATGTATGCGTATGCTTGTTCCACTGTAGCGCATAAACTACTGATCCGATTTTAATTAATGATATTTCACTAAATTCGTAATAATAGCTCGGCTAACATAGGCTTTTATACAATTTGCGTTTTGGCTTTTGATAAGGTATTTATTTGCAACTATGATTGAGGAAAGGATTAAAATGTTTGTGAAATTATTATAAAGTTACTTCACAAAATATGTTATATAAGTTATAATGCCTCAATATGTAAATTCTAAGTCCCTTTAGTCTTCTTAGAGCCTGTTTCACAATCGTCTAATTTGTGCGATTGGCTTATTCCGAACTTTTGTCGCTGCTTAGTTTATATAGAGCGACTGAAACGAAACATGTATATTATCTGACGCTTACCTTTAGGTAGGTAGATTATATGAAATAGATTCCTTAGTATGTCATAAAACCCAGAAAATATCTTAACAGGCAGACTTAGTTATGTTTTTTTTTAAGTTAACCAGAAATAAACACTAACATCATGGAAGAAATCTTACTCTCAGATCTTTGCTTCAACGTAAAGATAAGATTGGTAATAGCTTCCTTAATAGAGCCATTAGACCAGCCATAAGATGAAAATCGCTTTACACCGCCGTTGATCGTGCGCACGTGTAAAAACGTAGTTCAAACACTTCTGCAGTTGCGTGGTCAATTTGTGTTTAAATATTTGAAGCGTCCTAGTCCAAAGGAAATTGTTTAAAAACTTGTCGAACGAAACTTTGTCGATATTGTACCTTTTTAGGTACAGAAACAAAAAAGATATCCGCGAACCCCATAGAACATGAAAGTGGCCTGAAAATACGAGACGCGTCGCCCAGTAGTCCATAACTATCTAGTGAAGACATAAACATTTTACGAGCGTTCACGGAGTGTTTAGATCGCGGACTATTCCTCTTTATGTGCAGTTCGCGCCGTGTCACTGATAAACTAAAATCGTAAAACCTAATACTAAAGATTTAATCTTATCGTCCTTCGGCGCGAATGTAGCGGCTCCGAAATACCGCGGTGTGAAAGCCGCCTTTGGTATTTTTGTTTCAGTAAGAATACCAAATGTCATGGGATACTCATCCCAACTTACCCGTCCGGTAGTTGTGGTATAGTATACGGGTATGCGACCCCGGCATCCCTAGCTTTACTGTCCCATGACCCATCCCTCCTGGGTGGTAATATCCTACATTTCCTATTTCCCACTCTAACTTACCAATCTTCCAAACCACCTATCCTTCCCTTTTCCTATTCCTACCCTCTCCGCCAATCCGTGGGAACGCAATGGATCATCGTAAAAATTAATTTAATTATCCAAAATGGCGGCGATGTGGTTCGCCACCCATCTCGTTTCTCGCGGAGGCGAAAAGTGGCCCATGGAGAGCCGCTTCGCTACGTTGAATGTAAGAGGAGGAATGGATGGTAAGAATGAAAGTGGGCGAAGCGAAATAAGTATGTAAGGATCGTAGCAAGTGAAAAAGAAGTGGTATCTGCCTACCCCTACGGGAAAGAGGCGGTTTCTGCCTACCCCTACGGGAAAAATGCGTGATTATATTATTATTATATGTAAGGGTACCGAAGGCGCATAATAGGTTTGGTTTTTATTGAACTCACACATGTTACTCCTCTAGTGTTATCGGGGATCGTCTGCTCGTTTCCCGATATTTCCTATCTTCTATCTCCCTTACTAATAAAAATATTTACACCACGGATAACTTAAACAACGTTGCTATCTTTTTCTATTAAGTTACATTTCCGACGTATTAGACAAATACAACAACGGTGTTTAAATTATTCGTTGTGTAAATAGTTTATTTAGTAAGGCCGGGGTTAATATTTGAAAGGCAAAGTTGATTGATTGATGTATCAACGCACAGACCAAACCTAGAAATTTGAAATTTTGCACTCGTATTTCTCATATGACGTAGGCATCCACTAAGGAAGAATTTTCCAAAATTCAAACCCCCAAGGGTTAAAATATGGGATGAAATTTAAAATCAAATTTTACACGGACGAAGCCGCGGGCAATTAATGCTAGTTCCATATACCTAAAAGATTTAATCGTTAGACAGATTGAAAATATTTAAGTAAGGGTTAGTCACTCCGAAAAGTGCAGTTTGACCTTCGAACTCTTGCAATTAAACGTGTATCTTGTGCCGCGAATAGAGTTCAATTTTGAATCGCTATCCTTAAAATGCAGCGCTACGTCTCATCGCGTCTCGTTTCGGTGTGGACTGAGCTTAAGGCAGGCTGACAGTGGGGTAAATGACACGGATATTTTGGTTAGGTGAGGTGATAGTTAATTTACCTATTTTCGGTAATTTTATGTTTGATTTTTTGCCTATATCTATATATTTTTTTTGTTTCAGGTAAGAATGTGGAATCTATCGCCTTAACCACAAGCAACGAAAGATTATATGTCGCAAGTATATTTTCTTATACAATACTATAACCATTGACCAAATTAGAATTACAATCTCAAGGTACCCATAAATTTCAAAAATTGGCACAATATTGTAAATTGGTAATATATAATTAGCTTCAAAATGTAAGGAGTCTACATTTTTTTTATGTAATGAATCAGGAAACGAGCAGACGGATCGCCTAATGGTAAGCGATTACCTCCGCCCATGGACACTCGCAACACCAGAGGAGTTACACTTGTGACTCCTCTGGTGCTGCGACTTGCGTTCCTGGTCCTTAAAATTCCCAATCCCCCCCATGGGCGTCCGGTAACCTCACTCACTCGGCGAAACACAACGCAAGCGTTATTTCACGCCGGTTTTCTGTAAGGCCGTGGTATTTACCCGGTTGAGCCGGCCCATTCATGCCGAAGCGTGGCTCTCCCACGGTACATTTGTACATATTTTGTAACATGTTACAGTAAGGGTCAGTTCGTACCGTGACGACACGTTTCATATGACATCAGTCATACACTGCTCTTGCGCTATGTAACGCAGTGCAACATGACATTGAAACTCTTACAATGATACGATTTTCATTCATTCATATAATCACGCCTCTTTCCCATAGGGGTAGGCAGAGACCGCCTCTTTCCCGTAGGGGTAGGCAGAGACCACTTCTTTCCACTTGCTACGATCCTTACATACTTGTTTCGCTTTGTCCACTTTCATTCATACCATCCATTCCTCCTCTTACATTCAACGTAGCGAAGTGGCTCTCCATGGGCCACTTTTCGCCTCCGCGAGAACGAGACGTGATGGGTGGCGAACTGCATCGCCGCCATTTTGGATAATTAAATTATTTTTATGATTATCCATTGCGTTCCCACGGATTGGTGGAGAGGGTAGGAATAGGGAAAGGGAAGGATAGGTGGTGTGGAAAGGAAGACTGGTAAGTTAGAGTGGGAAATAGGAATGTAGGATATTACCGCCCAGGAGTGCACGGGATAGGACGGTAATAGCTAGGGAGCCGGGGTCGCATACCCGTATACTATACCACAACTACCGGACAGGTAAGTTGGGATGAGTATCCCTGGTATGAGTATCCCTTACAATGATACGATTACCTAATAATAATCTTCTTGTGTAATTAATAAAGTTCAATTTTGAATAACTTATCTTAAAAATGCAACGCCGTGTCGTGTTTCGTTTCGGTGCGAACTAACCCAAAGCACGTAAATTCATTTCAAAACTGTGTCAAAACAAATCACATACATTATACTACACGTAAAATTAAATCAATAGTAGAATAATTGTTTTCTAACTTCCACGTAGAGTCGTTTTGAACATTAAGTTGTTTGTAACGACTTTAGTTTTAAATAGTACTGTTTTTGAAGTTAAAATTCAGAACTAACAAATGTAAAAACTCCGCCAAGAAAATGCGAAAATGATTCGGTGCAGATGGGTACGGTCTGCAAGAACTGAAAAGAGAAAAATTGCATTTCAATTTGAAACCCTCGACGAAAATAGAGACCTGTATAAGTTTCACGTATCTGTCTGTATGTCTGTCCGTGGCATTGTAGCTTCTAAACGAATAAACCGATTTTGATATACTTTTTATTTGTTTGAAAAGCTGACATGATTGAGTGAGTCGCTACTTGAAAATTCGGGGGTTTAATGTTTGTATATTATATAATAAAATTTAAAATGTTTCAATTTTTTTTATTAACTAAGTTGGTTCGCAGTTGTAATTGTGATAACCTTAGTTTATATTTTATATTTTCAGTTATAATATTAAAGACAATCCCCCTTACTAATAATCGCTGTATAAGCTTTGAATAGTTATACAGTGTTTTGTCTCCTTCTATCGAATTCAAAATATCACTTGTGTGACGTGAACAAAACACTGTTTAACCATTCAAAGCTTCTACAGCGTTTATTAGTAAGCCCCAATAGGTATAGGGTATCAATCAATCAATCAAATCTTTTATTTGCGAGAATTTGGTATAAATGGTGTTACAATCATTATAATACTCGTATTACAAACATATTCTGCTACATATATCGTGAAAATATATATGAAATAAATTTAAGTTAAAATACATAATAGGTATGTTGTAGGAGTCATAAGTTAATATTATTATTGTACTAGAATATTAATAATAATAGGTAGCTAGACGTATAATAATAGTTAGTCTTTTACAAAAAGATGATTAAAAATGAATATGGTTTCTTATAAGAACCATTTTTAAGATCGAAACATGCCTATATAATTATATTACCAACAGAAAGCCGTCTTTAAAGTACATAAACAAAATAAAAAAAAATTAAGTACCCCTCGAATTGTCAAGCAGTGAACGAGTTGATGATGACGAATTATAGCTAAGAATACCTATTCGATTATGTCCGTTTCCAAAAAAAAATATTAAAATCTGTTCGTCTGTCTGGGAGCTAAGATGCCACGGACAGACACACACACACACACACACGTCAAACCTATTACACCCCTGTGTTGTCGTCGGGGATTTAAAGTAATATTAATATTTTAAAGTAGGCTCATAAAAATTATATTATGTAACAAACATAATCCATACCTTCCCACAATTTTATGCCGCCCGTAAACAAACGAAATGACGTCACAAATCGGTGGCTGCGGACCGTACGTCATTAAAGAAATTTATACTTAACGTGCTGAGCACCGGCTGCTGGTAAGTGCTATTAGCTGGGTGCTTATTGGCTGTGTGGAGCTGATACGTGGAGTACAGAATCTGTGTGGATTTTGTATTGTTGGAAGCTTGTTGCTTTTGGACATTTTATAAAAAGGTTTAATGTGTTCCAAGGTGTTTAAAAAGTTGGCGCTTCTCTCTGAACCTACTAATCTATACTAATTTTATAAAGAGGCAAGATTTGTTTAAACATACAAAATATTTGCATCGAATAGACTCCGAAACTACTGAACCGATTTTGTAAAATTTAGCAATTAGCACAAATATAGATTTGACTACAAGGAATAACATAAGCTACTTTTTATAATGGCCAAATATATGGTTAGCGCAAGATATTTTTTCGTGCGCATTACCTAACTAGCGGGCAACGTCTAGTACACTGAAAATTATTAAAGCTAAGGACGCCTTTACGAAAAGTTGTTTAACAATGATATCTTATCTTTAGAAATGTCCTATGCAATAAATGCAGACATTGGCCAAATAAACCTTTATTATGCTATCTACAGACACACGAATTTGGTACGGAGCGTACAGCGAACCATATCCGGAGACCAAATTCGGTGTCGCTACACACGCACCGATTTGGTACGGTGCAGTGAAGCGAAACGCTCGACACTCGTGTGTTCGATTTTATGCTCTATTACATTAGCACAGAGTTCTATTTACAGTGCGGTTTTTAAACGACGACGATGATTCCCGCAATTCATTGATAACGGGCAGTGATACCAACACTTTAAAAAATATTTCTCCCCAAATTTTACCCCTGATTACTTATACCATTGACAGGTCTAAGAGATAATAAGAGAGATAAGAAAGAAAGGTTATGTGTTTAATATAAAGACTTACGCGTGAGTAACATAAAACTAACTTGTCTTAATCTGATTTCACTCCCAATATATTTTCATATCCCTGGCTATATACACACATTAAAATAATTTTTATTATTACATACAAATTGATTCATAAGGAGTAAACTCTAAACATCCTGTCCCCTAGTAAACCCCCGTAGATATTTTCCCTAATTTTGGGGGGTACATCCCTAAGTTGGCAACACTGATACCGTTGTACGGCCTAACCGCCGGACTGCTCTACACACGCACGGATATGGTACGGAGCGGACCAGATCCGATGCGGACAACGGTGAACTCTTCGCCTTCTTCTTATGTTCGCCGGACTGCCCTACACACGCTCGGATCTGGTACGGAGCGTACCAGATCCGCTGTACGCTCTGTACCAAATTCGTGTGTCTGTAGACACCATTAAGAATCGAAATCTAAAAGAATATCTTTAAATATCATGACATAATAATAATTGATTAAAAGTTTAAACTTCATTGTCGAGTCCCGCAAGTTGGCGCCTTCGCAATTTTCCGAACCTTAGCAATTAGGATCAGGTTAAGTGGCTGTCTTAAGCCTCTTACACTTAATACAATTTCAGGGTTCAACGTTCATCTTATAAGGGATTTAAGTGGGGAAAAGTAGTTGGCCACACACGTTCGTGTATTTTGAAGAGATTTTCATTTTGTGTAACAAGGCCGAAGTTAAGTGATAGTAGACAGTTGAGATTTTCATATAATATTTATTGACGACCTCCGTGGCTCAGTGGTGAGCGCAGTGGCGCTTTGGCCGGAGGTCGCGGGTTCGAATCCCGCCAGGGAACAAAATTTTCTGTTCCTGGGTCATGGATGTGTATTAAATAAGGGATATAATTAATCGAGCGAACAAAAAATAAGTTGGCGGCTGCACGTGAGCATACTGTATTACTGAATTTGGCAGCGAATTAATATGTTGGCGACTAAATTACTAAACTGGCGAAAACACTCGGGTGACAAAAAATTCTAAAGTCGGCAGATAAAAAGAGGCGAAATTCAATCCAAATTAGCACCGACATTTAAAAGTTGGTGACTTAATTTCCGAGTTGTTGACCATTATACCATATAAGCAGCTATAAAAGCAGATTTGGTTGATAAATTAATGGCTGCTAAAAATTCAATTTGCAGGCTACGGAAAATCCTATTTTTGGATACTGTCGGAGTATGTTTTTCTTTGTCATGGGTGTCATTTTCTAGGTTTCTGGGGGTGCAGAATAATATGAAAATAAAATCTGTTTCGTAATTCCACAATGGCGTAAATTTTTGTTATTAAAATTAACAAGGTTGTCCTTTTCCCGGTTTCTGGGAGTTTTGATTACAAAATTGTTTTCCAATTTCATTTTCCAAAATGGAGAATATCCAATCTTTGGAAAATGAATATGAATACTAAATTAAAAGATTTTTGGGATGCTAATTAGGATTGATGATTATTATTACAGTATGTTATGTAGTTCAAAGTACCAGCTATGTAGGTATAGAAATTTTTAAAAATTCAGGATTCATGAATTTTTCTGCCATTCATGAAGAAAATATGCGATTTCTAGATTAATAAGGGGGAGCAAATTTTCATTACTTTTGCAGTAGGATGCACCGTTTCTGAGATAGAAGCGACTATAGAAAAAAATATGACAATGCTGTACTGAGATACGAGGGGTGTATCAATCTATAGAAATGTTGGAAAATTCAAGATTTTCGATTTTTTTTTTCTCCCATCATGAAGAAAATATGATGTTGCGTTATTCCTAAGGGGGACGAAATTTTCATTATTTTTTTCAATAGGATGCACCGTTTCCGAGATAGAATCAATTTTATAAAAAAAGAAGTAAATGCTGTACATTGAGATACAACGGATGTATAAATCTATAGAAATGTTGGAAAATTCAGGATTTTCGAAATTTTTTTTCTCCCATCGTGAAGAAAATATGATGTTGCGAAGATCCTAAGGGGGACGAAATTTTTCTTATTTTTTCAATAGAAGCGACTATAGAAAAAAATATGACAATGCTGTACTGAGATACGAGGGGTGTATCAATCTATAGAAATGTTGGAAAATTCAAGATTTTCGATTTTTTTTTCTCCCATCATGAAGAAAATATGATGTTGCGTTATTCCTAAGGGGGACGAAATTTTCATTATTTTTTTCAATAGGATGCACCGTTTCCGAGATAGAATCAATTTTATAAAAAAAGAAGTAAATGCTGTACATTGAGATACAACGGATGTATAAATCTATAGAAATGTTGGAAAATTCAGGATTTTCGAAATTTTTTTTCTCCCATCGTGAAGAAAATATGATGTTGCGAAGATCCTAAGGGGGACGAAATTTTTCTTTAATTTTTCAATAGGATGCACCGTTTACGAGATAGAATCAATTTTATAAAAAAAGAAGTAATGCTGTACATTGAGATACGACGGATGTATAAATCTATAGAAATGTTGGAAAATTCAGGATTTTCGAAAAAAAATTTCTCCCATCATGAAGAAAATGTGATGTTGCGGGGTTCCTAAGGGGGACGATATTTTCCTTATTTTTTCAATAGGATGCACTGTTTCCGAGATAGAATCAATTTTATAAAAAAAGAAGTAATGCTGTACATTGAGATACGACGGATGTATAAATCTATAGAAATGTTGGAAAATTCAAGATTTTCGAAAAAAAATTTCACCCATCATGAAGAAAATATGATGTTGCGCGGTTCCTGAGGGGGACGAAATTTTAATTATTTTTTCAATAGGATGCACCGTTTCCGAGATAGAATCAATTTTATAAAAAAAGAAGTAAATGCTGTACATTGAGATACGACGGATGTTTATAGCTATAGAAATGTTGGAAAATTCAGGATTTTCGAATTTTTTTTTCTCCCATCATGAATAAAATATGATGTTGCGGGGTTCCAAAGGTGGGCGAAATTTTCATTATTTTTTCAATAAGATGCACCGTTTCCGAGATAGAATCAATTTTATAAAAAAAGAAGTAAATGCTGTACATTGAGATACGACGGATGTTTACAGCTATAGAAATGTTGGAAAATTCAGGATTTTCGAAATTTCTTTTCTCCCATCATGAAGAAAATATGATGTTGCCGGTTTCAAAGGGGGGCGAAATTTTCATTATTTTTTCAATAGGATGCACCGTTTACGAGATAGAATCAATTTTATAAAAAAAGAAGTAATGCTGTAGCTGTACATTGAGATACGACGGATGTATAAATTAGAGATGCCACGAATAGTGAATTGGCCGAATACCGAATACCGAATATTCGGCAACGCTGTCGGCCGAAGAGCCGAATATTCGGCCGCCGAATATTCGGCACGAAATACATACTTGTCGGGAGCGCGTTAGCTGGATTAAGACAAGTCGCAACCTGTTTTCCTCGTTGCGTTGGCGCAGCAGGCAACGACTAGCGTGTAAGTGTATAGTGAGAGGTTATTTTCTGAGGCTGGTAACATTAACGATGAAAAGCGTAATCGTTTGCTACCAAAAAATGCTGAAAAGCTTGTTTTTATCCATCACAACCATACCATTGATCAATTTTAATTACTAGTGTTGTAATTTGGAAATAAATATATATAATTTGGAGTAATATAACGTGTCTTTTTTACATGATTTGGTATTCGGTATTCGGCCGAATAGTAAGTATTATTCGGCCGAATACCGAATAGCAAAAAAGTGGCCGAATAGGCCGAATACCGAATAGTTGCCGAATATTCGTGACATCTCTAGTATAAATCTATAGAAATGTTGGAAAATTCAGGATTTTCGAAAAAATTTTTCTCCCATCATGAAGAAAATGTGATGTTGCGCGGTTCCTAAGGGGGACGAAATTTTCCTTATTTTTTCAATAGGATGCACTGTTTCCGAGATAGAATCAATTTTATAAAAAAAGAAGTAATGCTGTACATTGAGATACGACGGATGTATAAATCTATAGAAATGTTGGAAAATTCAAGATTTTCGAAAAATTTTTTCACCCATCATGAAGAAAATATGATGTTGCGGGGTTCCAAAGGGGGACGAAATTTTCATTATTTTTTCAATAGGATGCACCGTTTCCGAGATAGAATCAACTTTATAAAACCATAGTAAATGCTCTACATTGAGATACATTCCTAGATGTATAAAGCTATAGAAATGTTGGAAAATTAAGGATTTTTAAATTTCTTTTTTTCCCATCATGGAGAAAATATGAGGTTGTTGGGTTACTAAGGAAATTTAAAATGAATGACTTTTTTGTAATCAGCACCCTCAGAAACCAATAAAACGACACCCATATAATTTTTATGAAATTAAGTATGTCCGCCATATTGGAATTTCAAAACGAATGTCATTTTCGTATGCAGTTTCGTATATAGCACTCCCAAAAACCTGGTAAACGACACCCATATCAATTTTACGAAAAATAAATATCCGCCATTTTTTAATTTCAAAATTAATCTACACAATAATCTACACCTCCCTAAAACCGAGAAAAATAAAAAATTGGGAATTTTGTACGCTCCTTTATGGTTTTTTTGTGTGCGCTCGTTTCGCTGCTTGTATGGTTTTTGAGTTACCTACATCAGGGAAAATATATGTGCCTATTCTTAAATTAAATGTGTACTCACAAATTGTCGCCAAGATGGTTATTTAGTCGCTAAAACATAATCTGTCTGCCAGTTTGGAAAATTCAGTGGTATTATTTAGTCACCAGATTAGTAATTTTTTTGTTCCTTACGTTCTTTCGCCAACTTGGTAATTTAGTATTCAATATTGGGTATTTTCACATCCAAAATTTAATTGTTTTGTCGCAAGTTTAAATACATGCCATTAAATAATAGGTTGGGGAAAAAGTCTTTTCGCATTATAGTATGTATGAACTTGTCATAAAATATCTTGGGCTATACCAATTGTATCTGGCTGATTTTGGTATCATTAAAAAGTTTTAATTTTACAGAAGACAATTCCAAATTCAAATTAGGTAAATTTGAGATTTTTATTTGTTTTTCTTATTGTTAAAAAGAGTGATTCTTATGAAGAATTTCGATACATTTTAAAATTTTATTACAAAAAAGGTAAAAATGCAACACAAGCCGCAAAAAAATTTGTGATGTTTATGGACCTAATGCAGTATCTGTGAGAGTAGCGCAAATTTGGTTTAAGCGTTTTCAATCCGGAAATTTTGATATCAAAGATGCACGTCGCTCTGGTCGCCCTGTTACGGACAAAACTGTTGCCATTTTTGAAAAAGTGGAGCAAGATCGGCATATTAGTAGTTACGATGTAGCTGAACAACTGGGGATTGACCACAAAACGGTTATGGCGCATTTGAAAAAAGCTGGGTACACAAAAAAGCTCGATATTTGGGTGCCTCATGAGCTCACTGAAAGAAACCTAATGAACCGTGTACTCATTTGTGATTCTTTATTACGACGTAATGAAACCGAACCATTTTTGAAGAAGCTGATAACTGATGATGAAAAGTGGATCACGTACGACAAGAACGTGCGAAAAAGATCGTGGTCAAAGGCCGGTCAGGCTTCACAGACTGTGGCGAAACCCGGGTTAACTCGCAACAAGGTGATGCTGTGTGTGTGGTGGGATTGGAAGGGCATTCTTCAGGCAGGCAGGCAGGACCATCAATTCTGAACTGTACTGATGCGAACAACTGATGAGATTAAAGCAAGAAGTTGAGAGAAAGCGGCCGGAATTAATCAACAGAAGGGGTGTGGTTTTTCACCATGATAACGCTAGACCTCACACATCTTTAGCCACTCAGAAAAAATTACGGGAGTTTGGCTGGGAGGTTAATGCATCCGCCGTATAGTCCTGACCTTGCACCTTCAGATTTCCACCTGTTTCGGTCGCTGCAGAATTCCTTAGGCAGTGTCAGGTTGACATCACAAGAGGACTGCCAAAACCACTTGTCGCAGTTTTTTCATCAGAAGCCCCAAAATTTTTATAGCAATGGGATCATGTACCTACCAACAAGATGGCAAAAAGTTATCGAACAAAATGGCACCTACTTTAGTCACTTGTAAATAAGCTTTATAAAAAAACCTTTTGAATTTTTATATAAAATGCGAAGAAACTTTTTCCCCAACCTAATATGTGTATAATATAATACAAATCTTAAATATAAGTAAAATATAAAAAGTATTAAATATATTTCCGTTGTCTGGTACCCGTAACACAAGTTCTTCGGATACTTACCACGGGGCCAGACTGACGTGGTGTGAAGCGTCCATAGATATTATATTATTATATTAATATGCAAATGATATATTTCTGTTGCCGCTATAACAGCAAATACTAAAAACAGAACAAAGTAAATATTTATGGGGGGCTTCCATAAAAAGGTTTTCTTGCTGTTTTTTACGGACCCCTTTGTGCGCGATCCGACTCGCGCTTGTTTATTGTTTTTTCTTTAATAATAATGTCTATGGAATATGGACACTTCACACCACGGTAATTTGGCCCCGTGCTAAGTATCCGTAATTAAGTATAAAAGGACCAGACAACGGAAAGTAAATTTAATACTTTTATACAATACATATGTACTCGTATATTTAAATTACACAAAATATATTTAGTACCTACACTTCCATGACCCAGGAACACATAATTTATTTTTTGTTCCTTAGGCGTTATTCGAACCCGCGGCCCCCGGACTATTTTGTCTGAAAATAAATGTTTTTTTTTAACAATAGGTACCAATAATAATTTGAATCATTTTAACAACAATAATGATGTGAAAAAAAAAACGTCGAGATATTTTACAACCTCAAAAGTCTCTATTACCGAATATCACAGGTTACTTTTTAGTCATAACCAAAAAGTAAAAAATATGGAACTCCACAAAATTTGGAAAACGACTCAAAACAATTGCTTGTTATAAAGTTAAATTAGATAAAAAGCGGCAACTCCATGACAATCGTAATGAAGGTCTGGAGTGTTGCCATTAAAGGTTCCGCCACCTGCCAAATTGTTCGTTCTGGCATGCCGTCTTGTTTTGCTTCTCAACTTCTCACTTGCACGGTGAGATTATTAACTTGAACGTGGGAGTTCAACCTCCCTACTACGTCAATCTGCTCTCGTGGTAAGTTCTCGAAGAACTTGTGTTACGGGTTGGTGACAACGGAAATATATTCAATAATTTTTATACTAAGTATACAAATATTACCTGGATTTTTATAATATTATACCCAAACACACAATTAATACACTTCTATGATCCTTAAACACAAAAAAACTGTTTGTTCTTTCGGCGGCATTCGAACCAGCGATCCCCGGCTTGAGCACCAACACGCTCTACAACTGAGCCACAAAGGTCGCCAAATTATATTGAGGTTGCACTGTACTAGTACCTAGGTAACACTGAAAATGTTTAGAAAATGAAAAACGGCTTAATGTAGAAAGTTGCCAATACTTTTATTGTTTTTCGAAGTAATCTCCATTCCTCTCTACACATTGTCGCATTCGATGGAACCACTGAGAAAAGCAGTGGGCCCATTCTTCCTTAGGGGTCTCTACTATGACATTTTCGTACGCTTTCACCGCATCTTCAGGGCTCGTAAAGCGAATACCTCGAATTTTATCTTTTATTCTTGGGAATAAATGAAAGTCGCAGGGCGCCAGGTCAGGACTGTATGGCGGATGACTCATTATCTCGACACCTGCCATAGTCAAATATTCAACAGTCCATTTGCGGAGTGTGCTGAAGCATTGTCGTGGTGAAGAAGGATCCTGCTTCGAGGACGTTGCTGTCGAATTTTTTCCAAGACAACAGGCAAACAGCGATTGACATACCAGTCTGCAGTAACTGTCCTTCCATCTTCTAGCATAACTGTCGCGAAATGACCTTTCCGACCAAAGAATGAGGCAATCATCTTTTTTCCTTGACTTGTTACTTTCTTAACCTTAGTTGGCCGATCCTCGAAAACACCCACTGAGCTGATTGTCTTTTGGTTTTGGGTTCGTAGCACTATATCCAGCTTTTATCACCTGTGACGATGTCAAATACCGCATTTGAGTCACCGCCGTTGAACTTATCTAACATTTGGCGACACCAGTCCACGCGAAGGTGTTTCTGGTCGTCGGTTAAAGTATGGGGAATCCATCTGGTACAAAGCTTCCTGACGCCTAATTGTCGTGTAATATTTTTTGAACTTTACTCATAACAATGCCTAGGCCTGCCCGTATCTGCTGGTATGTCACTCTCTTATCTTCCTCTATCATGCGTCGCACAGCACTGATGTTATCTTCAGTAGTCGCTGTTAAAGGACGTCCCTCACGCGGATCATCATTGAGATTGCTACATCCACGCTTAAACTCATTAAACCAATTGTAAATAGTGGCACGAGATGGGGCCTCATTAAGTAATGCTAATCGCAGACTATCATAGCTTTGTTCTTGAGTAAACCCACAACGAAAGTCATAATAAATCATTGACCGAAAATTGTCTGGCGTAAGGTTCATTTTCACATGTAACAAGAGTTTTATATTTGCCGCCAATTCACAAAAACAAATGACAAATGAATGTAATATATACTACATTAGGTTACCAAAGAGTTCTAAAATTGAAATTCAAAAATAGTTTTCATTAGCAATGTTTCTATTTTCAGTGTTACCCACGTACGTTAGTTAAATAATATATTCTTTGATACTAGTAGATTATAGATGAATGTTTCGAGTAGGTGTGGTATATAATATTATGTATTTTCATTCGTCTGGTATACCGTATAGTTTCTGTAAATCCGCGTTGCGATCATAGATGGCGTTGTCAGCAGGCTACATCGCGCTAGTGGTGTTACGAAATGCGACAATACAGTAAAGTTACTATGCTGCCTTAAACAATTATTCTATAATATTAAAAATTTTTGCATGTGATCTTGTTCTGAGATCGCTGTAACAATAATAATATAGGTTACAGGTTTTTTACTTATGAAATTTCCGTTCTGGAGTACTGAACATTACAAATCAAAATAATTTTTGTTTGGCTAAGAATTCTAATTTCAAGTTGGAAGCTCTCCGTCATCCGCCCTACTCACCAGACCTTGCGCCTACAGACTACTACTTTTTCCAGAATTTGGATAGCTTCTTGGCGGGAAAAACATTCAATAACCGAGAGGCAGTACAAAATGCCTTTGAAGAATTTGTTGCCTCCCGTTCACTTGATTTCTTTAAGAAGGGCTATCAATAAACTGCCACTGCGTTGGCAAAGATGCATTGATTGCATGGGTGATTACTTCGATTATAACAAATAAAAAATACATGAAAAAAATTCGTTAAAATTTTTTCATACAAAACGGCAATTTCATAGGCAAAGACCTAAAATGTTTTAAATATACTTAATATCATCAAAAGTGGTCTAAAAAGTAAAAAAGCCGAAAGTTCGAAATAAGAAAACAAAATCTGCTACCGCATTATTGCCGCATTATGAACTTCCACTGACAAGACAGCCGACAGGCATGGGCTTCATTTTGACGTTTGAAATTTTTAAAACACAATTTTGACATTTTGACATTTGGGAAAAAATCGGTCTAGCTTGTCTAGCTAGGTCTCGCTGCCTACAACTTAAAAACTTTCAGTTTTTGAAGAGGCCTAGAGAGTAACTCAGATTTTTTTCTGACGGAAGTAACGTTATTCTATAGGTAAGTCTATAGTCTGATGTCACCAGTTGTCATTTGCATTATTTGTTAAATATGTTATAAGTTATTTACAGATTATAAACCTCTTTTTTATATAATACAACTATGGGTATAATCGTTATTTAAACATATATTTAACTAATTAAATAAAAACTTTGGTAATGTGTGTCGTAGTATTTCGGCGTAATTTAGCTTCAAAGTCCGACACAAAAAATTTCATTCCCCGTGATATTTTACATGTTAAACGTTATATTTTTTGATTTTAATATGTAGAATGTTTATTCTAGTTTCCAAAAGTTTACTTCAATCGCGCGAGGTTACACGCACATGACAAATAGGATGAAAATAAGAAAATAAAAACTAAAAGAAAAAAGGGATGAGTCCGAATGACCAAAATAGTTACTATCAAGAGGATATTAAGTAAAATAATAAAAGCATTGCTAAATAGTTTTATTGTACAAAAGATTTCCTTATTATAATAGTAAACACTAATAGTTCCAAATCACAACCTAATTTATCAACTAAAATTACCTTTTATCAAAAACTGAAACCAAATGTAGGTAATAGGCAAATAAATATACAAATAAAGAAATACTGACTATTCTATAATAACTAATTGGTATTTTAATTACTGTACGTGTTATAAGAAATTTAACCACAATAAGAAATACTTATTATAATATTCTTTGATAAGTTGATATTTTATTTCTGTACGAGATAAGTATAGCAAATCAAACCATTTACATTAAATACATTTCGATAAACTTACTTATAGTGTAATTCCAGAATAGAATTCCAAATAATCCAAACAAAGTAATTATTAAATTGAATTACTAAAAATAAGTATTATCTAACATCATTAATATTTTAACATTATAAAAATCTTAAAATCATCATCATCAAATCAAATAAGACATAAGACATAATATACATAATAATTTAGCCACTACTTATAAAATAGGTTTACTTATCTTGTATTAATTCCTTTCACAGCCTGTCCATGACTAACTTTTTAAAATGGCGGACCAAGCTTTTATAAGGATAATATGGCGCCAACAGGAAGTAAGGTTGATTCCATAATCAAATCATAGTAAATTCCATAATTTACTAAAATTGTTATACAAAAGAGAATAGAAATGATTATTAAATTACTTGATAATTTAGATCAACTAATTATTTTACTATTATTAAATTTTAAACTGAACACTATGAAACAGGAAATATTAAAATGATATTGTGACATAACTGTCAAAGTAAAAAAATGATTAGGTATATTTTGTTTTTGAATAAAATTTGTTATATTCTAACACACACAATTTTTTTCCGACGAAAATCTGTGCAGGAATTTGACTGAGCTACAGAGGTCGCCTAATTGAAGCCTGGGTTGCAATGATGTGATGAAAAAGAAATTTAAATTACCAAAATTGTGGCAAATTACAACCTTCCCCCTGGTACATTACATGCGAACTTCCCTGTTCTCTGTAATTAGGTATTTTTACAAAATCGCGAATATAACATTGGCTGTGTTCCGCAGAAAAAAACGCTAACAAAAAACCGGCAAAATGGCGACCGCTGATCGTTAAATAAGCAAAACGGTGGATTATATTAGCAGTATTGAAGTTAGCATATGTGTCCTGGCCGATAATTAATCTGTTTTTTTTCTTCAGCGCTAACAAGCGGTTTTTTCCGCCGAACGCATCCATTCTCTTCACAAATTGTTTCATCCGCTTATTGATATTGTACAAAACTCCAGCATCCTCCGCATAATGGAGATTAAAAGGGAGCAAAATATTAAAATATCTACAACATGAGAAAAATTTACGTAGCGGATGAAAATCTTAAGTAACAAAGTGCAGTTTTATTAAAATAATGGCGGCTGCCGGATTCTACTGAGATTTACTCTCTACGTTCGCGTTATAAGAAGGTAATCTTCGTTCATCTACCTCTGTTACTGTGCTATTGGATTTTATATAAACTAGAAGGTCGCCCTGTGGCTGAAATTCGGCCATAATTTCATGTTCGTATTTTAAAGTTTCAACATTTTTAAGTCTCGTTTGCCTCTTAGATACGCAATAAAAAAAAGTAAATGTTGTTTATGTATTATGAAAGATAATTGACACGGCCGGGAAAGTCAATCAGCAATGTTGTGTTTCTGTATTATTTTTCTAAATTCGTGTTAATTCGGTTTTTAATGTGTTATAGTGGTGGAATATTAACCATTAATTATTCGTTGAGGTGCATTAGTGTGGAAAAGTGATACATTCTACAAAATGCGTGCTAAATTGGGTTTCCCGCCAAAACTCCCTAGGAAGTTTCAGTAAAGCGTCTACCACTTTACTGAATCGACTGACTTGACTAATTGACTACCCTGACTACTTATTTGGACTTTGACTAGACTTTGGACTTGACGATTTAGAAATAAGACAAAGAAATACCTCAAACGACAGACGAGGCAGTATGGTCTAAGACCTTAGCCTGTTCCATTTCGGGACGAATTAAACAAAAAAAAAAAAGATAATTGACACTCATTGACATTTTTGTCAAACCAAAACGACGGGTTTCTTTTCTAACGACGACTTTCGGTCAATTTATGATAACAGGATGATTAATTTATGATGAATTGATTGTGGGTTGTCTAAGTTAAATACGTGTATCAAGCACGGTTAACCCGAAATAATTAATATCCGCTACCGTAACCGATAATATTTTAATTCTATATATCCAGATGCGTAATCTCATATTCTTAACATTTCTGGGATCAATGACTAAAACTGTTTTAGTCTGTCTGGTATATCGGATGTATATTAACAGTTTATAATTTAAAGACATCGTAGTGTTGCCATGTCATTGTACACTGTAATGAAAACTGCGGGGAATAACGTAAGAAACTTAATTAAAAGCGAGCGCGGCGAGCGAGCTGACGGGCGCAGCGAGCGAGCCCACTGACAGGCGCAATTAAACAAAATAGACGACGCGAAAATTGGTCGCCAACTAATAACACTGGGCTACATTGTTTATTCCGAGACAAGTGGAGAATTAATTATTACGAAGGCTAGCCTTTGCTCGCTACTTCCACGTAGAAAGACAATTTATCATTCGTATATTCTGTATAATTAAATGTACTAAGTACTGCTCGTAAGAACATGGAAATCTAGGGTATACTACAATTTTCATATAACCCAACTACGTAAATTATATACACACTTTACAAACATTCAAACCGACATAATGACGAAAAAAATCTTAAAACTCATAACTTGGGGGTTTCTTTCGTAAACCATAATAATTATATATTTAATAAGTAACTGGGTATTGCCTGCGACTTCGTGCACGCTTAGTGACATCTTGCGGAAGCCGTACATTTTGCCGAGATAAAATGTAGCCTATGTTCTTCCCGTGGTCTAATCTATATATGTGCCAAATATCTTCATAATCGGTCCAGTAGTTTCGGAGCCTATTCAATGCAAACAAACATACAAACTATATAATGTGTATAAAATGCTTAAAGTGAGTAACGTATTTAATTTGTTATGGATAATACTGTATTCGTCTAAATAGCGTCTTAAAATACCATACATAATAATAAGTATGAACTGGGCACTAGTTTTTTTAAGTAAACCGCTATGTCCCTGGATATTAAGTCTGTAATATCTTCGAAAATATTCATTTATATTACATGATGTAAAGGGCCATATTAATCTATATTTAATGCACAATGTATTTCAGATTTATTGGAAAAGGATTAATGTATTGCTCAAAATAGCTTCGTAAATAAGCCATCATTTCTCGGAAAAAGTAAAGGATAAAAAATGCTTATTGTGGGTCATCGCTAAGAGATAGACATATGCCATCGCGGACTTTTTATAGACCTTTTTAAGGCGTAAAATACTACAAGTACACAATTTTGATCCATCTCGTAGGGTTCATCCATAGTTCACGATTCTATAAAGGACATACAGACAACCATTCCTTTTTATATAAATAGATAATATAATAATAATAATAATATGTACTGATGATACTGATAAGAATAAGTATTAAGTATACACGCATGACTTTGTATATCCCTTATAACATTAACATCAGATTTCATTTACGCGTTTCATACAACAAATCAAAGCACAAAGGGAAAACACACAAATAATGTTCGTTATGTTTTCTTAATTCCCGTAATTTTTCGTCCGAGAGCGCGTTAATTAATTTCAATTGTCATTATGTGGGGGACAACGTCCTCTTCGGGGAGTCGAAAAGGGGACAAGCTGGGGGTTCAAGGGGACACGGAGGCAGTCTTAGGGGGATCACTCGAAACAGCTTAAGTATTCCGGTTGCTCAGCCAAGACCATTAAAAGTTGGCGTGGCTTCTGACCACGTCACTAATTGTATTAGACCAATTACACCGCGATTGCATGTACCAAACATACATTTGGACCTTGTAGCCATAGTAATAACGTCGAAAAGTGGGGCCGGGTTTGTCGGCGTACCGTACAGTCGCTGTCCGCACATAAGTTAGGCTCTTAAAATAGTGTGGCGACTGGCGTTTTAATTAAAGGTCAATTACTGTACGTGTGTGGTATACTCGTAGAAATCTTATTCGTTACTTTCTCGTTATTACGTTAATTTTACGATGATATACATTAATCTTGCATATTATAGAACTTTGCAACTTGGTATGTATGTAAAGTAAAGTATTTTATAAAGTAAAGTAAACTTTTTTTCTAATTATTATAAGGGTGGCCCAACCTAATTTTTTATTAGTATTATTTCATGATTTGGCGTTAAAAAACATATTATAACCATAAGCGTATATATTATTATAGACGAGGCATGTAATGAGGCAAAAACTCTCCCTGCATAAATGGTCCCACTTTTGCAGTCGTTTGAGGCTATTTTGACATTTGAGGTATGGTGAAATCAAGATGGCTAACATTTGAGGTATGGTGAAAACAAGATGGCGTAACTTTTTTTGTATGAAGATTTGTTCTGTCAAATTTACGTTATAGCCCATCCTTATTTCTGAAATCTTTTCATATAACCCAATGTCCTTCCAACACCAACCCCCATTGTTTAATAGCGATATTATTGATATTAGTACAGTAATGATCTTCAACCTTCAGTGGTCGATAACTCTTATGTGTGTGCTCTTTCACATATCGCCTGGAGGTTAAAGTGGTAGGTAATAATAGGTGTAGGTTGTAGGGGTAGATAATAGGTACAGATTAAAGGAATAGGTAGTACGTGTAGATTGTAGGAATAGGTAGTAGGTGTATTTATTATTTAGTAGCTGTTGCTCGCGGCTCCACCGTATTTTTCGAGATAAAAAGTGGCATTTGTTTCAACCCAGAGCATAAACTACTAAGATACCAAATTTCATCAAAATCCGTTCAGTAATTTTCGCGTGAAAGAGTAACATCCATTCATACGTCCATCTATCCATACATCCTCACAAACTTTCATATTTATAATATTAGTAGGATATTACTATATCCTACTAATATTATAAATAATTCATTTAAAATACTTCAATAAATCCTACTTCCTACTGGAAGTAGGATTCCTGTATAAAGTAAAGACAGAACAACGTTCGTCGGGGTCAGCTAGTCTCTTAGTAAAATTAACGCGTTGTTAATTGATCTTTCTTCTTTAATCTATTATGAGTTAAATTTTCTTTGACATAAATTTTAACAAACTTATGCATTACGTACTTTTCGTATAAATATTATAGTCGACAAGCAATTCGATCTTATTTCTATGGCAATGAGGTTCAAAGCCGTTACATCTGTTCCGTCGTCGACTGTATGTCCCGGGGGTAATAATGGCATAACGAGTAATGACAGGTTAAAAACAGGCAGACCATTATGGCAAAGGGCTTTCAGGGCGCTCGCTGCCTCGAACACAGCGGCGAGCGGCGCGGCGGGCCGCTGCTGCACAGAGTAGAATATATTTCACCGTAAAATTGTAAAAACCGTTAGATTGTAAAATAACTAACAAGACTGTAAAACTATGTCAAAAGATTCATAACTACCTATATGTTTATAATTTAACAAAAAATAATGAGTTAAATTATAGGCAGCATATTCGCGTCGGAAGTCTATCAACATTGTACAATTTCACTAGTTATATTACAATCTAACTGTATATATATACTTACGTACATAGAAACAGCTTTTATAGAATTTTCCCACACAATCGTAAAGTGCAATCAATATGCTTGTAAGTACCTAGTGCAATCAAATCGAAAGATAACTATGTAGCTGTTTATCTGACTTTAATCTGTGCTATGTCACCGCTTAACACTGCACTCCTGACTACGCGCGCCGCCGCTCACCGCTCTATTTGAGGCAGCGGCCTCATAGTAATGGCACTCGAGATTGAAAATATGGAGCAAACTCTAATGACACTTGCTGGTTAAAGTTAGCAAGTGAGTTGCCACGTTCCGTGTTTCGTCCCACGTCGAATAGACCGGGAAACGAGCAGGCGACTAGCCTCATGGTAAGCGATTATCGCCTCCCTTAGACTGGAAGAGTTATAAGCGCGTTCCTGATCTCTAAAACTCGAAAAGTTCCCTTGGGTCTCTGCTGCCTACACCCGCTGAAACAAAATGCACGCCTTATTTCACGCTGGTTTTCCTTGACGCCGTAGTATTCCTCCAGTCGCGCCAGCTCATCTTGCTGAAGCACGGTTCTTCCACGGTAGGAAAACCTATTTGAGATGAAGCAGGCTTTTGACAAAGTTCTGTAATTTTTAATGGAACGGAATACGAGTAAGTAGTAGCTAGCGAAGAGTTCAGGTACAAATGTGTTGATTCTTCGAAGAATGTTTTCCGTGAAACTCGGCGATGCTCGAAGTAAGTTTATGCAACTGTCGTGTGTTATATTCTACCAATATAACTCTTATTTTGAAGACTCTCGTACGGAAGGACACACTTGTGCGAAAGGCGCTGGTTCCACGAATTGAAATAAAATTGTCATACAAAAATTGTTTTACGAATTTTAGATTTTATTCAGTAGGTACAATTTATTTATTCACAGCTGCCTACACCTATTGGCGGTAGAGAACATGTTTTAATTGCTGGTAAATGTCCTTGACTGTAATGTAAAATAAATGCTACGGTAAGGGTCAACTCATACCGAAATGAGGCGGCGATGCATTTAAAAAAAAACTATTCGGTACCTACACAAGATGACTTTTTTACACGTTTCATTGTAAAAGCGGCTCCGGTGTCCGGGCTATGCAGAGTGGCGCATTCAAACTTTTGTAATAATAATTCAACGTGTATCTTCCTGTGTAGTCAATAAAGTTCAATTTTGAATCGCATCAAAATTAAATCTTAAAAATGCAGCGCCGCATCGCGTGTCGTCTCGTTTCGATGTGTTCTGACCCTAAGAGGAACTTAATTTACTTTTCTCTACAGGATAGGATCAAAATATGTTTTATACTTTATTATATCACTTACTCTACAACCCCATAGACTTGCCCCATCTGACAATATAAAAAAATATTTACACCATGAGTTCATTCATGACAATTTTTACATTAGCATCAACACTATACTGCCTATCGTCCAATTGGCATGCATACATTGGATCAATCCAATCTGCAGTACGTCCATATACACCGAACACCTATAACTGGCATACCAACCCACGCCCATACCCGGTCGGTTCTGACTGATACTGGCAGCTTCACGTCGATTGGACGATATAGGGCGAGTCCACATGGCTGATGTGACTGACTGATGCTACGTCACCTTACATACTAAAAACTGTACCGTTCACACGGTGCGCTGCGTCGACGCAATGCTGTGACGACGCACGAACGACGGACAGCATCCCCTGAGACGAAGCGGGAGGGGTAACCACCTGCGACGCCGCAGCATGGTGTGGGGCTATCAATTTGGAATCGACATGTCAAGATGTCCGCCATCGACTCAACCGCCATATTAGCGTCATCATGTTGCATGTCATGTTGCATGCATGTCACGTGCTGGCCAGCGGGCCTTAGCCAATAGCCGTCATTATTCGGAATTAGCCGTAACAGCTATTGTCAGGTTGAAGTGTTAAGCCATTTCACGTTAGCATAGGTGAATTTGTCATATTATATCGTCGTCAATCTATACATATAAAATCCTTTGTCCTGAATGACTGACGGATCAACGCACAGCCTAAACCGCTGATCGTAGAGACCTGAAACTTGCAGGGCTTGCTCTTTGTAATGCGTAGGGATCCGATAAGAAGGGATTTTTCGAAATTCCATTCCTAAGGGGGTGAAAAGGGGTAAAACAGTTTGTATGGGGCAACGTGATTCCTTGGTCCAATCTACTTCATATTTTGCACAAACATTATGTAACAGAATTGATGGAATTCGTGTATCATAGTTTATTGAAATTCGTCCGCTAACGGGAATAAAAAGGGAAAGAAAGTTGCTTGGGAGAGATTTGCTTTTAAGTTGATATAAATACTCCTTAGTGCTTTTGATATAAAGCTTCCCACACACAAGCGATCGATCGATTTAGTCTTTACAATTTAAACATTTACTGGGTTCGTAGTTGCAAGTAAATCGGTTTAGATAAAAATTAAATATAGTCTGAGATCCTAGGACCACATTACTATACTTTTTATATGAAACTCGTATATATACGCGTAAATTTTGTTCCACTAGCTGGTAGGTCTTACACTAATCATTTTGTGTAATAGTTTGTCGTTAGCAATTTACTTTTAAATACGAATTATTTTCCAATTTGATCGAAGCAATCGATAGCCCGTGAGTGGGAAGCTTTATTTTTATTGTGACATAATATATTGTCATCATGTTGAAAAATAAATCTGATAAGAATGCCAAAGTTAAATTTGATGAAAATCTCTTTGAAAAACTAGGCACCTAAATATTTGCGATTGCTATAATATTAATTATATTCATAATACTTAATACATATAATACTTTTGACGACCTCCGTGGCTCAGTGGTGAGCGCAGTGGCGCTATAGCCGGAGGTCGCGGGTTCGAATCCCGCCAGGGAACAAAAAAAGTTTTCTGTGTTCCTGGGTCATGGATGTGTATTAAATATATGTATAATATAATAAAAATCTTATATTTAAGTATAGTATAAAAAGTATTAAATATATTTCCGTTGTCTGGTACCCGTAACACAAGTTCTTCGGATACTTACCACGGGGCCAGACTGACGTGGTGTGAAGCGTCCATAGATATTATTATTATTATTATTATATTACATACTATTTCAGTCCTCTTTTTAATATTATATATCTATGAGTGTAGGTATTATATTTCTTTCTCTTTTGTTGTTATAATATGTAATTTAATTTATTTGTGCTTCATTTATCAGTGTTTAATACATAGGCTTTGATTAATTATTATATATCTATGTACATAGGTTTTTAGTTTTTAACCTAGATTTTTGATCTGTACGTTTGTGCGCGCTAATCTCAGAAACTACGGAACGGATTTTTACCGTAGTAGTTTAGCCCTTGGATAAATACATAGGACTCGCTTTTTATCGCGGAAAATTTTTGGGTACCTAACTACCTACGGATTCCACGCGGAGGCTCATTAGGATAGCTCTGCTTATAATTTTGTGTAGGTATTTCAATTCAATCGGTTCACACCTGCAAAAAGTTTTATCAATCTAAAAAATAACGTAGTATAAAATGCTATAAAATAACCAGATATTTGAATTGGTTAAAACTTTACCTAGGTTAATCCTAATCATGATTATTATATGAGGAATAAGTGAGAAGCTAGATGGCTTCGTGGTCGTACTGCTAACTCATCTCTCTCTCAAACTCTGTCGTGGTCCCAACTAGGATGGGCGATCACAATCCAAATTATTTTTATTAAGTTCAAATTCCACAACGTCTTCCCACTGAAAAGATTTTCGAAATCGTTAAAATACTAATTATCGGCTACAAAGAAATCCTTACTTAATATTATACCTAAACGCGAAAGTTTGTATGTACATAATAATATGTTTAGTTTTACATGCAATAAAGTAAAGTAAAGAAAACACGTAAAGAATTTTGATGAAATCAGGTATGGTAGTCCGTAGTAGGTTAAGCAGAATTAACACAGAATACTTTTTGCAGTTTATTAAATTTTATGTATGGTACAGTTCTCGGTAGATTTCTTGAGCGTACCTACGAAGTCGCAGGAAACATTCAAATAAAATACAACTGATACGGCTGTGCAGTGCCTACACCATTATGTATTCAATTTTGGTATTGGTATTTTCCCGAACAAGCTTTCCCTCTGACGCGAGCGAAGCTGCGGGCAAAAGCTAGTAGTATAATATTATAAAGAGGAAAGTTTTTTTTGTTTGTTTGCATTGAATAGGCTCTGAAATAACTGGTCCGATTTTGATAAAATTTGGCACAGACGTAGAATAGACTACGGGGGGTTACATAGGCTACTTTTTATCGCGAAAAAATGTACGGTTTCTGCGAAATAAATTTTTGCGCGCACGAAGTCGCAGGAAACATCTAGTGTAAAATAAAGTGGAAAGATTTGTTTGTTTGCATTGAATAGGCTCCGAAATAACGGGTAAATAAAATTTTGATAAAATTTGTCACAAATATAGTGTAGACACCAGGAAAGGACATAGGCTACTTTTTATCGCAGAGTACGTCGAAAGTCGCGGGTAACATTTAGTCCCTAATATAGGAGCCATTGTTGGCCTGAATAATTAGTTGTCAAGTTTAATTATAAGCAAATAATGAGATTAGGGTATAAAATATTATATTAAGGGGTAACTTAATTTGCTTATATTTTTATGACGTTCATTGGTTAGCTTGTCGGCGCTTAAGCCGGAGGTTGCGAGTTCGAATCGTGCCGAAGGAACAAAAAGTCTTTCTGTGTTCCTGGGCTGGGTATTAGATGTGTATTAAATATATTTTGTATAGTTACATGACACTATTAAATATATTTCCGTTGTCTGGTAGTCGGTACAGGACCAGTTTGACGTGGTGTGGAAGCGTCTATAGATATTATTATTTTATATCTCTACAACGATATTATCCAACGATGTGTCTCACGCAGCTCTTTGGAAGTGATCCTTCACTCCCTACAAACTTTAACATACTCCTAATAAACCGACCCATCAAAGTATGAAAAAAAGAATACTTTGTTAAAAATCAACCCTTTCCATAAGTTTGCCGTATGTCAGTATTATTCAAAAAAAGCAACTTATTAGCAACACTATCGAATGGTGTAGTGAAATAAAGCGCATAATTAATTTGATGGTGATACGTGGTGAGGTTTTATGCTAACCCCCCCCCCCCCCTCCCCCCTCCCCGCCTAAGATCACGTGTATTTTTTTTACATAGTAAGCAGGTCATGTTTGAAGAAAAACTTTAACTTTATAGCTATGGTTATGTGTTAGCACGATTTAATTACTAATTTAAGCGAAAGGAATGAAACGCCGAAATGTCTTAACACAGCAGCTATATTGTCCGATCTTTTACAGTCACGGTAGCAATAATCATTACATATAATGTAAGCACAATACAATGTAGGCAAGCTTAGGCAATTAAACTTAGTACTAGTTAGGATTACTAAAAACTAACGAGCGCGGGGCGCGCGCGCAGCCTCTCGGCGTCGTGTCCCGGTTCGCACTGCGGAGGCCGGGAAAACCGAACGCGCACGGCACTCACGCTCGGGCATCTCCGTCGCAACAGCGCCGGAGGCCCGGGCGGCGTATGATCGAACGCCACATCAGCCCCCTCGGAGACCGTTAAGGGCGAAAAATATCGGGGAAGCGGACACGACGTCCACTCCGCGTATGTCGTTCATTTCCTGAGGTGCCAGTGTCAGGTGGTACACTAGTATCGCTATCATTTACTAGATACGCTGGTTTTAACCTGTCGACCGACACGTTGATGGGCTTGCCTCTGATGTCTATTTTGAAAAATTTTTCTCCTCGCTCTATCACGTGATATGGCCCAGTGTATGTTGCCTGTAATGGCTTTCGAACAGCGTCCTGACGAAGGAACACGTGTGATGAAGTTTTTAAGTCCTTGCTCATGAAAACTGGTTTAGAACCATGATGACATACAGGTGTAGGCTTAATCTTTCTTATGTTAGCCCGTAACCGTGAAACAAAATCTGTGTAGTCCACAACTTCCTCAGGTGAGTTAAGGAAAAATGTACCTGGCAAGCGTAAGGTTTCTCCGTACACTAACTCAGCTGACGACGATCCAATGTCCTCTTTAACTGCCGTGCGTATGCCGAGTAGAACAAGCGGTAGGACTTCATACCAGTCATCGTTGGCGTAGCACGTTATGGCTGCTTTCAGTTGTCTGTGGAATCGTTCAACCATTCCGTTCGCGGCGGGGTGGTAGGCTGTAGTCTGTAAGTGAGAAAAACCCATAATTTTAGAAAGTTCTTTAAACAGTTGCGCTTCGAATTGTTTTCCTCTGTCTGTGGTTATCTTTTCCGGACACCCAAAACGTGAAATCCAGCCGGAAACGAAAGCGTTAGCCACTGTGACAGCTCGAATGTCCTGCAGCGGCATAACTTCGGGCCAACGTGTGAATCTATCTACTGCGGTTAGGCAATACCTATAATCGTAAGACATTGGCAAGGGACCTATGAGGTCTATGTGCACATGCGCAAATCGGTTCGACGGAGGGACAAAAGCGAGTACTGGTGATTGCGTATGTCGAGAAACCTTAGAACGCTGGCAGGCAAGGCAAGCACGTGTCCAATTGCTGCAGTCCTTCTTCATGTTGGGCCAAACATAACTTTGACTCATCAGTCTTAATGTAGCCTTTACACCTGGGTGGCTGAGTACGTGTAAGCTGTCGAAAGCTTGTCGACGGAACAGTGGTGTCAAGTAAAGACGTGGAGATGGACATGAAACGTCGCAGTATAAAATCTTACCGGAACTAGAAACTTGTATTTTCTTCAGGTCCAGTGAAGAGTGGTTGCTTCGTAGCAGCTGCTGCAGTTCATCATCCACTTCTTGCGAGCGGGCTAAGGCATCAAAGTCTATAGCTGCCGAGATAGCTTCTACGCGCGACAATGCGTCGGCCACTACGTTGTCATCTCCAGGGATATGTCGTATATCCGTCGTAAACTGTGACACGAAATCAAAATATCGGAATTGTCGAGGTGAACAATTTTCTGATACTTTTTGGAAGGCTGCTACGATTGGCTTATGGTCCGTAAAAATGGTAAAGGTTTTACCTTCAACCATGTGTTTAAAATATTTGACAGCTTCGTAGATAGCTAGCAACTCTCTGTCAAAAGGGCTATACTTTCGTTGTGCAGGGCTGAGCTTCTTTGAATAAAACTCAAGAGGTTGCCATTCAGAGTTTATCTTTTGCTGTATTACTGCTCCTATTGAGCTGTCCGAGGCGTCTGAGAAAATGGCTAGTTCTGCAGCTGGATTAGGATGAGCTAGGAGAGTGGCTTCAGCAAGACTTCTTTTGCATTTTTGAAATGCCTCTTCTAGGTCTGTAGTCCATGGTATCGAGCTATTAGCTTTTACAGATGGACCAGAAAGAAGCTTGTGCAGGGGCGCTTGGCTACAAGCCGCTCTCTTCATAAAGCGTCTATAGAAGTTGAGCATACCTAGGAATCTGCGGAGCTCCTTGATAGTTTTCGGCTGTGGAAAGTTCTGGATTGCATCGACTTTCTGTGGTAGTGGTGTGGTGCCTGCGGCCGAATTCCACTTGAGCCTCGCCGAACACGCTCTTTGAAGAATTCACCACAACTCCGTGGTCCTGCAGTCGCTTGAATACTAGTTGCAGGTGTTCCAGGTGCTCACGTTCAGTCTGTGAAGCCACAAGAATGTCATCTATATATGGGTAACAGAATTCCAGGTCTCTCAAGATCTCATCCATGAACCGCTGGAATGTTTGAGCAACGTTTCGTAATCCAAAACTCATGAATGGAAACTCAAACATTCCAAACGGGGTAGTGATAGCGGTCTTTGGTATGTCAGCTGGGTTCACCGGGATCTGGTGGTATGCACGGATTAAGTCGATTTTACTGAAGACAGTACAACCAAACAGATTGTGGGAAAAATCTGCGATATGGCGCACCGGGTATCGGTCAGGTATGGTACGTGAATTTAAAGCTCTGTAATCGCCACATGGCCGCCACTCATTATTTTTCTTTGGTACCAGGTGTAACGGCGAAGACCATGGGCTGTCGGATCTTCTAGCAATACCTGTTCTTACCATGTCCTCGAACTCCCTGGTAGCGATATGGAGTCGATCCGGTGCCAATCTGCGGGGTCTGCTGAACACGGGAGGTTCTGGAGTAGTCCGTATGTAGTGGAGCGTGTTGTGCTTAATGACGCGCGTTGACAGATCTCCAGCCGGACGAGTAACGTCTGGGAATTTAGAGAGTAAGTCATGATAGCGCGATGTACCTGTAACAGATTTAATGTGGCACAAAGCAGATGGTGCAGGTCTAGCGAGAGCAGATAGCGATGTCACATTATCAATTAAGCGGTGAGCTCTGGCATCCACTAGTAAATTATAGTGCGATAAAAAATCAATTCCTATTATAGGTTTTGTCACATCCGCAATAATAAAACGCCATACAAATGCACGTCTAAGGCCAAAATCAAGCGTTAAAGTTAGCCAGCCATAAGTATTAATTGTTGAGCCGTTGGCTGCAGAAAGTTCATATTTACTTTTTACAAAATGTCTATTATGTATTAATTTACGAGGATAAACACACAAATCTGATCCTGTGTCCACTAAATATTGAATTTTGGTCTTACGGTCTGTAACGAAAACACGGCCTCCTGATACACTATTGCAGTCGCGCGCTGCCGTCTTCACGGACTGCTGGATCCGTTTCCCTGACGAAAAGTACAGGGCTCACGGCACTTCGTGGATTTTGTGCCGAACCGTCTATGGTACCAACAATGGCCTGCGGCCGCGGCTGAGCGGCTCCGGGACCGTCGACGCCAACGTGGACACTGCGTCCGCCCTCTAGAACGCGAGCGGAAACCCGTAGACAACGCCGCAACCTGCCGCGACAGGTCGTCGATGCGCTGCGTGAGAACTTCAATGACAGATGTCGGTCCAGATGGTGCTGCCGTCGGCATAGCTGAAGGCGTGGAGGTAGCAGCTACTTGAGGCTGGAGCGAGATCTCGTGGATCTTGTCGACGATCGGAGCTATGGAGATCAGAGGGAGTTCTGATTGAGCCGCTATAATTGCCTGCACGTGGCTTGGTAGGCGACTCGTCCACAACGAGCGAATAAATTCTTCGGAGACCTCTGCACCGGCCAGGTCGCGCAGGTGTCGCAGGAACTGCGACGGCTTGCGATCCCCCAACTCTTCATGAGTTAAAAGCTGCCTCACACGCTGTTCTTTCGACGCCGATAACCGGGACACTAACTCAGTCTTTATTTTAACGTATTTATTTTCCAGAGGCGGATTGTTAATAATGTCTTTCACTTCACACACATACTTGAAGTCTAGATTTGCAACCACATGGTAAAATTTTGTCGCGTCACTTGTTACATTAGCTAATGCAAATTGTCCTTCTAACTGGGCAAACCAAAGCGCGGGCTCGTTGGGCCAAAATGGCAGCATTTTTACGCCGACGCGGCACACCTCGTCCGCCGCGTCTTTAGGTATTTCCGGTTGTTCGTCCGCCATTTTGCAAACTTGTGCACGTTTACTATGCCTACAAATTACAATACACTGCACTGTTCGTAACTATCACGATCACGTCGGGGTCACCACTATAGCTATGGTTATGTGTTAGCACGATTTAATTACTAATTTAAGCGAAAGGAATGAAACGCCGAAATGTCTTAACACAGCAGCTATATTGTCCGATCTTTTACAGTCACGGTAGCAATAATCATTACATATAATGTAAGCACAATACAATGTAGGCAAGCTTAGGCAATTAAACTTAGTACTAGTTAGGATTACTAAAAACTAACGAGCGCGGGGCGCGCGCGCAGCCTCGGCGTCGTGTCCCGGTTCGCACTGCGGAGGCCGGGAAAACCGAATGCGCACGACACTCACGCTCGGGCATCTCCGTCGCAACAGCGCCGGAGGCCCGGGCGGCGTATGATCGAACGCCACAACTTAAAAACAATTTAATCGAATAATTTAAGCAATTTAAAACTATACGAGTCATTCAGTCTTGCAAGTATTCAAACAATACTACGAATCTACAACCGATAATAATTTCGGTATGCATAAACTAGATTCGAAAATTAATACACGTGATGTCTCCTTATACCCCCTCCCCTTTTATTGTTCGTAAACCCACTTAACAGACAACCATTTTTTCCAAAATCAGTCGGTTGGATTCGTGGCTAGGGAAATTGATTTATCAATAATAATCTAATGATGTAGTTTTAATTGTTATCAAAATTGAGCTTTTCCTTCTTTTAGTATTTTTCGCTATTTATAGTTTCGGATTTGGTCTACCATGCGTATGTACCTACTTGAAAAATTAAATTATATTCTTTGGAATTAATCAACCTTCGTAAATATAGCTACAGTCGTAGCGCTACGGCTACAACATTTCGTAGCGGGCCTAAGCCGTAGCGCTCCGTCGTAGCAAGCCTACGGTAGTATAATATCTATGTAATAATATCTATGGACGCTTCAGACCACGTCAATCTGATCCCGTGGTAAGTTCTCGAAGAACTTGTGTTACGGGTACCAGACAACGGAAATATATTTAATACTTTTATACAATACACATATTTAAGATTTTTATTATATTATACATATATTTAATACACATCCATGTCCCAGGAACACAGAAAAACTTTTTGTTCCTTCGGCGGGATTTGAACCCGCGACCCCCGGCTTGAGCACCAACACGCTCAACCAACTGAGCCACAGAGGTCGTCGAAGTATCCTTGCTGCTAGCTTTTGATGCCGATACACGCAATGTAATATAATGAGGGTGTTTGAGATTTTTTCTGCCGTAAGGGGGCAGACCCAAACGCATACAAAGTGTCATCTGGTGGCGTCTTTTCTGTCACCAGGCGGCGCTTGGTAGCCCGACGGTCCCTGTCGTGTCAAAAAGCTGTCAGATGTCACGAATTTAAAACCCCTCATTTTTAGGGTTCCGTAATACTTAAGGAACCCTTATAGTTTCGCTCTGTCTGTCTGTCTGTCTGTCCGCCCTAGCATTTTTAAACTATAGGAGATAGAAACTTGCAAATTTCCATGCTGATAGATCATGCTAAAAACTATTTAGGAAAATTATTGTGAACTAAATCAGACAGTAACTTTTGGAGTAATTAAAAAAACCTATTACGCGTTTATAGTTACGGAACCCTCCTTAGACATGTCCTGACATGCTCTTGGTTAGGTTATTTATTTATACTTCCTTACTAATATTATAAAGAGGAAATATTTGTTTGTTTGTATGTTTGTTTGTATTGAATAGGTTCTGAAACTACTGGATTGATTTTGATGAAATTTCGCACAAATATAGAAAGTCGCGGGCAACATCTAGTTATCTATATCTTTCTCTTTCTCGCTCTCTCTATCTATCGCACGCACACATTAATTTCTCATAATTCCCAAACTTCAAAAATCAATAATGCTTTCAACGCCTATCTCTGAGCACAGAAGCGAGAGAATTATTTATATAAGCACCGCTTCGTACAAGTTCGCACAAGTAACTAGGAAATTATCTCGATTATGTATGCAAATTATTTTAATTCGTGTTAAACTTGCACACTTGACGATAAGTTTGAACAATCCCCGCTGTACTGATGAGCGATTTTCAATTCTATGTGGTGTACTTAAGGTTCGAATACGCTCGGTAATGCCACTTAAGATGTTAGTGATTTCGAATTCGGCTTAGTTCTAGAATAGTAGTTATTGTGAGTTACGTGTATATAAAGTGCCTATATGTTATGAATATATTATTATGGTATGTAGAAATACAAGAAGACAAGAATTCTTAAAATAATAAAACAGGTAATAAATGTTTGAATGTTTTATGTATTGAGTTAGTCTTAACATAATATAATAAAGAGGAAATATTTGTTTGTTTGATTGTTTGTTGGAAATGTATGAAGAATTTATCTTCATACATTTACAACTGCTGTGACGTCACTCCTGCGTCCTTTTTTGTATGGAGCGTTTTTGAAGCTCCCCAGCGGTCTCACTGTTGTGATGACTGCATTTCGTCAACGGTTGATCGTAGATATGCCATTGCGAAGACAATATTTCCTGGCTTATTATGTATTTTTCGAAAAGCCAATAAAAATAAAGGCACCAAAAAATCGTACAGCATTCTGAAGTGTAATTCGTACGTTAGTCCTATACCTACCGACCATAAAAATTTAACCGAAAATCGCACTGCATCCTACATAACATAACATATCGTATAACTATGTCAATTGGCGGCCCCTTTACTCGCCGACCCGCACCGAAACCGACCATAACCAAACCATACGTTACTTTACTTTTAATTAACTAGTACTATGTTACCTTGGTACTAGTTTTAAAAAAGAGAAAAAATGGGGAATTCTGAATTGTTTTCGTTTCGTTCTACGAACGTATTTCGGATACTTGAAATGGTTAAATGAACAGTTTTGTTGCATATACCCGACTACGGCGAAGCTAAAAGGAAGGGTAATGATTTTGGCAATCTATATACGTATGTATGTTTGTTCCGACGTAGCGTATAAACATCTGGTCCGTTTTTAATAAATGAAGTGTCAATCAATTTGCAATAATAGCCCGTGTAATTTATGTAGTCGGGTTATAAAAATATGTATAGTTTTAATTCGATTTTTTGTATGCTTTTTGTTGCAAAACGAAGCTTAATTGTCCAACTAATTCGTCAATTACGCGATTGTTGATTCACAATACCAATTAATAGACGTCCAATGACTGAGCGTAAAATGCTGAGGCAGCGTGTAACAGGCTGCACAAAATGACGATATATTTTAACTGTTTTATTTATTATAATTGGTATTCTGATGTTCCTCGCAAATTTAAGGATTGAAATTACTAATAATAAAATTATATTAAACGGCGAAATTTGTAAATTCCTGGTAGATACCTGACGAATGATGATCTAAAAATTATTTGTATTTTTATTTTATTTTTTTCAGTTTGGACTGCAGTTACGAAATCTACTGCCCCATTCTCTTTTTCCTTTAAGTCCATACGTATTCTTTTCTCAGTTGGACTCAGAGGAATTTAATCTGCCATAGTCTTCTTAGGACTGGCTAAATTCGTAAAGTAGGTGGCTATCCGTTTAAATCTGTAGTCTATAAAGTCGAGGTGGAATTCAGAATCCGGTCGAAAGACTCTTCTAACCACAGATATATATTGACTAGGCCACGCAAGTGTATGTACTTCGTGTGTAACTTTGCGTGTAAAAGAGGAGTAAAAATTACTTCCTTCAGCGCCACTTCCTCTCGAATATTCTCGATGCCAAAGTCAAACGACTAAGAAACTAAAAAACGCGACAGGGTGGCGCGCGGCGACGGCTTTTGAATAGTTTATTCGGGGACGGGGAGCTATCATCACTAAATCGCTCTTGTGACGTCACAGTGGGTTGAAAAATAATGACATTCTTGGTTATACAGACAATGAGACTTGTGTGGTCTAGTCAATAGAGACATATATATTGACTAGACTAAGCAAGTGTATGTACTTCGCGTGTTAAAGAGGAGTAAAAATTACTTCCTTCAGCGCCACTTCTCGAATATTCTCGGTATCAAACGTCAAACGAAAATTAAAAATCGCGACGAGGTGGCGCGGGCGACGGCCTTTAAATAGTTTACTCGGGGACGGGGGGTTATCATCATCAAATCGCTCTTGTAACGTCACAGTGGGTAGAAAAATAATGGCACGCCTGGTTTCTATACAAACATCGAGATTTGCGTGGTCTAGTCAATAGATGTCTGTGGTTCCAACCATCCATTCGAAATCAATGTAGTCTCCGCCTATTCCATATTCTATACCTTTATTCAAATGAGCCGAAGTTCCCCGCGTGGGTACCTGCGTCTTTGTACCATTATCACCCCACATAACTTTACCCCGGGATTAAGTTATGCCATTGGAATAAATTGTAGAGATTAGTCATGCTTGTTCTAACGTTATACAAGCTGATACTGTGGTAGTTAGGTTATATTTAGTATACAGTATACACTGTTCGTGAGCTCGATTCTGCTAATTAAATCTTACAATAATACTTGTTATAGTTTCGATGTAGCCTCAATATGTTACAACAGCAAAATTATCTTCTCATAAACATCAAACCAGCGTTTTACGCATTTTGATTGGTTTAAACTCTAAAAGTATTCCAGTGAGATTTACGATACTAAAAAGCTAGTCTGTTATAAATATCAAAACTACTGAATGGAATTTGATGAAATTTGGTATGATAGTAGATTATACTCTAGATTAACACGTAAGCTACTTTATATCCCGAAAAAGTACAGTGTTCTCGTAGGATACTGTAATTACGAGAGCGGAGCTGCGGGCAAAAACCTATCTTATGCGGTCTATCGACCACATATTCAACTATTGCAATTTATACAAACGTACGAACGTATTCAAAGTGATCTTCGATTCGTACTGGTAACTATCCTTCATCACCGCAACATGTTGACTCCTCCTAATGAATTTAACTTCAGCGCTTCGGAGAATAATTATATTGTATCTACGTGTACCTAGGTACCTACTTAATTTATGTACAGTCAGCCAAACTGAATAGTTCAGTAACAACAAAAAAATCACTAAAGAACTTGTTGTCGAGTCCACATACAATATAAATTGTTCAATTGAAAATGATCTGTTGTTCATTGAATTCTTTGCTAGGTTGTATTGTATACGTTATTTACGGTACTAAAATGATTAGTCTGAAATAGGCTTCATTCTAAATACATAGTATCAGCTGCGAATTTTAAAACGTCTTGTTCTAAATATAATAATGTCTTTTTCTCAATCGATTAAGCACAGAATTCTGTAAAACAAATTTACCTAAGACACTAACGGCCAGTTTCAATAACCTATATTATATCTATAACTATTTGTTAAAAACGTCGTCATTCAGTCATTTACCGGTTTTTCGCGATACATATTTAACGTTTTTAACAAATAGTTATAGATTGATAGGTTATTGAAACGGGCTGTAAATGCAACTTACATAAGAAGTATTTCTTTTACTACTCGGTTAAGAATAGAATCCTGTAAAATATCTACCTAAGACGTGCGGGCTTTTAATTAAAAATACCGGTAGATTGTCCCTGGACTCATTCCCCACGTCATTAATTGAACTAGCCTGAGAGTACAGCTATAGTACCTACTGGGACAGAGAATTTATTACAGACTAGCTGACCCCGACAGACGTTGTTCTATCTTATATATGAACTGGAATGAATAAATTATTACACCTACTCCTACACATACACCTACACCTACTCTTACACCTACTCCTACAACCTGCCTTTTCCAATATTAAAAAAAAGGTCCAATAACCAACACCTATATTTATACGATACTAACGTCACTCAATTGTTTTGCCTTCCCGGAACCTCTCCATCAACATTTGAACTTTATGGTTCCTTTAAGTATTATGGCGAATCATTTGTATGGGAGTATAGAAATGGGTTGTTTTTAGACTTTTTAAGCCATTTTTTTTTATTTTTATCTCCGTAGGTACTCCTTGTACTTCAAGGAATATTCTCAAAAAAGAATTAGCGAAAATCGGTTCAGCTGTTCTAGAAATTTGCGCTTAGCAACACTTTCAGCGATTCATTTTTATACTATAGATTATGTAGCTATAGAGTTTAGTCTATTCGCATTAAGAAGGCATATATGTCAAAATTGGCCAATGATGCATAAGCTTCAAAATGGCTTAGGTACATATTATGTCAAATCCATTGTAATAACAGATATATATACCTAAGTATATACATAATATCTTGAGACTGAATGAGAATGAAATGAAGTATCAAGGGTTTTGGGAGAGAACAATAGATTTAGCTAGGTTATGATCCAAGGGAAACTGCGCATGTTTAAGCTAAATACTCGTATAGTATGTTTTTCTCTCTTCGTGCAACAATATATCAATAATTTCATCTCTATTATATCAGTCCGATTGGCACTTTAGTATGCGTATGTTCGGTATGTATGATTTTTGTTTTGTTCAAAAATTTGGAATATGGTGGTTTCGAACCCCGATTAACTACGATTTTGATGTTTTTGGCACGTACAAAGTACTTTCGGGCGTACAAAGTCGCGGGAAACATCTCTTTGTAAATATAACATTACTATTTTCCATTTCAAGAAGGAGGGAGAACCCCATACTCTACTTCTAGGTAACGATGAAATAGAGTGAAAGTTGTTGATGGGGGAGGGTGTGTAAAGTTAATAATTAATTCGCCTCAGAAGTGGAAACTAAACATTATATTTACATTAGCGTGCGAGCATCGTGGAGTTTGAATAAAATATTTAGTGAGGGAGTGTGAGGAAATTAGGAAACGTAATATATCAAAGTAATGTACTTATTTAAGTTCAGTGAGCTGAGTACGAATTTTTGTCACTACTCGCCGTGAAAAAGTTAACTACAATTTGTATGATATCGAATTAAATACCATTCTTTACCACTAAACTTAAACAACTTTTTCCCGAAACCAGTCAGTTCGTTTCCTGGCTAGGAAAATAGACTTCCACGTTTTTTTGCTATTCGTCATAATATAATCGGATTTCGCCTACCATGCCCACTTGATAAATTCACCCTGTATAATACCTATATGTAACAGATAAAGTTATTGTGACGTAGGCATCTGTTAACAAAGGATTTTACTAAACTAACGGGGATTCAAATTCTAGAAAACCCGAGCTACGCCGCGAACAAAAACTACTTTCGTAGAGGTTTTTATGTCGTAAGCAGTATGTTATGAATAAATTTAAGAAAATCTTAGCATTTTAATGATAGTTATTATAGTGTTATAGTTATTAGAGTGCTCGTATTAGTATTAGTTATTAGAGTGCTCGCGATAGAACTATATAGTTATTAGAGTGCTCAATAATTAAGATTATTCGGTTGGCGAATGATAAGAAATATTTAATTCATGACTCTTTCTTTTTTACAAAAAGTATGTTTCCGCCCGGGATCGAACCGGGGGCCTTCTGCGTGTTAGGCAGATGTGATAACCGCTACACCACGGAAACTTAGCTGTTACTGTTCAATATTAGGAACGATATCGTACTTACCTGCAAGCTTTTGAGTGATTGCCTCGAATGACCTTGGCAGATGTAGGTATTGATAAAAAAGTTTTTGCTAAGTGACATCTATTAGTTCACCTCACTTATCGGATTGTTTGTAACCACTATTGTCATGTCATGTCATTTATTAGAGCATACTATTTCCAGGAGTCCCACAACGGCTATAATTGTTTGCAACTACTTTTTAGGATTCCACGCCTTAATAATAAAAACGGGATCCTATTATTAAGACTTCGCTGTCTGTCTTTGTACAGCCTGATCTGTATCTCTTGAACCGTGATAGGTACAGTTGAAGTTTTTACCTCTATAACAACATAATATATTATAATATAATATATAATATAATATATTATGTTGTTATGGTTTTCAGATGTCGTATATATGTCGCCGATCTTAGAAAACTTCGATAGCGCGATTCAGGACTGTGCGCCGATTGGTCCGCCACATCACTCCCCCCTAAGACCGGAGGTAGAATTTTTTTGATTATATGAAAAATAAAACAAATATTTCCGTAATACTCAAGGAACCCTTATAGTTTCGCTCTGTCCGTCCATCTGTCTTTCTGTCTGTCGAACCGCGCCTCTAGCTTCTGTTATTATGAATATAAATGGATGAAATTAAGTATAGAAGACTGTGTATAAATATCGGTTTTGGAATCATAAACTAATTATTTTATATTTTAGGGGTGGCTCTCCATACAAGTGAAGTGGGGATGAAAAATTTTATTCTACCCCATCGTATGGGTTATCGTTGAATACGTTTTTTTAATAAAGCAAGGTTTCCTTCATGACTTTTTTACAACGTCGAACATTTTCGAGTAATCGGCCTCAAAAGTGGTTTTTAAGTTGGTCCCCCTGGCATTTCTAAACTATTCGACTTAGAAACTTGAAATTTTCCATGTTGATAGATCATGCTAAATACTCTTTAGGAAAATTATTATGCACAAAATCGGACTATAACTTTTGAAGTAATTTGAAAAAACCTATTACGAGTTTAAAGTTACGGAACCCTCCTTAGACATGTCCTGACATGCTCTTGGTTAGTTTATTAAATCATAGCAGCCATGTCGTGGTAATCGGGTGAAAACAAAATGGCGGCGTACCTATTGTCACACGGCCGCCGGCTGCGAGCCGCGATAGCATTGTCCGCGAACGTTTGTTCACATTAATCTCTTAATAACTTTATTATCCGCTTTTTAAATAATAATTTGCCATTTAATTTAGCATTTTATCTATCGAAACATTGATTTTTAAGGAAATGACACCGAATCGGACCATTCGTGGCTATATGGGATAGCCACGAATGGTCCGATTCGGTGTGGCCATGGCAGAAAAAGGTTTAGAGCTCCGTGGCCCAGTGGGTAGACCGTTTGGTTCCCACTTGAGAGAGTGCAGGTTCGAATCCCAGGTTGGGGCGTGTACCAATGAGACTTTTTCAGATCTCAAATACATTATACGGACACTCTTACGGTGAAGGAAAACATCGTGAGGAAACCCGCACATGACTTGGCCCCAGACAGACGTATTGACCAGGCTGAGTATGATATGAGAATGCCGTATGTGCTTGGGCAACCATACGACTACCTATTTCTTATATACTTATAATTTTCTTTTACAACAAATAAGTAAATAATTAAGTTTGTGTACGTAGGTAGTACATAGTTTGTTTGTACTACCTACACAATGATGTGTCTATTACCTTTTCGGAATCAGAAACAATCAGAGAATAGAAAATGTAACAAACAAATAAACTGTAGAGTTTATTATTATTACTACTAAGGGCAAGGAATAGGGATAAGAATTAGAATTAGGTACACTTTTCCGTTCCTTAACACATTGTAATAGGATACATTTTATTCTTAAATTGGAAGGGAAAGATACTCGTACGTAGGGTCCACATAGGGTCCAAATTGTATGTAATGTAAGCGTGTCCCCTGAGATCTATATAGTATATATATAGTACGGTCGCTGACAGATCCAATTTTGGATCTTATTACTATAGCAATAAATTTCCAAATGTATTACACCGTGTTGTTACAGTAGGTACGTTTTTCAGCGATAAGGCATAAGTACTTCACTTACCTTCTAAAGACCGTTATCCAAATCCCTTCCTATAATACAGGCTAGGACTTCCCTATGAAAGAGAACCTTCATAGGGAAGTTTTAGGCTGGTTAGCCTTCGCCACTGCCATAGGTACTGCCATAAGTAGAGACTTATAAACTTAGGCTTCATCCGTTGATGGAACTTAGGCAACATCCGTTGATGGATGATTTATACAGTATACTCCGAGCGAAGTGACAACTCTTGAAACACTGTAGTGCCTGGGACAGTTGGTTTTTAAATGTCGTATGGTTGCCCAAGCAAATACGGCATTCTCACAACACAGTCAGCGTAGTCCAGAGGAATGAACTGGTCAATACGTCTGGGGCCAACCATGTGTGAGATTCCTCACGATGTTTTCCTTCATCGTTAGAGCGTCCGTATAATGTACTTGAGATCTGAAAAAGACTCATTGGTACGCGCCACAACCTGGGATTCGCACTCTCTCGAGTGCGAAACAAACGGTCTACCCAATAGGCCACGGAGCTCTGAATAGGTATAAGTAGAGACTTATTTTGTCAGCTCAGTCGTTGAGCGTGTTGGTGCTCAAGCCGTTTACATATTCAACATTTTTAGCTATTTTTTACGGAACCATCCATGCGCAAGTCCGACTTGCACCTGACCGGTTTTTAAATCATAGCCGCCATTTTGTAGTAATCGGGTGGAAACAAAATGGCAGCGAATTGTCATTTGAAATGAACAACCGAGATAATTGGAGTGGATGTATTTTAATTGAACTGGATATGCACTGACTGTGAAAAAACTAACGAGTGAAAAACAATTATAACAATCAAAGTTAAGTTATGGCTTGTATTTGGGTCGCGTCAAGCGAAATGCTATCGAGTTGGGGTTACCAAGTTGCCTGCACACAAAGTTCGGACAGTCTTTCAGGCTTTTTGGTTGTGTATCCGGCTAAATCAGTGTGGTTACTGAAACGCTAATCACAATTAAGAGCCCTCCTATTCACAGGCTGTCACTGTCTCTGCTAGCCGAAATGACAAGGACAGCAAGTTGTGACTTGGGTGCCACCTATTAGTTTACATAATAGTAACAATCGTTTCAGTATTTGTCCGGTAGAGAGTATCTACTCAAGAGATGTCAGAGTTTTGTTATGAGTCAGGTCTCAGGAGCCCAAAACAAAAGTTAAAAAAAGATAAGCAAATATTAGAATAATAATAATTCTGACAAGTCGGGATTAAAAATTATTAATTACTTGATGTTGCCCGCGGCTCCGCCCGCGTAAATACAGTATCCTTCGGGAACACTGTATTTTCTCGGGATAAAAAGTAGCCTATGGGTTAATCCAGAACCTAAGCTACTAACACTAAATTTCATCAAAATCCGTTCAGTAGTTTTTGCGTGAAGAGGTAACAAACATCCATCCATACATCCTCACAAACTTTCATATTTATAATATTTATAATATAATTCTTCTACATAAGGGTCTTGGTTTATGCTCACAAAAGTCTACATAAGCCTATATTGTGTTGATTATAACCGTATCGTAGGAACCGTTCATTTTGCTGCAATAAAAAAGCCTATACAAAGAAACAAATATTTCCTCTTTTAATGAGCCAAACGCTGTAAAAACTTACGGGAGTGTCCATAATTTCGGCGTCAACTGGCAAACCTACACCAGTATTAAACGGTCCAAAAACAATTTAACACTAAATTGCTCGTGTGTGGCCGTTTAATCAATATTTGCTCATAACGGCCCCGGCTAAGTCGTGGCTATTAGTACGTTTGATCGATTACCGCCGTTTATAGATAGTTTATAGCGCCAAGGCTACTAAATCCTTGTACCTAACTAGTTATTATGTAGGAGATAAATTGTATATTATGTATATTTTACCGTTGGCTTGTACGATCATTTCACTCGGAAAATTGGTGATTACGTCGATGATGATAGTATTCCAAGTCCAAATGATCGTACCACGTCTTGGGTAAAATCAATTACCAACTTCCAGTTTGCTGTAGACAAGATATTATAATTGTGTTCACGGTCAATTAACTCCGACTGCTGATACTGTCGGATCGATTGCTAGTAATTGGACAGCAGACAGGATGGAACGGACAGTGTAATGGACGGTGGACAGTTGGACACTGACTGAATTATCGGTACAGATGAAATGTCACAGTGATTGGGCCAAAAATACTTGTATTAAAAATAGTTTCTCAGTCGATAACACTCGGTACAAAAGTATGACCGATTTTACAGTAGCTGCCACATACATTTTGAGTTGTCGCGACCGGCGACTTATGTATTTCTTCTTTCCATAATAAACAAAAGCTTGTAGATAAGCTATCACTGGCCGGTAGCGTTCGTCGATATCTCGTTTGCCCCAGAAATATTCACATTATTTTACAAAACTTTTGATACCTAATTATACAAAAGAGACAGCTTCATCTTTTCTCTTTTCAAGCGATTTTTTATTCAATAACGCCCTCCACACAGTATAATATGTACCGCACATCTGACACTGCGTTTCAAATAGCGGATGTATCTGTGCGGTTAGGACTGCGGATAAAACCGTCGTGCCGATTGATAATGCACTCACTATGTCGACTGTGGACAGATTTTACATATTTAGGCGAACGTTCCAAACTAATTGTTTAAAATATTGTGTGATTTCAAGAGTTTAGACTGCAGTGTGAACTGGCGCGTTTGACGTTATAAATTTTAAATGTTTTGCTGCCAGTTAGTAGACGCTCCAAACCTATATGTTTTATTTTGTGTTTACACGCGATACGCAGATAAAACTGCAAAAAATATGCACGCATTGATATGCCACTTTGGACTGTCAGAACTGACAGACTGTCTCCGAACTTTACGTATGGAGGGCGCTAGTCTCTACGGCTCTTCCTCAATTTAAGCTTCAAAGCGATGAGAAAAAGTAACGTCCTCAATGAGATCTACCGTGTATCGAATGTTTATAAATTTTTAATTTTCAACCCCACTGATCTCGGTTCTGGCCGTAATGTATTCGATACCGTCAGCAAAAGTTCTGGGGTATTGCGAATATTGCTTGCGTGGGGGAATTCGATGGAGAATGGGTGCACGATTTAAATATATGATCGTAATTCGCCTTTTGTTACTTTGTGAGTCAGTTAAAAATACGAAAATCATTGTTAATGCTGGTAACTTGTCATTGGTAATGTTGTTTTAGAAGAAAAGGTTGTTTTGCCTTATGCTGCATAAAGCATTTTCCCTCTACACAGCGTTATGTATAACCTGAAATATTAAAAGGTCAAGGGAACGAACGTGACATTGATTTTAGTTTACCAAAACCGTCATGGACTTTGTAAACATATTATATACATATTAAATAATTGTAGGAAATTTATAAATGTCCTGAGCATAATACTTATAATATTAGGCTTAAAAGATTATGGGTATTAGGCCTGTAGTTTGTTTTTATTAAATAAATAAAAAACCGGCGACCCCGGAGGGGACCTTAGGATTATGTGGGAGTCCAACATAATCCTAAGGTCCCCTCCGGGGTCGCCGGTTTTTTAATTGTGCTTTGTACCGGGTCTTTGAACTAAAACTACCCGATGTGCTTCTTCACACGTTGTCGGGGCCGTGGAAACTGTTGTGACTACCACAGCGGGGGCTGACGGATTCCCTCATGGGCATTATCTAATTTAATGACGGCGATGCTGCCATCTTCCTTCGTGAAGCGTTTCTCGGACATAAGGTCCAACGGTTGAATTTTAATATTATGCTACTTTAAGTCTAGGAAACACCTTAATCAAGATTTCTGTCATTGACTAATGATAAGCACAGTGTGTTACTTGGGATACTTATAAATTAAGAATCGTTTTTATATTCGGTCAATAATTTATTTTTTTGCGGTCGCAATGTATTATGTAAAAACATGACCTATTTTTATTGCTGACGCTACCTAACCATATCGCCGGATAAACTCTTGTCAATTTGTAAGATGATGGATTTACCTCGTCCTCGCACCTACAGGCGGTGTATCAAATACGATGATACTCCGTTTAGTTAAGAGCCGCGATAAATTGTGTGGCAGATATGAGTGGATTGATGAGGGTTCATATGATATTGAAAAGAAAGAAAGAATTGTTGAAGATATAAAACGGTTTTACCCTACTACGGCGAAGCCAAAAGGAAGGATAACGATTGTGGCAGCTATGTATGTAAATTTGTTCTATCGTAGCTTCATAACTGCTGATCCGATTTTAATTAACGAGGTGTCAATAGATTCGTTATATAATGGCATGTAAGGCATCTTAAATAGGGTGTTTGATGGGCATAGTCACTCCGTACAATAACCTTATACGGGCCTGCAAAAGTAATTACTACACTAAAATTTAAATTTTTAAAACTGATATCAATAATTTTTTGGTAATGTCTCTAATTTCTATAGTTAGGTGTAGGGCTGAAGAGACAAATTATTTATAGTAGGTAGTAGATGTAGTTATTGGTATAGAAACTATAGGTATACGTTGATAGTTATTTATTTATTCCAGTTCGTAGGTACATAAGACAGAACAACGTATGTATGATCAGCAAGTATGCTTTATAATTTACTTTGTCAGCTGATAGTTTATTATTTTTATATATTATTGCAAGATAAATAATATTCTATTCTCACCTTCACTAAAATGACTTGGAGACTGACCTGAGGGTCAATTCTGCTAAATAAAACCTGCATTAATACAATTATTACAATCGAGTCCCGATACACTAAAACTGTAAAATGGTATTCTCGTAAACGTTTAACGAATGCGAATTGGTCGAAACTTCATAAAATCAGTTCATGATAACTTGTAGCTTCACTTACAATACAATCAAAGTAAAATGACAGACTACTATAAATACGAGAATTGTGGTTCTATCCCTGTTCTCGATCAGAAAGTATATCTATCATTATTAATTTTTACGGTAAATCTATGCAGTAAAGTCGAGGCTTCTATGAAATATTAATTGGCTACGATAAACGGACAGGATGATAATTTACGGCTAACTTACTAAAGCTTTGTATAAAGAGGTCAACAGATAACTATGTCCCACTTTTACTGATTTTATTCAAACACTAATTAGTTCAACAATTGAGAATAATAACCTGCAGGTAGTAATTTGCATTTCAATAAACATCCAGAAAAAGCCGAGTACCTCCTCCACTTTAATGGGTAAGAGAGAAAAAACCGACCAAGTGCGAGGCGTACGCGCGCTTGAAGGGTTCCGTGCCACATCTACCATAGACCGTACATTTATACATAATGTGTATAGATATCAGTATCTATACAAAATTAGACAAATATCACGTGTGTTGTATCAGTACCCACGGTAGAGAGTATATAACAGAAGGTGTTAGTTGTATGCCCCGCTTAAATTTATTTTATTGTGTTATTACTATATTTTGTTGATAAAGCGGTAACAGAAATTAATCATCTGTGAAAATTTCATCTGTCTAGCTGTCACGGTTTATGAGATAGGTACAGCCTGATGACGGACGGACGGCCGGACGGACGGAAACGGAAGGAATGGCTGTGGAACCCTAAAAAGAAAGACCGTTCAGCTTTCAATAACAAAATTGCATTTTACATTTGCGAAACTCATTTCGCTGGAATTCTCGATTCTTGCAATGGAATACTTGAAGACACTCATATTGAAAGTATGCACAAAATAGCAAGCGCCTTGAATTTTCAATGGATTTTTGTATTGATTTGGCTTAACAATGCCAGTGCTACATTTTTCAAGAAAGCTTGATATGCTTCCTTATTATTTATATCTTATTTGAAATGATTCCTCTATCTTATTGTTGTCTCGTCGTTTTAGCTATCCACCGACTCCTTGCGACTTTTCTCAGGTCAGGTCGTCTGTCCACCTGGTGGGAGGCCTAGTTTTCAGTCATTAGTGTCGATAATATTATATCAATAATAATTTGCAGGCTGGACGATGAGTACCTGTAGCACCTTTTTTTGTTTCATTATAGTACACGTCTTCACATGAGCCTTATATTTTGTCTCTTTTGATATAAACAATACTCGGTAAAAAAAAAAATAACTGGCCATTTATGTAGTAAATAAAGTTACGTACACTGTATCGCGTATTATTATCGCGCATTCATTTAAAAAGAAGGTAGGTACTTGAGACAAATAAAGTCTACATAACTGCGGTAGAGAAACGTTTCGGCATGAATGGGCCGGCTCCACCGGATAAATATCACGACCTCACAGAAAACCGGCGTGAAATAACGCTTGCGTTGTGTTTCGCCGAGTGAGTAAGGTTACCGGAGGTCCAAGGGGGGTTGGGGATTTAAAGTCGCAACACCAGAGGAGTTACACTTGTAACACTTGTAACTCCCCTGGTGTTGCGAGTCTCCATGGGCGGCGGTAATCGCTTACCATCGATCCGACTGCTCGTTTTCTGGTTCGTTACATAAAAACGTACAATACGTTAACTGCTTAGAGGTGTAACATAAACTTCATTTTTTAGTCCATTTCTTTATGTTAACTCATAATAGAAGTATCTAAAATCAAATTTGTACATTTAACTTGTATTAAATCTAGATGGGAAGGAAAAAATGTAATAAATCTAGGAGTTATTATAAAAGTTTTAATAGCTCGACACTGTAGCTCGGTTGTTGTCATGGTAGATTAAATTTCAGTAAGCTGCAGCAGAATTGAGTTACGTGAGTTACTGCAGGAAGCTGTAACTAGGTTTCGTATATATATATATATTTGTTTCGTGTGATAGGTTTTTGATTTAAAAGTAGTACTATTACTACTATTATGAAGTTTTATTGATATTATTTTAAAACTAGGTGGTACCTGCAACTAATTTTGCGTAGAAGTAACGGAAAGGGAACCCCATTTTTTCAAACGGAACCCTTAGATAAATTAGCCCATGTTACACCTTATAATATCAGCCAGTGTGAAGTTCCGTAAAATAGGTCCAGTAGGTTTCGGGAATTTGCTAGAACAAAAAGACAGACAGATCAGACAGACGGACAGACAAAAATTAAAAAATATATTTTTCATTGTAATTACCGTGTATAGTTTCATATTATGCATTAAATGAAATGCTGTTAATTTGAAATTATTACTAACAGACACTTCAGTTTTATTTACTTGTGTAGATTATTTATTATTAACCAGTCATATTTTTGTTATTAGACTTTCTGTCTGTTCACAAAAAATAATATTCCCATCACTGACGACCTCGGGGTCTCAGTGGTTAGCCCGTGGCATTAAAACCGGAGGAATCCCGCCAGGGATCAAAAAAGTTTCCTGTGTTCCTGTGTCGTGGATGTGTATTAAATGTGTGTAATAAATAAAATAAAATAAATATTATATAAAAGTATTAAATATTTTTCCGTTGTCTGGTACCCGTAACACAAATTCTTCGAGAACTTACCACGGGACCAGACTGTGGTGGTGTGAAATCGTGCATAGATGTGCAGAAAAAAGTTTTTATTTTCCTACATACGGTGCTACGAACTACTGTAGCAGCCTTGTACATGCGAAAGTTTATGTGTGTGTTAGTGTGTATGTTTGACTGACTTACACTTGTTAGCCAATCAGATGGTTCAATAAAATAGATATTATGGTTGTATGTAATATATAGTCAATGCATAGACAAGGAACAAACGGAAGTCATAAAAGGAACAAATCGCAATTCGCAGAAATCTATCTTCAATTTTTTTATTTGGTCGGAGTCTGTCTGTAATTAAAGCCAATGTAACTTCAATCATGAGGGCGTGTCCTAATCCTTCAATAGTTAGAAAGACCGTAATCACATTTTTTCTTTCCCGTAATCTATGCTTAATGTAGTAGGTATCTCTTAGTATCTTACTATAGTCTCTTTTTGCTCGCTGCATCCTATTTCAGAGGGGTTTTCGTCCTAAAATTTTATTTCTCTCGACATCCGCTAGGCTCAGATGTGCTCCAAATACGTTCACAAAAAGTCCGTATGCAAATCGGAGCCACAGTAACGTTATGTTTACCATAAAATTTTGAATATAAAACAGAATTACTTCCCATTCCGTAAAAACAAACTCCGAACGTGATTACAGTAACAGTTTTTTTTATATATTTTTTGTGTCCTTTTAGTCTTTTTAAGGTAGGGTTTCTCAACCTTTTTCAAAAATTAAAGTAATTGTATTTTTCTGGTTATTAGATAGGAAAAACTTTCTTACGGCCCATTTCAATAACCAATCTATAATATATAATTATGTTATTGATTGTACTGTAGGTTCTTGGTGGAAATTCATGTTTCACAGTAATAATACACAATACTTCTAATAGTGCAAGAAGTATTGTGTATTATTACTGTGAATCTATAATATAGTTTAAAAAATATGCATTTAATGATGCAATAAAAATCTTATTTAAAACATATAAACCTCTAATGGCCCGTTTCAATAACCTATCTACCAATAACTATTTGTTGAAAACGACGTCATTCAATCATTTGCCCGTTTTTTTGGAATACAAATTGTTCATTAAATGCATTTTTTTTAAACTTACATTTTTTAATGGCAAAAAAATCAACTTGGCGTTAATTTTCGAGATACCTACTGCTTTTGGACTTAGTACTACAGAAAAATACTTTCATGCCTGTCCTGTGATAGTTTTATTAAAAAAAAAAACATTTTTGACGACTTTTATTTATTTACATTTTTTTTTTTGGAAATGAATCAATATTGTATCTTGTCGAAACTTAATGTCTAATAGTAAACAAAAGAGGCGTCAATTAATATATATGATAAAAAATACCTATATATTTTGTATTCTGCCCCCCTAGGGTGGCGCACCCCACTGGTTGGGAGCTCCTGGTTTAAGGGGATATAAAAGTATTTTTCCCGCTGATAGAGCTTAAAAAACAACAATTCAAAGCAATAAAAAAGTGATAATTTTCGTGTATATTTTTATTGTATGTTTTAACTGGGCAATTATTCGAAACTTATGTAGGTTTTACATTGTTGATTTTTCGACTTTGTGATTTAAAAAAACCGGCTAAGTGCGAGTCGGACTTGAGCACGAAGGGTTTGTTTAGCACAAACTGCAAAAAAATCACGTTTGTTGTATGAGAGCCCCCATTAAATATTTATTTTATACTGTTTTTAGTATTTGTTTTTATAGTGAGGTTCGTAGAACTCTGTAATCACTAATTTATTTGGTCGTAGTCCATCTGTAGTTAAAGCTTTATAATGAAGAGGGCGTGTCCTAATCCTTCTACGAGTATAGTTAGAATGACGTTAGATAGTTAGATAAAGTTCTTTATTAGTGTCATAGTCTCTTTTTTAACACGCTTAAATTAACTTCACCTGTATGTAACCTTGTTTGCTTGTATGTAACTCTCTCTTGCGCGCCTGCTGCCTTCCTCGGCTCTGGTAGCTTTAAAACACATTTTTAAAGAATATCGAACTAAAAAGTTGAAAATAAATATAGTTAAAAAAACTAAAAAAAAAACACACTTTTAAAGATTATCGAACTAAAAAGTTGAAAATAATTTTAATTTTTTTAAAAATAAACTGAAAACAGTAGTACCTAGTATATTAAAAATACTAGTATAATTGAGGGAAAAGCGTTGGGCGTTTTGTGCCATAATTTTCGTATATCGAGCGACCCACGCTTTTCCCTCAATTATACTAGTATTTTTAATATACTAGGTACTACTGTTTTCAGTTTATTTTTAAAAAATTTAAAATTATTTTCAACTTTTTACTTCGATATTCTTTAAAAGCGTGTTTTTTTTAGTTTTTTTAAACTATATTTATTTGTTCTATAAAATCATGATATGATGTAATTCTGTTCCATCTATAGGCGACAGAAATACATCATCTGTGAAAATTTCAACTCTCTATCACGGTTCATGAGAAGCCTGATGACCGACAAACGGACAGCAGAGGCTTAGTATTAGGGTCTCGTTTTTCCCTTTAAGTACCTAACCCTAAAAACGATTTCTAGGGTAAATTATAATTTAGGCTTTGTTTACTCTTTAAATAATAATATATTTAATTCTTACACACCTTCAAGCAACTTCAGTTCATACCGAAATGTAAAATGTAGTGTACTTTTTTTTTTTTTTTTATGAAATATGGGGGCAAACGAGCAAACGGGTCACCTGATGGAAAGCAACTTCCGTCGCCCATGGACACTCGCAGCATCAGAAGAGCTGCAAGTGCGTTGCCGGCCTTTTTAGAGGGAATAGGGTAATAGGGGAGGGTAGGGAAGGGAATAGGGTAGGGGATTGGGCCTCCGGTAAACTCACTCACTCGGCGAAACACAGCGCAAACGCTGTTTCACGCCGGTTTTCTGTGAGCCCGTGGTATTTCTCCGGTCGAGCCGGCCCATTTGTGCCGAAGCATGACTCTACCACGTAAAACTGAATAATGTTCAATTTTGAATGGCTATTTAAAAAATGCGGGCCGTGTCGCGTATCGTTTCGGTGTGAGCTGACGCTAACGGACGATTCTAACCAGCTAATTTGATCACATTATCTACTTGAGCATCTATAAGCTGCGGCTACTTGCACTTGCAATTTATTAAAACACTAGATGTTGCCCGCGACTTCGTGCCGTTAATTTCGCAAGAACCGTACATTTTTCCGTGATAAAAAGTAGCCTACCCCGTGTCTACGTCTGCGTCAAATTTCATCAAAATCGGTCCAGTATTTTCGGAGCCTATTCAATGCAAATAAACAAACAAACTTATCCTCTTTATTACATTAATGACTAGCGACCCGCCCCGGCTTCGCACGGGTACAATGTATTTATCTGTATAATCTATGGGTACAATACTGATACTAATACTGCGGCTACCTCATAGATCTAAACTCCCCTCCCACACGCACACCCCCTTGCCATTTCGCCTTGGTGACGCCTACTTCGCAACGGGCCGTGGAGCAGAAATCGTAATATTTTAATTTCGCCATAACTTCAAAACCAAACGTCCAATTTTAATCATTCAAAGACCAAATATTATCTACATAAACTGTACTTAGTGATAAAATAATTTATTTTGATAAGGATTAATAGCATGAGTAAAATAAACGCGTTTAAATGTAGTCCAAAAAAAAATCAAGATTTCTAAATAAGAAAATGGTTGTTGTGCCTCACTCGACATAGATAGGTATAGTGTGTCGCGGACTTTTTTGTAGATATTTATAAGATCTACAATTAATTAGAATTTTATGGTTCTATTTTTTATAGTTTAGGCAGCGTACGCAAAATAAGTAACTTTTCTGGTTGATTTTTTACACCTTGTGTCCGAAAACCCCAAATATCTTACGGAACCCTATTTTTTCCAAAATAAAATTTAGCCTATGTTACTCGTGGATAATGTAGCTTTCGAATGGTGAAATAATTTTTGAAATCGATCCAGTACTTTTTGAGCCTATTCATTACAACCAAACAAACAAACATACAAACAAAGTTTTCCTCTTTTAATATTAGTGTAGATTAAAACATACATACTTGCATGCTGTAATTAAAATAATTTATATGTAAAATGTAAGCCAAAGTAACATGCACAATTCTACTTCAAACTTAACAAGTATTAGCAAGTCGGATGGAACAATTAACAAGTTGGTGTAGTTATTAACAAACCATCCAAGAGCTGATAGCCCCAGACAACCTACGGATGAAAGGCGCTCGGCACGCGTCGTAAACAATTCACCCCTTCAACTTTAATCGTGCATGCATGCAATAAGTTCAGAGTGCATATGCATAATGAGAGAAGTATTGTCACAGATTAATAAATATTTACTACCTAATTAGTATACCTATGTAATGTAATATATGTATAGTAGTGGTATAGTGTAATAAAGAGGTGTTAAAGAGTGTTATATTTTGAAGGGGTTTTCGCCGTGATGATTGGCATGATTTTGATGAGACTACTTACTGGCAAAAGACTTTTCGTCAAATATCTTTTTTAATTTTTCTACCAGAAAGTTTTCCAAGCCTCTGAAAGGTATGCCCTACACGTATCTATCTACTTTAAGTTGTTCTTACAAAATTCCATTACTAAACCTCAATCAAAATTTTATGATATCCCTTTGATCATCGCAAAATAAAAGGCGATAGCACCCTTTCTACGAAACCGATTTCGGACAAGAACTGCCTAATCCTACATAAAAGTTCAAATATCTCGATCGAGGGTCCAATCTAAATTTTGATGAATCATATTCCGGTGAAAAGCTACCTAAATTTACCCGACGAATTCGAGCGTGTAAACGTATAGCAAAAAATTTTGAAATGTAAAAATTATTCGTGTGAAAATTTTACATTTTTTTAGTTTCCGGAATAACGTTACGTGGGTTGATCCAATTATTCAGTTCCGACAGAGGCAGACAGCTCGCACAAAACGGCTGCTTCACAAAAGGAAATTGTTGCACTGGTGTTTCGCCGCGTCTGCGTGCTCTCTGCGTTGCGTGAAACTTAATTGCTTTGAAATTATTTTCCATTTCATCATATTCATGTTTTTGCTTTTCATTTGCCTTGTAAATGAGTCTATTTCAGAATTCTAGTAAATGTTTTTCATTTAGAATTCCTTTATGGTGGTAGAGATAGAAGTGTAGTATCAAATACAGGCTGCTATTTTGTTGCTTTATTGAATAAATGGAAAGGATTAATGGAAACTATTTTAATCTTTGCTCAAAAAGTTATTAAAATTATCACTTAAAGTCCAGTCTTTTCACATTGAATATTGGCGTGTAGAGAAGTTTTTATAACAATCATTTATTTTGGCCAAAAATTTCAATTGTAATCTAAATTTGTACGACTCCCACCGTTGATATTCCCAAAACTCCCTTTATAACCGTTACGAGGCAGTTTAATCTCGTCGATTTTAAAACTCGTGTTGCAGGCTGCATGTAGTAAACTAAGTTTTTCGTTGCGATTGAGCGGGCAGCCTCCGATCGGATTTCATGGACTACTGGGCTGTGACGTCGATCGCTTAATCGGTTTACTTGGGTCTGTCTCTGTGACGTAGGTGGACTCATAAATAAATCAACTCGTGCCGGATGATAGGCCTTCTTCATTTATATGGTAAAGTAGAACTTCACTAGTATCTAGAACTAGCTAGTATCAAAATGGTTAGGTTTTATGCATCATCAGGGCTTTGCTACGAAAATCAAATAGATATATTTGCGTAAATCAAACGCATTTGCCTATTACTATAACCTTGTTAACGGATCAAAGAAGATTTAAATAATAAAATGAAAATGGGTTGAAGTTATAATTTAAAAGTTAATAAATTTAAACTGGCGAAATTTTAACTTCCGTTATTCTATGAGCTAGCAAACAAGACGTTACAGATTATAAAGGTAGGGGTCCAATTAAAAAGCCGAGCGATGTCCCTTTCGTCACGTTCCGGCAAAACAACGAAATATTCATTTGACAACTCTCTGCGCAAAATATCTTGGAGTTCGATTGCAAATATTTATGATGATGATGATGGATGGATCGCTATCGTCATTATCTTTACTTATATACCTAATATGTATATCTATATACTAATACTAGCTGACCCGGCAAACGTGGTTTTGCCTTATAAAAAGTTAAAAACACTATAATTGATCAGTTATCGAGCGGGATGAAAAATGATTAAATTACTAAAATGGCTATAAAAAAATAGGGGTTGGTGATAAAAAAGTAAAAATTTAGGATTGTATGTATTTTTAATGCCACATTATAAAAAAATAATATATAGGGGTATGGAAAATAGATAGTAGCCGATTCTCAGACCTACTGAATACGCATATAAAATTTGGTAAAAGTCGGTAAAGCCGTTTCGGAGGAGTACGTTAACTAACATTGTGACATGGAAATTTTATATAATATATTAGATTATAAAGAGGAAAGATTTTATTGCTTGTTTGTTTGTTTGTTTGCAATGAATAGGCTCCGAAAGTACTGGGCCGATTTTAATTAAATCTATACCAGATATAGAGTAAATTTCGGGGAAGGACATAGGCCGTACATTTATCGTGGCAAATGTACGGTTCCTTAGCCAAATGTAGGTAGCCTTAAGTTATCCATTAATGAACATATATTTTTAATGGTTATCGTTTTAACCATAAAAATGTAAACAAATTAAATATGGTTAATTTGGTGGAAAAAATTAAAAGTTGTGGTTTCATTGGTTTTGGCCCTTTTATTCAATGAGCCCTGCGGTTTTCATATTGTAAATATTTTATATATTTTGGCTTTTGGTCTTTTTTTGGAAACATAAATTATTATTGTAGGTACCTGGTTACCTACAAGGTACCTACCGCAGCATTGGCTCTCGACTCGGAGGGTCGTGGGTTCGATTCCCACAAAAAATGTTGTTTCCAAGTTTGGTGAGGACAATGCAGCCTGATCACCTGATTGTCTGACAAGAAAGATGATCTATGCGTCAGATGGGCATGTAAAAAGTCGGGCCTGCGCCTGATCTCTCGTCAGTCGTTTCGGTTATCCGTCCCACTGGATTACGAGAGTACAGAAAGAGAGATTGCTCAATTGACCACTATAAAATTACTCCTGCGTAACTGGCCTGGTTTCAATGAAACCGGCCACCGTCACCGAAATCGGTGTGGGGATTTATAATTAGGTATATTGAATCTACAATACCTCCGTTGGCACTTTACGAATCGCCTATTAAATGTATGTATGTATCTATCTATCTATCTACACAGACTTTCACTAAAAATCCTTTCGTTGATGAACATCGTTTTTAAAAATTGATTAACGGAACTACTTTTAATTGAAATTTTCGCTCCACCATTTTCGTAAAGTTTTTCCCCGTTGAAAATAAGTCGCGCTACAATACCGCGCTCCCGAACTGCTGTAATAAATGAATTATTGAAGTGTCATTGAATCTGCGCATAACTTTCATTATCATCACCGTTTTCATCATCATCATCATCATCATTGGCCCTACCTAGCTGAACGATGTTTTTGACGTTACTAGTTTAAGTAGATAGACTAATCTATACTAATATTATAAAGCTGAAGAGTTTGTTTGTTTGTTTGTTTGAACGCGCTAATCTCAGGAACTACTGGTTCGAATTGAAAAATTCTTTTTGTCTTAGATAGTCCATTTATCGAGGAAGGCTTTAGGCTATATAGCATCATGATAAGTTCAATACGAGCGGAGCACCAATCAAGAATGTTTCAAAATCGGGGTTTTTTTCCCCCTTTTGAGAGCTTTCGCTGCGTACGCTGCGGAAACGGTTAAAGTTTCGCTTAAATGATGTATGACAGAATTGTTCCCCTTTAAAAGTTCTAAAAAAAAGTCCGCGACGGTATATGTCTATCTTTTAAGGTTGGCTCACAATAACCTTTTTATGCTAACCAAATTTGTTCTAAAATTAAGCATTATTTGTGAGGGTGTTTTCATAAAGATGATATTAATCCTTATCCAAGCAAATACGTTATTCATTACAAGCATTTAATCTAGAAGAAATTTGCATTTACATCATTTGATTTCAATGAGTATTTTAGAAGATATCGCAGTAATAAAATAGTCCAGCGCGCAATTATGTACGGCGCACGGCGCGGGCGGGCAGTCGTAAGGTGGAAGCGTTTCTCCTTCTAAGTAAATGAAGTCGCGGGTAAATTTTAGCGATATCCCAAAGTAAATGTTTCACGCGGACGAAGTCGCGGGCAAAAGCTAGTTAATCATAATTCTAATTAACCTTATATTCTTTTTTGTTTCAGGTAAAATAAAGTTCATACTCATAATAAAAACCAATTGAAGAACGAGCACGGTGGCGCGGGGCACATGCCGTTTAACCAATCGGCACGGTAAATATTACAATATAACGAGAAATAATGCGTACAATTGTATGGAGAAATTTGTATTTGACAATCTGTCAGCATATTATAATATCTCTAGTAATATTACAATGTAACGGTTTTTACAATTTTACGGTGACATAATATACATTAATTAGAACAAGGACATCCTACGCCTTACGCCCAGTCTCATTCATTATATACTTTTGACGTAGCGGATGACATAGAATTTATTTAATTCTAAATAAAATATTCAAATCTTGTGTACCTGGACCCTCCAAGGTATCCCAGCCACAGTTATCCGGTACAAGCATGTGTGTTGCAGACTATATTTATGAAGTTGATGAGTATTCAGCCATTAATATCTTAATCCCTATCTTTGGCTCTGCATTAATATAGAACGCGCAAAACCGCAGTATTATCTGCTCGTAAATGTAATAAATATTAAAGGCTACCGAGTCTTCCGTTGCGTTTGTTCATACAACGTTGATCGTTGTAAATCCGATTATGACTATATGTGTGCTGGTGGGATTAAACCGGGGTTTAATCCCACCAGCACACATATAGGTCGCGCAACGAATTAAGATGTTTCGACAAAAGTAGAGGGGGTATGCGCAGAAGTCAGTTTTAGGGTGTGTTTGGCGGTAGCGGGCTCGGGCGGGGAGGTGTGGATGGGCCGAACGCATGCCGAACGTGGCTGCCGACACGCTATTGGTACGTTAGTAATATATATTCTTTGCTATTGGTCACATGCGCGAACGATCCCCTCCACTTTCACTGAGCGCTCATAAACCATTGCGCGACCTATCTGTATAATCTATGAGCACACAGACGCAGAATACTTGCCAGTAATGCTGGGTTGACACGTTGCGAGTTCACGCACGAGAAATGCTTCTGGAAAGAGCTAGAATATTGACTGGCACGGAGTCATTGCAGTGTTGCTGGGAATGTTGAAGACCTACATCATTTATTAATGGAATGTGTCAGATATGAGCCTGTGCGTAATAGTATATTCAGTGCTTTGAATTTGAACAGAAGCGATATAGGCACATTTCATAAAACTTTGTCGCAACCAAATGATGTCGAAGCAAAGGTTTTGTTCAAATTCATGGCACAATTATTGGAATAGGAGTATTTCTGTATATTTTTGTTATTAGGCTTAAGATTATGTTACGATGGGACTGACTTACGCTATGCGTAAGTCCCTAAATAAATAAAGAATAAAAAAAAAAGTGTTGCTGGGAAAGTAAGTGCCTTTTCACAGGCGGCGAAGTGTATAGCCATGTTCGTTTCATACGTACCGTCATGTGATGCGTAATACGTTGCCCCCCGGACAAACTCCACCGGCTACGAGAAAACTCCACCTGTGAAAAGGCACTAAGTGGAATAACATGCCATGTATTTATAAGTATATACTGTTTATACAGTATAATTATTCATATAACACGATTTTACAGCTCGCAGTTATCATGTGTGCTCGGCGAGCGGGACGTGAGTTTTTTTCAGCCAGGACTTTCGTTCACGGGATCTACGTGTACGTGTGGACTGAGGGACCTACCTGAATTTCCTCAAAATAAGTACAGCAAATTTTAGTAGAAGTCTAAAAAATTGTAGAACTGTAAATGCTATTATTTGATAAATTTGTAAAAACTTTTTAAAAAGTTCTACCTACTAAAATTCTGTAGTGAAAAAAACATAATTTTCCATATACTTTTCGAGATCTGGAAAATAGCGGTGTGTGAACTGAGGGACCACACTCTAAGGGCTATATCTCCTCAACTATCTTTTTACAAATTCCCAGATTTGTTCTACAATTTTTTTAGACTTCTACTAATATGATATACTTATTTTTGAGAAATTCAGGTAGGTCCCTTAGTCCACACGTACACGCTGGCCGCTGGTCGTTTCGTATTTTGGCATTTAAATTGAGAGTATAATTTCATTATATTTATGATAGATTTGTCGCGACGTTTACAATTATTTCGGTGTCAACATATGCTATGTATAAGTCAATGTAAAATTGTAAAAATTGTTAGATTGTAGAATAACTAACGAGATTGTAAAAATATGTCGAAAGATTCAAAACTATAAACATTTATAATGTAACGAAAAATAATGTGTTAAATTATAGGCAGAATATTCGCGTCGGAAGTCAAACATTTTACATTTTCACTAGTTATATTACAATCTAACGGTTTTTACAATTTTACGGTGACATATATACTCTAACCTTAGGATTACGTCAACATGGCTGACATTCGCCGGTTGTTCGCCGGTGCTCGAGCTGTCATTTGTAGAGTCGCCATGTGGTTATAGCCATACGTCAATATCAGCCTTGAATGCTATTTTTTTTTTACTTTGTTTATGGGAGTTACTTTGATTTATTTAGTGCTTACAAATTATAGACACTTCCAATCCGCGATAGGCTTTTGATGAAATTCATTGCTCAGTTCGTCAAAACGCACAGCCATTGAGAAACGAATTTTAAATTGAGATGGAGATTAGGACGACCCTAAGCCTATGGTTAAAATTGGTGTCGCTTGGATTCGTAGGGGCCCCACACACGGTCCGGTCTGCCTTCAGTTCGGCCTGAATGGATGCAAAATCATATCATGTGTGGGCTCGAATCCGTTCAGGCCGAACTGACGTCCGTTCTATCTGTAACGATCGGCCTCTCGTCTGTGGGAGCCTGTAAAGAAAGAGGACTTTATTTGTCATATAATTTAGTACATAAAAACTGATGCATGAATAAAACATTGGACAGAAACAGGTGCGTTCTACGAGCCAATACGCGTGGCTCGCATTTAAACACGCACCCCCGGATTTTATATTTTTACTGCCATATTTAATACTAGAAGTTGCCCGCGACTTCGTGCGCGCAAAAGTCGATTCCCGCCGGAACCGTAGATTTTGTGGCAATAAAAAGTAGCCTATGTCCTTCCCCGTGGTCTACTCTATATCTGTGCCGAATTTCATTGAAATCGGTCCAGTAGTTTCGGAGCCTATTCGATGCAAACAAACATACAAACAAACAAACTTTTCCTCTTTATTATATTAGTATAGACAAATAAATATACCACGTGTGACGTGACACATACTAGCTATTTCCCGCAGCTCCGCCCGCGTTAATATACTATCGAGTATCCCGCAGGAACACTGTACTTTTCCGACATCAAAAGTAACCTATGTTTTAATCCAGAGCCTAAACTACTACAATACCAGATATCATCAAAATCCGTTCAGTAGTTTTTGTGTTTTTGCGACATCCATCCATTCTCACAAACTTTCACATTTATAATATTATACTAGCTGATGCCCGCTGCTCCGCCCGCGTAAGTACAGTAACCCACAGGAACCGTATATGTCCCACGATAAAAAGAGCCTTATGTCCTTTACCGTAGTCTACTTTATATCTGTGCTGTAGTATTCTAGCACGCAACAATACTGGCTCGCCGATGCTCTCGCCATTGATACACACACCCTGCCCGCATGGCCTCTCTATCAGGACTGATTCCTAACTGTCAATGTCACTGTGACAAGTCAACTGTCATCTCTGGCAAGAGCACTCGAGATAGTATATTAATATCTATGCTTTTATACACAGCCATACACTACATCCCTTCCTTGTTTTATTTATTTTGTGCATGTATATATTCTACTTGTATCCTGTCAAAATTGAATCAATAACCATGAATAAGAATGCCCTAAATTTATGCTGTAACGTCTCTATTGGATATCGTTATTTTATCAGCAATTCAGCATCATATTAAGTGACCAATAAAGTATAATTTAGAAGACACAACTAATCTGCTATCAATTCAAATCCATACATTCACCTTCCTAATTATTTCCACACTCCACCCTTTATCCGACCGACGTGCATTCTACCTTCCTCTCCGTGTCTTTTAAAACCTTCTATTGTCATATAAAGTATACTGCACTTCGTTTGGTACTTTTTCCCCTATTAAATTATTCCAAACTTCTATATCTCAATTTGTATTTTTTTTTTTGATTCGAGAACCAAATTAACGCTTAACTTGGTTTCTTTATTAAGATTATCCCTTGGCCCTACGTAGCACCCTTTTTCTTTTCCTTCTCCGTCTGCATAGTATTTTCAGCTTTTATGACCATAAGTCATTCAAATTCACGTGAATTCTGACGCTCAATATACGGGTAAGGTACGGTATGAAAGAGTTCGTTTATTTTGGTTATACCTACGCAGTTATTTTAGATGTATTTCCTTAACGACTGCATAATATCAGTTTAAGATTTTGTGGAACTTAAACTTAAACTGGAAATCGTACAGTAACATTTACCCTAACGTCTAACTTAATCCGCCTCAAATGACAAGAAAATTCCACTCAGAAAAGTTCCCATTTCATTGATATCTTAAGTCTACCCCCGGCACGCTCGGTGGTTCTCACCTTTAGTGTAGTTGTAGCTTATACTAGAATGCACATTTTATCCTAAAACCTCTGAACTTGTTGCCGACTCTTCCTTCGGTCGTATTCTGTAGTGGTTGTGAAACCGGGCTTAGCATGTCATTTTGGATATTTTACAACTGTGTACAATGTTACTGATGATGTCTGTTTGCCCCCTTGAATGCCTTGTCACAGAAAACCTATATTGGATATACCATCAATTAAATTACTTTTATACTGTGAGCCCCCCAGCCTAGATCACATTACAATTCACTATCTTCATCAATTTCCAATACCGAATCAAAAGTTGAACTGCAATTTTACTTTCTAATCTAATCTAATAAAATAAATATACTCTCTTGACTTCTATCTTGTAATAATAAATCTTCTGTTCTCCATCCCACAACTATATGTATCATTTCTTCTCTCAAAAGTAGCTTATGTATGTAAGCAAAACTATCTGAAATGATTGTTCAAATTGCCTTTCCTCAATTTAAACGAATTTAAAAATTTCCTTTCCCATTGTAATGACTTTCAGACCCCGAAAGAGAATAATAATAACCATACTACAGATCGTCTTATGGTCGCAACTCACCCATAATAAACCTAATATATATATATATGTTTTTGTTTGAACTTTATAATGGCCATTTTGCCTCTTAAATATAAATTATTAAAAAATATTGTAACATGTGCAAAGAGTAATTTACTTTCTCTATGAATTTGTGGCAGACAGGCAGATTCACAAAAAATGTTGTTCTTATTTTCATTGAAGTATTTATTTCTAAGCATTATTTAAAACAATATTAAATTTCTTTCCACCTAACTCCACATAAACTTTAATTTACTGGTCAAATTTCATACTCCTCCATTCGTATAAATGTTTTATATACCACTCAACCCATAGTAGCTTGTCATTGTCATTCGAAAATAATTAGCAATTTCACTTGGACGGACTGTAGTCCGTGCGATTGTAAAGTCTTTGGATTGTAATCTAGCGTCTGACATAATATGAATTGATAGCCATCGACATTACCCCATTTTTCTAGGTAAATTTCGCAGGTTTATAATTCAAGTCTATGACATTGACGAACCTCACAATGTTTGTTTATATTTTTTCCTTGTCTCATGAACTCCACTTTACTAAATGTTAGTGAATCTCCTATTCGTAGCATCCTCGCTCCTCCTCATTTTCAAATCTACTCTTGTGTTCATAATGTTATGTTATGTTGCCTAACCAGGCGAATCGGAAACTGGACCTTGCTTTTATGCAAAATACGAATCAACTATAATACAAAAACTTCTTGCTAGTTCTAGCAACCAAGAAGTAATAACCATTTATTGTTTTTAAACAAAGTAACATCAATCTAATAATCACTCATACAGCTTGTCTGTAATTCTTGTGACCTTACCAATTATTAAATGATCAACTTTGTTGCTTAGAAGTGATACTTATCAATTGAATGATGAACTATATTGCTGACATGCCTTATATGTCAATTTCAATAATCAGCCCACGGCTTACATATCATGTACTTTATTACTTTATCAATTCGCTTATTATCACCTTTATGGCCATAATTATTTAATGATTGGCTATACCACTTCCAAGTCATATTTATGACGTAATTTAATTATTATTATCATTTAGTATACTACTATATCAATTAATTACCAGATTTTATGCTGCTTTTTTTTGGCACTTTTATAACGGTAACAATTTAATGATCAGCTATGTACTGCTTTATGTCACTTTTGTGACGGTATCAATTTAATGATCAGCCTATGCTGCTTTTAACATTTTAATAACCGTCATCAATTTAATGATGCGCTGCACTGGTCAGCTATGCTGCTCTTAACATTTTAAAAACCGTCATCAATTTAATGATGCGCTGCACTGGTATGTATTTATGATCAATAATACTGCTTTTAATATCACTTTTCGTGACGTTATCAATTTAATGATCAGCTTTGCTGCTTTCATAAATTCTTTTAACCGTCATCAATTTAATGATGCGCTGTACTTTTATACACTTTCATCAGCTTTGCTACTTTTATACACTTTTTAAACAATCATCATCAGCTTTGCTGCTTTCATACATTTTTTAACCGTCATCAATTTAATGATGCGCTGTGCTAGTATATAACCTTCATAACGTTATCAATTTAATGATCAGTTATACAGCTAAAATATCACTTGACCTTATCAATTTAATGATCAGTTATACTGCATAAAACCTATTTAGTAAGTCAACTTTAGCTATGCTCATAAGCAGTAGACTCAGATTTATAAACAAAGCCAGGATAAACTATTAATTAAAGCTTATATTATACTAGATAATACCACAATTATTTAACAATATTAACAAAATAAATGATATACGTCATTATAGTTATATTATACACTAAAATGTTACTAAAAAGATCCAAGTAGAAACATATTAAATGTAAGACTGCAAGGATATAATATCTACTGCATTTAAAAGTATAGCTTGACAGTGTACGCGAGCTTTAGATAACACTGAGTTCGATGAATAGCGAATATTTTCAACTACCCTTTATTTTTGAATGCAAAAGGTTAATAGTTTAAATTAGTATCGAAACAGTTTCTGTGTTCTTTTAAATTCCTAGTTTTTTAATTTTATATATTATAATATGTAAGCTGTGTTTTGTACTGGTGTAAGTTAATGACGATTGTTCTTATTCTCGAGTAAGTGAATTATGAATTCTTATTGAGAAATAATAAGTCTTAAACCGTAAACTGCCCGGTTACACTGCAGTGCTTGTGTCAGAGTCACATCACACATCAAAGCCTGCACTCGCGAGGCGCTGTCTTATTGATATTATGATACAGTAAAGCAATGTACCTAATATATTTATTAATATAGCTATCGAACGCAACGCTTAAACTTTTTAACAATTATTCATCAAACTATTAGGTATGTTAAAACATAATACATTTTACATATTGCATTCTTATTTGATAAAACAAATGAACTTGTATTGTTATGTGGGCTCGTGTAATATTTCGGAGATCTCATTTGTTATGGTACGTTAAATAGTAAACATCTGCAGTAGCAGAATACTCATATCTTACTTGGTTATCGGTAACAACATATTTTTTGCAATACATGATGATTGCATAATTATTATGCAGTATACCTAGTATATAAATCACTCGACTTGGCGGGAGAACTGCCGTGCCCCCCGATCTAATAATATCTGTAGGTACAGCGACATGTCGCTTCTATATCACAATCCTTACAGATCACAAACCTTACAGAATGTGTCTACTTAGCAGTAACACTAACTCAGTGAAACAATTGTTTTGCAATTGGTTTTATGATTTGGAAACCTTAAACTTACCTGATAATAATATTTTACATTCCTTTTCACTATTCTTTATCCCTTGCACAGAATAGTATAGTTTGGAGTATAAACTTAATATAATAAGGTCATATACTTCAACACTTTAAAACCTACAGGTAACTGCAACAATTATCTGCTACTATAGATTCTGATAATTCACTAAGTTTTGTAAGTAGCCAGTACTCATTAGTTAAAAATACATCAAGTACAAAATGCCTCACTTCCAATTACCTACATGTGTCAATATAAAACATGGTATCAAAACTTATAGTAATTATGCAAGATTCACTAGCACTTAAACTGTGATTAGTTATGCCTAGTAATTTTTAGATTCTAGTTCTAATATTACTTATGTAACCAACATATTATAATATATTATAATGATAATATTTTAAACATAATAATCATAGTGGCCTTTGGATTACAGTCCTACTTACTTACCACTATTTAATGTCGGTAGCTTTTAATAAACCATAATAACGTGAAATAATTATTGTAAATATAACTCTTGACATAATCAACAACTTATTTTCATTGTAAATAACAATCAATTTATATTAAAATATACTAGCAGCTCACCACAACTATGGTCATTCCTTATCTTGACCCGCACATAGAAAATGTAACAAAAATTAAGCAAAGAGGCTGTGTACATTAGGTGATTAAATTATAAACAATAACTAATGCGACACCTGCTTGGCACATTTTGCTATATTTAATATATAACTCCCACACCGATCTCGGTGACGGCGACTGGTCTCATTGAAGCGAACCAGTTACGCAGGAGTCATTTTACTGTGCCCAAGTGTGTGCCCGGTACACAAGAGCACATTCTCCTCCTTCACTCTCACAACCCAGTGGGACGGACAACCGACACGACCAACGAGAGATCAGGCGCAGGTCCGACCTTTTACATGCCCATCCGACCGTTAACCGTCAGACAATCAGGCGATTAGCCCGCACTGTCCTAACCAGACTTGGAAACAACATTTTTTGCCGTTCCAATGCGGGAATTTAACCCACTACCTTCGGGTCGAGAGCCAAGCTCCCACCACTAGACCACGGAGGCTGCTATATTATGCCCGCATGGGCAATACGATATTCTTTGTTTTAAACAATCTACAAGACTTGCACCTACAGGCTGTACTGACTGGTCCCTCCATTACTTCCCTCCTTTGTTATTTTCAATGCGGATTTGTAAGATACGATAATCTTTTGTATATTTCTGTAATTTTAACCACTGACCTTTTTTCCTCGTCGCCACATGTAGTATTCTAGCACGCAACAATACTGGCTCGCCGATGCTCTCGCCATTGACACACACACCCTGCCCGCATGGCCTCTCTATCAGGACTGATTCCTAACTGTCAATGTCACTGTGACAAGTCAACTGTCATCTCTGGCAAGAGCACTCGAGATAGTATATTAATATCTATGCTTTTATACACAGCCATACACTACATGTGCCTTTCATGATAATCGGTTTAGTAGTTTGTATTTACGTGAAACTAAGTTTACGTAAATAAAGTATCCCACGGGAACCGTACATTTTCCCGCGATAAAAAGTAGCCTATGTCCTTTCTCAGGCTCTAGAGTCTAGAGTCTAGACTATCTGTGTACCAAATTTCATTTAAATCGATTCTGTAGTTTTGGCGTGAAAGACGGACATACACATTTTCCCATTTATAATATTAGTATCATTAAGTAGAATTCTGTGGTGCGGGCTGTACCGTATCCCGTGAGTCATGACCGCTCATAAGTATTTTGTTCTTACCTCATTTATGAATTGGTAAAACATTATCATTTATCATACTATAGAAATAAAAACCATGTGATGTTCCATGATACGGTAGTAAAAATATTTAACTAAAACTATGAATGAAGTAACGACTGACAGGCGACAGTAGGCAAATAACTCGCCAGACGGCCTTAGATGTCCTGCAGTCTCACAGAACACATAATGCTCGCAGAGAAGAATGTCGACTTCATACAAAAAAATGTGGACCAAATTAGCGCCTCTAGTGAGCTGCCCCCGTACCGTAACTGAACCGTGAGCTGTGGTTGTGAGCTGTTTCATCTTGTATTTAAAATACTTTTTTTTAGAAAGGATTTTGTATCTTGTATTTAAAAACTTTTCTTTAGTATCTTAGTATTTTATAAATACTTTTTTTGATGAAATAGTTTCAGTCTTTTAGTATCTAATATTATGTTAGTAGACATTTATAAATTAAACGCGTAAAACTGAACGTGTCATTATTAGTCCTACATCACATTTGTCACAGTTCTCTTATTTCAGAAGTTACAGGGGGGGGACACATTTTACCACCTTGGAAGTATCTCTCGCGCAAACTATTCAGTTAGGAAAAAAAAATGATTTTAGATACTCAATATCATTAGGTACTTACCAAGTTTCAACAGTATAGTTCTTATAGTTTCGGAAAAAGGTGGATGTGACATACGGACGGGCGGACAGACAGAAAAACAGACAGACATGATGAATCCATAAAGGTTCCGTTTTTTACCATTTGGCTACGGAACCCTAAAAACATTTAATTTCATAAACATAAACCGTGATTCATTTTTTATTACAAGTTTGTACGGAACCCTCGGTGCGTGAGTCCGACTCGCACTTGGCCGGTTTTATTTTTTGTTCCTATGTTCATAAAGTACAACTTACTATAAATATTGTTTTGTGGCCCTGGCCACGTATTAACCAGGCCAGGCATTAAATGTATGGCGAATTAAAATAAAATTTTGTTTTCTTAGAAAAGTATTTTTATCTTGTCAGTCGTGACGGTAATCCGTCCCACTTTATTATGAGAGTAAAGGAAGAGAGAGTGCTCTTGTGTACTACGCACACACTAGGGCACTATAAATTCCCGCGTAACTGGCCTGGTTTTAATGAAACCGGCCACCGTCACCGAGATCGGTGTGGGGAATTATGTTATTATTATTACCTCGAGAGTTCCGGATTCCGGAGCATAATACTGCCGTCCTAACGAAGAGTGCAGTAAGTGGAGTTTTTGAGCAAATTGAATTAATACCTTATAATATTATGGTATAATATGCTCTTAACTCAATTTGCCCAAAAACTCGACTTACTGCACTCTTCGTCAGGACGGCAGAATATAGTTTCACGTATCTATAGCAGTTCGCTATGTACAAAGCAAACTCGTCGATAGTTAACTTCAAGTTAATTGTAGAACAGAGGTATCTTTATAGTTCAGTTTCCATCTCGAGACTTTTGCTCCGTAGAGCGCAAATTGCGCTTAATGAGGAGACGATTGCACGTGGCGCTGAAATGTGTTACAGAAAGCTTGTGCAAGCGATTTTCGCCCTTAATGAACTTGTATTTAGTATTTGTTAATTCTAACCTAGTAGGTAATTTTTATACAGGATATGCATTTAATTGTAAAATAAAAGCTTGTAAAAACTATAGCTTGCGGGTTACAACTTACAATACTCATTACTCAGACATGTTAGCCTCAAAAACTCTATACTTTTATCTATTTTTTAGGGTTCAGTAACCCATGGCCCCGCCAAAAGCGTAAATAAGGACATGGGGGGTTTTAGTTGGTAAACTGGCGCAAAGCACTGCGGAGTCCAAGCAAACTTATTTCCTTTTGAAAATAAAAAATAAAACAGTGAAAAAGACAAAAAGTGGGACCCAGGGGGTAAAATCTGGAGCCTATTGCTGATTCGCTGTCTATCTTTCTGTTCCTACGTCTATCTGTCTCCATGCTTTCCACATATTACGTCACAGCGCATGGGGGAGGGGGCGGGTGATACTAAATGTGACAGTACATCTTAAATACAAATGTAGGGATACTAAAAAGCGTGGCATAGTGGTCGGGGTTCAAAAAGTCGAAATTTTGCGTGACGTAATATGCGGATGGCCCCCTACAACGAACGTGATATTTTCGCCGTTTTGTGCGGAACCCTTTGTGCGCGAGTGCGAGACACACTTGGCCGGTTTTTAATGCTAATTAGTTCCTTGTAACCTGCCTCACGTATTTCATACAAAGTCGTCGGGAAATGTGGTCGGCGCTGCTTATAGGAGGGGTTACAGGCCGTGCCCTCTTTTTAGGGTTCCGGAACACTCAACGAATCCTTTATTGTTTCGCTCTGTCCGTCCGTCTGTCTCTCTGTCTGTCCGTCCGCGCTTTAGTCTAATCGACAAGTTCAAAAACGTGAAAAGTAGATATAAAGGTCCTAAAAATATGAGCGATAGTTCATTGAATTCGGAATCACCTCTAGAAAAATGGTTTTAAGGATTTTAGTGCAGATAAAACAAATGCAATTGTTATTAACAAAATAAGATGCAAAACAAAATGGTATTTAGTTTTTCGTTAATAACTCTAAAAAGTTATCATTTTTCTAGAGGTGACTCCGAATCCAATGAGCTATCGCTCATATTTTTAGGACATTTATCTCTACTTTTTCACGTTTTTGAACTTGTCGATCAGACTACTTCTGGCTTTTGTAATTTTGAATATAAATGTATGAAATTTGGTACATAACTAGTACAGATCCCGGTTTTAGCATCATAGAATAATAATAATTATACATTTTAGAGGTGGTTTGTAAGTTGCCCACACCCCCTGGCATTTCTCAACTATAGGAGATATAAACTTGTAAGTTTCCATGCTGATAGATCATGCTAAATACTCTTTAGAAAAATTATTTTGAGCGAAATTAGACAACAACCTTTGAAGTTATACAAAGAAAATTTATTGCTCGTTGATAGTTACGGAACCCTCTTTAGACATGTCGTGAGTCGTGATATGCTCTTGCCTCTTGGTTATGGAAAGGTCATTATGCTTTCTCCTGGATGGGTGTCCCGACAGTATGTAGGACTTCCGGCGCCGGCGCCCATCGCCGGTCATACCACCAATACCTACCTGCACCTGCGGATTACCATCAGGCGCCATGTAGGGCAATCACAATCCTCACAAACTTTCTCATTCAAAAGTAACTAGCTTTCGCCCGCGACACCGCCCGCGTAAGAGTTCCCGTGGGATATTGCCACCGTAGCAGTATCCCACGAGATGGCAGTGCCACGGGAACACTGTCCTTTTTCGGGATAAAAAGTAGCCTATGTTAATCCAAATTCATCTACCTACCATACCATAATTTCATCAACATCTGTTCAGTAGTTTCTGCGTGAAAGAGTCACAAACATCCAACCATCAAACAATCTTATACATTGAGGTATATTAATAGTAGGAATAATAGTACCTATTAGGAATATTAGTAAGATTAATATCACTGATTTTCTGAAAAATCTTTTAATAGATGACTTCACAATAAAACTTTTCTCATTCTTATTTTAATATTAAAAAATAATAATATAGTTTTTTACGCTCCAACATTTTGCAAATCGAATGAAAATATTCATCATTTTCATTCGATTGAGCTTTTCAAAAAAAATTGAATTATTGAATTATTCGTTCATTCTTCAATGTTTACTTCATAAATCATTCCCGTATTGTAACGAAAATAAACGAAAAATAATATTAAATTTATGTATGAAATTGTATGTATCTAGGTCATATCTAATGATTCCCAGTCGAGTAATGATCAATATTTCCTGAGTAGGTCGAGGAAAAAGGGTCAGGTCATTCTGAGACGCGACGCCGCCGCCGCACGCACATGCGATTCAAAACTGAACTTTATTTAGGTACCTACTACACACAAAAGGTACATGTTTCGTTGCAAAAGTTCGAATTCCGGGCTGCATTTTTTGGGAAATTTCACATTAAATATTTGTATATATTGACTTTGCCCCACTTCTGACCAGCCAGACCCGCAGTCTCGTGTTGAGGTACAATAGGAGAAGTATAGGACAAGGTATCAGCTTGCCTCAAATATCTGCACTAATTAGGGTTCCGTTATACTTGAGGAACCCTTATAGTTTCGCTCTGTCTGTCTGTCTATCCGCGCTTCTAGCGTCTGTAATTATGAATACAAATTGATGAATTTTAGTATAGTCAAAGATTGTGTATAGATCTCGGTTTTGCCATCATAAAATAAGAATAATTTTACATTTCAGGGGTGGCTCTCCATACAGCTGATGTGGGGATGAAAGATATTTTTTCATTGTACCTCATCGTGTGGAGTTGTTGAATAGGTATTTTAAAATAAAGGCAAGGTTTCATACATGACATTTTTATAAAGTCAACCATTTTTGAGTAATCGTCCTCCAAAGTGGTTTGTGAGTTGATCCCCCCCCCCCCCGGCATTTGTAAACTATAGGAGATAGAAACTTAAAAGTTTCCACGCTAATAGAACATGCTAAAAACTCTTCAGGAAATAAAACCTATTGCGCGTTGATAGTTACGGAATCCTCCTTAGACATGTCCTGAAATGCTCTTGGTTAGGTTATTTTTCTATTACCTCGCTAGCTAACACCAGCCTGCAGGAATGTGCAAATCGTACGCATTTAACTGTTCCTGAACTGTGGCGTAACATTTCGCTGTCATACTGTGCTGAATAAATAGGCTTTTCTTGGCGGAGGTGGAAGTTGTCTTGTGGAAATTGTGATTTATCTCACTACACGCCTCTGAGCTCGCAAACGGATATTTTGTCACGAAAGTCGTTTCCATTTGCGTGTTTTTGTTATGCTGCGGCAAAGTGTTACTTAGTGAAGTTGAAAATTGAAACGACGATTGAAGCTTGGGCATTCTAGGGCGATGATTTAAATACCTATCAAGACTTGTTGGGGAATAGTTAATAGCATCAGGGCCTCTAGTCAAGATGTATTCGATAATTTCGACGGCGAACTTCGAAATCAAAAATATGTATGGGATACGTCAATACTCAAGTATTGACGTATTGCATTGCAAGCGAAATGTCACTTCGATGACTTATGTAAAAGCACTTTGTTGCTTAATTTTTTTACCCGACTACGGCGAAGTCAAAAGGAAGTATGTATGTTATAAATGTATGTATGTTCGTTCTACCGTAGCGCCTAAACTACTGCTCCTATTTTAATATAAAATAATAATCTATTAGAAATTATTTATATTATGTAATCATTGTGATGTGTATTGTGCATTTAAATAAATAAATAAAAAATGAGGTGTCAATACATTCGTAATAATAGCCCGGGTAACATAGGCTATATAATCTACGTAGTCGGGTTATAGTTTTTTATAAAAAAACTGTAGTTACTTTGAAAGTTAGTTTATTTATTTATTTTTGCGTAAATCCTGTAGTAACATAGAGATTAGAGGACCAAGTTGTATGAACGGGAATGTTTGGTGCCGGCGCTTTCTAATTAATATCGGCAGGACTAAACTGAACTAGATGAAACAGGCTCACAGTGAGACTACTGGAAGTAGGAATATGAGACATGATTCTACTTTAAATGTGAAAGTTTGTGAGGATGGATGTATGTATGGATGTTTGTTACTCTTTCACGCATAAACTACTGAACGGATTTCGATGAAATTTGCTGTGATAGTAGTTTAGGCTCTATGCTACTTTTATATCGAAAAAGTACAGTCCCCGTGGGATACTATATTTACGCGGACGGAACCGCGAGAAAAAGTCAAAAAGTCAAAATATAATTAGTATTGATTTTTTACATTTTTATATTGTCACCTAAAGGCACTAATTTTAAAAACAACTGTGTCAAATGATTTGACTCCGGTGTTTTTTTTTTTAAATGAACTAATAATAATTATTAATTAATTATTAATGTACCTTAAAAATTCTGCGTGTTTTCTAGTTATCGTTAGATAAATAAGTAGTAGGTACATAATCTTGTACAGGTGTAAAAACTAGGTATATTTCACCTAACGCTTAAAAAGTAATGATAAGTAATTATAGTTTAATAGGGGGTCTCATGTTTTATCATTATTTATTGACATTATTAATATCAATATCGCTATATCCATCGTAGTAACCATGTCGCATTTACTTTTTCTATCGGTGACGTAACGAACTTTTTGGTAAATTATATATTCGATAGCCACGTTTTTAGGAATAAATGGATAAATACTATTAAATCTTGTCTATTTAATTTTGAAGTTAACCATTATGATCTAAAAAACATATTATTAGGTACCTAATACGTGATGCAAAATCTTTCAGTGCAGTTTTACGAGAATAGAGAAGATGCATTTTTTTCTTATATTGGCTTTTCGAAGAGTACATAATAAGCCAGGAAATATTGTCCTTGCACTGGCATATCTACTATCAACCGTTGACGAAATACAGTCGTCACAAAAGAGAAATGGAGTGCATTAAAAACCGTAGCAGGAGTGAAGTCACAGGAGTGAAGTCAAAGTACAAAATGTATGAAGATAAATACAAAATTGATTTTATTAATTTAAATACGGCGTTTATGTAACAAAAATGACACAAATAACATAAGGATTTGAACAGTAATTTTCGTTTTGCGTTCAAAGCAAAAAATTCTTCGTTTTTTTTATATTCTGTAACTTTTTCATTTAGCGCTAATTACTGTACTTCTTGAATTTTTCGGTCCATATTTATGCTGCCTTTCGGAAAATATAAGAATTTATCTGATTTAAAACAAATGCATCTTCTCTATTGTGCGAACGTAGTAATGTCAGTAGGATATTTGATACTACATTCAAGGTTTTTTAGAGGAACGAGTCCAGAAAGCTATTATTTTTTTAATTATGTTTACATAAGTACATAAAATTAATATAAATAACAAAAACCGCAAATTATTAAGACAACTACAGTTATATAAATACAATTTTATTACAATCTTTTTTCAATCTAAGAAGCAAAGGAGCCCTTGTAAAATTCTATCTTAAAAAGTATAAAATAAATCTTAAATAATATAAATTTTGGCCATAGGGCGACCTCTAGTGAATTGATATTCGTAAACTAAATCACAACTTTTACAGATACATTGGGTATTTGTTCTTAAGAATTATAAATCTCTGTCAATGATCATTAATCACCTAATACGCCGCGCTGTTTGTCCACCGCCAACGTCAACGGAACGGAAAGGCCGGCAACGCACCTGCAGCTCTTCTGATGTTGCGAGTGTCCATGGGCGACGGTAGTTGCTTTCCATCAGGTGACCCGTTTGCTCGTTTGCCCCCTTATTTTATAAAAAAAAAAAAAAAAAAAAACGTCAAAGAGAACGAGATTATTTCTGGTCCAGATTGGATTGACGTGACGGGCGTGCGGTGAACGGCTATAGTAAATGTACCTATGTATCGCTACTTCGGCGCCTCCACGGTGGCCGTTGACAAACAGCTTAGGGGGGTCTGTTTCACAATTTACCGATAAGTGTCGGATAGTTTATCCGGAAGTTTTGTAACTACTTACTTTTTATCGAGCGACAGCGACAAAACTGTCCGACACCTATTAGGCGATCGTCAAACAGGCCCTAGATTTCCGTATAAAACTAAGAAACAGAGCCTTTAGTCAAGATGCATTTGATAATTTCGACGGCGAAGTTCGAAAACAATATACGTATGGGATTTGACATAAGGCATCGCAAGCGACATGTCACTTAGCTATGACGCATGTCAAATTCCATACATTTTTGATTTCGAACTCTACCGTCGAATTATCGAATGCATCTTGACTAAAGGCCCAGTTGCGCTACATTACGTGGATCGTATTTTAACGTGAAAAACAAACAATGCTAATAATATCGCAAGTCCGTAGTTTTCGTGCACAAAACTAACACGGTAGGTCTACACGTAACATAAATAGAGGTTCTCGAAGATGTTTGCCGTTCTCCCGCATTTAGCGTCAGGCAGAGTCTAGCCTTATATTAATGTGCACTGTGCAATCAATTGAACAAACAGACAAGCGTATTGTATTAATATTATACCAATACTAGGTTTTGCCCGCGGCTCCGTATATAATATGTCACCGTAAAATTGTAAAAACAGTTACATTGTAAAATAACTAACGAGATTGTAAAAATATGTCAAAAGATTCATAACTATATATTTATAATTTACCGAAAAATTATATGTTAAATTATAGGCAGAATATTCGCGTCGGAAGTCTATCAACATTTTACAATTTCACTAGTTTATTACAATCTAACGGTTTTTACAAATTTACGGTGACATAATATATACAGTATCCCACGGGAACTCTGTACTTTTTAGGGATTAAAGTAGCTTATGTGTTAATCCAGAGCTTAAGCTACTACCACACCAGATTTCACTGACAAACTTTCACATCCTATCCCACTATACTATAGTATATTATATACACTAGTGTATTATATTCATATTGTTCCTCTTTCACGCAAAAACTACCGAACGGATTTCGACGAAATTTGGTATGGTAATAGTTTAAGCTCTAGATTAAAAAAGGATACTTTTATTCCGAAAAAGTACAGTGAAAGCGTTCTACCCCACGGGGTACTGTATTTACGCGGGCGAAGCTGCGTGCCATAGCTAGTTTATAATTGTTGTAGCATGTGAAGTTGAATAAAGGCCCTTCTGTCTGTTGTAACCTTTAACTCATATCATGGGGAGTTCTCCGAGGAATTGTTCGGACTTACACCTGCTGCAACTTGTGTAACCTTTTAACGTGACAAAACTACCATCCTCATCACCTTGATGAGTTGTCCACTGTGCTCTTTATCCGGAGATTTCTCACACAACTCTGGAATGAACTGTCGCCAGTGGTATTCCCGGACCACTGCGTCTTTCAAACCTGCAAGAAAAGAGCTCCTGTTTAAAAGGCCAGCACGTGTGACTTCCCTGATTGTGCGGGTGTCCAATGACGACGGTAATGAAAGTTACCGATTTTTATTAAAGGAACATTTATAGAGTGGACCACAGGAAATGTCAAAGGACATATTATGCTACTTTATATCGCGGCAAAATGTGCGGTTTCAGCTGGATTATCTTTTGCGCGCACAAAATGTGACACTATATTTGTGTAAAAGGATTGATCTGAAGGCCAAATTTCGATATAACCTATCGATATAGGTAATCCCGTTTTGGTCCATGCGCGTACCTGCACTGCCAGCGCGCGCGTGCGGGACAGCCTGGAAACCCTTACAGGGTTTAACCAATAATATTTACGACCCTGATATTATCCCCCTGATCATAATATTTTCTTCTTTTACATTTCCATTCCTACTTTGCTTTAAATTAATTGCAGACATTTTGCCTATCTTTTAACCAACATTTTTACGTCTTTCTTAAATGGTCCTTTGACCCATAAAAGTAAATAGGATTTGAGGTTACTGTGAACCCCATATTCGAGATTCGCACAATGGAGGACCAAGGGGGTGTTCGCACAATGGGGGACGAAGAGGGGGCGTTCGCACAATGGGGGACCAAGATTGTTTTCTCACGGACCATTGTGCCGTCGATCCGCAGAATTGGAGTGAAATGAAACCTCGAGGTGCCATCGACGTTGCATAAGTCACCATATTTAAACTGCGGGAGATGGTTGGATGTGTGATAGTTTGTGATGCGTATTGTAGCTACAGGAGACCCTACAGGAGACCCTCCTGTAGCTACAATTAAAAAAAAATGTAATTGTAAAATGTAAAAAAAAATGTAATTCTGCTAAATAAAATCTGCATTAATACAATTACAATCAAGTCCCGACGTTTATAATAACACGTCGCTTCACTTATAATGCGATTAAAGTAAAATAAAAGTGTACTTTAAATACGAGAATTGATCTGATTTACACCTAATATTGAATGGTTCTTGATTTAAGGACTACTACTAAAAAGGTTAGAGAATTTTAAATTAATTGAAAAAAAATGGATGGTAAGCTAGTGAGGGAAATTTCTGCAAGCCAACCCTACCATCCCTACACGTAGGAAATGGATCGTTAGCCCAGGACGCAAAAGACAAAGCCGATCTTCTGGGCAAGCTCTTTGCGTCTAACTCGACCCTAGATGACGGGGGGCAGAAACCGCCGACCATACCGCGATGCACGAGCTTCATGTCGGATATTCGGTTTCATCAGCGCTCAGTGCGAAAAGCCCTCCGTTCCCTTGATATCCAGAAGTCGAGTGGGCCTGACGGAATCCCTCCTATTGTGTTGAGAAAGTGTGCTCCAGAGTTGGCTCCGGTCTTGACGCGCCTTTTTCGGCTCTCCTATTCCTCTGGCATCGTCCCGGCTTCTTGGAAGACAGCCTTGGTGCACCCGATCCCCAAAAAAGGTGATCGCTCAAATCCTTCCAACTATAGACCAATCGCCATAACCTCTCTCTTCTCAAAGATAATGGAATCCATTATCAATGGCCAGCTTCTTCGATACTTGGACGGCCAGGGATTACTAAGCTACAAACAATACGGGCATAAAGCGCTGCTTTCAAAGCTTCCATCATACGGGCTGCCCAAAAAATTATGCAAGTGGGTCACAAGTTTCTTAGCAGACAGAAGCATAAAGGTCGTAGTTGACGGCGAATGCTCGGCTTAGTCAGTTGATGCTGGTGTCCCTCAGGGCTGTGTGCTATCGCCTACCCTGTTCATACTGCATATCAATGACATGTTACAGACCAACGGCATTAATTGCTATGCGGATGATAGTACAGGTGATGCTGTATATACCGGCTCCCCTAATATTTCTCGGCTAAATGTCATCGAGAGTCGAAACGAACTTGTGTTTAAAATAGAGAATTCATTGGAGAAAGTCTCTGAATCGGGTAGACGTAACTTAGTCCAATTTAACCCCGCCAAGACACAAGTCTGCGCGTTCACCGCTAAAAAGTCACCTATGGTCGTACATCCTCGTTTTGAGGGCACATCTTTAACCATCTCCCCTAGCATTGAAATACTTGGCGTTAGCATATCGAACGAAGTCCAATTCCGATATCATCTAGAGGGTAAGGCCAAGTTAGCCTCGAAGAAGCTTGGTGTTCTCAACAGAGCGAGACAGTACTTCGGTCCGGACCAACGCCTACAACTCTACAAGGCGCAGGTTCGGCCTCATATGGAATATTGTTCTCATCTCTGGGCAGGAGCACCAAAATACCAACTGCTCCCTCTGGATCGTATCCAACGAAGGGCCGCTCGAATTGTTGACTGTCATTGTGTTTCAAACAGCTTGGACCCCTTGGAATTACGCCGAGATGTGGCTTCGCTCTGCATCCTCTATCGGTTGTATCACGGGGAGTGCTCTGAGGAATTGTTCGGAATCATACCACCTGCAACTTTTCGCCATCGTCCCACGCGAAAAATATTCCATCCTCATCACCTTGATGAGTGGCAGTCTTCCACCGTGCGTTTCTTGCGTAACTTTCTGCCGCGCACTGTAAAACTCTGAAACGAACTGTCACCAGCAGTATTTCCGGACCTATACGACCTACATACAAACCTTCAAGAAGAGAGCGTATTCCCTCTTAAAAGGCCGGCAACGCACCTGCAGCTCTTCTGATGTTGCGAGTGTCCATGGGCGACGGTAGTTGCTTTCCATCAGGTGACCCGTTTGCTCGTTTGCCCCCTTATTTAAAAAAAAAATTAGCAGATTCATACAAATCTTTACTTCTGAAATTGGCCATAGGTGATGTATACTATAATTTTCCAGGTTTGCGACTAAAGATTGTTTAGAGTTTTTACATACTGGTTTGCACGACGTGGCTATGTATTTTTTTTTTCATCTATCTACATGTTTTCAGCTTATTGCTCGGTTCACACCGACATGACTTTTTAATAATAACTAGCTTTTGCCCGCGACTTCGTCCGCGTGGAATAGTTATTTTGGGATATCGCTAAAATTTACCCGCGACCTCATTTACGTAGAAGGAGGAGCGCTTGCCCGCGACTCACGACTGCCCGCAGCGCGCCGCACATCATTATTGCGCGCTGATTATTTTATTACTGCGATATCTTCTAAAATACTTATTGAAATCAAATGATGTAAATGGCAAATTACTTTTAAATTAAATGCTTGTAATGAATAACGTATTTACTTGGATAAGGATTACTATAATCTTTATGAAAACACCCTCACAAATAATGCTTAATTTTGAAACAAATTTGGTTAGCATAAAAAGGTTATTGTGAGCCAACCTTAAAAGATAGACATAATATACTGTCGCGGACTTTTTTTAGGACTTTTAAAGAGGAACAATTCTGTCATACATAATTTTAGCGAAACTTTAACCGTTTCCGCAGCGTACGCAGCGAAAGCTCTCAAAAGGAAAAAAACACCCCGATTTTGAAACATTGTTGATTGGAGCTCCGCTCGTATTGAGCTTAGCATGATGTTATATAGCCTAAAGCCTTCCTCGATAAATGGACTATCCAACACAAAAATAAATTTTCAATTCGAACCAGTAGTTCCTGAGATTAGCGCGTTCAAACAAACAAACTCTTCAGCTTTATAATATTAGTATATATTAGATTAGAAATTGCGCGCAGCATCGCGTTTCGCAGCGCTTCGCAGATAACTATTACAGCATCTTCAAGCATCGTCGCGTCTCCGTCTCGTGGACTGACCCTCAATTGTTTCGTAACATTATATTATCACGACAATGACTGGTAGTCGTATTACCGCAATATCTACGCAACATACATCGCAGCCGCACTTTTGAATGGCGTATCAGCAATCAGAGTTTCAGGGAAGCGAATTAGGGAGGGTGCATAACTAATGATTGTGTTTTGTCATTATTCTTACATAATATTTTGATATATTTGAATTTAACTAGAGATCCGATTATGACTTTGGCCGACTGACTTGCCGATTAACTCATCATAAACTGACATCAACACGATTTATTTATAATTTAATAAAAGTAAATTGAGAGTGTAAGTTATTTAAGAGAATTGATATTCAGGGTAACACTGTACATAGGCTATAATTACATGTACCCATAGAAATAATACCTATATCTATGGAATAATATATCTATGGACGCTTCACACCACGTCAATCTGGCCCCGAAGTACTTGTGTTACAGGTACCAGAAAACGGGAAGTATATTTAATACTTTTATACTATACATATATTTAAGATTTTTATTATATAATACACACATTTAATACACATGCATAATCCAGGAACACAAAAAACTTTTTGCTCCTTCGGCGGGATTCAAACGCGACCCCCGGCTTGAGCACCAACGTGCTGCACTACTGAGCAACAGAAGTCGTCAAAGAATAAATACAAAGCCATAAAGGCTACAATTATACTGGCTGGGCACAAAGTCACGGTGTTTGACTTAGCGAAAACCGAAAATTCCCAACAAAGGTTAATTTTTCTCCCTGAATGTTTTCTTTAGGAAATTGAAGTTAAATATTTATTTTTCTCAGTCGAATCCATTCTGGGTTCGTCGCTTTTCATTTTTTTCACTTTATTATATTTTTAGGTGCCACTATCATCAGCTAAGCCAAGTTGTTTTTGATACATTTGAATCAAAACCTACGTTGCCGTTGAATCATGCGCACGCACACTTACGTGTACGAGTATATACGTGGTTCAACAACGTCTGCAGTCGTTGCGGTCAGTTCCTTTTCATTTAAATATTTTGAGGCGTCCTAATGCAAAGTAAAGTTCGTATAAATATTTGTACAAACCTCACATGTCGTTAGAACTCATTTTAATCTCTAATGGACGTTTTCAATATCGTATCTAAGATTAAAGAGAGATAGCAATCCCAGTTATAGTAGTGAGTCAAATCAAGTCTTAAACATAACTTCTTTCATCCTTAGTGCCTAATTAAGGCACAAAATTATACCGTAAAAGGCAGGGCGGTGACGTACACGGTCTTCATCACTTTATCATTTACAAACGGTTCCCGCAGAATTTTCGTCCGGAATTAACACTTCAAAGTGAATCGGGAGCTTTCGGGTTTTGATTTGCATTTCAAAAACTTTCAAAGCTTCGGCGGGCTGCAAAAATTGAAAGTTTCAGCGAGATTGTTAAATTGCTCGCGGATTGGACGGGGTAAGGAATAATGCCTGATAGAGGCGAAGTAAGGTTGCTTACTCTTTTTTTTTAGTTTTATCCGTACATTATGGCCAATTTGTATGAAAGAAAGAAAGAAAGAAAATTTTATTTTAAGTTTACAATAAGACACAAATATAACAAGACATAAATAAAAATATGGAAATAAAAGCTTTTTTATTTTTATTTTATTTTATTGTTGTAACAAGACATAAAACAAGAAGATATAGATATATTATAATGTCTCTGAAAATCAATTACGGATGCTTCGGGCACATGATCCATTGCTTATGTAAAGACAAAAACTGAGGCAATAAATTAATATTTCAAAAAAATATATAAACCGACTTCCAAAGTAAAAGCAATGACATTCTTATAAATCTCTTAAAAGTTTAAAATAATTCTTACTGTCGAATAGTTCCCCTTTAAATTTTGCTAAAATTTAACGATTTCTCTACTCAATTTTCTTAATTTTGAAGTCGGTACCAGCCAATTTGTACGGAAGTTCTTTAAAATATTATTTGAATATTACGTCCATATAGGACGTAGTTGTGTTAAAATTGATGATTTTTCTTTATTAAAGGGATACAAGTGTTTGGGCTGGTATCGACTTCAAAAATAAGAAAATTGAGTACACAAATAATTTAATTTTAGCAGAATTTAAAGGGGAACTATTCGACAGTAAGGATTATTTTAAACTTTTAAGTGATTTATAAGAATGTCATTGCTTTTACTTTGGAAGTAGGTTTATATATTTTTTTGAAATATTAATTTATTTTTTTCTTTTTAGTGGAAGATCTAGCTTTGCTCAGAGTTTAAGTAGGATTATAAAATATTAAAAAATAGGAAAGAAAGGAAATAAAAAGAATCACAAAAATTCGTAAACAACGCACAAATTACAAATGTACCATCCAGCTCCCATTAATACTGTCGAAATTATTGAATGAAGTATTGCTGTACAACAAAAGAAAAACATAAAAACTTAAAAATGTGTGATTAATCAGGCATAAGGGATAATTTACAACAGTTCTTTAAACAATTCCAAAATTTCCAAACATGTATCGTTAAAGAGTTCTATTCAGTGTTTTTGGAACCACCTATATTATTATACCTTAACATAATGTAACCTTTTGGTACCATGTTATGCTTTGGTTACTGAAAAATGAAGTTGTCGGCGGAAATGATGTAACAGTTGACACACAATATAATGATAATGATGATGATGGGACTAGCAAATGTTCAAATAAATCGAATAAAAAAAGACAATGATTTGATTTGATTTGACAAAGAGAAATACCTATTTCATCATATTATTATAATTAAATACCTATGTATGGTGTAATGACGGTGGTGGTGGTGATGATGATTATTTAAAAGTGATATATGCTTGCAGTTTTATGACTAATCCTGAAATTCCCAAACGTGTATCTTCAAAGACTAAGGAGTACCGTTCAATGCTTTTGGATCCAGGATACCTTGGCACAACATTTCACTTTTTGGCAGCACATGCCCAAGTTACTTTAAAAAAAAGTCAAAATCACTATAGGTATTCCTTTAAATTTTGAGGACTTCTCTCGATTCCTCATGGATCCCATCACCAGGTCTACCATTTAGTAACAATGGGATCAACCCTTCAAAATAAAAAAAGAATTTCGAATATCGGTCCACAAACGGCGGAGTAATCGCGTAACATACATACAAAAAAAAACATACACACGAATTGAGAACCTCCTCCTGTGTTTTGGAAGTCGGTTGAAAAAATAATTGTCATACTCAAAGTAAAAAATCACCTCATGTATGGGTGACTCCACAAAACGCAAACTTTGTGTAAAGCGTCATCTGGTGGCGTAAGTGGTATCAAAAACGATCAATAATAGTTTTCTATTCTTTTTCTGTCACCAGGTGGCGCTCGGTAGCACAACGGTCCCTGTGTCAAAAAACTGTCAGATGTCACGAATTTAAAAACCCTCATGAAATGAACAAGTAAAATAGACGTTTCCCTTGATTTCATACGTTCAAGGGAAAATCTTAATAAAAAGTACCTTATGCCCTTCCCCATTTTCTAAAATTCTATACGTGAAAGAGCCATACTTTGGCACTAATGGGCCGGCTCGACTAGATTAATACCACAGCCTCGCAGAAAACGACGTGAAATAACGCTTGCGTTGTGTTTCGCCAAGTTACCGCGCCTAAGGGGTGTTGGGGATTTTGAGGACCAGGAACAAGTGTCCATGAGCCGCGGCAATCGCTTACCATCAGGCGATCCGCCTGCACGTTTCCTGATCCATTTCATTAAAAAAACAACGTGTTGCACTCCAAGTGTCGGCAGAAGTGAAAACTTGAACATTAACGTTGTGCATTTTTGAATATTACGGAATGGTTAGTATGTTTAGCAACACAAACGAAACTGCTGGAGCAGGCATACAATTTCACCGCGCGGTAGAAAGAGAGCGGGATATTACTTCCTCTCCTACGCCGCGCCGGCGGTCTACTCTCCCTCCATCTTACGAATTTTCGATCAGGTCACGCGACGCGAGTTTAACTTATTTTACCTGTCCCAAAAAAAGTGCACAACGCTGCTAAAGCAGTTTTCACTTCAAAAATCCGCTTCGATGCGCTTCGACTCTGCGCTAGTATGAATTGACCCTTATTGCCTTCAGTAAATTTAACTCTCCTCCCACTACGTCCGTTTCGTTTTACGGTACTTTTATGTCCTTTTGGGGTTTTATTATTGTTTTAATGTCTTCAGATGTTTTTTTTTTAATCTTGAAGGATTTTTTAATTAAATGCTTTGCGGTATCTAATTCTTTCGTTTTAATGGAGCAAGTAACTTTACAAAGTGGAATTTAAATCAAATGAAACTAAATACTATATCTAAGTAAATCTTTCTGTGCAGCGCAATGTGTCCAAAACCATGGGGAAATACCGCCCCGCCCGCTCTTTTTAATTTTTAGTCTTTACACTTACAAAACAAATCGCATTGTTATATTACGACAATTATGTATTCAATATAAATTAATTGAAAAAAAGGAGGGTAAAATATTCCGTTATTCTGTGGCAACATAATATTATATATGGATAACCATTCCAATTTGGAGTAGTTGTGACGGCCTCACTTTCAAGCGTGTTGACGGCTTCTGAATGATTTCTGTATTCTGTGCCTAAATATTATTAGACTGTAGTATAACTATAGACCACGATGATCTACTTCAGTACTTCTGTACTGAAGGTCAATTCTGCTTAATAAAACCTACACTAATACAATTACAATCAAATCCCGATACGCTCAAACTGCCAAACGGTATTCTTGTAAACGTTAAACCAACGTTAAACGCGCTCATATTGGTCCAAACTTCACCAAAATCAGTTTATGATAACAAATAGCTTAACTCATAATACAATCAAAGTAAAATGAAAGTCTTCTTTAAATACGAGAATTGAGGTACAGATTAACAGTTAACAAAAGGAGTTCTAAAGCTTTAATTAATTCGGTAATTCCCCAATACCGATTTCGGTTACGGTGGCCGGTTTCACTGAAACGAGGCCAGTCACGCAGGAGTTATTTTATAGTGTCCAAGTGTGTGCGCAGTTCACAAGAGCACTCTCTCCTCCTTTACTCTCGAAACTTAGGGGGACGAATAACTGACACGACTGGCAAGAGATCAGGGCCTCAATTCTCGGGATCTGAATTTTTTCCGCGTGATATTCGTTTATAAATTTATCATTTCTACAGAAAATTTCGAATGCTTCTTAGAACTCGTATTCTGGGGCACCAATAGAACAAATACCAATCGAGCTGTCAAGGTGAACCTGGCATAGACAAGATATTACGTTCCGTTTCGGCGTTAAAAAAACGCTGTGGCAAACCTTGTAAAGTTCGAAGATATTTAGGTGTTTTCTAGTAAATATAGTTTACAAAATAATTAATTTTATAATATTATGTATCATAAACGTATTGATTTAAAAACTTATACATAAAAGTACAAAAATACTAATAAAATGATTCAATTTCGAATATCATGTAACATTACGTAAAACGAATAGCGAAAAAACTGTCAGTTTTCAAGTTTGCTTGTTTTTGAAAACAAAAAGTTAGTTTCGTACCTAAATGTTAAAAATAAACTAATTATGGTGGATCAAGCAACAAAAAAGTTTGCTAGTGCGGAGCAAAAGCTTCGCCTAGTCAGCTTAGTGGAGGCGGATCCGCAATTAAGATGCGGAAAATTCTCTAACTCTTTTTCAAAAGCGGAGGGCAAAAGAAGATGGCAAGCTATTAGCGAAGAATTAAATTCAATTACCGGAGCCAAGAAAACCTGGGAGGAGTGGCGCAAAGTAAGTATTTAAAGCCGTTCTCTAGTTCTCTATGTAGGTATTATAAGTAGATGGATATGTTATACTTTTTGAAATACTTACTTTCCAGACATGGCAAGACAGAAGGGCAAACGCAAAAAAAAAATTTGCTGCGTTACGCAGACAATCAAGTATAACAGGTGGTGGTCCACCTCCAGAATGTCCTACACTGGAGGAAACCTTAATTCTGAACACTTTGGACCAGCAATCCTTGGTGGGTCACATTGACTCCCAAGAATCAATGGCTACGTTAATTGGTAAGATTTTGATAATTTAATATGTTTATAAAGTACCTAATAAGGGCGTTATAAGTAAAACATTGGTTACATACAAATTACTAGATGATAAATTCTGTGTCGTGCTCATAAAACCTATGTCATGTAGTCTGTTACAAAATATTTTTCTCGGAGATCATTTGGTACATTGTATTTATTTCAGATTTATCACAGCCTGAAACTAGTGTCGAGAAAGAGAGACTAGAAATAGGTAATTTTATAATACTTTCTTTTTAATTTTATATAATTTAATCAATATTGTAAATTGCAATTTCCATTGTAAAGAAAGAAAATTCGTTATTTATACCTACTAGTTGTTTTTACATTAGTGTGATAGTTTGTTTTAAAATATTTTTGCTGATAAAGATGACATTGAAATGCAGAAAATAGAATATATAGGCTTCTGTTTTACATTGAGCAATATTACCAATAGAAATTAGAATGCTACATTATCTCAGAGTATCATAGGCTATAATATTTTTTCGTGCACAAGGAATATTGTGTTATAATATAAACTAGCATTAATTGTCCGTGGCTAATTTAGTGACTTTTTCAGATTTGCCACCACCGGAAGGTTTCTCTGATGTTACAAACATTAGAGATTCATCAAACAAAGGTATTTAAATAACAGTAAAAAGATAGTTTATAATAACATATTTATTATCATACTAGCTGACCCGACAGACGGTGTTCAGTCTTAACTATGAACTGAAAAAAAAAATTCTATACCAACAACTATACACCTCACACCTACAACATACAACCTACATTTTGCTATTGCCAAAATGATATTTATTTGTGATCATCATCACTATTAACTTTTTATTTCAAAGAAGTCTATTTTAGTATACATACTAATAGTCAAGTAGTGCCTGGTTCTCTTACCATAACAATTAATAGTGTCAAGTATTGTCTGGAAGAAACTGCTGTAAGCAGGAAGACGGCCTATTTGAACAGTTCCTATAGTTCATAATTATTGTTATTATGCTTTTATTGTGTGTGTGCAAATAAAGAGTATTCTATTCTAAATATATTACAATATAATTGGATAAGCTGTCATAACTTATAGAACTATTTGCTTTCAGAGAACAGTGCTCCTAAATTACCTGGCGCTAAAAAAAAAAGGACAGTTGCACAGAGGCGGCTTCAACAAGGCTTAAAAGCAGCTGAAACTCTGAATGAGGTCCTTAGGGAGAAATTGGATGCCAAAAAAAGTTTTTATACAGACTTCATTAAGTTACATACTGAATATGTGAAGACAATAAGCCTGCAAACTCAGGCTCTAGTAGACATTGCAGCTGCTATAAATAGAAATTGCAGCTGCAATGTATTGCAGAATAGTTTAACATAAGTGATTATTATTTGTGATTATATTATAGAAGTGATTATTATTATATTATAGACTATTGATTTTTTAAATGTTTAATTTTAATAAGGGTATTAATATATTTTTTCAAGTTACTTAAACAAAGTTATTGTTTTAGATCTTCATTTAGGTTGATTTTTGAAAAGTTTAATGTAAGTTAATATTTCAAAATTTATTTTTATTTACAAAATTCTATTGTATCCTTAGAAAAGTTATTGTTTTAGATGTTAAGATGGTCGATGTTTAAAAAGTATATAACAAATATGCCTAGTAGGTTTTCAAAAAAGAATCTTGTTCAAGTTCCTTAAACAAAGCTATTGTTTAGATCTTAAGGTTGTTGATTTTTGAAGTTTAATGTAAACTAATATACTGGGTTTTTAAAAATTATTTTTATCTCACTAGTCACAAGTTCTATCCTTAGCAAAATTATTGTTTTAGATATTAAGATGGTAGACTTTTAAAAAGGATATAACAAATATACAGAGTAGGCTTTAAAAACTAATTTTTTGTTCAAGTTCCTTATACAAAGCTATTATTATAGATCTTAAGGTTGTTGATTTTTGAAGTTTAATGTAACCTTAATAGGTCCTGCGTTTTTAAAAGTTATTTTTATCTCACTAGTTACAAGTTCTATCCTTAGCAAAATTATTGTTTTAGATATTAAGATGGTAGACTTTTAAGGATAAAACAAATATACAGAGTAGGCTTTAAAAACAAATTTTTTGTTCAAGTTCCTTATACAATGCTATTATTTTAGATCTTAAGGTTGTTGATTTTTGAAGTTTAATGTAACCTTATATACTGGGTTTTTAAAAGTTATTTTTATCTCACTAGTTACAAGTTCTATCCTTAGCAAAATTATTGTTTTAGATATTAAGATGGTAGACTTTTAAGGATAAAACAAATATACAGAGTAGGCTTTAAAAACAAATTTTTTGTTCAAGTTCCTTATACAATGCTATTATTTTAGATCTTAAGGTTGTTGATTTTTGAAGTTTAATGTAACCTTATATACTGGGTTTTTAAAAGTTATTTTTATATCACTAGTTACAAGTTCTATCCTTAGCAAAATTATTGTTTTAGATATTAAGATGGTAGACTTTTAAGGATAAAACAAATATACAGAGTAGGCTTTAAAAACAAATTTTTTGTTCAAGTTCCTTATACAATGCTATTATTTTAGATCTTAAGGTTGTTGATTTTTGAAGTTTAATGTAACCTTATATACTGGGTTTTTAAAAGTTATTTTTATCTCACTAGTTACAAGTTCTATCCTTAGCAAAATTATTGTTTTAGATATTAAGATGGTAGATTTTTAAAAAGGATATAACAAATATACAGAGTAGGCTTTAAAAACTATTTTTTTGTTCAAGTTCCTTAAACAAAGCTATTGTTTTAGATATTAAGGTGGTTGATTTTTTTAAAAATCTATCTAGTAGGTTTTCAAAATTTTTTCAACTTAACTATTGGTCCATTTTACAAGTTTGATGATTAAAAATTTTAATGTAACAGTTATTATTACTATAGGGATTAAAATAAACAATGAAGACTGATTAAAATTTGTTTAATTAAAATAATTATATACAATGCGATTTTGTTTTTCTCGCCCTTGAATTAAAAAAATATTTGTTCTTCCAGATTCGTTCTCTCTTATTGGTCCAGGTTGATACAAATCTATGATACCAAGATCCTCTTCCAAAGGAATATCTGGTTCAGGAATATTGTTTTCAATGCACATATTGTGTAGTACGCAGCAAGCGTTTATAATTTTCGTTGCTTTATTGGGACTGTAATGTAAAGTTCTGTCCTTTAGAAGGCACCTAAACCTTCCTTTAAGCACCCCATTGCACCTCTCAATGGTTGAGCGTGCCTTTTTTAATGATTCAGAATATCTATATTCTGGCGTACCTTCCTCAGTGTTTAGGATAGGTGTTAGGCACCAAGGCCTGAGGGCATACCCACTATCTCCTGGAAAAAATTATAGTATGTTTATCAAGAATTTAAGTAAGAGTATAAGGCTGGGACTATATAAATAACGGGAATCTCTCCGGCTGTGGAAAATTCAGTTTATTAGTGCAGAGTTCTATTTTCAGTGCTCTGAATTTTCCCTGGCCGGAGAGATTCCCGTAATGAATTATTTAAACATACCAATAAGGTGATAGCTTTGGTTGCCAGCTGCATGCAAATGTTCCATTACTGGTAACACATTGGAATTATTCCATATTATATGAGTCATGTGTACTGCCAGGGAACAATGCATTGACATTTAATATTCTCAGCTTTGAATCGCATATCTGTTGAAGAATTATAATTTAGTACACATTGATACAATAAATCTAAAAGAGTGTGTGAAGATGTCATGTAATGTAATTACCAATTGTGTGTTGATGGAATGATAATTTTTCCGATTTACATAACTTCTCTCCTCGAAAGGCCTTTGTGGTGGCACTATGGCAATGTGGGTACAGTCAATGCACCCCACAATACCAGGAAAGCCATATGCAATGTAGAATCTGTGAACATAATAATTATATTAACATAATAATATTAATTAATTAAGTATTCATGGTTTAAAATAGCAATTCAAGTGTGTGATATTGTAATTTGTTTGTAATAAAAAACATGTCTTAGGCATATTAAAGTTGTGTATGTAATTGAATTCAAATCTGACATGAAAAATAACAAACTTAAAAAGTAAACAATTTTGTGTTTGTATTATTGGTAAGATATTAAAAAAACTATTTACACACACACAACAATAATAACTAAACTAGAGGAACTGTACAAAAAGGATGTCTTACTGCTTACAGCAGTGTCTTCCAATCTAAAATAATAATAAAATGTAACTTTAAATCTACTTATATACATTACGATACATAATATTATATTAAAGAATTTAAATGTTTTTTGTATATTATAAACTACATTACACAAATAATAAATAGTGGGAATATACATAATAAATCGGTGATGGTCAGAATTAATGAAGCCCAATATATTCTTCTCTGCCAGAGTTAGGAACTTTAATTTATTGTATAAACAGTTTATTTACATACAGACTTCTCCTTTCATGTAGGCACTTACAGAATTCTGAGTTCACGTAAATATTCATCATTGGTATTTGGTAACTAACCTTCTGGAGATGTCATTAAGTTCTTGGAGATTGCTTGGGAATCTAATCCAAGCATTAAAGATGGTAGGATGATTAAGCGCATCTACAATTTCAGATATACACCGGGAAGCAGAAGATTGTGATATATTTATGCAATTTAATTTGCCTGTTGGGGTTTGGTAGCTCCCTGTGGCAAAAAAAATGTAGCGCACACAACACCTGCAAAAAACAATAGTTTTTAGATGTTATTTTAAGGAAATACTACTTTAACTTACTCATATTATAGTATAGGTATTATACCTTTGTTTTTACATCGATTTGTGTTTGCGGCACAATCACTGGCTCGATTAATTGTATCAGGTCTCTTGTGAGGTCTTTGTTGAGCCGAAATTTTTTTATAAATTCAGCATTGCTGAGATCCAAAGGATCCTGATATGCAGATGCCCTACGTCGTGGTGGTTCTGCACTCGCTGCCTCTAATTCTCCAATCAAATTGGCAAAAAAATCCACAATTAATTCTTCCTCCATTTCAAAACAGTTAAAATATTATGGATGGCAAACAAATTTTAATAAAGTCTAATTTCTCGAAAATATAAATAGGTAGTCACTTATAAACACTAAAGCTTACACTAAGAGTCAATATCTCGTAAAATAGTGATTAATAAAGTAATTTTCAAAAACTGAGTCTATTTTCTCGTAGGTATATTTATACACCAAAAGTTTACACACAAAGAGTCAATATCTCGTAAATAAGGTAAAACCGTAAAACGGAGGAGCACCGGGTCGGGCTCAACTCAACGTTATACACAATCACAATGAGAAAAGAAAAGTAATTACACCAAGAAAACAATACCGAAAGATCGAAAAACAATACTTGTGCGTATGCAGGCGGACATATTCTAATTTCTGAATTCATTTGACAGCTACTTAGCTGCAAATCCACCAATCGGAGGATAAATTTGTGTTCGAATTCGTGCTTCGTTCCATTTGCACGTTCAAAACGTTATTTTCATTATTTTCATTCACATTCTGTTCCTTTAGCACCACTATGATCATTCGTAACTGTTTTCACCCCTGTTCCACACGCAACTGTCATCTGTCAAAAAACGCTAAGAATGATCACGCCATTTTGCATATTTTTACCCAGCTCCGTACTTGGGTTAAAATTAGCACTTTTTGACGTTTTTAACGTCAGCTGTCAGTTGTTCCACTAGTCACAAAAATTGCTAAAAACGAAATTTTCGAAATTTTCATTATTAACGTTATTTCGCTAAAGAAACACCATTTTGTGGTAAAAATTATCGTAGCGTTTTGGGCAAAATAAGTGCCGTGTGGAACGCGCTATCGGACATCTACCGCTCCCTAGCACTCGTTTTGTTAGGGGGACTTTTTCACGAACTATTTCGAATGTGAAGCTCTGAGAATACACAAATTGTTTTTCGTTCGTAAAAATTTCATATTTCGATGTTTTATTCGAAAATGAACTTTTCTCGAGTGCTGAGAATTGTGCCCCTGGCGCAGATCCGGCATTTTACATTCATCCAATGCATGGATCTACTTTCTTGTCAGACAATTAGGTGATCAGCCTGCATTGTGCTTACCAAACTTGAAAACAATTTTTTTGTTGATCCAATGCGGGAATCGAACCCACGACCTCCGAGTTGAGAGCCAAGCTCTAAACTACTAGACCACTGAGGCTGTAGCTGAAGCTATAATTATCGCTTTAATAAGCTAACAATTTGTCAGCGTATATTCCTTTTTAGTAACAAAGAATTCTCTAAACTGTGGAAAGAACGTCCTTTTCAGACCCAAATTTAATAAGAGGTGTTATAAATTAAAGGTAAAATTACAGAGGCAGGTAACACGTCTGTCGCATCCGTCAGTTGGGACGCAATGGCGCCCAAATAACGCGGGAAAACGCTAAAATGGCGGCGACAAATGCCCGACATATTTTCCACTATGTATTCATTTAAAATCCTCTGGCAATTTAGTGCGTACACCGTACACAGTACAGGATTTATGTTCAGCTTTAGTAACTACGCATTTCAGGGTTAGAGTTATTGTTAAGCCTATTAAATGTTGTTAAAATTACATTATGTTTTAAATATACAGGGTTAAGTTTATGTTGATCCTTTACGGGGTTGTATTAATGGATAGATGGATGTTTGTTACTTTTTCACATAGAAACTACTGAACGGATTTTGATGAAATTTAGTATGGTAGTAGATTAAGCTCTGAATTAACATAATATATCCTATACTTATACCCCCTTAGAGGCCATCCATAAATAACGTCACACGTTAAGGGGGAGGGAGGGGGTCGACGAAGGGTGACATTGTGTGTAGGGAATGTTATTATTCGACAAATTTTACTATTCGAATAATTCGAATAATGGCAAAACACTATTCGAATAAATTCGAATAATTCGAATAATACGAATATTAGTAACAAACTTTAAATACAAGTAATGTAATGCATTTATATATACCTGCATATTTAATAATATCAAAATGTGACATGTTTCACAAATTACTCTAAAAAAATCAACGTCTTTTTGATAAAAAAAATCTTCTTTTAAGTTTCAAACTTAAAATACTAAATCGTAATTACTTTTTTAAAACTATAAACAGTTTAGGTCTGGAGCAGACCATGGATTTGGTTGTCAACTAAGCGGTTTCTTCAAAAAATCAAGGAAAAGATCCTCTAGCGGAGAGAATTTTTGGAGTTTGTTTTAGAGGTTCGTATTTTCTGGTTTTTAATTGAGTTAAGCTATTGATCGATTCAACATAGTCAATCGATTTAAAGAGTCAGACCTACAGTCTGACTTTTTGAATTAAACTTTTGGTAGTATAATTTTATATATACCTATAAAGAACACGAATAATAAAGAAATATATTATTTATATATCAGTTTGTTTAGGATTGGAGAGAAATATATTTGCAGAGTTGGAACACTGCACAGAAATCGGAATGCACTGTAAAAACTCTGTTCTAATATAGTGCAGCTGAAAACTCTAAACTTACGAGTATCGTGCTGTCATAACGGTCTGCTCCAGACCTAATCGGTACATGTGTATTATAAACCGTAATAAGTAAACAAGATAAAGCGTCAAAATAAAAAGCACTCAAAAAAGATTTTAATGTTATGTTATCATAACAAAAAACTTCATAGTTGGTAAAAAGTGGGAGGAAAAATCTTTAAAACAAAAATAACCTTTTTCCATTTTCAAGTAATCCGTGTTTTTGGTACCTTTATGTTTTCAATGATGAGCCTTATTACAAAAAGGAAGTTAAAAAACAATAGATTTACAAATTGTATCATAGCCTCGCTGAGTATGAGTTGATGGTTTTTCTGAAAGTAGGCATCAGTGCAGAAGTAGGCATCAGGCGTTGTACTGCAAGAACAGAGTGTGTCATGTTACGAACCGTTCAGAAGATGAAGCAACGGTACAAAGAGACTGAAAAATATTTGACAAGGCCGTGCAAGACTTTGGATTGAATGGCAGACTCAGCGTTCGGCAAGACCGTTCATTTGTTTCCACTTGTTGAAAATCAACACTTAAATGCAGTTAAGTTCAGAAACAACTTCTTCAGACCCGAGGGAACTATGTTACTGACGGGACAGTGAAGAAGTTTTGCTTAAGTAAATCTGAATCCCTTAAGACCGAGGCAAAGGGCGAGTGGTCTCACCTCGAGACCAAACTCGAGGGCCCTAGTATCGAGTAGCAACACTGTGATACGTCCGTGAACACATACAAAAGGATGAACGAGAATGGTCCAGAATTTTGGTCCCAGATGAGTGGATTTACTCACTAACTTCACAAGTTAAAGTGAACTTCTGAAGGGAGGCTAAGTAAACGTGACCTGGTAGGGGATATCTTCAAGCTTACTTTTCAGATAGAGTTCAGTATGCTCAGGTATAGTACATATACAATAGGCTGGCATACTTTCAGGAATCCGCGCTGAGTATGTGGCCACATAATGACAATTGGACCTCTACCCGGAGAAAGATATGGTCAAGAGATTCTTAAAGATTCTCTTTAATGTCCTCACCTCAACCCGATTAAGTATAGCCTGAGAAGAGCTTAGAAGTCTAGTCAGAAGCCGCAAATTATTACAGCCTACAGTTAGTACCCTCACAGCACTAAAACACGCCCTGATATAAGAATGGGAGAGAATATTGCATAATTCAGCTCTAAAACCTCGTTTTCAGTATGACAAACCTCCTCCAAGCTGTTGTCAGGCCTCGAGGAGTTATTCAAAACTGCAATTTTATATAACGTGTAAATGTAGTCTGTAAGACTAAGATTAAAATGGTTAATTTTTGTTTAAAGATAAAAATATATATACTGATATATATATTTTATTACTTTTAAAGAACACTAACAAATCTTGTTATAATATTTTGAAAAGTATGAAATTTGAAACGATTTGTTAGTACAAGTGTTTTGCAGGCCAGTGTAATACTGTAATAATCAACTTAACAGGTATCCTTTATCGTATCACTCTGTCTCTCTTTCTATCTGCTCTTCTAGCTATATTGCGTCTAGATATCGGTTTTGGTTTGATAAAAAATATAATTTTATTATATAGTTATAAACACTTCACGTGTATGGAAAACCATCCCGGTTGCCAAGTGTGTTGAATATTATGTCTTTTAAAATAAAGGAAAAGTTTTATACATGACATTTACGAAGTCAACCATTTCCAAGTAATCGGCCTCTAAATTGGTTTCACCTCTCTCTGTCATTTCTGAACTATGAAGATTAGGAACTTACAATTTTCCATGCTGGTAGATCATGGTAAATTCTCTTTAGGAAAGTTATTTTAAACGAAATCGAACAGTAAGGTTAAGAAACCAAAAATCGTATTACGCTTTATAGTAACAGAACCCTCCTTAGACACGTCATAACACGCTCTTGGTTAGGTTATTTTGACAAGCGTGTGAGTATGGATTTCTTTCGCTGACGCCTGTAGGAAATATTCACCTTAAATATTATTTTATTTAGTTAATGGAATCAGGCGTTACTTTGCGGAAATCCATAGCATAAAATTAATTAATATTATGTTTATAGCAGTTTTTCCGCTAAATAATACCCACAACCTGCAAGCAAATGTGTGAGTGCACGCATAAGCATGCGTAACGCACCTCCCTCCTCCCACACTGCTTATGCGTGCACTCAGATGCAAGATCAACGTTCGTTAGAACTTTGTTCGCAGGTCCACTTCCTGAGGATGCTCCGGGTTCGGGGCGAAACGCGCGTCGAGTTTTGCAACCTGCATGGTGGTGTGGGCTTTGCACGATCTTGCCGACATTGTTGCTTGTGTGGTGGTGGCTTGCATCTGCAGCACGCATAAGCAGTGTGGGAGGAGGGAGGTGCGTTACGCATGCTTATGCGTGCACTCACACATTTGCTTGCAGGTTGTGGGTATTATTTAGCGGAAAAACTGCTATAAACATAATATTAATTAATTATTTTATTTGTATATTCTTTCACAAATAGTGTAGTAAAATCTGTTTTAGGATATTATTGACGACAATATTAATAAATAATAAAAGTAATGTATTAAATAACGAAACATTCCGGTTTATGTACAAGTTTATTGCTATTATTAACCTTTTTTTTGATAAATAAATAAAATATTTTTATTATTCGTTTTATTCGAAATATTCGAATATTGAACCCAGTCATATTCGAATAATGAAATCGTCGAATATTCGAATAAAACGAATATTCGAATATTCGAATAATATTCCCTAATTGTGTGACATGGGGGTGGGAGGGGTCCTAAATATTGTGACGTCACATTCAAAAGCTATTATATTATCTAAGTGTTAAAATACGAACTATAAACTTAATTTACGAAAACCTCAAAAACATATGCCAGTTATAAATAATTTAAAGGAGTGAGTTCAAAGTCCACGGATTGAAGTATTATATTATGGATGGCCCCTTACTAATAAACGCTGTTTATGCTTTAAATACTTAGTTACACAGTGTTTTGTCTTCTTCCATCGAATTAAAAATCACAAGGATTTTTTTTTATTATTATTATTATTTCTTATTAAAATTATTTATTCAATTACTATTTATCTTATTTTTTGTAATAAAATATATTTTCGTCCAAACAGTATGTTACCTTCAATTTATTTCAATTTAAATTATGTTACATTTAAATTATAATTATTATTACCTACTTTTGTTACCTACAACTATAATATAAATTTTGCATGCCTACTTATTAGGTAGAAAGACTTGAACCATGTATAATTATTGTAACACCTATTGTAACAGTGCTTTCTGCAAATAATAAATGATTTGATTTGAAAAAAAAAACACTGTATAAGTGTATTCAAAGCGTATACAGCGTTTATTAGTAAGGGGGTTAATCTAGAAAAAGTACAGTGTTTTTGTGGGATTGTAATTACGTGGGTAAAACAATAAACTCGAATAATAATCTGATTACGAAGCAATCACACGCAGCTACGCCGAAATGTATCGTTGCAAACAATGTACGTGATTTAAATCGTACGAGCTACGGCCTACGACTAATTGTGCCGGTTAGATTATTACATCGCGGTTCAGCAGCTGGTTTTATTGGAATTGACGACCTCTGGGTCGAGCCAGGCCTCTAGTCAAGATGCATTCGATAATTTCGACGTCGAAGTTGGAAAACAAAATGTATGGGATTTGACATAAGGCATCGCAAGCGACATGTCAACGATGACGTAATTATGTCAAATCTCATACATTTCTGTTTTCGAACTTCGCCGTCGAAATTATCGAATGCATCTTGACTAGAGGCGCAGGTTTGCCAGGAGGTCGGTATTGTACCGCACCGTTCGGTACTTTAGCACTGTGTTTGGTATAGCAAAAGTACCGATGTATGAAGGGTTCAGTAGGTATTAATTTCATTTGTTATTTGCTCCAACAAAAAGAACGTCTTCGGGTGCTTGTGTTTGCGAGAAAGAATGGTTAATTGATGCGAAATTCTCTGACTGGATCAGTCAATCAGATGATAAATACCAGGCCAAATGTAACAATGTTTGTCTATATTTAGTGTGAAGAGTGATGGAGTAAAAGCTCTTATTCATCACAACATTGGCAAAAAACATAAAGTATTGGCGCAACCTATAAATACAACGAGCAGTATTAGTAACTTTCTTATACCACCAACTCAAAACTTTAAAGAGAAATTGGCTGCCGCCGCTTTTTTTTTTTGCTCACTGTTCGGTATTTATTTGAAAAAGACCTGTGTTTGCGGGTTAAGCCTTAACCACTGAGCCACAGATATCGTCAAATTAATCCTAAACTTTATTTAAGTTTACTTAATTAGAGCCTAAACTACTACCATACCAAATTTCATCGACATCTGTTGAGTAGATTTTGCGTGAAAAAGTAGCAAACATCCATTCATCCTCACAAACTTTCAAATAATAGTAGTGGGATTATTAAGGATTTTTCTGTTCATATAAACTTTCCTATGGGTGAAAACCTCACAACATCTAATGCCCGCTTCAAACCACATTAGCCTACTGAGTCTAGAAGCGTTTGGTACTATTTTCTACAGGATGTAAAGATGTGTGTATGTCACCGTAAAATTGTAAACACCGTTAGATTGTAATATTACTAGAGATATTATAATATGCTGACAGATTGTCAAATACAAATTACTCCATACAATTGTACGCATTATTTTTCTTGGATTATATTGGATGATTCTTTATAATATGTCTAGTAATATTACAATCTAACGGTTTTTCAGTTTTACGGTGACATGTATAATATGCATTTAATCCCCACACGCTGCACACCTGCGTCCTGAACTCCTGATAAATGACGCGCCATCATTAATTAAACTTCCCGAGGCTTCGGCAAGTGTTGCTGATGGCCGCTAATGGCTGCAGTGTTGCCAGATTGTCATTTGATACTCCCAAAAAAAAACAAGTTCCCAAAAAAACAACTCCCGAATCGTCAAGCAGTGAGCTGATGATGAATCCTTGTCACACACATAAATACATTACATACACTGCCAAAATCGTTAATCTTCCTTTTGGCTTCGTCGTAGTCAGGTAAAAGAAGTCAGGTAGATCAAAATCGTGTGGGAGATACGATGCCACACTGCCACAGACACACACACACAGAGATAAACGTCAAACTTATAACACCCCTATATACTACCCTACCCTTTTAACACACATAAATTATGATTGTGAAACGTACGATTGATACCGAAACTAAAGACTGGTGAAGTCGAATCAATTTAATTTTTAGAGTGTAGAAGCAAACGATGTGATTGGTCACTTAGGGTATCCAAATATATTGAGTATATCGGACAATGGTCTTAGTTCCCGCTTTTACCCTTTGGGTACGGACCCCTAAAAATAAACGAGTATAATACTTGCCTTATGAACACTTCTTAATCAGGTTACAACAGACGTCACAAATGCGTTTTGTGAAAACGTTAGAAAAACTTTCTCAATTTTCTACTACGGTTGAAACTACTTTTTCCATCCCCATTGTATTCTTCAATAGCTTAACCAGATAAACTTTTGAAAAGGAATGGTAATTTCCTTATAAAACTTTTCTTGAGTAAACTATTTAGACAGTAATCTTCCCGATCTTCATCTGGATTTCGGAAAATTAGACGACACCCTCTCATTACTATTTATGGAAAACATATTTCCCTTATACATAATATACAAATAAAAGTCATAAAATGACCCAAAAAACTTCAGATTCTGGTCCTTCCATATGGCGCCCAATTTCCGAACTGTTATTTTATTCAAATTCCTCGCATTGTCGCCGAAGCTTAGTGAAGCTATCTGTCTCGTTCAGATGTTTTCATTGCGTCCTATTATTCTGCATGAGAGAGTTAAATGTACTTGATGAAGTGCTAGTGAAGAGTCTACTCAAAAACTCGATAGTTAAATTCGAATAAAATTAAAAATAAATTGAATTCGAATGTAAATTTATTTACGCGAATACTCAAGTTGATGAGATTCAAAAATAGATGTTTCTTCAATACCCCTCAGACATAATTATTTTTCCAATAAATGTTTATTACGGTCAGACAGGAATTCACTTAGTACGTAATAAGTTTTGATGCAAATATTATATGAACTAGTTACTAGAAGGTTGCTCAAAAAATATTTGCTTGAAACTTCAATAAAACTACAGGGAAAAAGAAAACCTACCTTTTATAAACGACTGAACGCTATATTTCGCTCATGATTTTGTCTACTTTCTACAATTAAGAAATAAAGTGTATGTTATAATATGTCTGAGGTGGGTTAGAGTTGAACCAGTGGTAACTTTTTCTATAGACTATCCGAAAAAATCTTCCTGAGTTTCATTCGGAAATAATTTTTTCATTTTCATTTGTATTTTGTTGGTAGTAAATGGTAACTGTTATTAGTTGCTTGTTCTATTCCCCTTACTGTATGAGCCTGTTACACGGAATGATAATGTTCTTGTTGAGTTACGCTCTTCTCTGAGTATCATAATAGGTATATTATATGTATATTAAAAAAGAACTTAGGCCTTTACATCCGTTAATGGATGATTTATACAGTATTTTCCGAGCAAAGTAACCACTCCTGAAATACTGCAGTGCCTGGGACAGTTGGTTTTTTAAATGTCGTATGGTTGCCCAAGCACATACGGCATTCTCACAACACAGTCAGCCTAGTCCAGAGGAATGAACTGGTCAATACGTCTGGGGCCAACTATGTGCGGGTTTCCTCAGGATGTTTTCCTTCACCGTTAGAGCGTCGTGTGATGAATGTACTTGAGATCTGAAAAAGTCTCATTGGTACACGCCACAACCCAGGATTCGAACCTGCACTCTCTCGAGTACGAACCAAATATAATAGGTATATTATAGCATTCGCCAGATTTAACTCAAATGAATCGAGTCACTCGATTAGTATATTATCCCACCACTAGGCTCGGTGTTTTGCATAAGAATGTCGGAGATTAGAGCCTATCTCCGCTGTAAGTAAAGTAGCTGTTTAATAAAAAAAATGGCTTAGCGCGGATTTTTCTTATCGGTAAACAAGATTTATGAGTTTTTTATTTTCTTATTACTGTTATTTTTCGCAAAGAATATTATTTTATGACAAGGAGGGAGTTATAATATATTGTAGAGGCGTCGTATTTGCCTTAGGGGCCGTCCATTAATCACGTGATGTTTTTAACAACTTTTTAGACCCCTGATGATACGTGGTGAGGTTTTATACTACCCCTCTCCCCCACCTATGATCACGTGAATTTTTTTTTACATAGTAAGTAAGCAGTCATGTTTGAAGGAAAACTTTAACTTAAAAAACAATTTAATCTAATAATTTAAGCAATTAAAACTATACCAGTCATTTGTCTTGTAAGTATTTAAACAACACTACGAATCTACAACCGATAATAATTTCGGTATGCATAGACTAAATTCGAAAATTAATACACGTGATGTCTCCTTATACCCCCTCCTCCCCTTGGCTTACCTTGGCCTAGGCATCACGTGATTAATGGACGACCCCTTAGGGTGTGTCACACCGAAACGAGATGAAACGGGACGCGGCGCTGCAGTTTTAAGATAGATATAATATTTATAGAAATTTTATTTTATTACCTATACAAAAACATATGACATCAGTTTTACACTGCGCATGCGCTGTGCAGCGCAGTGCAACTTGACATTTGAACTCTTACAATGAAACGTGTACCTTATTGTGTAATGAATATAACTGCATTTTTTTATAAAAACTATAACCTGCCTACGTAAATAATATAGCCTATGTTACCCGGCCTATTGCAACGAATCTATTGACACCTAATTTACAGATTAAAATCGGGTGAGCAGCAGGCACTACAGTAGAGCAAACATACATACATATACAGCATGTCCCGACACCTATATCGGAGCCTTTAGTAGTCAAAAATATGGAGTTTTTAATCGACAAATTACCCCTCAAATTTTAATTTTTATCTCACGTTTGTAAAATGGCAGCCATTTTATTTTTTGGTAACCGCTGTATATAGCCTTCTGAAAGATTCCTGACGGTCTCCAATTTCATCCATGACCCAGTATATGTTATCCTACTGATATTATAAATGTGAAAGTTTGTGAGGATGTGTGGATTCATGGATGTATGGATGGATGTTTATTCCACTTTCACGCAAAAACTACCGAATGGATTTCGATTTTTGGTGTGGTAGTAGTTTAGGCTCTGGATTAAAACATAGGCTACTTTTTATCCCGACAAAAAGTACAGTGTTCCCGAGGGATACTATATTTACGTGGGCGGAGCCGCGGGCAACAGCTAGTATAAAATCGTTCGCATCTTTTAAACTAAGCAACGGATTCTAATGCAGTTTTCTGCAATGGATAGAATCCGTAACACAAGTTCAACTTAGCACGGGATCAGATAGACGTGGTATATACTATTTAATTATGTTTATTGTTTTGTATCTATTTTTATGTGTGTTTGAATAAATTGATTTGATTTGATTGATTTAACAAGAAAAACAGGTATTTGGTAACAACACCTAATATAAGATTTACACTCTCGCCTCGCAACTCACTTCGCACTTCGCCTCGTTCCTCACCTCGCACGTCGCGCCTACGAGTGGGTGCTTACACTCTCGTAATGCGTTCAGTTGTCTGTATACCATTGACAATGGAGAACGTCGAAGTTTTAGCGGCAACAAGTCTAACTTTGTTGAGTTTTATGGTTAATTTTCTAAATGTAAATTTGCAAAATATGTGACATCACACTAACGAGGGGGGGGGGGTCTCACAAATGTGACCAACTGTGACAAGGAGGGGTAAAAAAATCGTGAAATTTGTGTGACGTTATTTATGGATGGCCCCTAAGCCAAGTACTAAAGGATACTCTTTTAATGTATGAAATTAATAAATATGCGTCAAGTAGCCTATTGTTATTACTAACAGCAAATTAAAAATACGCTGATGGTTATTTAGCGCAAAATATTTTGACGAAAATTTGTCATTATCAGGCTTGGAAAGCTTAAGCGGGCCATTAGAGGGAAAACACTGTCATTTATCAACAAAGACAGTCACCCATAAATCCTTATTATACAGCCTTTTAAACACCTCCAGGGAAATCATAATCCAGATTGCTTTATTTGTAGCGTGTCCTGACTTTTTTCCTTCCCACGATTCTTAAAAGGATTGCACTTGTCGCGATTCTTGGATTTGTCTTTTGTTTCTGATTTTATTACAGTTACTAAGTAGGAATAATACTAATTTTGTGGCTAGTTTTTTTACATACATACATACATATAATCATGCCTTTTTCCCGTAGGGGTAGGCAGAGACCACTTCTTTCCACTCGCTACGGTTCTTACATACTTCTTTCGCTTCGTCCACTTTCATTTTTACCATCCATTCCTCCTCTTACATTCAACGTAGCCAAGCGTCTCTCCATGTTCCGCTTTTCGCCTCCGCGAAAAACGAGACGTGATGGGTGGCGAACCACATCGCCGCCATTTTGGATAAATAATTTTTTTTTGATTATCCATTGCGTTTCCACGGATTGGTGGAGAGGGTAGGACTAGGGAAAGGGAAGGATAGGTGGTGTGGAAAGGAAGATTGGTAAGTTAGAGTGGGAAATAGGGTATGCAGGATATTACCGCCCAGGAGGGCAAGGGATAGGACAGTAATAGCTAGGGAAGCCGGGGTCGCATACCCGTATACTATACCACAACTATGAACTACCGGACAGGTAAGTTGGGAAGAGTATCCCATGACGGGTTTTTAATCTTTAATTATATTCTACAACACAGTTTATTGCAAAAAATTTACAAAGTCAGGCTCAGGCTTAATGCCTTGTGGCGGACCAATTAACGCAACAATCCTGAATCGCGCTATCGAAGTTTAAACCCGTTTTTCGTTATAACTCGTTTTCCTTAGTTAAAACTAGGTTTTACTAAATGCCTATGTTAAAAGTAGAAATATATATTATCTATATTTTTTATATATTATGTATGTCACCGTAAAATTGTAAAAATGTTAAATTGTAATATAACTACAGAGACTATAATATGTCGACAGATTGTCAAATAAAAATTGTCCTTAAAATTTTACGCATTATTTTTCGTTATATTATAATATAATGAAATGGAAATTCGTCAAATTATCAGCTGTCTGAAGGTTGTCCCTGATTGGTCGGTTCTACAGTAGGTTACTGTTTTTGTGTCCATAGAGTTAAGAATGAGATACAGCAGATCAACTTGAAAATATAAGGGTTCCTTCTAGTACGGAATTCTAAAAATGGGTTAGGTTAAGTTAGAACATTTTTATTAGGTACATTCAAAACGTCTTTAAACATGAAAAAAGAGATGGCGATAAATACTACTTTTTATAGATCACCTTGAAACTATAAGGGTTCATTACTACGGAAATCTAAAAATGAACTTATTTATCGCGTTTAAAACGTCTTTAAATATGAAAAAACGTGTTGCATTCCGGTGCCGGCAGAAGTGAAAACTTGAACATTAACGTCCATCTTATGAATTTTCGATCAGATCACGTGTCCTGACGCGACTTTAACATTGTTTTACCCATCCCAAGAAAAGTGAACAACGCCGCTAAAGCAGTTTTCACTTAAAAAAAAAACAGAAATTGACCAATGACACTTAAGCCATGTTTACATTAACCAATTAGAGTAAGCCATTATGGTATTTTTAAACAAAAAAGATTACACACGTAACGTTTCTAAAATGAAAGAAAATATAGAGTTCAATCTTATTTTCCGAACATTTTGTCCTGGGCATTTTCTTTTCGTGTAAAATATTCGCAAACTTTTATCTGTGGCCTATTATGCAAAGGCCTACACATGGTAATCCCGTTCCAATTTACACAACCGCAAATCCGATACACTTGAAATACACACAAAAATACGAAAAAAAAAGAAAATATTCTTTTTTCACGTAAAGCGAGTAATAGAAACAACGCAATTTTCCGCTTGGCTGATTTTCTTAGTCAGATATAATCTGTTAGGCCGCGGGGCCTCCGCGTAAATTGGTCCTTTTTGGGGGCCGCCGACGGCCGAGGCCCCGGCGGGGGCACTGCGGGGGCACGATAAGACCCACAAATGACCGTATTAATGGAATAAACTGTCATTACGGCAAAGTCCCGTATGATTTATGTTGGCTGTAAATCCGTGTTTAACGCGACTATAAATTGTGTACAACCGCTGTATTATTTAAGGTAGATGATTATCTACCTCCTGTTTTTTGCCACAGTTTTGTAATTTTATGTTTTTTAAACGGGTACTGCCCCACTGGCCACTACAAATTACTACCACTGGATGTTTTCAGTAGCCACAATCGACAGTAATTTGTCTTTCTTTAGCATGTTCATCGTAGGTCCGATCACTGTACAATGTCTAACACTGTACTTTGCAAAATTAATTATCACCAATTTTGGATTAATGATTAGACCAGACAGACAGAACAGGGCCTTTAGTCAAGATGCATTCGATAATTTCGACGGCGAAGTTCCAAAACAATATGTACCTATGGTATTTGACAAAAGGCATCGCGATTCGCGAGAGAAGTGTCACTTAGCGATGACTTAATAATATGTCAAATCCGATATTGTTTGTTTTCGAACTTCGCCGTCGAAATTATCGAATACATCTTGACTAAAGGCCCAGGTGTATCACCTTTCTTTGCAATGAGGTTCAAAAATGTTCCACCGTTTGTGTCTTGTACATTTTTCATTTTTTTTATTTTATAATTTAGTAAAAGTTACAGAAATCCTATCCTACTACTAATGATATAAATGTGAAAGTTGGTATAGTTACTACTTACTACTATACCAAATAGGTATAGTTACTGCTTAGACCTGGATTAAAACAAAGGCTACTTTTATCCCCAAAAAGTACAGTTGCCGTGGAACACTTTGCCGTGTGGAGCCGCTGGCATACATCACTATGACGCAAATTCGGTTATGAAAAAATCGGAAAATCTTTTTATCGAAACTTATTATATTTATCGATATATTTGAAGCACCGAAATTGGATGCTGTAATGTGTTTGACCCAATAATATGATACGTGAAAAATTCCGTGCGGGCAATGATGCGTCAACGAGCCATGGTGCCAGGAAACTTCGTCCTCTCGTTAAATTTTACGGTTTTTCAATTATAATTGTCCTGTTTTTCCAATTAAATATTTACTGTTATTGAATCTTTTAATATAATATTGTCTCTTTGTAAAAGCTAGCGAACAAGCAAACATAACGAAATGTTTTTTGTTACAGGTATGTTTCGAAACATGGAACGAAGGGATACAGTTTGAGGAGCAGGTGCGCAAAATGTGTCACTAAAGAGATATTATGTATAAATATTTTATCATGGTAAACTATATCACTCTTTTAATATTTCTCTTATTTCTTATTCTCCATCACTCTTTCAATTACCTATTTGTCAGCGGGGCACACGTCAAATGGACTATGGCTAAAGCCATATCTCACTGTTTCAAACCTGGGAATAGTTGCTTTTTCTCATTTATTTAACAAGTTTTTTAATGTTACTTGCTGTAAATGAGCTTATGTCGCTTACATTGCCAGTACTTATGCCCAGCAGTGCAAAAAGCATTGGACGTGAACTAAAGATATGTCTGTATTTAAAACTGAATGAATGAAACGCCATGCCACAAGTGAACTAGTCCAATTGAACGACTCACTCGCGATCAACACACGTCTAGTCCGTATTTCCCGTAGGTGACCCACATTCCCATGTTCTAACTAATTGAGATCCCCGCCACTTTGTTCCCGAAAAGGTCGGATAAATCGTGTACAGAATCAAAACGGACTGACGGACGGTAATTTATTAGTGTTATTAATTGCTCGCTGTAATTAAATACGCCATCTTGTTTTTAGGGTTTCGCTAAACATAGGAAAAGTCTTACTTATATATGTGTTACCGGCCAAACCCGATTTTAGGACAAACTAGTTTTGCCTAGGCTAAACTGGTTCTTCCTATACGCGATAGGATTAGCTAGTATATCCTAGTCCAAACTAATTTGTCCTAAGCCCGATAGGATAAACCAGTTTAGCCTAGGCCAAACTAGTTGATCCTGATATTAATACGCACACTCCAGGATAAACTAGTACGGCCTAGTCTAAACATTATGGTATATCTAAAAAGTCTAAATTAATATATAAACTGAATAAAATACTCCGTAATTGGAAAAAATAAGTTATTAAAACGATAATTATTCGTCGTTAAAAGCTATGGATATTTATTGGTTATACAAACAATAACAAATAATAAGTGTTTTTTTAAATAAAAGCAATAATCATATCTCAATAATTAAAATTGTTATTTATTTTTACATGGTGTGCTTTGGTGGCACTTAGAATTGCAGAGTATCATTGCCTTCTTGCACTTGCATCTGTTTGTGGAACAGTTTTTGATGCAACTGCATCTCACGAAACCTTGGCCTGATCCAACTGAATGTTTCATAGCTGCAGTCCTAAACGTTATTCCTATAGTTATTTGTCCTAGAGTGTGCGTATTAATATCAGGATCAACTAGTTTGGCCTAGGCTAAACTGGTTTGTCCTATCGGGCTTAGGACAAATTAGTTTGGACTAGGATATACTAGCTAATCCTATCGCGTATAGGAAGAACCAGTTTAGCCTAGGCAAAACTAGTTTGTCCTGAAATCGGGTTTGGCCGGTAACATATGCAATACGATTTATACGTTGTCACACAAAAGTACCTACTACCTAGTTTATGAGGATGTGAAAATGGATGGATTACTTTCACGCTAAAACTCCAGAAAGGATTGTGATGAAGTTTGGTACGGTAATAGTTTAGGCTCTGGATTGATACATTGGTTCCTTTTATCCCGAAAAATTGTGTTCCCGTGATAGTACAAAATGAAAGTAATCCAGAAAAGTCGATATTATGGTTATTTCAAATATAGTATATTATTATCGGTACTAATACAATACTTAGAATCTGTGTCACAATCTACTGATAAGTGTCTGATAGCTTATTTGCAATATTTTGTCTCTGTCGCTCGATATAATATAAACTAAGCAGCGACAACACTCCCGAATAAACTCTTCGTCTCCGATACTTATTACATGATTGTGATACAAAAAGTAAGAGCCTTACTGTATTGAGGTATGTACTATGTAGCTGTACTAGGTAGGTCTAACTTAAAACATTATAACTTAGGATTAAAAGATTATAATAAAATTAATTATAAAGAGTTTTAAATCGACATTAATAAAACTAATAGTAAGAAAAACAGGGAAGTAAAAACAAAATAGCACTTTATTAATTTTCTCCAAGCTCGAGATATTCTTCCGGCTAGAGTGTAGGGCTGCCTCCTGCCAGTTATTGCAAATATTGTTATATTCTGTGATGAAACAATATTTGCAATAACTGGCAAGCGATAATATTGATAAATATTGTTGCGAGTTAAAATTTCGTGTGATTTTTACAAAAGAGTATTTGAAAGTTGTGTGTGTGTGTGGCTATAGTTTTAAACTACTGATGATGATGATTATAACAAAAACGGAGAAACTAGGAGTTTTATTTATTTATTTATTTATTGTTAACCAAAAAGATACAATTTACATAGATGGAATTAAGCGACAAAAAAACATGTTATGTTTATCTTGTTGCCGGTTCACGCTCGTTACAAAGTAGGCAAGTATGTACATGTCACCGTAAAATTGTAAAAAACCGTTAGATTGTAAAGTAACTAACGAGATTGTAAAAATATGCCGAATTTTTTTAACTATATATATATAATCTAACGAAAATTATTGTGTTAAATTATAGGCAGAATATTAGCGTCGGAAGTCTATCAACATTTTACAATTTCACTAGTATTATTACAATCTAACGGTTTTTACAATTTTACGGTGACATACATACAATATACATAATTATAAAATTAAATTAAACAGACACCTACCAGCCAAGCGCGCAGTGAGTACGACGACGGACGTGCATGACAGTCTCAATATTGACTCGAGACGTCGAGAGTCAATAGGTATTTTAACTCAATAACTCACTACCTTTTTTACTATTTACCCGACGAAACTGAATTTCATTATGAATCAAATTATGTTACATAAAAAAGGTAATTTCAGTTTCGGCTTTACTCATGATTTTTAAATGAAGTCATATCGCCGTCTAAAATGCAGTTCATAAAGTGAAGATATTTTGTGTGTGATGATAAAAAATTTCTGACAAAATCTAGACAGGTTTGCTAACGTGATGTTATGCCGTCGCCTGCTCGAGCAGATGGATATTAATTTAATATTTCACGAACGGAAAACGGTTTCTGACAGCCCTGATGGAGGATAGAACATTGCTTTCCCGTTAGTAAAAATCTCACGAAATATAATAAAGGCTCCGAGCTTCTTCACTACGTAAAAAGTTATTTATGGGATAGATTTTACGATAATGCTGAGTTATTATACTTGTTAGAGTTTATTAATATTGTTACTATTCTCTGAAAGAATAACGCTGAGTAGGTTGATAATATTATGTAAATAATATAACTAAACTTTAGGTCGATTTTGCTTATTAAATCGTACAATAGTGCATTTTCAATGCAGTCTCAAGCTCCAATATGTTAAAACATACACACGAATTGAGAACCTCCTCCTGTGTTTTGGAAGTCGGTTGAAAATAGAAAAATGGTATTAATTAACGTCAGACTTGTTTCTGTTTTATTTTTTTTTTTACCATTTTTCTTTATTTTACCAATCAAAACGCATTTGAGTTTTGATTGGTCCAAATTCCAAAAGTCTGTTGATGATGTCAAGACGATTAATTTACATATAATTCATTGTAAGTGAATTGGGGTTTCTTTATTTAAAAACTTGATTAAAGTTGGCGAAAATACTACGTCGTGTTGCTAGGATCGGAAACCTACCTCTAAGTTAGTTATTACACAATGCTTTACATTTTTCAAAGTAAATTGTTTATAACATTGCTGTCGTGTTTGGGTTCTATGGGAAATAGAAAACACTTTTCCCCTAACCTTTATAGTGGTAACGCAAAGTGTGTACTGAGTTTTTATTTCTACATGAATATTGGTTTCAATAACAAAATTCTCTTTTATCCCTAATACAATATGTAAATTTCAATATTAACATACATTCGTTCCGCGGAACAATTTGTAAGTAATTAAATACCCCCGGGGCGGCGTTTGGTTCCAATTGCCGGGGAAATTGTGTCCCCCCCGCGGGTGATCTGGGTCAAGGCGTGGACCCCTGTTGTACCCCTGTACCCCTGTACCCCCTGCGGCCCGCGACGTCGCCTTGGAGACGTCCAAGCTCTAAATCTTATGTAAAACTATTATCTATCCATTAAGCTTAAAAGCTCCGACGTAATGTTTTTAACTGTTCCGGATTTAAGTGAACACTGGAAAAGTCTAAATTTATAGACGAATACTTAAACCCTTCTTAACTTAAGAAGCTCTCAAACCACAGACCTTGCCATTCTGCCCGGCGAAGTCATAATTATTATTTCTGTCTACATTTCGATTCAATATAAATTACCAGGCAGCACTACTTCCATCTTGCGGGTTTAATAGTAACTAAATCGGTAAAACGCCATCTATCGCCGATATTCCGAAACTTAGCCAAAGTCTTGACTATGTTTCGGAATATCATAATATTTTATAATTTCGCATCTAAACTAGTAAACATGTCACCGTAAAATTGTAAAAACCGCTAGATTGTAATAAAACTAGTTCGGTTAATTTCGGATGTAAACGGAGCAGTGGCGAAGGCGGATTCTCCGCCATAGGGAAGCACTTGCCTGTATAATAGGTAGGGATTTGGATGAGGATGTTCAAAAGGTGAGAGGTAAATGAAGCTAATAGAAATGGAGTTATAAGAACCCCATGCCACTAAGACGGAGTATAATATGAAATGATTATTTAATTCGCCGGCCGCGTCGACTCACTAGCTTTTTAGGCCAAAAGATTGTAATGTAACTTATAAAATGTAAATACTAAATAAGTATTTGCATTTTACTTACTTAATATATGTACTTTATACATTCCTCATAGACCAAAATTATCCGAAAATGACGGATTATCCGAAATAATTTAATATCTTAACCGTAACCGATATATGTAATAGGCAATCGGACAATTTTTTTTTATTGCATAAATGAATAGTACTCTTAAATATGAGTAACTTCTCAGAAGAAACCGTATATCAAAAGTCAATATTTTCAAAGGTACAGCGATTTGTATAAAAAATTTCGCGAGCCTCCTAAAAACGCTCCATACTAAAGTCGACCTACAAATGACGTCACTTGTAGGTTATAGTATATGAAGTATATGGCCGCAGGAATATATTTGTAAATATCTCCGATATTTGTGCGTTTAAGTTCATACTTTACATAATGAATGTTTTTGTATATGATGTGAGTAAACTAATGATGTAGGTTTTGTTTAACAATTTCGCAAAAAAAAAAATTTTTTTTCGGTATAAAGACTCGCGAAATTTTGTATACAAATCGCTGTACCTTTGAAAATATTGACTTTTGATATACGGTTTCTTCTGAGAAGTTACTCATATTTAAGAGTACTATTCATTTATGCAATAAAAAAAATCAGTCCGCTTGCCTATTATATTCCTATATCCGTGATAATATTTCTGCTAACCACTACTAACCACCAACAAAACCTGATAATATAATATTAAGATTTAATCGTGTATATGTGTTAATGTTATTTAACGGTTTAAAGTCAAACAATTTTTTTTAAATTCTAAGTTGGTATTTTTATACACTTTCTGAACGTCGGCGTCGGTATATATGTATAACGTCTCCTAAAATCAATTACGGATACTTCGGGGACATTATTCATATTTACTTTTGCTTGTGTAAAGACTTTTTTGCTTTGAGTAAGAAATATTTGTCGTACTCAAAGCAAAAAAATTATCTAATGTATGGGTGACTCTCCGTAAAACTGAAACTCGGCCATATAAAGTAAAAAAAATTGAGTATGTCAATTATTTTTATGCCTAATCGTCTATACATAAGCAAAAGATCAAGATAGTATATGACGCTTACCACACTAGGTTCGAGAACTAGCCTGGCGAAAATAGAATATAAGAATAGCGCACGGGGCCATATTTTATCAAAAAGATGAAAAATTGTTCTTTTAGAATAAAAAATTAATAATAGTTAGTTCTCATTATCAATAACCGTAATACATTGCGTACCTGTCTGTGCTTGTGACTGTACTCTGCTAGGTACAGTCGAACTGAGCCCCGCGTCGGGCGCCAAGTGACAAAAGCGCTCAAGCACTTTTGTTTGTTCCGTTGATTTACTTTGTCTTTGAAGTGTTAAGAGACCGTCCTGCCCCTTGCACCCTGGTGCCCTCGCGATATAAATATTTGCGTGATCTCCTTTGTGCTCCTTATCTAATTGAGCGTAGGCTAAGAACTTTGTCACATGGGAAAGTTATGGGCGCAAAAACCGTGCAATGTTGTTGTAAATAGTTACAAGTCTGTTCTATGTGGTATAAGTAAATATGCGAGTTTCTTACGGCGGTTCTTCTCGCCGGGTTAGTTCCCGAACCGGTGGTATAGGCATCATGTACCGACACTTCCGTATTAGTGTTATTATTAACTTACTTATATGGAAATAGAACTTCTTGAATTTTTTGAATTTGAATATGTAGTGCTAGGTAACTCACATCGCTTTGTAAGTACAACGCCTATCTGCAACTTACATATTACTATAGTCTATCCGCGTTATGAACACAGTAAATGTCAAGAAATCACGCGTACCTACATATTATAAAGTCAAAATTGCTTACTAAAGTGCGGTCGCGAAGCACGTAGAATTTCGTTCTACTTGTCTCTTTCACTCCTCACAGTCTCCTCAGACCTTGTCCAGAAATGTGAATTACGCGCGTAAACCTACGTGAGTAGAGCTTCAAGACAAAATGTCAGTCGGCCTACACGTAATGGAAAAATACGCGCGCATTGTGGATTATGGCCTAGTACCTCAACACACGCGTATGATTACGCGCTTTCTGAACATAGACTTAATGCGAATAGGCTATAGGTTTAGTCCGACCCGTATATGTCACTGACATAAAATATTACTATACCTTTTATTCAGGCAACAAAAATTCTAAACAGCTCTGCCTTTGTGCAAATTATTGAAATCTGCTCAGCTTCTTAGATATAAAAAATAACATAAATGCCTACATCCGTACAAACTTCTCAAAACATTAGAATTTAGAATGTTTCATAGATAATCCTAATGTTTTTCAAACATATTTCTACGCTTAGGATTAATGTCTTCAAGAACACTTCAAGACTTCAGAGAGTCCTAAAACTAAAGTAATTTGCATAGTAATTATTTACATTACCTAAAATACTTAACGTAGACCGTAAATTTAAAAGGGCCCTTCTCGGCCTGCAGACTGTAGCTTCCCGAGCCTACTCAAGTACAGTTAGCAAAAGCAACGCCTTAGTGTTTTTGAAGTGGCGCACCGCACACACAATTTTTCGTAGGCTGTGAGTGAGACTGATCCGACACGCTCTGAGGTGATAGGCTCGATCGGGTGAACTCGGGACCGCCGAGTGTACCCGAGCGAGAAAGCGCCGCACACACATTTCTTCGTAGGCTGTGAGTGAGGTTGATCCGCCACGCTCTGAGGTGAAACGCTCGATCGGGTGAACTCGGGACCGCCGAGTGTACCCGAGTAAGAAAGCGCCGCACACACATTTCTTCGTAGGCTGTGAATGAGGCTGATCCGCCACGCTCTGAGGTGAAACGCTCGATCGGGTGAACTCGGGACCGCCGAGTGTACCCGAGTAAGAAAGCGCCGCACACACATTTCTTCGTAGGCTGTGAATGAGGCTGATCCGCCACGCTCTGAGGTGAAACGCTCGATCGGGTGAACTCGGGACCGCCGAGTGTACCCGAGTAAGAAAGCGCCGCACACACATTTCTTCGTAGGCTGTGAATGAGGCTGATCCGCCACGCTCTGAGGTGAAACGCTCGATCGGGTGAACTCGGGACCGCCGAGTGTACCCGAGTAAGAAAGCGCCGCACACACATTTCTTCGTAGGCTGTGAATGAGGCTGATCCGCCACGCTCTGAGGTGAAACGCTCGATCGGGTGAACTCGGGACCGCCGAGTGTACCCGAGTAAGAAAGCGCCGCACACACATTTCTTCGTAGGCTGTGAATGAGGCTGATCCGCCACGCTCTGAGGTGAAACGCTCGATCGGGTGAACTCGGGACCGCCGAGTGTACCCGAGTAAGAAAGCGCCGCACACACATTTCTTCGTAGGCTGTGAATGAGGCTGATCCGCCACGCTCTGAGGTGAAACGCTCGATCGGGTGAACTCGGGACCGCCGAGTGTACCCGAGTAAGAAAGCGCCGCACACACATTTCTTCGTAGGCTGTGAATGAGGCTGATCCGCCACGCTCTGAGGTGAAACGCTCGATCGGGTGAACTCGGGACCGCCGAGTGTACCCGAGTAAGAAAGCGCCGCACACACATTTCTTCGTAGGCTGTGAATGAGGCTGATCCGCCACGCTCTGAGGTGAAACGCTCGATCGGGTGAACTCGGGACCGCCGAGTGTACCCGAGTAAGAAAGCGCCGCACACACATTTCTTCGTAGGCTGTGAATGAGGCTGATCCGCCACGCTCTGAGGTGAAACGCTCGATCGGGTGAACTCGGGACCGCCGAGTGTACCCGAGTAAGAAAGCGCCGCACACACATTTCTTCGTAGGCTGTGAATGAGGCTGATCCGCCACGCTCTGAGGTGAAACGCTCGATCGGGTGAACTCGGGACCGCCGAGTGTACCCGAGTAAGAAAGCGCCGCACACACATTTCTTCGTAGGCTGTGAATGAGGCTGATCCGCCACGCTCTGAGGTGAAACGCTCGATCGGGTGAACTCGGGACCGCCGAGTGTACCCGAGTAAGAAAGCGCCGCACACACATTTCTTCGTAGGCTGTGAATGAGGCTGATCCGCCACGCTCTGAGGTGAAACGCTCGATCGGGTGAACTCGGGACCGCCGAGTGTACCCGAGTAAGAAAGCGCCGCACACACATTTCTTCGTAGGCTGTGAATGAGGCTGATCCGCCACGCTCTGAGGTGAAACGCTCGATCGGGTGAACTCGGGACCGCCGAGTGTACCCGAGTAAGAAAGCGCCGCACACACATTTCTTCGTAGGCTGTGAATGAGGCTGATCCGCCACGCTCTGAGGTGAAACGCTCGATCGGGTGAACTCGGGACCGCCGAGTGTACCCGAGTAAGAAAGCGCCGCACACACATTTCTTCGTAGGCTGTGAATGAGGCTGATCCGCCACGCTCTGAGGTGAAACGCTCGATCGGGTGAACTCGGGACCGCCGAGTGTACCCGAGTAAGAAAGCGCCGCACACACATTTCTTCGTAGGCTGTGAATGAGGCTGATCCGTCACGCTCACGCTACGCTACACGTAAATTGATTACGATTGCTGATGAAATTTTCACTACTGGCGTGCGGTCTTAAGCACACGCTACTTTTTTTTTAAACAAACAAGCTTGTTTCAACTTTGTGTAAAATTTTAATGTCCAATTTAGCTTAAATAAGGCTTTACTATGGCTTTTCACACAATTAACTAGATATTGCACGCAGCCCTGCCCGCGTAAATACGTAATCCCACGGGAACACTGATATAGCTCTAGATTAACACATAGGCCACTTTTTTGAGATAAAAAGTAGCAGATGTATTAATCCAGAGCTTAAACTACTGCCACAAATTTCATTAAAATCCGTTCAGTAGTTTTTGCGTGAAAAAAGTAACGACCACCCATCTTTCTATCCTCACAATCTTTTACATTTATAACAGTAGTAATATTCAACTTTATGATAATGAATATTGTAGCAATAAGTGATTTTACTGACACCAAAAATATTTTTTTGTAACTTTATTCCTACTATTCTAGAAGTAGAGTATTAGCTAGACTGCAACTATCCTCACAATATTAGTGATGGATAGTTTTTCTGGGAAATACTATTCGATTTTATTTTAAAATTGTAGCATTAGTTAAATCAAGAAAAATGATAAAGCTATTCCTTCTATCTAACAGCCTAATACTGAATTAAGGTAATCAAAATTAAGGGCCCTCCCATTCACATATCTGCTGTCCTTGTGATTTCGGCTATCACTGTCTCCGCTAGCCGTAATGACAAGGACAGCAGGTGACTTGAGCGTCACTTAATTTAATATTCGGCCATTAGAGAATCAGCTAATACATTGCTCTACCTACGTTTGACGTACTTAAGTGGCGTCAGATTTTTTTGCGGACCGTCCACTTAATATTCCGTACCGCCCAACTTTGCCCAACTGCCTTTTGTGCCCACTTGGAAATTCATCGCATATTTAAAGGTTTTGCCAAGGCTTTGTTTAACTTTGGAGCTTACAGGACGTCCCGTGAAATTCACGTTATACTTGTTTGGACGCGGTACCGAAGGCAGCTACATTTTAATTAAAATATACTTACCTAAAGGCCTGTATTCACTTTGAATACACACAAGAGGGGTGGAAGAGCGCCGCAAGGCTGAGCCTCTTCGAACCGTCAAGGACGAGAGCAGGAGGTGCGATGAGGAGGGCTTCACACTGGTGGAGAGGAGAAAGAAGAGGAAGCCCGCCGTCCGCAACCACCGCGGCACCGCACCCAGCGAACCCGAGCAGCGTCTGCGGTGCGAAATACGCGCCACACCGCTGTACGTGTCCCGCCTGCACTGGTCGACGACGGTCGAGGACGTTGTGGACTACATCCGAAAGAAGACGTCTTTCACCTTAAGGGTCGAGCGTCTGGAGTCTCGCCACAAGGTCAACTTCAGTTCCTTTGTGGTGAGAGTACCGACGCATCTTCTACCGACCTTCGAGGTGGAGGAGTTCTGGCCGACGGACGTAGTCTACCGGAGGTTTCGGGGAAGGCTCCCCAACGAAGCGCGCATCACGTCGCCGAAAAAAGACAATACGTGATAAACTACAGTGTGTGTGTAAGAGTGAATGTGAATAATATAGAAAATAAGATTTATGTATAGTATTGTATAGTATAGAATTGTGTGTGTTTAGTATAAAAATATATATCCGTTGTCTGATACCCGTAACACAAGTTCAACTTAGCACGGGATCGGATTGACGTGATATATATTATATAATAATGTATATTTGTTCTATAAATATTTTATGTGTGTGTTTGAATAAAAATTGAAAAAATTGATTGATTTGAATAAATTGATTGATTAGAGATGTGATAAACGGCTTAAAATTAAAAGTTAACTTATCCGTTATTAAATATTCAATAGCAGCTATTTTTAACTGCTTAGTTGCTTAGTTGCTTATTTGATTATCTACTTATTGCCACTTATAAGTTATAATATTTTTTGCGCTTATGTTACGTTTTACGATCGCTTAAACTGATTTAAATTAACTTTCCTTCGTACTTTGCAGGCTTAGGACTGTCTGAAATCTGAATAATTATTAATATAATAATATGAACTCATAAAAATGTTTTTACATGTTGATAATATGCATTAATCTTAAATGTTGCTTATCATTAGTAATAGTTGATTTATAGGATAACAAACATCGCCACTTTTTCCACCTCATTTCTTTCAAAGTAGTTCCATAAATTACTGTTCCAATTCACGTCGTTTATTCGTCATCTTACGACAAAAACTAAATAAACTTAATACTAAAACACTACACGAAAAGTTTATATTACGTCCATATGGACCATTATTATATTTATTATTTACATTAAAACTTCACGGTAAGCCACCAAAGCACCACTATTACGATTAAAATACGAATTATTGCGTAACGTAATATAACGTGTTTTCGTCAACTCGCAAAGCGCAACTAACAAAAAGTGAATAAACACGAAAAAGCTTAATAGTTATAAGTACAAAAAATAACCCGTTTAAATAAGTGATGAGCTACATTAAAGAATTTTCACTCTTATTGCGCTGTCATAAGAACTATTTTTCTTTGCTCATACCACACTTATGGCTTTATGACTATAAACGATATGAACGATAATTATAAGTGATAAACGCTTAAATTTTTAAACGACTTTACAACTTATTTATAAAAGCACGCTATTTTAAACGCTTTACGTTATAACGGCCATCTCTAACTTTGATTAGTGCGAGTGCGAGTATGTAGTGCAAGTGTGTAGTGCGAGTAGTGTCCAATACTGTTTAGTGGCTCTGTTTAGTAAATTCATTTGAAACCATGTCCAGACGTGTTTAGTAGCAGGCACGCAGGACGGGGCTACTCGCAGTCCACTCGCAAAAAAATAGAACACGCTTCTTATCACTTTACTACACAGCCAACTAAACACTCGCAGTCGCTGTCCACACGTATTTTCTACTAATCACTAATCACTCGCACTACACACTCGCACTCGCACTAATCAAAGTGAATACAGGCCTTAACATTGTTAGACTCCTATGAGGCTGTATCGTATGAAATTTATAATGTTTTTACTACGATTAAAGGTAACTAGACTAATGAGGAGACAATAATATTTTTTAATTATTATCATTAGCAAAATATGAATTACCTACGCCGTTTAGTAAAGTTTATAATATGACGACCTCTGTGGCTCAGTGGTTAGCGTGGTAGTGCTCAAGCCGGAGGTCGCGAGTTCGAATCCCGCCAGGGAACAAGTTTTCTGAGTTCCTGGGTCATATTTGTGTATTAAATATGTGTATTATATAATAAAAATCTTGAATATATGTATAGTATGTATAAAAGTAGGTATTAAATATTATATTTCCATTGTCTGGTACTCGTAACGTAAGTTCTGCGAGAACTTACCACGGAACCAGATTGACGTGGTTTGAAAGCGTCCATAACATTATTAATTTAATATTTCAAAAGTTTCAATGACTAATTTTCACATGATTATCGAAACATGTAATAAGATTTTCAAATGATTTTAGAAAAAAAATCAAGGTTTTTTAATATGGTTTTTAAACTGTGTTTACTGAATAATGTACGACTTTTGTTGTATATGTCACCGTAAAATTATAAAAACCGTTAGATTGTAATATTACTAGAGGTATTATAAAAAGTCGACAGATTGTCAAATAAACATTTCTCCTTACAATTGTAAGCATTATTTATCGTTATATTGTAATATTTACCGTGCCGATTGGTTAAACGGCAAGTGCCCCGCGCCGCCGCCATATTTGTTTGCTTTTTCATAATAATAATTATAACGAAAAATAATGCGTACAATTGTAAGGAGAAATGTTTATTTGACAATCTATCGACTTTTTATAATATCTCTAGTAATATTACAATCTAATGGTTTTTACAATTTTACGGTGACATAATATATAAAAATGTATAACCAACGTTCCAACCTTCCACGGATTAAAAAACTTTGTGACAGATTCCCCCCACTGCTTCTGAACTCATTCGCATTTAAGTCCCAATAGGATTGTACTGATAAATTATGTACACCCTGTATGTGGTTTGATCGGAAAATACTTTTACTAGTTGTTCAACGCTGTTTTACCCATAATTGACGTAAGAAACGTGTATTCATAATTAAACTATTTTATTTTCGTGCATACGATAGGGCTTAGCCAACATGCTATCGTTAATTACAATGACACGAAATTAAAAATATGCTGGGCATTTAGTCAAGTGCATTCGATAATTTCGATGGCGAAGTTCGATATCAAAAATGTGTGGGATTGCCTTATGTCAAATGCCATACATTTTGTTTTCCAACTTCGCCGTCGAAATTATGCAATGCATCTTGACTAAAGGCCCAGGATTGATTTAACGTTCGATAGTTGTTGTTTACATTTAGGTACATTTTTGATGTCTAACTTCGTCATCGCAGTTAGCAATGGTATCTTTGCTTGACATCTAGGTATTGACGTTAGAGGTGAAAATTCCGGAAAGTTTCCGAAATTTTGGAAATTTTCGGGAAAGTTTCAGGAAGTTTACTTGAAAACTTCCTGAATATTTCCCCATGAGGAAGTTTTCAAAACTGATCATTTATCTATTAAAAATAGTTGTTTTAAATGTAAATTACACTAATATTAGATAGTTTTTATAGTTTAGATTCAATTGAACACAATAAGCACGAACCTTGACTCAACGCCATCTATTGACACCAACATGTAGGTATTTGGTTATGTTTTATAAGGTCGTATTAAGTCTATGTTTTCTTTTTATTTAAAATTTAACTTATTGATCGTATAGTTCAGTGTACCTACCGTGCCTATGTCTCGCAGCGATTCAGTACGCGATTTCAATTTTTAAATACCTACACTATCGCTTTATCTTCTTATTATCTTCTATTATACGAGTATAAAGTAACAACGCCTGACTGATTCATCAACGCCGAAGCAAAACTACTGAAGCTAGAAACGTAAATTTTTGACCGTGGCTTCCTTTTGTGACGTGTAGGTCCACTCAGAAGGAATTTTGCGAATTCATCCCTTAAAGGGGTAAAAAGGGGTATCAACGTTTGTATGTAACTTTTTTGTTTGTAATCAGATCTGTTTGGAATTTCATGATGTTGTTCTTTGGCATGATTTACTAAAACTCTAATTAAATATTTTCGAAAATTCGATCTTTTAAGGGGTAAAAAGGGGTACTAAACTTTGTATGGGGAAAAAATATTAAATGAGCGTTTAGGCTTGGAACTTTGTAAATGGAGTCCTGAAAGAAATTAATAAACATGTGTTTAATTATTTTTCGATATTCAACCCCTAAAAGGATGAACGGGGATATGAATGTCTTTTTTTCAGATCAAACAATGCTTGACCATTTTCCATATACATCTGTTGTATGTTTTTGGAATGGTCCTTTCTAGCTCTTTATTTTGATAACAAACACCTTCTGCAGTCAGGTAATAATATGCACAGACAGCCAAAATCATTATCCTTTCTTTTGACTTCGCCGTAGTCGGGTATAAAGATTTTCGTTTCCATTTACTATTTCCACGCAAACAAAGTTGCGGGTACCAGCTAGTATTATATAAAGTAACAACGCCTGACTGATTCATCAACGCCGAGGTAAAACTATTGAAGCTAGAAACGTAAAATTTGGACCGTGGCTTCCTTTTGTGACGTATAGATCCCCTAAGAAGGGATTTTGCGAAATTCATCCCCTAAAGGTATATAAACGTTTATATGTAACTTTTTTGTTTGTGGTCAGATCTCTTTGAAATTTCGTAAGATTGTTCTTTGACATGATTACCTAAAACTATAATTCAATATTTTCTAAAGTTCGAGTTTTTAAGGGCTAAAAAGGGGTACTATACTCTGTATGGGGAAAACATATTAAATAAGCGTTTCAGATTGAAACTTAGTAATCGTAGTCTTAAAGAAAATAAATAAACATGTGTTTCATGATTTTTCGATATTCAATCCCCAAAGGGTATGAATGAAATTTTTTTCATCAACGTCGAGGCAAAACTACTGAAGATAGAAACGTAATATTTGGACCATGGCTTCCTTTGGCAGGGATTTTTGCGAAATTCACCCCCAAAGGGGGTAAAAGACCCCTGAGACCCCTTCTCAACATTTGTATGTAACTTTTTTGTTTGTGGTCTGATCTGTTTGGGATTTGGTGATATTGCTCTTTGGCATGATTTACTAAGACTAATTCAAAATTTTCTAAAATTCAATGTTTTTAGTAAAAGGGGTACTAAACTCTGTATGGGTAAGTTTTTGGAATGAGGCTTGGAACTTTGTCAATGTAGTCCTTAAAGAAAATAATTAGCACACGTTTCATAATTTTTCGATATTCAACCCCTAATGGGATGAACGGGGGTATGAATGTTTTTTTTTTGAGTCAGACTCATACTTGACCATTTTAGTATACCTATGTGTTCTAGATTTTTGGAATGGTCTCTTTAAGCTCTTTATTTTGATACCAAACACCTTCTGCAGTCAGGAAATAATATACATAGACAGCCAAAATCATTATCCTTCCTTTTGCCTTCGCCGTAGTCGGGTAAAAAGGGGTTTCGTTTCCATTTACTAATTCTATGCAAACGAAGTTGCGGGCACCAGCTAGTAGTTAATAAAACAGTTTATAATAAAATTATTGACTACATGAACTCACTCGTATATCTGGTTAAATTTGTCTTCATAATGAAATTATGTTATTTACTAAAATGATATTATACATAAATAATTATTTACTGAAATTATAATATAAAGCTTTATTCTAAGGGTGAAATTGAAATCATTCGACAAACTTAGTGGGTGTGTTCAGACAATGAAACTGTCAGACGTAAAAAGGACGTAAAACAAAATATACCTAGTTACAACTTTTCATACTAAAGTCAATCAAGTGATCTGATCTAATCTGAATAGTAATTTATTATCATTATTAGTCGTGACGAGTCGGGGGTCGACGTAAAGACAAAATTTTTGGTGACGAATCGAAGGAGTGACGAGTCGGGGGTAACTCTGGTATGGAGAGACACATTTTTATTTAATTTTTCCTTAGGTAAATTATTTAGATTTTAGGTACAATCATCCCTGGTAAGTTATATTATATAATATTATTCATAAATATTCTAAAAGTCATATATTTTGAAAACTTCCAAATTTGGAAATTTTCAGGAAGTTTTCAGGAAGTATTCCTTAGAAAAGGAAACTTTCCGGGGAATTTTCATCTCTAAATTTGACGTATTGCGCGCTGTCACTTAGCGAAAACGTTATGTCCACATTCGATCCCTTAAATTTTCAATTTCGAAGATCCTCGTTTAAATTAACGATGGCATGTTGGCTAAGACCTCTGTACCCTAAAGAGGAGAATTGGATAAATACATTCATGAAATATTTAGAATCTCACATTTTGTTAGTATCAATTAAAAGCTATTTTAACTTTGAACCTAATTAGATAACAAACCTAACCAGCTTATTACCTACGCTTACATTAATTATTACGGACTTAACTTATACAACGTTGCTGTCGTCTGTCCGGGCGCTTTAAGGTATCTGACAAAGACAGCGATATTGTATTAAGTGCAAATATTTTTACTAAAGTGCGGTCGCGAAGCACGTAGAATTTCGTACATCGACTCATCGCTACTTGTCTCTTTCACTCGCACACGAATATATTGCTATCGCGCTCCTATCACGTACCTGTGTAAACGCGATGCCAATATATTCGTAATCGCAATATAGTCAAAGAGGCACGCACGAAATTCTACGAGACCGCAAAATGTGAAGTTTAGAACTAAAATAAAAGGTTTAATTAGACTACCTACTTGTTTATTCCGAGTTTATTCCTACGCAAGTCGTAACCGTTACGCCGGGTCTAGGTATATGCTCCGGGACCCGGAACGCCGGTGAAAATTCAGAGCACTTGAAAAAGATCTCTGTGCTAATACAATAGAGTTGAAAATGGAAGTTTCGAGCGTCGAGTTGTCATTTATGACATTGACGTTTGACTCGACACTCATGAGTTCGATTTTCAACTGTAATGCATTGCCGCAGAGTTCTATTTTCGATGCTCAGAATTTTCTACGGCCTTCCTGATCCCGGATCATGTAGTCCCAGCCTTAAGCAGGTGCGTGGGGTGTATAAAATCACAATCGGCACAAATATTTACTTTAGCTTTTAACCTTTATCGTTGGCTTTGATTTTAGCCCACTGGCAAAGTTTCAAATTACACCTACATTTGCGATTCTCTTATTTTTTTTTTTGTTATCCTAAAAATAATTTACGGTATTGTAATTAGCCTAAATAGTTATGCTAGTTTGCCTCGAAATGTTCCAAAAACGTACCTAAAGTCCTAAAGTACTTTTCTTGTTACGTTGTTGTTTGTACTGAACGGATTTCGATGAAATTTGGTATGGTAGTAGTCTAAGCTCTGGATTGAAATATGGGATAAGTTTTATCTCGAAAAACTTCGTTGTGTTCCTGTGGGATACCGGATTTTAAGCGGGTGAAGCCGCGGGCTAGTATGTTTTTTTTTATAATCTTACTACTATTAGGTATAAATGTGAAAGTTTGTGAGGATGGATGGATAGATGTTTGTTACTCTTTCACGAAAAAACTACCCAACAGCTTTCAATGAAATTCGGTTACTTTTTATCTCGAAAAAGTACAGTATTCCCGTGGGATACTAGGTATATTTACGCGGGAGAAGCCGCGGGTAACAGCTAGTCAGGAATATAAATATGCAAGAATTTCCACAGGTTAATTATTGATGTTGTCGTGTTGCTAATCTGGAATAACCTGTATTTTAATAAAAACATTTTTTAAATATTGCCTCTACCAGTTTTACAAGTCCTAAGCTGTCCATAATACTAGCTTTGTTTTAACTGTTTTGAACTGTGCCTAAAAATTCTCCTATTTATATTATTATTACTAAATAAAAACTAACCCTAATAGCGTACTCTGTCGAAATTTTCCGGAACTAGCGAGAAAACTAAAAACCCGAAGCGACATCTATCGGCGGATAGCAGTAACTCTCTTCCGAAAGCACTTCCCCTCCCACCGCCGCCACCCCAAAAACCCTATCGATCGCCCCACCACTATACAACTTACGCAAACCGAAAGGACAGTGCAAAAGACAAAAGCTCAAAAATAGTGCAATAATCAGGCCTAGTAGATATAAAGCGATTTATCAGGTGAGTAGGTGTTACATTTATCCAAATATATACTCTAGCAATAAAATCCATGAGTGCTTTCTTGCATTCGCGAAATCACATCTTGAAAAGAATTTTTAAATAAGACGTTCGTAATAGTGCGTTCCAGAAAGATCTAGATAAAACGAGCCTTTAAAAACGAGATATTATATAGGTTGAATAGCAAAGTGCATATAAAGAAGAATTTAGCGATGACGTCATAATGTTTTTGTTTCTATGTCTGATTGGAAGTGATAACAATTCTCGCGTAGAAGTGACATTCGATTGTTGACCTAGTTTTAGGACAAGGACTAAACGCATGCTTTTAATGTACCTGGACTATACTCAAGAGAGAAATGCAACCTATTCTTTCTTATTTCTTCTGATTCTTCAAATGATTTTTTTTTTATTGCGTCAAATGCGACACATCTTTTTCAGGTGCTATAGTGTGCCTGACATGTCTTGATCCTTGAAGCGATTAGATTTTAGACTTAAGAGGATACGGTTGTTATAATTATTTTACTTTAATAATATAGTTTTCTTTCGTTTACTTGCTAAATGAGAAGGTTATCAATTCAATATTTTTTACGTAGATATTTTAATCTGAACCCCAAATTCTCGTATTTAACTTGGACTTTCAATTTACTTCCAATGAATTATAAATGAATCGTCTTGATATCGTAACAGATTTTTTTGAGTTTGGACCAATCAAAACACGTTAAAAGTAGGTTTGACGTTTATGAGAATACTATTTTGTTGTTTTAACATATCGAGAAAGCATCGAATTGTAAGAATTATTTATCAGAATCGATCTAGTGGTAACGCGAATGACAAATGTGATTTTCTTTTTTGTCTGCAGTATTGTAACGTGGTTTATGTAACATTTCAGGAGGGTGCGACTGCTGTGCCGGCGCCGGAGGCAGCAGCACCGCAACACGACGCCCCATTCTCTGACAAACAGCCCATCGACGATGAGGGCTCCGGCCTAGAACCGGACGAGAGCTCCGGCTCCGGTTGGGGCGCCGGACCCGGCACCGACGACGAGGACGCGCGATCTGGCTCAGGTGACGCCAACGGGCTGGAAGATGACGAAGACTATAGTTCCAACCGCGGACTCGTCGGTCGGCCTAGGCTGATCGTGCCAGAACCGACGAGTGTCGCGCCGGAACCGGCGAGTGTCGCACCGGATGACGACGGTCAATTCGCCACTTTGCTGCCGGTCCCGGAAACGAAATTGCCTGTCCTGCCAGTAGACGACAAGTTCGATGTAGTCAGTTGTGAGTAGTGGCTGAAGCATGCCAGTTTTGTTGCGTTCTTTTTAGTTTTAGTATCGACGCCCATGTTCTAATATTATTTAAAGTTAAGATTATCAATTGGAGTCTTGAATTATTTATATTAAATTAAAAAAAATCGTAAAAACAATAACTCGTATATAATAATTGTATTAACTTATTTCCAAGCACTTGCAGTACAAATATTTTCAAGTCGAGTTCAATGACATTATTTTCTCGTGATTTTTATACAGAATAACCTTCATTCATGACTAGTAATTATCGAGTGCTAATTCACAGTAGCTTTGTTTATAATTTTCCTCGACTAGTCTGCCTCAAGCGTTGTCACGCGCAACTTGTATGTCAAGTTTTATATTTAAATTGTATTATTTAAAATAAACCTACCCGAGGGATTCGGTAAGTTATCTTCAGTATGTTATGACATTTCTCATTTTGCATGATATTATCATCATTGAATAAAACTATTTTACATGATGACATAAAAAAAATCAAATAACTTAGCCATATTATGTAAGGTGGTTTTGATAGCCTGCTGGATTTGTTATACCACTGGCTGTTCAATTTTTCCTATCACATTTAAAAAATAAAAGGCATGTTCGAATTTTGAATCCTAGAATTGTTTCATCACCATTGTTATTTTAATCGTTGTTAATATCATGCTAGTCCGATCCCCACTCATGCTGGTTAGTCTTATCAATGTTGTTGTAGAGTCTTCGTCATCTGGTATACCGCTTTTAATGTTAATATTTCATACCAGTAATAATCCTACGGTTAGCAATTTAAGAATTGATTTTTAATTACAACTTATAATTTAACGGTTTAATTGGAGCAATTTTCAATGGCGTGAACAATTATACAATACATTTTATTACGACCTGGGTTTAAAATTAATCATTACTCAAAAACCGTGAAGTTAGTCATTGTTTGTTACGGTTGTGAGGCAAAGTATTGAAACTGTGAATAAATCCTGTGAATTTCCTTGAGATAAACATAGAATTATAATAAACGTTAATAACAATATTTCTTGTATCTAATAAAGTGTTTTAGCAATAATTCTTATTAAATTTGAAATTTAGAGATAAATTATTAATATTAAGATTAGCTTAAATTCATTAAAAATATCTAGAATATAGGTATAATATCTATGAGCTGTTTGCTACACATAATTCTATAATGTAACAATAATAATAAAAAAGTATTAAAATTATTAGCGTAGTGCAGCGCGCTACTTACGAGCGCGAGCGCTAATAAAATTATTGTAAACGTCACAAATTTTGAAAAAAGAACTTTATTTAAGTACCTACATATGTGTATTTTGCCACTTACTAACATTGTTTGCCATGTGCTTTCAGCCGGTGTACCAAAGATATATGAGGATCCGATCGAACCTCGCATCTTGGTTGAGGAGAACCAGCGCCCAGACCAGACCGACATCAGCATATCAGGGGAGGATCTCAACCCCTCTGTTGTGAGTATATTAATTTTTATGGTTATAAATATTTACTATCAGGGAATCTAAATATTAAGCGGGTCTCATAATTTGAATTATAATGACTGCAATCCGTCACAATGAAATTGTCAATAATATGTTAGTTTGAAATCATAAATGTATTATAATACGAACAATATATGACACCAGTCAATCTGCTTATGAATTAAATTCATTAATACTTAGTACAAAAGGAACATGATTGAGTTGACAAATAACAATTTATGGTCTGCCTCTCAAATTATTACAGTTCAAACTGTCCATAAATGATTTTATTACGGAATTTGAATTGCATTACATATTAACAGGCAGGATTTTCTTGACATTTTGAAGGTTGTATCCCTCTTTTTAATATTATATATCTATGGTTGTATCAATCTTGAAATACCTACCGCATACATTTTTTTTCTGACGAGTCTAGAATGTAGCAAGAGCATTGTCGGCTTATATAGAATTCAGGGAAACCTATGCCCGAGAATTATATATCGCTACGCTAGGTGGGAAAATGTTAAAATGTACCTATGCCCATGTAAATTCTCGGACAAAATAACCCAGAATTTACCTCAAGGTAGATTCTTTGGAGTAACAGATTACAGATCTCAATATCCCGAGTTGAGAAATTTTTAAAATACCGTCTTTTAAGGTTTTTTGTCGATAGTCAATCTACAGCCACATACGCCTGCCTTAACCAATCGGAAGCGCTACAAACAACAAATTGGCCACAGCATCTATAGTAGATGGTTGTTGCAGCGCTAGTGGGTCGGTAGGATCCCACATCGTCGTTGATGGCTATAGAGTCCTATTGCGGCCCTATTGTATACATAAACTACGGACTAAAAAGTCTAAGAAACCCGTCGAAATATATGGCATTATAAATTATAATGCCCCGTCCAGACTTCTCGCGAAGCAGGCCGAGGAAGTGCTCCGCGAAGTAACCTAAAGTACGAAAAGGCGAAGTGAAGTGCGTGCCCACACTGTCTTATTCGGCCAACCTCGGCCTACTTTGTGTAGTCTGGACGAGGTTTTAAACGAACACCATGATCGTCGTTCTTCCAGGAGCAGACGGACCAGGAGCAGGCGGGGTCGGAGTCTCGGGGCCAGCAGCGGCCAGCGGACAGCGTGGTGTTCATCATGAACGCCAAGCCCGAGGACCGCGCCACCAGCTTCTTCGCGCAGCCCGGCATCCTCGCCGGTCAGTACTGTGCCCTACTACTGTTCTACCCATACCCACAGATTTATAAATATGTTTTTAGAATGTTGTTAGGACTACCAGGGTGCCTCGTGCTCCAGGCATGTTTGTAGAAATGCGTACCGACGGCTTTAGTGTCCTAATAAGGAAAAGAATCGCGACGTTGATGCAACGTACCAGAAGTAGTAATAACAGCAACAGCATTCTAGGGGTTCCGACGGACACTCCAGACGGTCTGGTGAGACATTATTGGAGTGCAATTTAAATGACTTGTGCGTTAGTTCAGTGCCTAACCATTTTCTTAATTATTAGTCATACTAACATAGAGTTTTAAGTGCAATATGTATTTTATATTATCTGAAATACCTACATTCATATTTATTTATTAGTTTTATAAATAACTAGCTCTTACCCGCAGTTCCGCCCATGTAAATATAGTATCGGCTATCCCACTGGAATACTGTACTTTTTCGGGGTAAAAAGAAGCCTTGGTTTTAATCCAGAGCCTAAACTTAAATAAAATTTCATCGATATCCGTCCGGTAGTTTTTATCCCAAAAATACAGTTTTTCCATGGGATACTATATTTACGCGGGCTGAGCCGCGGGAAGAAGTTAGTCATTTATACTAGCAGTTCAAGACATTCTGCTCATTAGATTTCATCCCTAAGCTTAATTTTACAATGTAACGCACATTACAATCATGGTGTGATATCTCGTACCTATCAACTTGGACTGGGAGGATATCAAAATTAACTGAATGTAGCGAATACATATTTTATTCGTATTATCTCTGTGTTATGAATCAACGGGATGCCGTATTTTTTATGAAGATTATTTATGAAATACCTACAGCCGCCTACATACAATTTATTTTTTGCTTGCGAGTAACAAACCGTATAATGCTGAATGCACCGATCAATTATTCTCTTTTATAAATTTTGAATTGGGTATGTAGGTACTAATGTAGGTCGTAATGTTAGGTTAAGAAAATGTAAAAAGAGTAATTTAACCTACTTCTGAATTTGATAATGATAATATTATTTCCCAAACGTGACTGATGAAACCATCGCATTATATTAATAACAACAAATTCTTACTCTCCCAAAGTAGGTTCTTAATGGAAATTCGCGTTTTATAAATAATACACAACTTTTAACACGACAAAAAAATAAAAAGGTGTGTGATTTTCGCTATTCGATAGCTGTAAAAAAATTGCCAACATGCTTTAACGGAACGTTTTTTTTTTTTTCAGCTGTGATCGGGGGAGCGGTAGTGGGATTGCTGTGCGCGATCCTGGTCGTCATGTTCATAGTGTACCGCATGCGCAAGAAGGACGAGGGCTCGTACGCCCTGGACGAGCCCAAGCGGAGCCCCGCGGCCGCCTCCTACGGCAAGGGCCACAACAACAGGGAGTTCTACGCGTGAGACCTGCCCCAAGTCTACTAAACCCACCGCCATGTTCGAACTTAAGTTTTTAAATCGGACGCGCCGTTTTCAAAACTTAAGTTTTTTCCAGCCAAGAATTTTACCGCCTAGACGTGGCGTGGTTATCGAACGAATGTTCCATTTTCAAAATTTTTTCGCCAGCCAGTAATAGCTTTTTTTTTACTGTCGCTTCATTTTAGGTATATTAAATTAACTTAATATAAAATAAAGTGAGGAATGAAAATGTAAGATAATACATTTGCTAATATAAACGGCGTTGATTTCGTTATTAAAAAAATAGATAAATGGCTTACTAAGTTTTGTTAATGGAACTCGCTCCTTGTACTCATTGTACATATGTACAAGCAATGTACATGTTCGACACTACAAGACCAAATACGTAGGGCTGATGCCCTTCATCGAATACAGGATGATACACGTAAAATATGCCATTCAATAACACAGAAAATACACAATATGTCATCAGAAAATTAAGTATTTTGACGAGAAAACTTACCCATAATATTATAGGTAACGATAAAGAAATCTAAGTTGTTATTTTGTTACAAGATGGTGTTAAAATGTAACAGCATGTTGTCTCTTCGTCATGCCTTGGTAATTTGAAAAAAATATACAAAAAATAATAATGTCGTTTGTGTATCATCCATAATGTTAAATCACTATTTATATGACTAGGTTTACTTTCACGTACGGATTCTTGTATAATGTTTTCTGTAAAAATAAATGTGCCATCCGCTTTGAAAATTGTATATTCGCCCATCATTCTAGTTTTATTCTTAGGCTATTTATATATCTCATTATCTATGGACACGTCCATATCTCATATTATAGTATACAACGTTATTGTTAAAATATTTAATATACAATTGGACAGAATTTGCATTTTAGCTGGCAACATTTTTGGTTCCGTTCCTTTTTCGATAATTTAAAATGGCGAACAAAATATGTCACACTATTATGTTCCACATTTGAAATTGTTTGTTTTTTTTTATTGCAAAAATGCCCAAATGTGTATATATAATATAAATAACGTGAAAATTCCTAAATTAGATAAATCAAAATAGTTACATTCCTAATTTAATATAAATTATAATGCAAGTCGCTGAATAAATAATTAATGTAAATAAACCTACTCCGTGTATTTTCTTTACCTACAATAGAATAATAAATGTTTTCTTAAGTTTTCTAAGATTTTTTTATCTCAGCAAATATCTTAAATTAAATTAATTATCTAAATGGGTATCCCAAAGAGAAAGCTTATTTATTTATGAGCATTTACTACAATCATATCTGCCAAAATATAACACGACTAATTTAAGAAGTTTAGATTAAGGTTTATTTTTCAATATGGTTGTTTATTAATTATTTCTTAAAATGCTTTATAGAGAGTATTACACAAAATATCAAGATTATGGAATTAATAGATTCAAACACAAATACCAGTACCCAGTTAAATATGAAAAGTAATATCTTCTACTATATATGGTATTACACAAAAAAACTTTAAACATTAAAATTACTTGAGATCATTAAAATAGTTGCTAAATAAAATAAATAAAATGGTCATTTTAATATTTAAAGCATATTTTTAACACTCTGTATACTTAGAACATTAAACAAGTTTATTTTGGTAGGTGTGTATAGAATATTGTATATCATATTAATATGTTTTGTATAAGCGCATGCAGCTATTAATGTACAGTAAAACCACGTTACTAATGCCCCTCGGCAATCATCATTTTTCTTCGGAAATGACAGACGATGTATGAAAAACGACGATTGCCGAAATACATCGAGATCGTGGGGGTACTGTACTGTGCCTAATTTCAAAATTGGTTTGAAGTTAGCCGTCTGTATACTCAGATTACAAAAAATTTTTGGCCAATAACGCTTGAGAGGCCAACAATTTAGCAAAATAAATCGCAAAATTTTCAAGTGTAGCAGCCATGGACTAATAAAACTAGCTAACTACATATCATTTATACTGTCTTATATTGTTAGATATATTTTGAATGATTTTTATTTAACATATCGTATACATTTTATAATATTTTTGACAATAATATATTTGGGATAATTGTTTTTTAGATTAATATGGGTTTCTAGGTGCTAAGTTTTTTAATTTTATTGTTTATTGTAATTGAAATATTATTGGTTTGAATAATATCTAACACAACGAATTTTGATTTGTATCTATCGTTTAGGTACCTACCTATTTCTCTGATATTTTTTTATCATGTCAAGTTTCTAATAAATACTGTTTTCAAAAAGTAAATATACCTATGTAATGAATATAATATTTAAATTTTAATGAAATAATTGTTTTAATTGTAATTTATAGGATGAAAAATGAAGAATGTATGATGTTCGTATGAAAATGGAGTTTACTACAAAGTCCATATTTATTTAATAAAAACAGAAACCAATATAAATGTAAAATCAAATGTCGCTTTTTTAAATAAACTGTATATTTTTAATTTCGAATGTAATCCGTTTGCTAATTTTTAGGGATTCTTAAAAACTGGCAACACTATAGACTCGGCAGGTAAAGCATTTGATTGGTCTGATATTTAATATTATTACAGACATAAAATAACCTATAATATCCAGCTACATTAAATTAAAAGCCAGTGTAATATAAATTTATTTAAATTAATTTATGACACTTCAATAATAATAAACAGCAGTATATTTTTAATAGAAAAACTATAATTAAAAAGTTTAATTTGTATCAATTTCAAATATTCAGCTATGTTTATTTTTTGCTCAATAATGAGTTTATTTTTACTCAGTCTAAGTCCTAATCTAAGTAGATTTTATAACGTACAGTTCTGCTGGGCTATATTATTGTATTGTAATTGTTTTTAAACAGACTAATAATTCCAATCTACTAATTTGAATAAGGGCAAATGGGTCTAGATTTCCATCTTGGGGCTAATCTGGCCTACAGGCCACAAAATTAAGGCTGGGACTATAATATTATGATCCGGAATCCGGAACGCCGGAGGAAATTTAAAGCGCTGAAAATAGAACTCTGCGCTATTACAATAGAGTTGAAAATCGAAGTTTCGATTGTCGAGCTGTCATATATGACATTGACATTTGACTCGACATTCATGACTTCGATTTTCAACTCTATTGTATGAGTCCAGCCTAATTGTCTTACTAAACAATTTTATGTTATCATAAATAATTGTGTAAAACAAGAATCATATCTGCATAAGTATCGCCTTGTAATACCTTGCTCGTGGGGTCAAATTAGCCCTGGGTCATAATACCGCTTATACCTAACTATAGGTCATATAGACCCGGGTCATATAGCCCAAGGTCGAAATATTTGACCTCACAATAACCTCTGTAAAATGATGCGAATGTTGTCAGTGTGCTTTGAACGTGTAGTGTAAGTCTAGATGTAGGGTAGACATAAGTTAATTGTCAACCTTGTATATAATGCTCCTTTACACTTAGGTAAATATACAGGTCATAATAATGTGGTTTTTATTACAGCCTTCCCCTTTATCAGATCATTTTGTTATTCTAATCATAGATAATAGAGAAAAGGAGATAAGCTACATCCATAAAAATACTATAGTTTATTCGCGAAAAGAAGTCAGTGAAGTGAAAAAAACCATCGAGTGTTGACATGTGATCAACAAATGACGCGAGCCATGTTCACATTATCCAAATATGTTATAATACTTAAGTAATGTTTACGTTATATGTACCCAGTGGCGTAGCGTAGTAGGAGCGGGGGGGGAGGGGGGCGGCCCGCCCCGGGCGGCACTTTTAAGGGGGCGGTAAAGCCTAAGTAAGGGGGCGGCAAAACCTAAGTAAGAGGGCGGCAAAACCCAAGTAAGGGGGCGGCAAAATTGACGTCCACCCCGGGCGGCAGACACCCACGCTACGCCACTGTATGTACCCATGATTTACTGAAATTTACTGACTTCATAACACGACTAAACTGTAGAGCGTAGTATCTACCTACCTCTTCATAGAGAATACTTGTACCTCTTTAAATAATATAATACATCTGTGGCGTAGTAACTAGTATCTTGTACTTTGATCTTGTATGCTAATATTACTAGGCGAGTAGGGGATGGGTCAAAAAACAAGGTGAACCGACCACGGTGAACTGAATGGCTAAAATAGGTACAATGTACATAATACCTTACATATTTTTGGTCGCTGAAACCACACATGCTAATGTGTAAAGGGCTATGGGGTTGTCCATTAATCACGTGATGCCTAAAGGGGGCGGGGGGGTCCGAAAAAAATCACCAAGTATCACCAAGGGGAGGGTGGGGGTATAAGGAGACATCACGTGTATTAATTTTCGAATCTAGTCTATGCATACCGAAATTCTTATCGGTTGTAGTGTTGTTTAAATACTTACAAGACAAATGACTCGTATAGTTTTTATTTGCTTAAATTATTCGATTAAATTGTTTTTTAAGTTAAAGTTTTTCTTCAAAATGACCTGCTTACTATGTAAAAAAATACACGTGATCTTAGGTGGGGGAGGGGGGTAGTATAAAACCTCACCACGTATCACCAGGGGGAGGGGTCTAAAAAGTTGTTAAAAACATCACGTGATTAATGGACAGCCCCTATACTGACCATCCGGTCAGCAAACCCAAGGCCGCGGATTTATAAATGATTGACACTATTGACGGCTAAATGTACTGGTAATAAAACCACATAACCCCGTCGAGTTTGGGCTCGTTTGATTCGTCTTGATGATTAATTTGCCTTTAAACAGTTTCCAGTGTCTGATGATGGAGTTGAATTCTTTTTACTGCCCCAGTAATAAAAGATTGTTTAAAAAATATATATACAGCGTGTCCGGTAATTAATGGATAACCTTGAAATGTCTTATAGTAGAACTTATGGCCGTTCAAAAAAAAATACAAAAAAAAATCTATCATAATTAGTACCTAAGATAAGTTGTTTTTAGAGAGAAGTCAATTTTTTTAGCTTATTTTTTAGTTTTTTGAACACTATGATCAGAAATGAATGAATTACATCGGTTTTTTAATGTTTTCATATTGTAGTATAACTATGCTGATAGATAGAAAATAAATTGTAGTAAAAAAAAGTGCAATAGCTAGTGATACAATTTACTATAAGACATTTCAAGGTTATCCATTAATTACCGGACACCTGATATATGAATAGGTACTTATTCCCTACTAGTCCGCTTCAAGGCCGCCGTATTGGATTTGCAGGCTGGACTGTCAATACCATTTGAATGTCGAGAAAAGTGCCATGGTCAAACAACTCCCATGGTCCAGTGGTTTAGAGCTTGGCTCTCCACTAAACGAGAACGAGAACTGAACCCACGACCTCCGGTCAGGTCACTCCGGTGGGTTCAGTTCGGTCGTTGTAACAACAAAATAATGTTGTTTTCAAGTTTAGTTAAGACAATACAGGCTGATCACCTGATTGTCTGACAAGAAAGATGCTGGGCATGTAAAAAGTCGGTCCTACGCCTGATCTCTGCCAGTCGTATCGGTCATCCGTCCCACTGGGTTTCGATAGTACCTAAAGGAAGAGAGAGTGCTCTTGTGTACTGCGTACACACCTGGGCACTATGAAATAACTCCTGCGTAGCTGGCCTGGTTTCAATATAACCAGCCACCGTCACCGAAATCGGTGTGGGAAGCTATTAATATAATATAAAGTGCGATACTGGCCGTCCAGCCTGCAATTATCCGGCGCATACTACGGTGCTGGATTTGCAGGCTGGACGCTGGATATGGCATTATGCCGCTTCTAGTCCGCTTGCTGGACTTACAGGCTCGACCGTGAGTATGGTGTTTTACGAAAGGTTTTACGTGTTCAAAATAGTGTCAAATTACAAAAAAATGTGGCTGTGTTTCGCGGAATATTTTCCTCGGAACACAGCCATTAATCATAATCTATCTACATACCTAATTAAATATGAAGTCGGTGATCGACTTCGTATAATTCAGCTTTTATTTTATTACCCGACTGCGAGACGCAAAGCAGTGTTTATGAGTTTATCAGCTTATGTATGTATGTATGTTCCTTTGAAGCACTATACAGAACAAACGCCTGGGCCGATTTTTATGATTCACACGTCAATAGATTCCTCTTAGTCCGGCGAGTGTAAACTCTAGTCACTAAAGACATTACGTTAGTGAAAATTCGATATGACGACTACTGGACGCCATATTGTGAAAATGAAAAAAATGAAAGTCAACAACAAGGTCGACAAAGTAGACTACACTATGAGCTGAAAGTCTAAGTGAAATAATTGACGTTATGTTTGTTAGCAGGCGGGCCCATTTTATGTTGTACGATTTTTAATTTGCAAATGGGTCCCGGAAAATAGTTTTTAGTATTTGTTGTTATAACAGCTGCAACAGAAATACATAATTTGTGAAATTTTCAACTGTCTAGCTATAGCGGTTCTTGAAATACAGCCTGGTGAATGGTGATAGACAAACGGACGGACAGACAGCAAAGTCTTTAGTAATAGGGTGCCGTTACCCTAAAAATGGCACGCAATCATAAAAAGGTTGCTCATGAGTCATGAACTCATGACTCATGCCTGACCTTCACTGATGAGTAAAATATTATTCGCGCTCGACTTGGCGGGGCCACTGCCGTGCCCCCAGATTTATTATCTTTTTAACGTATGTAATGCAATAATAATAATTATTATACTACAATATTGGATTGTATATTAAGCTTCACTATTTCGACACAATGCTCAACAGGCAGCGTGGCCGAGTGGTCTAAGGCGCTGGTTTTAGGCACCAGTCCGAAAGGGCGTGGGTTCGAATCCCACCGCTGTCAGACCTTTTTGACTTTTATTTTAATTTTTTTAGGCATTAAGTATGTATTTTGTTTAATTTATAATATTTATAATCTTGTTTATTATGATGAATCATGAAAAACTGAAGGCCCGTAAGTCATTACAAAGTAGTTAGTAAGTAGCTAGCTATACGACGATATTAGTCAAGACGATCCCACCCATAGTGAGCGAATATCAAGCGACGCTACCTTGTGAGAAAATACTTATAAAGGAGACCAAGGTGTGTCCTCCACGACCCTCTTGACTCCATAGCATCGTTTCTCAACCGGTGGGTCGCGACCCTTGGGGAGGTCGAGTTTGTTTTTAAAGGGGTCGGAGTCTATTGAAAAATAATATATACAAACTACATATAGGTACAAAAAAGATTAGTTTTTCGAACGAATTTTTTGTATCGAACGTCGAAAAATTCGTGACGGGGTCGCAAGACTTTTACTTAACTTTTCGTGGGTCGCGGCATAAAAAAGGTTGAGAAACGATGCTCTATAGTACCCTTGTCTGCCTCATGCCTGAGGATGGCAAAAAAAAACATCACGAATACTTAGATATTCGCATGTAGAACTTTTGATTGTATACTTCATATACTTACTTATTTAAAACTAGATGTTGGCCGCGACTTCGTACGAGCACGAGGAAATCCCGCGGGAACCGTGCAGTTTAGCACGATTAAAAGTAGCTTATGACTTTCCCCGTGGTCTACTCTAGTATCGGTGCCAAATTTCAAATTTTATCGATACAGTTGTTTTGTAGCCTGCTCAATGCAAACAAGCAAACAAACAAATAAATATTTTCTTTTTAATATGACGTTATAGTAATAATAATAATAATATATCTATGGACGATTAGATTAACGTGGTGTAAAGCACCACGTCAATCTGATCCCATGGTAAGTTCTCGAAGAACTATTGTTACGGGTACCAGACAACGGAAATACAACGTGTACCACATAAGGTATACCAATCCGAAACCCAGTGATAATACTCATGAAATTGAACAACTTTCCCCAAGGAATATAGGTCAAAATATGAAAAAAATATTTGGACTTCCCATACTAATTTGATTTGCTGGCCGTGCGTATTGTATGGGAGGTCAAATTTTTTTTTTTTCATATTTCGACCTGTGTTCCTGGAGAAAGTTATTCAATTTCATGAGTATTATCACTGGGTTTCGGATTGGTATACCTTATGTGTTACACATTGTATATTTAATACTTTTATACTATACACATATTTAAGATTTTTATTATATTATACACATATTTAATACACATCCATGACCCAGGAACACAGAAAAACTTTTTGTTCCTTCGGCGGGATTTGAACCCGCGACCCCCGGCTTGAGTACCAACACACTCAACCAACTGAGCCACAGAGGTCGTCAAGTATGGATAGGTATGTCTTACATATAGAACACGCAAAAACTGGGTCAGTCGTATAAGCTATGCAATATCCAGTTAGAGACCTAAATTAATACTATACACTGTAATTAGAACCTATTGTGCAATCAATTCAACCATAAGTCATAACGGTTCCTGAAGATGATTTTGATAAACGATATTACTTTTAAATGTATCGATGGAGTAACAGTAACCTATCGACTCCAATTTTGACTGTTCTAGGTGATTATTTTAGGCCAATATTGAAAGTACCAGATATATAAAATGAAGCACTACTCGCTTCAGAATCAGTCTTATCCAGTGTTAAGTCTAAGTTAAAATGGCGCTTAAAGTGGTGCTAGCTTTGGGTTACCTTGCGCTGTGCAGCTGCAGTCCTGTACTTGTAAATGGTAAAGTATATTATTAAAATCAGTAATTATTTTATGTGAAATGCCACCATAGTTCAGTCAGACCGCCTTTCGGGTTGGTTCCAACGGGTAGTCAGGGAAAATGTACAAGAGGTGATTTGCAGAATTAAATAAGATTTGTAAAGTAGATTTTAAAAAATTCCCTGCTAAAGACCATCAGTGGCGAAGGCTGCTTCTCCTTCATAGGGAACCCGGAGCCTGTATAATAGGTATTGATTTCTATGAAGGTTTGCAAAAGGTAAGTGACAAGGGAAGTCGATATGAATGGAGTTATAGGAACCCTACGCCACTGAAGACCATATTTCATTAAAGTATTTTTTTTAAAAAATCCTTACTTCCAAGACTAAATACAACGTATTTTATTTATCCACAGATTACATATTCCGTGATGGCCGCGGGTTCGCTATTGGACAAGCCCAGACATACGGTCAGGCGGGACAAGCTACTGGATACGCTACTGTCAACGACAATTCTGCTAGCGCATATGGCAGCGCATCTTCTGTACCACAAAATGACTACAATGCCTATGGACAGACATTACCAAACGCGGAAGCATATACGCCATATAGTTCCGCCAGTGCTGTCGCTCAAAATGCTGCCTATTACGTGCCAGCACCAGTACGTGTTGTATCCTACGAGCAGAGCTTCGAAGTTCCCAGAGATTATGGAATAAACAGGGCGGAATCTTCATCTGTATTGTTCGGGAACAATGCTGTCACATCAGCAAAGACGGAAGGCCAAGGATATGCGCAAGCCAATGGCGTTGGTAGCTTTGGTATCACCTCGTCCAATGCAAACTCATTTGGCCAAGGTTCAATTTCTTCTGCTTCGAATAACGTACACGGAACGAGCATGACAGATACAAAAACCCAAGGATATGGATCCGCTTATTCCCTGTCTCAGAACAATCTCGGATCTACCATGTCTAACTCCCAAAGTAACGGTGGAGCCAGCTCTGCGTATTCATCGAACAATTTAGACTCGAGCATAGCAACAACGAACACCCATGGTTTTGGCTCTGCTTCATCTGACGTTCACAACTACCCAGCAAATGATTACAATAAAAACCAGAAAAAAATTGGATGGCATATCGGCACTTCGTACAGTATTCCATCTCCGAAACGCGTTCAAGCCATCAGCCAGTCGTACGGCGGATCAGCAAAATCAAGCGCCTACACGAATAAATACGGCAACACGCACACATCAGCCAACACTCAAGGCCACGCATCTGCTAACTCTAACTCAGGGTATGGAAACCAGTACACTAATTCTGTAGCCAACTCAAATGGCTATGGCTCAGCAAAGTCTTCGGCTGATAACAGCTATGGTTCCCTTAATTCTCATGCTAGTAGTTCAGGCCAGGGATACGCTCAATCTTCTTCTCATCATGCGGGGTATGGCTACCAGATTCCTAGTTCTACCAACGCCCAAACTGCAGGTTCAGGCTCAGCTTCCTCAGTTGTAAAAGGTGTCAACGCTTCGTACAGAGTAGCGGAGTCTAATGCCAACAGTTACGGCAGTGGTTCCGCCCAAGCCAACTCCTATAGTTATTAGTCAAAATAAGTACAGTAGAGCGAATATGTAGAGACGACTTTATTAACTTGTCTGTATGTATTGGCGTTGTATATTTAGTATGTAAGACATATGTTGTGTTCAATTAATAAAAGACTGGAGTTTTAAATATTTTTTTTAATTTAACATTCTTTTTAAAGTAAACAATATAACATTTTTATATTATTATTTTGAATTTATGAGCAAGTAACCACTTACCATGTGTCTATAATAATATGTAGGTACTACTGATAGATACTATACTAAACATTTGGTCTATTTTATTTAATAGCTGAGGACGACGTCGATGGTAGTTGAAAATTGAAATTAAATAACCGGTTTAAAATCTAACTCACTGAATATAAATAATATCGATTAGTCACGGTGCCACTGAGTCAGACGCGGTCAAGTGTTTTGAGATTAATGAAGCTATTGATGGACTACATGTCCATGTGTTGCAAAGGTTGTGAGTTGTGACCCCGTAACTGTATCTGAACTTGGTGCTTAACCTTAAAGTATTTTAACAGGTCGGAAAAACAAAACTAATATTTTATATGGTTATTAAAACTTTATTTATGAAAAAAAAAAACAAACAACAATTTAAAGCAACATTAAAAGGTATCTCAACCGTCTGACTAAGGAATATTAATTGTGCAATGCAACAATTGAGATCCAAATAACTAATAATACCTACCGTCCCTTTAAGAAATAGAATAATTAACAAATACCTTTATCTAATAACTTATTTAGTCTCTCACGAAACCCCAGACAAATGTTAATATCTCTAGAGAGACAAATTTTTACACGACTTTCTTCGCCGTAAGTCCGTATGCATAAAATCTTCAAAATTCATAAGTGCGACATAAAAAATAACTATATTATGACATGTTTCCTTTATCGTTTCAATTATATCATCTATCACCGTTGTAGCCCATAAGCAATCTACAGTTTCCCTCTCATGAAGGGCTTCAGGTACTTGTGGAAGGTCTGATTCACTGGTTCCTGGTTGAGAGGGCTCTTCATAGCCTCCTCCATCAGTCGCTCGTACGCGCGCCCGTCGTACGCGCCGAGAGCAGAGTTCAGAATCTGAGAAGAAGAAAAAATATTGCTAGGTAATAAAAACATGAACAAAATTAAAATAATAATGAGTAACCTCCCGAATTGTCAAGCGGTATGGGAGCTGATGATGATAAACTTATCATCATCTTATCACCATAGGTATATCTTTCGAATGCCTCTTATCCGCTAGCGACATGTTAACGTTTATTTGAAGGGACATCCAGCTATCTAACATCTTTAGACCTTTCAGCAATCTATACTACAGATAAATAAAATTGGAGTGCCTGTTTGTAATTTCAAATTAACATTTTTTCACTACACACACACATATGAAAGTACAATCGGTACTTCCAAAAAAAATATAGATAATATCATTTTTAAATCGTCTGACCGGTTCCGGCTAATATCTGAAACGGCTTGACCGATTTTCACGGGACTTCCACTGGCAGATAGCTGATGTTATAAGGTCTAAAGGCGTGACTCCTGTTCGAAACATTACACAGAAAACATGAAACATTGGGGCGTGGCTATACACATTTGTCTAGGAATAGACAATGTTTTTGTTTTCGGAGACAGACGAAAAACATTCCTGCGCGGGTAGAGAGGGGAAGAAATGTTTCATTTCTTATCTAGTGTTCACATCGTTCACATGACACCTAGGTACAGGTTTTTTAGGGTTATAGTTTTGCTTGTTGTGTTTTTTGTGTTTGTTTTTGTGATCGCTCATAATATATGGCCTGACTTAATTAAAAAACACAAATTTTGTCAGTTTTCAATAGAAATGCGTAAAATGGCGCACATATTTATGAGTTGAAAAAAATACTTTTATGAAACACCTAAAGAGGCCTTTTCAGAACCCCTCTTTTCTCCTAGATTCTACACCTACAATCACTAAAACTGTGAGCGCTAATACGTCTTCCTCGTCGGAACTTAGGTCGTGTCTGAACAAAATGTTTTGTTTCGACCAAAAACATTTTCTGTAGCTGGAGACAGCTTGTGTATGAAAACAAATGTTTTTGTTTCATGTTTTCTGTGTAATGTTTCGAACAGGAGTCACGCCTTTACATAGACTACTTTTAATTTAGGGTTCCGTTTAAAAAAATAGGGTATCATTTCCGTTAGATCTATGCAAACGAAGTTGCGGGCATCAGCTAGTATTTTCATATAATAGAAGAAGGGACATCCACAGGCATCTTAAGACATTTCAGAAATCATAATAATAAATCAAATAACTTTGTTAGAATACCAATTAGTCGTTTCTAAGCATAGAAGTTAAATCAGAATGGAGAACCTCAATTCTCGTATTTAAAGTAGACTTTTATTTTACTTTGATTGTACATAATATTATAAGTGATTTTGTGGAGTTTGGACCAATGAGAGCGCGTATCACGTTGGTTTAACATTTACGAGAATACCGTTTGACAGTATTAGCGTGTCGGGACTTGATTGTAATTGTATTATTGCAGGTTTTATTTAGCAGAATTGACCCTCAGGTAACATACCTCATCTCTGAAGTCGAAGGCGTCGACCAGGCCCACGGCATTCGGTCTGACCTCCGTCAGCAAGTACTCGTAACGCCGCTGGAGCTCCCGAACATCTTTGGCGGACAGTTTCGCGAACTGAAACAAATGTTACACAGCTCCTTACACCGATTTCGGTGACGGTGGTTGGTTTCATTGAAACCGGACCAGCTATGTACTGAGCTGTTTATAGTGCCATAGTGTGTGCTCATGTGCTGTGTCGCGCAAGTGATATCGTATCACGTAATCTGAAAACACTCTTGTAGCTATTTAATCATAACGTTTGTTATTATCAAAAATATATTTTTTAAGAAATTGATATTAAGAGTGCGCTAGTCAACGGCTCGAACTCAGTGCTGCGCGCGGGGAAAATGCTTGTTATTTCACCTAATATTGGGAAAAAAGGATATACCCATAAAATAGTAATCTATACTTATAAGAGAAGCTATACTGCACACATTTATGCAGCTGTGTAAAGTATTTTTAGAAAAGGCGTCTTCAAATTACGCAAATCGACACTCAGCTGTTGGTGTTTTATGAAAAAACTATATAATATTTTTGTCTGAAGTAAAATTATCTCAATTGCTGAATAATCGAACTGTGTCGGTATTTGCTTGCTTTTTTATTATCATTCTTCATTTAATTTTATTTACGTTCAAAGTTGCGCTAAAAATGCGATGTTTGGAGGCTATTATCTTCTACACTAATTTGAATTTCAGAAATATAAGCAAATACCGACCTAGATAAGTGTCATAAAAATCGATATTACGCTAGAATTGGGGTCTACAATGTTTGACTTTGGAGTAAATCACCAACAGCGTTTGTATGGAGAAAAAACCGACTAGCGCAGCCTTAATGGTCGACATGGGGTTCAAATAATAAATTTTTGCTTTGCTTGTTAACTTTTGCCAACCACTAAACGTCTAAGTCATCTGAACCTACCAGTAGCAAGTCTCCGGTCTTCTCCAACGCCCAGTAGACGACGTACAGCTCGAGAAGTGACCCCATCGCGTCCTTCAGGGCGGGTGAGGCGGTTGACATGCTGGTCTCTACTTCCAGCTTGTATATTGACAGCACTAGCGCGCGGGCGTGTGCCTGCAAACGACACAAAATTGTTAGACCAAGAATGACCTGAACAGTTAGAAAAATAACAAAAGAAGCGCAACTGTTAATTAACCTCACCAAGAGTATGCTCATGTCAGGACATGCCTAAAGAGGGTTCCGTTACAACAACGTGCAATAGGTTTTTTTTTTAAATTATGTATTTCAAAATATATTGTCCGATTTCACTCAAAATAATGGGTTACTATAATAATGTTTTTTTCGCGTAATGACTATTCAGTTAGATTGACATAAAAGCATAAAATAATTTTCCTACAGTTTTAGCATGATCTATCAGCTTATTCAGCATACAAAGTTACAAGTTTCTACCTCTTTTAGTTTAGGAATGCCAGGGGCTATTTGTAAAACACTTTGAAGGAAGATTAACTAACTACTCAAAATTGGTTCGATTTAAAAAAAATCGACTATCATACTTCGCCTTTACGGAACCCTAAAAAAACCAATTCGACGATACCCTACAACATTGGGTAGAATAAAACAAATCATTTCTGTATTTATGGAGAGTCCTTGTCGTCATTCTGCTAAGCAAATACCTAAAAATCTGTGATTTAGGAGCAACACCTACTGTTAATATTGTTAGGACGCCCCAAGTAGCGTTTGTGAACCTGGCCGTTTGTTAATAAGCTCTGCACAATTTCGCACATAGCTTATAAAAAAATTTAAACATCTATTTTGGTTTTTTATTATTATAAAGTTACCTAAAATGATACAGAATACAGACCTCAGCAGCGGCTATGAGTTGCACAGAAGTCATATTCCACGCATCTTCCAGGGAATTTTTTTTGGAATTCTCTTTCAGACTTTTAACAGCCTCTGACAGTTTACTGAAAAACAAATTTACCCATGAAAACGCTACAAATTATCAGTTACCTTGCTGTTAAGTCAAAAACTTAGGAATTAAAATTCAATTCAAATAAAATTTTTTTATTAAAATTTTTAATTTGAATTGAATTGAATTTGAAAACTTAGGAATATAATAAAATATTTAACAAATAGTTGAAATATTTTTTGCAGTAAAAAATCGGAGCTAGAAAGTTTTCAGAGACTGCCAATACTCACCCAACAGACACTTTCTGGAAACTTCTAATGACGCCATCAACTGAGCTGTCCCATGTGCCAACTGGTGATCGGTCTGACAGATACGCCATAGACGGGCTCAGGGTCTGACCCTTTTCCACTTGCTCCCAGGCCTTTACTAGAGACCTGCGACAAAATTTTACATTTATGGCAAATTACGGTCATATAAAAAAAATAGGAAAACAGGTGACCTAAAGCCTAAAGGCCACCCGTGCAACTTCCTGCTAAGCGCTTACATTTTATCTAATGCATCATTTTTGAGCTTATCGAGCTCAAAAATAAAAGTGATTCTAAACATTTTCACTGATAGTTTTCTTTCATCAGACTTTTGAGCTCGGAGAAAGTTTGATAAAACACTATTTTTTGAAATTTTAAACTATCATAAAATTGGAATGAAGTCAGGGAAGTTTCCTGTGACCTCAGAACGTCGAGATCTGATGAGAATTGGATTTTTGCAAAACGAGGTAAAACCAATAACTTCCTGATTTTTGAAAATCTTAGATTTTCTTAGCGGGAAGTTAAAAAAACAGTGTAAGGTACGGAAAATTAACTAAAACTTTTCTAATGAAAAATTTTAGTTAATTTTCGGTAAGTATTTACTTCGTGAAAAGCTTAAGTATTTACTTCGTGATCTACACCTAAATATATTCCGGACTTCAGTAATAAAAGTTTTTCTAAATTAATATTATTAGATATTGTGCCATATCAAATTACGTTATTACTTAATAATATACTTACAGAAACATAGAAATATAATTTATAGAGGATTCATAATAATTATAATTAGGTATCTAATAATAACTAACTCCGATTTTGGTAACGGTGGCCGGTTTCATTGAAACCAGGCCAAGTTACACAGGAGTAATTTTATAGTATATTTTATACACAAGAGCACTCTTTCTTCCTTTAGTCTCATAATCCAGTGAGACAGACTCGACACGACTGACGAGTGATCAGGCGCAAGTCCGACTTTTTACCTGCCCATCCAACGCATGGATCATCTTTCTTGTCAAACAATCAGGTGATCAGCCTGCGTTGTCCTAAGTCCTAACCAAACTTGGAAACAATTTTTTTTTGTTGTTCCAATGCGGGAATCGAACCCACGACCTCCGAGTCGAGAGCCAATGCTCGAACCACTAGACCACGGAGGCTGGCTGTTGTGTAGTACCTAATCCTATGATGATGGAGGCATTTGATGGTCGTGATGACAAAGATAATTATGATGATAAAAAGAACACACCTAGCGACCTGGAGCAGCAGCACCGTGTTCTCGCCCTCGTACGTGCAGATCGCGGTGCAGACCGAGTACAGCTGCGGCAGGTTGGACGACAGCATGTAGCCGTGACCGCCGCACGCCAGGCGGCAGCGCTCGATGTGGCCCGAGCAGTCGCTCGAACTGAGCACCTTGAGCGAGCACGCCAGCACGTGGAGCTGCGGAGAATGTGCTAGATTAAATGACGCTGAAACATTTTTATACACTAAACCTAATGGGTTCTGTCTTCGTGTCTTTTATTACCTTGATATGTACTCATATTGCTAATAAAAGAAGCATCCGTGTTCCAGGGGCGAACTGCGAAGAGTCTAGACTTGACAAATGACATCAACAAAAATGTTGTAAAAGGTTAGGACAATGCAGGTTGATCACCTGATTGTCTGACAAGGAAGGTGATCCATGCGTCGAATGGGTGCTTTTGAATATGCAATGCAAATGTGCACACACTTGGGCATGATAAAGTAAATCCTGCATAGCTGGTCTGGCACCGTTAGCGAAATTGGTGTAGGGAGCTATTATTGTAATTATAATATACTTTAGATCTTAAACTAAAAAAAATAACAAATAATATTCATAGATTACTGAAAAGTAACGACATGCAGAGATCATTTTAAAGTTCTCTTAATAAGAAGAGCTTTCTAGAAGATTTTGATTGATCCCTACCATCTAGTTCGAAAGATGTGAAATTTTTACAAGTGTGAGTCTATACTCTATACCTATAGTATAGACTATAATAAATAAGATACCGACGCAGTCAAAAAATTATATAAGTAAGAGAACTGCCTTAAGCATTTCGGATTATACTACAGCTTACTACTTCTCACCTCGGGCAACCTATCCGCCTGTCCCTGCTGGATGTCAATGCTGACATTCTTGTACAGCCTCCACACCCAGCGAGCTGAGAATATATACGCGTAGCTCGCGGCGATCGCGATGAACAGCCTGTGTTGCTGGGTCAGGTAGTCGATTACTTGGACTTCTGGTTCACTGTAAGAAGGTTTATTGCATAAGTTGTCAGTAGCGACGAGTGCATATAACACGATTTACACCGGCTTCACGTTTAAGTAAGATACAATAACTGTACAGAAACTTCGTAACCTACAACATTGCCTTGAAACCTAAGGGGCCCCATACATGGTCCGGTCTGCCTTCAGTTCGGCCTGAACGGATGCAAAATCGTATCGTGTGTGTGCAATTTCGAGATCGCATCAGGCGGCCGTACGGACTGAAGCGATTCGTTCCAGTGTTGCCAGCTCTTTTTTTTGTGAAACTACTAAACTCGTATCGATTTCTACTAAAACTACTAAAAAACTACTAAAGAAGCTACTTAACTTAGGAATTCCTGAAGCCCCCCAAAAACCACTGCATTTTAGGTTTTATTATATTAATTTTTTTTCATTAATTGAATTTGATTATAAATTTTACCATTAAATTAAAATATACTAGGAAATATTACGTATTTAGTAGCTATTTTGCATATCATTACTGTCTGGCTCTTTCCTACTTAAACACTACTAATAACTAAATTTCTACCAAGGAGGGAATAAAATACTCAATTTAGTAAAATTTTGTAAAATAACTAAGTTGGCAACATTAATTCTGGCCTGACCGATCGGCCTGAACGCGCGGCCTGTCCTGACTCCTGACCGTGTGTGGACAAATCGCTTCAGTTCTTGCCCGAGCCGCGGCCGTGCGGACGTGTATCGTGTACAAGCGTTGTATGAGTTTTCGCGGTGTTTAAATACAAAATTGATAAACACGACCGTAGCGCGCGGCAAACCAGAATGGACTGATGCGACTGTTCCGTGTGTGGGCACGAATCAGATCAGGCCGAACTGACGTAAATTGGATTGGATGCGATTTTTTCCGTGTGTGTGCTCGAATCCGTTCAGGCCGAACTGACGTCAGTTCCAGCTGAAACGATCGGCCTCTCGTCTGTGGGGGCCTTAATTGTACTTATTTACGGATCCGAATTTTTTTTGTCTGTGGTAGTAAATTTCTTAAGATAGGTATAAAAATAAGTTCTGCAACAGATGTTACATCTACAGGTTAGGACTTAGGGCTTCTCTTTGATGGAGAACCCCCTTTGCTACTCTAAGTTATTGATCAGAAAATTTTTAGAACCTTCTAAAGATATCATCGCGGTTGATGACTTTACAAGGTGGTTCATTAAAATCGTTTGTTTCTTTTCTTCATTAAATTTATCGAGAAAAGGGACTACCCTTTTCTTGATAAAATATTTGTAGCTTTAACAAGAAAAACCATTATTGTACAAAATATTTAATTTATACTAATATTATAGAGAGGTTAAGTTTGTGAGGTTGTCGGTGGTAATCTCTATATTATTATTTACTGAACCGATTTTTAAAATTCTTTTACTACAACAAAGCCACGTTATTTGTTAGTGGCATAGTCTATAAACTTTTCTCACAAATAATAAATAAGATTTTAAGTACAACTCACTGTCCCAATACAACACTAATAATATTAGTGGGGAGACTGGGAAATGCGAATGGTAACCAATTATTGGAATACTATATAGAATCCACAGATAGACTCATTAAACAATCTACAAAATATTAGTAAGATTATATTATTCACATTTCCTTATATAAAACGGTTGTCACGGGAAAACAAAATCAGATATAAGCTTTTACAGCCAATTATACTAATAATAATTGTATATTATTGAATAAATATGACAATAAAATAAATATAATTGACATTAATAATATTTTAAATTATAAATAGATAATATCTATCCTTTTATTTTACAAGACTATAGCAAGTACGCCAAAGACTTCTATTAACTTTTTTTATATTTTAACTCAGCCAAGTACTTGGCTAGTAAGACATCAACTGCTTCTATTGAGCAGTTTAGTCATAATACTATGACTTATTATAACAGTTTGGAAAATGTTCCAAATAATAATAATTTAAATTAGCCTGTAAGACAACAGAGGAAGTCTCTAGCATTGTAGGTATAAGTAACCAAAAAAATAATGTTTTAATAAATCATAATAAATTATGTATACTTAAGCTGATGCATCAAAACATACAAGGTATGTCTAGTAAAGAATTAGAAATTAAGTTGTTTTTAAATAATAATATAGACAATTTTATGTATAACTGAACATTGGTTTAAGAGAAATGAAATTATGTTAAATCTTGGCATGCACCAGCTGGCTAGTTCCTTCTGCAGAGAAAAAGCCACTTATGGCTTTTTCTCTGCAGAAGGAACTAGCCAGCTGGTGGTAGTGAGCTGGTGAGCCTTAGCTCACTTATATTATTAACTAGCTGTTGCCCGCGACTTCGTCCGCGTCAACTGATGGCGCAATAATGCATCCATTTCAATCAAATTTAATTACCATAAAAAATGTTACCGAGTACTTAAGTCAATCTTAAAAGATTTTTTTAGATCATAGAAAAAGAGGAATAATTCTTTCTTACATATTTGTTTTGTAACTTGAGCTGTTTACGCAGCGCACGCAACGGAAGCCCTCAAATAAAGCTCAAATATGAATAATTTTCCCCGTTTTTGCAACATTCTCACTGATGCTTCGCTCCTATTAGTCGCAGCGTAACGTTATATAGCTGAAAGCCTTCCTCGACAAATGGACTATCCAACACAAAAATAATTTTTCAATTCGATTTAGCAGTTCCTGAGATCAGCGCGTTCAAACAAACAACGTAAGCCCTCGAAGATGAATAATTTTCCCCGTTTTTTCCACATTTTCCACTGATTCTTCGCTCCTATTGGTCGCAGCGTAATGTTATATAGCTTAAAGCCTTTCTCAACAGAAGGACTATCTAACACAAAAATAATTTTTCAATTCGATTAAGTAGTTCCTGAGATCAGCGCGTTCAATCAAACAACGTAATCCCTCAAAGATAAATAATTTTCCCCGTTTTTCCCACATTTTCCACTGATTCTTCACTCCTATTGGTCACAGCGTGATGCTATATAACCTAAATCCTTCCTCTATAAATGAATTTTTCAATTCGAACCAGTAGTTCCTGATAGCTACTATAGATTAGCGCGTTCAAACAAAAAAACTCTTCAGCTTTATAATATTAGTATAGATAGCTGATGCCCGCGGCTCGTCCCGCGTATGTACACTGTACAGTAACCCACGGGAACCGTATATGTACCGCGATAAAAAATAGCCTATGTTCTTCCTCGTGATCTACTTTATATCTGTGGCAAATTTCATGATAATAGGTTTAGTAGTTTTTACGTGAAAATGTAAATAAATTTTCCTACGGGAACCGTATATTTCTCCGCGATAAACAAGTAGCCGATGTCCTTCTTCGTGGTCTCCTTTACATCTGTGCCAAATTTCATGATAATCGGTTTAGGTAATAGTTTTTACGTGAAACTGTAAATAAAGTATCCCACAGGAACAGTACATTTCCCTGTGATAAAAAGTAGCCTATATCCTTTTTCAGGCTATACTCTCTGTATTTGTGTACCAAATTCCGTTTCAATCGGTTCAGTAGTTTTGGCGTGGAAGACGGACAAACAGACACACACTTTCCCATTTATAATAATATAGCATTCGCAAATATTTAATTTAACTTACGCATTCTTGTCAGATTTATTTTTCAACATGATGACAATATATATTGTCAAAATAAAAATAAAGCTCCCCACTCACGGGCTATCGATTGCTTCGATCAAATTGGAAATTAATTCGTATTTGAAAGTAAATTGCTAACGACAAACTATTAAATAAAATGATTAGTTTAAGACCTACCAGCTAGTTTTTTCGGTGGGGGTCAAAAGTTGGAACAAAATTTACGCGTATATATACGAATTTCATATAAAAAGTATAGTAAGGTGGTCCTAGGATCTCAGACTATATTTAATTTTTATCTAAACCGATTTACATGCAACTACGAATCCAGTAAATGTTTAAATTGTAAAGACTAAATCGATCGATCGCTTGTGAGTGGGAGCTTTAAATCAAAAGCACTAAGGAGTATTTATATCAACTTTAAAGCAAATCGCTCCCGAACAACTTTCTTTCTCTTTTTATTCCCGTTAGGGGACGAATTTCAATAAACTATGATACACGATTTCCATCAATTCTGTTACATAATGTTTGTGCAAAATATGAAGTAGATTGGACCAAGGAATCACGTTGTCCCATACAAACTGTTTTCCCTCTTTTCACCCCCTTAGGAGTCGAATTTCGAAAAATCCCTTCTTATCGGATCCCTACGCATTACAAAGAGCAAGCCCTGCAAGTTTCAGGTCTCTACGATCAGCGGTTTAGGCTGTGCGTTGATCCGTCAGTCATTCAGGACAAAGGATTTTATATGTATAGATTAAGAAGATTTAAAATATAAAGAACGAAAAGACATAGTGAGTCTCTCTACAGAACGAATAACTAAAGTAGCCTGTATAGAGGTGGGACACTTTATTATTGTAAGCGTATACAGGCCACCTTTAGGGTTATATGATTTATTTGAAAAAACAATGGAAATGTTATTAACCAAGATAAGTACATCTAACAAACATATATTATTATGTGGTGATTTTAATATTAATATTTTAGAAAGTAACTCCACCACTGTTAGATTTACTTCATTGTTAAAGTCATATAACCTAACTAATTTATTCTTTGAACCAACAAGGATCAGTGACAGCTCTGCTACATGCATTGATAAGATTTTTATCAACATAGATCCATTAAATAAAGAAGTCATTAACATACTAAGCTCTGATCACTGTGGACAGCAAGCTGTTTTTCCTATAAGAGCATTTCTCAAATTTTTTGACCATCATTTTAATAATCTTCTTAAAATACAATAAGTATATTTTGGACATATTATGTTAAATACAGCTAGCTAAAACTAGACAGATTCTGAATTTATGGTTGTTTTTTTGTTTTAATAGAGTTTTTATACAAAAAACCTGTAAATTATTAGTTAAGGGCGAAATAAAAGTTCTTATTTTGTTACTTGGAAATTAATGAAAACCATAAAGAAACATGCAGACTGTATTATAAATTTATGTTTTTCTATGTAGATCATAAATTAAACAACATCTGATAAAAGTAAAAATTGTGAAAAAAATTATTTAAATTGTTTTTAGCAGTACTGAGTATTTTTTGTTACCTTTTTTAAACTTTCTAATCAAAATGTTTAGTTTTCCTCTAAAATAGAAAAAGGCATGTTATATTTACTATTTATAATTATAATAATATTTATCATAAAATTGTTTTAAATTATTGATTATAGCATTTCAATTTAAAGAAAAAGAAATATCTACCATTATTATCAGAAAAAATTTGGGACAGTATCAAAACAAGAAACTTGGGTAACAAAATCGGAAATGTAAGGCTAAGCATACACACACTTGACACTCCATTATAAAATGAAAACAAAATAAGTGAAAATGAAAATTATTTAGTTTTATCCTGTGTTATAATCTTCAAATTTAGTAATATATACATAACAAAAGATATATATAACATTATTAGACCAGGGTCGAAGCCTTCAAAAATGGTAAAAAGTGAAAAAAAATAGTAGTAGGATGAAACCTATTAGAAAAGGAGGGGAATATGATAAAAATGAAAGAAAAAATAAATTACGGGCGATCTGAGTTCGGGAAGTGGGAGGGGGTGAGTTTTTAAGGGTAAAAAATGGTTTATCTTTGATTTATTTACGTGGTAGAGCCATGCTTCGGCACGAATGGGCCGGCTCGACCGGAGAAATACCACGGGCTCACAGAAAACCGGCGTGAAACAGCGTTTGCGCTGTGTTTCGCCGAGTGAGTGAGTTTACCGGAGGCCCAATCCCCTACCCTTTTCCCTTCCCTACCCTCCCCTATTACCCTATTCCCTCTTAAAAGGCCGGCAACGCACTTGCAGCTCTTCTGATGCTGCGAGTGTCCATGGGCGACGGAAGTTGCTTTCCATCAGGTGACCCGTTTGCTCGTTTGCCCCCTTATTTCATAAAAAAAAAAAGCCTTACTACTTGTTCTTTTCTTTGCATTTTCTGAGAACATTTACTATGGTAATGTATGTATTTTTTTACATTATCAGAAAGAATAGATTTCAACAAACAAGAAGCCCATCAATTTTTAAAAAAAAGCTGATATTTTGACAGGAGAATTTTCGATTGAAAATTAGGGTTAATTTTTCGATATTAAGACAAAATAAGGTGAAAAACTAAATATTTTAAATCACAAAAATTACAGTGTATTTAGGACATAAAAAGGTAAGTTTTCACTAAATTTCGTGAATTTTTTTTTTGTTTTTGTACAAGATAAAAATTAAAAACCAAAAACTTGGTTATTTGAATTTTTCACATAAATTTTAAGGTTATGTAAAAAAATTGTTAATATAAAAGTTGTAGATCTTTTTATTATCTACAACTTTGCCATTTAACTTTTTTTCATAGGACTTGTAGTTTTACCGGAAATCAAGATAAACCATTTTTTACCCTTAAAAACTCACCCCCTCCCACTTCCCGAACTCAGATCGCCCGTAATTTATTTTTCCTTTCATTTTTATCATATTCCCCTCCTTTTCTAATAGGTTTCATCCTACTACTATTTTTTTTGGTTTCAAAAATTATCGACCCTGGTCTATATGGGGATTAAACGAATATAGATACCTACCTACCAGTATGGCAATTTTACGAAATGTGTACTTAGCTTTAAAAACTCCTTTTTTGTTACCCCTCGTTCTGGTTATACGTTACCACGCGAAAGTAACAAAAACAGAAGTAACGAAATGACGGGTACAGATTTTGAATAAAATACATATTCTTTAAAACTCAATACTTAAAACAGTATTTTACATCAAATTGTAGCCCATTAAAAGAACTATTTATCAATTTCAACAAGAGTATTAAGTATCTTGAACTTACCTTCACACAGTATAACAAAATCCAGATCGAATTAGTCGCAGTGCAGAGCACTACGTTAAGCCGCGGCTGTTGTCGACACCGAAATGACATCACAACAAAATAGCAATGTAAAATGTCGTCAATAGTGTTGCCAAAGGAAAAAAAATCAATTAACTTTGTAGTTTAAAAAATCTTTCGACACAAAACTCGGTAACAAAATCTGAATTCCGTTTTGGAATTTTTTATGGGACAATATTATTTTCCTGAAACTGATTAACTTACGACGTATTTCACTATTATACTACATAAAATATGTATTCAAATACTCTAAGTAGTGTTTTAAGACTATAACATATATTCCGTTTCTTAGAATTTAATGAAATAAATGAGTTGAAAATCACCGTGGTCGCAATGGGACAACCTATTTTCCATACTACGAAAATTTTGGTATTTTAGATTATTAATTATTTATTGTAGTGAGAGTGTTTTATTTATAGCTTTGATATTTTCTCTGATAATTAAATAATATCAACGAAGTTACGACAGTCATGTATGTTATTTATGTTATCGTAGTAAAAAAATAATCAAAGACCAAAACATGGGACATCGACGTTGCGGCTATGGTCAAAAAATTTGAGAAATGCTCATAAATAATAATAATTTCAAACAATTACACGAGGATAGAAATACATGTATACCAATAAATGTTAAACGTATTGAGAAGTTAAGAGGTGAAATTATAGCTAATATTGGACATTTAGAGCTTCTTATTAATATTATATATGTAACCTCATTGCTCCTCCTTGATACTCTTTTTCGTCTTGACAGGAAATACTTGACAGACTTTTATATTGTGATTCATATGAATAATTTATGTTTGAAAATATTTGCGAAATATTAGCATTAAATGTTGTTTCTTTAGTTGTAAAGCAACACATTATCTTTTATTTCCATATAGTTAAAAATCATATTATAAAACAACATTTTCGCTATAACTTGTGAACAATGGAAAAACTGAGATTCGAATTTGTGGTAAAGGCAAGTGATGATCAAAAAACTAATATTATATGCTTAACTTCGATTACTGATGCTGATAATAGAACATACTCGATTCCGGAAGAATTACAACCAGCTAAATTTCATGATGCTGTTCAAAAGACGCGAGTATTTGAAAATATAAAAAAAACATTGAAGAAAAGGCATGAGAGAAGGCAAGTATGGATAACAATGACACAAGAAATACATGATACCTATATAGATGACGATGGAAACATTCAATTTAACGGATATTTTTTAGAGGAAATAACTTCAAAATTTGAAAGAGCACCACAGCATATAGGAATTTTGGAAGAGTCTTTGACAGAATTATTACATAAATGCACGGAATCAAATAAACCACAAATTTCGGGAAATGTAGTAGACAAATTTATTTTGGAAAAGTTTAACAGGAGGACATCTAATGCATCTCAATGGATGAATAGATTTGAAGAGGAATGTTCACGCTTATCAATTGTTGAAGATGCAAAGAAAATTGAGATTATAAGAGCATTTTTAGAAGACCTAGACTGGTATACCTCCATGATGATTAAATATACAATTAATTCGGAATGGAAAACATGGAAGGAATGTTTCTGTGAAACTTATGCTGACAAAGGTTGGTCACCAGTCAGGTATGCAACTTTATTTAATTACAGACAAGGTTATTTATTAGACTATGCCTTGAAAAAGGAGAGACTTTTATTGGAAGTGAACAAAAACATTGATGTTTGTACATTGATTGATTTAATTGCAACGGGATTACCTATATTTGTGATAAATAAAATTGATAGAAATATTTTAAGTACAACAGAAGATTTATTTAACCAAGTAAGAGGTCTAGAATATTTAGTTACCAGAAAGAATTTTCAAAACAACTTTAGAAGTAATGCTGACAATGAATCAGAGAAACAAAATAAGAATACAAGAAGCTCACAAGCAGTAGGAGAAAACAGATATCCAATAAGAAACGTTAACAATTCAGAGTTAGAAGTTGAACTAAATGAAATCAATCCAAAAAACTTGATATCCCGCCGTTAATCAAAATTGAAGTTGAATTAAATGACTCCTTAAAAATAAAAGGGATCTATGATTCAGGTTCGAATGTGTCCTTAGTAAATTCCAAAATTTTGTCAATTAAAGGTACTCAAAATAATAAGGACGGTATAAATGCGAACCTCAAGACGATTAATGGCGTTAAAAAGAGTGTTGGTATGATAACTCTCAAAATAAAGATTTTCGATATAGAGAGAGATGTTAATGTATTTGTCATAGACGCAGAAACTTTCGATTACGATTTTTTGATTGGATTAGACATAATAAAAAAATTTCATCTTGTTCAAGATGAATACTTGGAAATAAAACAAAGTATTCCGTTTAAGGAGAATAAGACATATTATAAAACAAAGACATTTTATAGAACAACAACCAATTTTGACAAAGCAAACAAAAAATATGAAATTAATTTTAACGAACACCTAGAGGAAAAAGACTTTACTATTATGGTGAATCACCTTAATGTGGATCAACAGAATGATATTGATAATCTTATATCAAAATATAAATCACTTTTCGCGACAGGCAAGTACGATGTTGGTAAAGTAAAAGATTACGAAGCACATATTGATTTATTGGTCGATAGGTACTGCGCTAAAAGACCATATAGATGTTGTATAGGGGATAAAAAAGAGATAGAAATGCAGGTGGCTAAATTATTAGAAGAAAATTTAATTGAAGAATCATATAGTCCTTTTGCAGCACCTGTTACTCTGGCATATAAAAAAGAAGACGGACGGAAATCCAGATTATGTATTGATTTCCGAGATTTAAATAAAATTGTAATACCACAATCACAACCGTTTCCCTTAATAGAAGACTTAGTGGTGAAAACTCGAAATTGTAAATACTTCACAACACTTGATGTTAATTCGGCATTTTGGTCAATCCCGCTCAAAATTGAAGACAGACATAAAACAGCCTTTGTAACTCAAGATGGACATTTTCAATGGACCTGCCTACCCTTTGGATTAAAAACTTCACCAGCGATTTTTCAGAGAGTATTAAGCAATATCATAAGGAAACACAAACTATCGAACTTTACTGTAAATTATATTGATGACATTTTGATATTTTCTAAGACGTTTCAAGAACATATTACTCATTTATCATTACTACTAGAAGCAATATCAAAAGAAGGATTTAGACTAAAATTTTCAAAATGTAACTTTGCACAAGATTCAGTAAAGTACCTTGGTCATATAATTAAGGACAACACGATAACTCCTTTGAAAGATAATTTAATTGCAATAAAAGATTTTCCTATACCAAAGACGCAAAAGAACGTACGTCAATTTTTAGGAAAAATCAATTTTTATGGTAAATATATACCAAATATATCAATCATTTTAGATCCTTTACATAATTTATTGAGAAAAGGGCAACAATTTGTTTGGTCAAAAAAGTGTGAAGAATCTTTTCAGTTGATTAAAAACTTAATGTGCCAAAAGCCTATATTAACTATTTTTGATCCTGATTTACCGATAAATATTTATACTGACGCCAGCATACTGGGTATTGGCGCTGTTATGAAACAGCCACAGCTTAATGGAGAGGAAAAGCCATGTGCATATTTTTCAAGAAAACTTAATGATACTCAGAAAAAGAAAAAAGCTATTTACTTAGAATGTTTAGCTATAAAGGAGGCTGTTAAGTATTGGCAACATTGGTTACTAGGGAAAAAGTTTACAGTCTTTACAGATCATAAACCTTTAGAAAAAATGAATATTAAATCTCGACCAGACGAAGAACTAGGCGATCTTACATATTATTTATCTCAATACAATTTTGAAGTTATTTATTCGCCAGGTAAATATAATTTGGAAGCTGATAGTCTTAGTAGAAATCCAGTATTGGAAGCAGATGATAATCATGATGATAATTTAAAAATTGTAAATTTTGTTAAAATAGAAGATATCCAATGTGACCAGCAAAGAAATGAATACATAAGACTAAATAAAAATAAATTAAAGTTTCAAAATTCAATATACTATAAAAAGTCAAAGAAAAAAGAAAAAATCATACTAACGGAAGAATTTGGTAAAAAGCTAATAAAAGATATTCATTACCTCTATTGTCACATAGGAGCAGAACAGATAAGAAATAAAATAAGCGCATTTTATACTGCAAATAACTTGATGAGAAATATAAAGAATGTGTGTGACACATGTGAAGTATGCATAAGAAATAAGTCCAGAGGTAAATATAATTATGGGCTATTGTCTCAGTTAGGACCAGCTTCATGTCCTTATGAAATAATGTCAATAGACACTATTGGAGGATTTGGTGGATCTCGATCTACAAAGAAATATTTACATCTTTTAATAGATCATTTTACAAGATATGCTTATATTTTGACCTCGAAAACACAGAATTCAAATGATTTTATAAAGCTATTGCAGAAAGTGACACAGGAACATAAGATTGGCATTATTTTATCTGATCAATACCCAGGTATAAATTCAAAAGAATTTAAATCATTTTTAGATGTACAAAATATAACTATAGTTTTTACTGCGGTGAATGCGCCGTTTTCAAATGGTTTAAACGAGAGATTAAACCAAACTATTGTAAATAAAATAAGATGTAAGATAAATGAAAATAACAATAACTTAGCCTGGACAACTATTGCTCACGAATGTATTAAAAGATATAATGAGACAGAACATACTGTTACAAAATTTACACCTAAATATCTTTTGGAAGGAAAAAATTATACCATTCTACCAACTGAATTAAAAACAAATTTTACAGTTGAAGATTTAAAAAGGGACAGAAAAGTGGCATTTGAAAATTCTATGAAGTCACATATTTACAATAAAGAAAAATTTGATAGAAAAAGGAGAGATCTTGATTTGAAAATTGGTGATTTTGTATATGTTGAAAATGGAAATAAACTTAATAGAAGAAAGTTAGATGAACTAAAAATTGGGCCATTTGAGGTCTTGGAAAAGATATCTGACTCTATATACAGAGTAGACACTGGACACAGGAAATGTGAATCAAATTTCTATCACATTACGAAGATCGTTCCGGCTCCTACAGCTACAGCGGTCGGAGCCTGATCTGGGGGGGGAGATGTAACCTCATTGCTCCTCCTTGATACTCTTTTTCGTCTTGACAGGAAATACTTGACAGACTTTTATATTGTGATTCATATGAATAATTTATGTTTGAAAATATTTGCGAAATATTAGCATTAAATGTTGTTTCTTTAGTTGTAAAGCAACACATTATCTTTTATTTCCATATAGTTAAAAATCATATTATATATATCTATGATTTAGAGTATCATAGTAGCCCGGATATGTCATTTAGTAAACTGTTTAAATTAATTAAACATAATTTTGATACCATTTTCACCTCTAAGACAGTGAGAGCAAACAACAAAAGTAAATTCAGTGAATGTGCAACAGCAGGTATTTTAAAAAGTAGATTGAAATTGTATGAACTTTATAACGAAATAACAATGAATCAGAGTGAAGATTTTAAAAGTTATATAAGATTATATTTAAAAATATTAAGAAAGTTTGCTCGGCAGCAAAATCTCTTCACATTAGAAATAAAATTAAGAATTCTAAAAACAAGGTTAAAACAACATGGCAAATCATTGCAAATGAAACTGGAAGAGTCGCCAGTCGCAATTCATCTTTTAAATTAAATATAGATAGTAAAATAATTAAATCCGACACTGAAGTTGCAACTGCTTTTGAGAAATTCTTTGCTGACATTCCAGTTTCAACCACAAAAAATTTGAATGTCTCTCCTGCTGATGCTGAATTACTCCTTAAAGAAAATGTAAAAGAGCGTGAAATCGATTTTAGATTTAAAGAAATAGGACCTCAAGACATTATTAAAAAATTAATTTATTAAATATAAAGAATACTGCAGATTTATGGGGACTATCTATGAAAGTTATTAAATCTATAATCGATATCATTGCACCTTACTTAGCAACTATCTTTAATGATTGTATAAAAAGTGGCGTCTTTCCTGATCTAATGAAACACAGTAAAGTTTTACCTCTCTTTAAGTCTGGTAGTAAGTCGGATCCATCTAAAATTTCCTAGATCCATAAATAAAATTTTACATAACAAACAATTCGGTTTTACAAAGGGACGCTCTACGTTCGCTCTACGGACGCTCTAAGTAGCAGGCGTCGATCTAATTAGTTATATTTTTGATGCTTGGGAGGGATCGCAGGATGCTCTAGGAGTCTTTTGCGATCTCTCTAAGGCATTTGATTGCGTGCAACACACAACATTGATCAGGAAATTATGCCACTATTATGCCCTGCACTCGTCCTCTTAAAATCTTATTTATCAAATAAGACTCAGAGAGTCGAGATAAATGGGAAAAGATCCACAGGCACCAAAATTGAGATGGGGGTATTTTGGGACCCTTTCTTTTTCTGATTTACATAAATGACCTACCATTTTTTGCATTAATAAGTTAATGCAAAAAACGGGATAGTATTATTTGCTGATGATACGTCACTTACTTTTAAAATGAATCGCCAAAACTCATGTTATGACGAAGTAAATAATGCTCTCTTAAAAATAGTACACTGGTTTAGTGTCAATAATCTTCTGTTAAATAGCAAAAAAACTAAATGTATAAAGTTCACGTTGCCGAATGTAAGGCAAACTGAAACCAATGTGCTATTAAATGGGGAAGGTATGGAACTAGTAAATACAGCTGTATTTTAGGTATTACATTAGACGCGAAACTTCAGTGGGGCCCTCATATTGCTGGGTTGACCGACAGACTTAGTTCAGCAGCATTTGCAGTAAGTAAAATAAGTCAATTTTCAGACGAAAACACAGCTAGGCCTGTGTATTTTAGTTACTTCCACAGTATAATGTCCTATGGCATCCTGCTATGGGGAAATGCTGCAGATATAAATACTATATTTGTGCTGCAGAAGCGAGCTGTTCGGGCAATCTACAAGCTGGTCCCCAATACCTCATTGAGAGATAAGTTTAAGCAATCAATAAATTTAAAAAAGTAGTCAAAGAACGTTTGTGTGGTTTACTTATTATAAACTTAATGATTTCATTAATGATACCACACCTTGGGAATGAGGTGGCCCCCTGCACGGCTACTTCTTTAGGTAAATATCTTAAAATAAGTACCCCCCTAGGGGGCGGGGAGGGGGAGGGGGGAGGAGGGGGAGGGGTAGACACCACCCCCAAAGGTTGTTTTTTTAGGAAACCCCCCCTTTAGTCACAGTAAGGGGTCAAAGTTTTTGGACTATGGTCGGTGTTTTTCTAATAATTTTGACAGTAAAAGGCATAAAATCGAGAGATTTCGTGGTAGGCGGGGGGGGGGGGGGGGGGTTAATGTTTAGGAAACCCTCTCTTAGCCACATTAAGAGGTCAAATTTCAAGAGTTTTTGGACTATTTCAGTGTATCCATTTAAATTTCGACTGTAGAATTCTTAAAATCGGGATTTTAAGAATTCTAGGGTCCACCCTATCTCCTTTTCCCCATAGATAGATTCTGCAGGTAACCACGCCTTTGTCCTCAATAAGAGGTTAAATGAAGACGATTTTAACGTGATAAAAAAGTTAACTCAATAACAACTGGCTTCAATTATGAGTCGACGGAGCCCCGCTACGCGGGGCTCCTACTTCTGGGTGGTTTACAAAAAAATAACCACGATGGCCTAACCCAATCTAACCATCTAACCTAACCCAATGAAGTCGCTGGCGGAGACTTTCTACCCCGAGGACCGGGAAAATGGTGAAAGTGAGGAACATCGGCGGACGCGCCGGCGGGCGGAGTCCTTGGACACTGAACCGCCGGCGGGTCCGGACGACCCTCCTTTCATCATGGAGGAGTTGAAGAGAGCCGTAAGGTCCTTCAACCCCAAAAAGGCCCCCGGGGCGGACGGACTCACGTCGGACATCTGCCAGCACGCTGTGGAATGTAACCCGGAATGGTTCCTTGCGCTGCTGAACAGGTGCCTCACTGTCGCCTGCTTCCCCAAACAGTGGAAGCAGGCGACCGTGGTGGTGCTAAGGAAGCCGGGCAAGGAATCGTATCGGGTACCAAAAGCCTATCGACCGATCGGCCTTCTACCTGTTCTCGGCAAAATCTTCGAGAAGATGCTGGTCGCCCGACTCAGGTTCTACCTGTTGCCCAGGATTAGCCCTAACCAATATGGCTTCATGCCCCAAAGGAGCACCGAAGACGCCCTCTATAGGTTGGTGAACCACATCAGAAAGTGTAGGGAGGAGAAGAAAATTTCTGTTGTGGTATCACTGGACATAGAGGGGGCCTTCGACAGTGCCTGGTGGCCAGCCATATGGCCGGCCATAAAGGTTAGACTGGCTGAGGTTGGGTGTCCGGGGAACCTGAGGCGGGTGATCAGCAGCTACCTGAGTGAAAGGAGAGTGAATGTAAGGTATGCTGGTAAGGAAGTGAGTAGGGAGACCAACAAGGGGTGCGTACAGGGGTCCATAGGTGGACCGATCCTGTGGGACCTCTTGTTGGACCCCCTGCTATGGATGCTAGATGAGATGAATGTGTTTGGCCAGGCATTCGCCGACGACTTAGTGTTAGTTTTTGAGGGGGACACCGCTCTCGAAATAGAGTTAAAGGCTAACGGGGTTTTAGAGAAAATAAAGGCCATAAAGGTTAGACTGGCTGAGTTTGGGTGTCCGGGGAACCTGAGGCGGGTGATCAGCAGCTACCTGAGTGAAAGGAGAGTGAATGTAAGGTATGCTGGTAAGGAAGTGAGTAGGGAGACCAACAAGGGGTGCGTACAGGGGTCCATAGGTGGACCGATCCTGTGGGACCTCTTGTTGGACCCCCTGCTATGGATGCTAGATGAGATGAATGTGTTTGGCCAGGCATTCGCCGACGACTTAGTGTTAGTTTTTGAGGGGGACACCGCTCTCGAAATAGAGTTAAAGGCTAACGGGGTTTTAGAGAAAATAAACGAGTGGGGGGAGATGAACAAGTTGAAGTTCGCCCCCCACAAAACATGCGCTCTACTAGTTACGCGTAGACTAAAATTTGATATGCCGCGGCTCGCCATGGGGGGAGTTGATCTCCAGTATTATGGGGAAATAAAGATACTGGGCTTAACAATTGACAGCGGCCTCACCTTTAATGCCCATGTAGGCAATATATGCAAAAAAGCGATAAACAGGTACAAACAGCTAGCCAAAGCGGCCAGAGTAGGATGGGGGCTTAACCCCCAGATAGTTAGAACCATATATATGGCCGTGATAGAGCCGACTATTCTGTATGCATCAGCAGCGTGGGCACCCACCGTGGAAAAGATGGGGGTCCAAAAAAGGCTTAACACCGTCCAACGGGGTTTCGCCCAAAAGATCTGCAGAGCATATCGAACCGTCTCCCTGAACTCTGCGATGCTGTTGGCTGGGATACTCCCCCTTGATCTCAGAATCCTCGAAGCTTCGAGGCTTTATGAGATCAAGAAGGGGGTGTCACACCCGGTGTTGAAAGACAGGGAGGTGGAGCGAATGGCTCCAGCGATTGAGGACCCACATCCGGCAGAGCAGGAAGAGCTGAGGTTCGGGTTGGTAGACGAGGACTCGTATGCAGACGTGGTTAACAGCCACGTCCATAGGATCTATACGGACGGCAGCAAGATTGAGGGTCGAGTCGGAGCCGCACTCTCCTTATGGGAGGGTGAGGCCGAGATGAAGGCCGTCAAGCTTGCTTTGCCGCCGTATTGCACCGTCTACCAAGCCGAGCTTCTAGCGCTCCAGAGAGCAGTAAGTATAGCCTGCAAGAGTGGAAGGGCGAAGGTCGGTATCCTTAGCGACTCCAGATCGGCTCTCCAGGCAGTCACCCTTAGTTCCCCTCATCCCCTGGCAGTGCAAACACGGGCGGCCCTCCGAAAAGCTGCATTGCAGAGGCGGGAGGTCTCCCTGTTTTGGATTAAGGCGCACGCAGGGTTGAAGGGGAATGAGAGGGTTGACGAATTAGCCAAGGAGGCTGCGCTGGGATTGAAAAGGAAACCCGACTACGATCTGTGTCCTGTTTCATTCGTCAAGCGTATCTTAAGAGAGGATACGATTGAGGAATGGGACAGGAGATACGAAGTGGGAGGGACGGCCGGAGTCACGAAGCTCTTTTTCCCAAGCGCTGCTGCTGCATACAAAATAGTCAAAAAGATAGACATCACACACTACACCACACAGATTCTGACCGGACACGGCGGGTTCGCCTTCTACTTGAACAGATTCAAGCTGAAGGAGGATCCGTCATGTCTGTGTCAGCCGGGAGTTGAGGAGACGGTTCCTCACCTGTTGCTGGAGTGCCCAATTTTTGCTAGCAATAGATACGATATTGAGCAGAAATTGGGCACATCCATAACGGGTGAGAATCTGTCTTCCATCCTGGGGGGAAAATCGAGGGACATCTTCCTCGAGTTTTGCAAGAAGATTGTGGTTGCAGTATGCAAAAGGAACTGTGATATCTTAGTGTGATTTTAGTTAGGCTCTATTTTTATTATGTTTCTTGTGATATTAGGCTAGTCTTTTACCTTGTGTTGTCGTTTTTTATTGTGATATTTTAAAAGGCTGTGATTATTTTACTGAATTTTATTATTTTATTTGTATTGTATTTTATTGAAGTAATATTTAAATATTGTAATTGATTAATTTTTTTTGTGATTTTTCTAATGTGGAAGAATTTAATTTGTATTGTATTAATCTAGATGTTTTATATTATTGTATCATGGATGTTCATTTGACAAGTACATTGTACTGTACTATATAGATATAAGATAATTATAAAAATTGTAATAGAAGTAAGAAGAAAAGAATAAAAGATAAACAAAAAGCCCTGATCATGTTAGGCCCACTTGCGCCAATCCGGGTTAAAGTTAACCTTGGGTTAAAATATCATGCTTTCTCTTTCACAAATACGAATAACGAGAGAGATAACATGATTTTTATCCCAGGGTTAACTTTAACCCGGTGTGGCGCAAGTGGGCCTTAGGGGGACGAAAAAAAAAAACCCAATGAAGTCGTATTGGGCCAACTCGGAGTAATACATTGCTATTAATTACCTAAGGCCCACTTGCGCCAATCCGGGTTAAAGTTAACCTTGGGTTAAAATATCATGCTTTCTCTTTCACAAATACGAAGAACGAGAGAGATAACATGATTTTTAACCTAGGGTTAACTTTAACCCGGATTGGCGCAAGTGGGCCTAAGAATTACATACTGTTCTCATACATTTCCTATAATTATCACATTATATATAAAATATAATTACATTCTGAATTGATTGACACAAGATTTTTTTTTATTTTTTTTTTTGCAAAAACGGTCATGCGCCATCATAACAATACTAGTTCTGATGTTTACAGATTATAATGCGACTGTAAAAAAAAATCGGCCTAAAAATCGCTGGTGGCGCAATACGGAATATTTACCATTTGTACTAAGAAACCAGCATCATTATACACATTTTAGTAATGAAAACAGTTAAGGTACGTAAGTAACTTTTGTAAAAAACGTGAAAAAAATATTAAAATTTTAATCACAAAAATGGGTATAAAATGTAAATCACTTATTTCCTCGCCTTAAAATTGGTAGCAAAATGATGGGGTAAATACCTTCCACAAAACCCAACCATTCAAATATATAAATTCAGGCTACCACGTTCCATTTCACTACTACATGTATTTTATTTTAAATGTAATTATCTAAATTTAGAAGCATTTCCTAAAAAAAAAAATCATTGGGGGGGTCTAATTTAAGACTCACGAAGCCCCCTGCATCATTATTTTATTCAAATTAAAGGTACTTGTATTGAGACCCAACCCCTTCTTTATACTATTGTACTCTTGTTATGTAGTTTTAGTCATAACATTGTTATATACTTTTTTATTTTAAAAGAATAATTTTCCATCTTTTTGGTAAAAGATGGCCCCGTGCGAGTTTCTTACACCGGTTCTTCTCGCCGGGCTAGTTCCCGAACCGGTGGTAGGCATCATGTAGGACAAGTCTATAAGTGTTATATTATAACCTACATGGAAATAAAAAAATTGAGTTTGAGTATAAAGATAACAATATCTTTATACTCAAACTCAATTTTTTTATTTTCCCTGGACAAAGTCACGGGCAAAAGATAGGTCGATTTATTTCATAAAAAAAATATTATTTGTAAAATCTCTGTTTTGCAACTGAGATCTTTCGCCTACTTACTTTGACTTCAGTTTGGACTGTCTCCGAAGTGCTGAATAACGGACTGCGATGGTCGCAGCTCTGGACAAACAGTTCGCCGCAGAGTTCACTATGATAACTCTCACGTAGACCATAGTACCGTATACTAATTTGGGGTTGGGTGATGCTTTGAAAGTTCCGTCCTAAAAAACAAGTGAGACTTTGTAGTTACGATCAATGTTTTTTTAAGTTAAACATTAAAGGCAATGGCAATATTATGTTAGAGTTAAGCACTAAATAATTATATTAATTATAGTCTGACTTTGAGATGTACACTCGTTCGTAATCTATTTCATAGTCCCTGTCTTTATTGAAACTTATAAAAAATTGACAGGTACCTTCAACACTTGAGCACTTTTCATCAACATTCTATCTCTTGGTATCCTGTGATTTTCAAACCCCAGAAATCCGTTGTTGACAGTGTTAAAGTTAAATTTAGCGCCGATCTCCCCTAATTTGATGCCAGGCAGTGGCATATGTGTATCTTCGTCTCTTATTTGTACCAAAAACGGCTGGATACCACAGTTCTGGCCTTTGGTGTAAAGCTGGGCCATGACCACACAATAGTTTGCTGTGTGTGCCACTAAAAAATAATTATTTCCATCAACAAGATGATCTATGAAGTATCAATTTAATTATCTACAAGAGGTTCGAGAGGTCGTGCGTAGAGCGTTATCAAGCGGTCGACTCAACGAGTCAACTTCAGTTCCTTCGTGGTAAGAGTGCCGACAACACTTTTGTCTACCCTCGAGGTGGTGGCGTTCTGGCCATCGGGTGTAGTTTACCGAAGGTTCAGGGGAAGACTACCCAACGAAGCGCGCATCACGACGCCGAAAAGTACAATACCAACGTGATAAACTATTTTAGTGTGTTTGTGTAGTGTGTGTAGGGACCACACAAAAGTGCATGCTTTGCACTTTAGGTTCCAAGACTGCATTATTGTATGATTGTTAAAGTTAACCTGGCAGTCTCGTCCTAACCTCCATCGCTATTAGTACTAAGCTAAACATTGTATAAGTGCAAGTATAATAATATAATATTTCCGGGACTCTATACTTTTCATTTATCTCTAACGTAAATAATAACCCCACAGTGTGAGTCTGAGAGAGTGTGTGTAATAATATACCATAGTATAGAATTGTTAAATGTGTATCCGTTGTCTGATTGCCATAACACAAGACTTAACTTAGCATGGGATTAGATTGATGTGATGTATATTACATGTTTATTCTATTGTATGTTATTATGTGTGTTTAATAAAGAATTTGAATTTGAAAATTTGAATATTTATTTTAGCAAATCAGCAAACACTTACATCCACCTGGCCACCACTTAAAAGCAGTTAGAGTAGGACTATTTAAAACGAACTCCTCTTTATCGACATCATATGTTGCTGTTGTTTCTAGTCCCCGGATAAATGTACCGTGTCCTAGTTCAGTCTGAAACACACGGGCTGTACATTAATCAGATTTAATATTACCATAGTTCAAGATCTAAGTCAATTTTATACAATGCAAAAAACAAGGGGCCTAATTTTGTTCTCTGTGGTACACCTTACATTGTTGAGATCGAAAGCTTATGAGAAACGTTAAAAACCACTTTTTATTACTTAAGATCTATAAAATAGGCCTCAAAGACAAAAAAGCATTAAATAAATTACCTGAGCATACGTGCCAATAATTTCCATATTGATGGCTCTCTTCAGCCATTTCTTATTCTGCTCCTCTGTCCCTTGTCCCTGTATCGCTGGAACGAACATTCCGAAGTGTAACATGAACGGTGAGTTCTCTTTAAATATGGCGTTTGCTATCGAATTCCGAAAATTAAACCTGAAATTGAAAAATTGGAGTCAGTTTTGTAATTAAATTACAGTTCAGGAGTAAATAACAAAATTGTATTTGAGCTGCTTCATATTGCGAATTGATTATTAATTCATAAGATGCTTTATATCCTGATTAATGTAAAACAAATTGTATGATTTTAGCATTAGTTTAATACGGGAATGTCTCTAATCATGACTATCTTATACCCACTCTTGTGTCTCCTGTAAAAGAAAAGCTTGGCCTGCATATGACTGCATCTTTCGATACAGCAACACCGCTTTACGAATTGCATTTTCATATTTCTCCTTATGACTCAAATACTCTTCTGGAGTATCATCCATAAGATTTTTATCGCTGAGTATGGACGACTCTACAATAAAAGAGCGTATTATGTTGCTGATATATGTGATTGCTACTTTATAACACCAGGCATTGCCATCAAAGAATCTAAATATCTATTTTGTTCAGAGAGTAATAATCTAATATAACTAATAGACGATGATAGGAATATTAATGGAATAGTACTAGAACGTAGAGATGCAATTAGGAAGTTAATAATGCAAAAACTCGTATTATAGCAGTTAAAGAATAAACAAAATATTCTAAAATAGCAATAGATTTACTAAGATACTTATGCATGTAGAATAAATGTGTCGCAAACTTGTTATTACGTAATTAAAGTAAATAATAAACCTAAACATTAATAAACTAAGCGTTATCATTGTTGAGTAGGTACGTTAGTAAGTAGTTTATCAATTATTACTATGACGTGCTATTAATATTATTAAAATTACCCATTTCTCGCCTCTTTGCTGTGTTCTTTTCTCCATTATCCAGTATATTAGTTAACTCCTCTACATTAAACTTCGTTTTCGTCCTTTCCTTTTTCAAGTCAATATTAATGGTTTGCGCCATATTAATAAATCTAGATTTCACTCAATTCCACATGAGAACTTTCGTTTCAAAAATATTTACATTGTATTAAGTTATATAACACTTTATACCGGTACTATCTTATGATAAAATTTTATGGGCACAACGTAGATAACTAACTCTAAACGCCCGATAAAAGAAAATGTAAACAAATAGTTTCGAGTATTTTAGCAAACGTGTAGACTCTACGAAGTGAAGACGAAAACTGATCATACATTACACAACAGTAAAACATTATACAACAGTAAATATCAACATCAGCGTTGAAGTCAATGCCCTTACATTTTGTGACGTAACTTCTGGTTGTTTTAATCTAACCAGTTAAACACTTTAAATTATAGTATAATTTAATTTTAGCTACATAATTTGTTAACTAACAAGGATTGCGATAGTATTTAGGGGTGCGGCAATAAGTATCCAATAAAATGCCACTTGGCCTGAGTCCTTTATACCTACTCCTCAACTATTTACCAAAGAGTTTATTTATTTATTTATTTCTCCAAAATTTAAAATCTATCATAACAGGATCTTAACCTAATTCGATAGACAAGTAGGTACTTAACTTATATTTAATATTAAAATTTAACACTATTTAAATCATAAAAACGAAATAAATTGAATTACTTATACATCTAGATAACAATATTCTTATAACTACTAAAGCTATCCAAATTGTAACTAATTATAGCTTACAATAAAATATGCTGCCTTTGTGAAGTCGTCGAACAGTAAAACACGTTAACATTTTCGGCTACCGCGTTGCGTGCACAGCGCGCGCGTCATTGGCGCCTGCTGTAGGAGGTTGGTGCGCGCTGTCGGTACCGCTAACAGCTGCGGTCGCCGTCGTCGCCCTATGTACTTATCCGGGACGCATAATCTAACTTCCTTCAACAAATTCGGATTATGAATCTTCCCTTTGAGAAGTTTAAATAAATAAGTAGATAGTGTTACTTCACGCCTTACTTCCAGCTGATAATATCCAACCATGCCAAGCAAAAACAATGTTGGATATAATAACGGATGTCCAGGATATACCTTGTGCAATTTAGAGTAAATAAATCTTACGAATTTGTTTTGTATTTTCTCCAACATTGCTTTGTACTTGGCTTCATTTGGACTCCAAATAATGGCATTGCATTCGAGATGGCTCTTGACTTATGCTTCAATATACTTTTAAAGCCCTGATATTAGTGAACTCAGTGGCCTGACGTAGGATGAAACCTAACTTTCTGTAGGTACGCCTTTTTACGGACCTCGGTTATATGTTTCCGAAAATATAAATCTGCAGTAAAATGAACATCCAAATCTCTGACCTATGTCACACGCTGTATAGATTGCCCCTCTATATTATACTCTCAGATACTAGGGGACCGCGCGCGTGTGAAGGACAATACCGAACATTTTTTATTGTTAAAATACAATTTGTTCTTTTTACTCCAATCCACAACCTTATCTAAGTCCCGCTGCAGTAAGCAATGATCCTTGGCTTTATCCTTGATAACCTTGAAGTCGTCAGCATACAGTAGAGATAGGCACTCCTCAGTTATTTCTGGTAGGTCATTAATCAGTATATTAAAGAGAAACGGTCCCAAATTAGTTCCTTGACTGACTCCAGATAGAGTATAATAAAGTTCAGAGTGGCATCCGCCACAGTCGACAAATTGACGACAGATAAATAGATATTTAAAGTAAGGCGTGCAATAAATATTTATTGGCCTGGTTATCATTATCGTAGTCCACGAAATTGTTATTCTTATCTTATACACTCACAATAATTATATTATGTATTTATTATGTAGTTACCTACTCGTAGGTACATGTTATTTTAATTTGTATAAATTCAAATTTTCTAATCGGGTATTTAAAATAATAACTTCGTGGTCTTAATGTTTAATATGTTTCGATTTTATATTTTAGTACTTTTCGTACTTACCTAAATATTTCCCCCTTACTAACAAAAAAAAAACCAGTAGATAAGTAATACAATATTTTGTCCTTGTCGATCAAGCGACTTTTCCAACGCATAAGACAAGGACAAAACATTGTATTGCTTATACATATATACACACATATAATCACGCCTTTTTCCCGTAGGGGTAGGCAGGACCGCCTCTTTCCCGTAGGGGTAGGCAGAGACCACATCTTTCCACTTGCTACGATCCTTACATACTTCTTTCGCTTCGTCCACTTTCATTCTTACCATCCATTCCTCCTCTTACATTCAACGTAGCCAAGCGTCTCTCCATGGTCCGCTTTTCGCCTCCGCGAGAAACGAGACGTGATGGGTGGCGAACCACATCGCCGCCATTTTGGATAATATAATTATTTTTGATTATCCATTGCGTTTCCACGGATTGGTGGAGAGGGTAGGAAATAGGGAAAGGGAAGGATAGGTGGTGTGGAAAGGAAGATTGGTAAGTTAGAGTGGGAAATAGGGAATGTAGGATATTACCGCCCAGGAGGGCAAGGGATAGGACAGTACCTAATAGCTAGGGAAGCATAATACTCGGGTCGCATACCCGTATACTACACCAGTCACCACAACTACCGGACAGGTAAGTTGGGAAGAAGGTATCTCATGACACTTAATTACTTTTACTTATTATAACTTAATAAAATATTTATCTAGTAGATCAATATTTTATTAGTAAGGGGGTTTAACATTAAGGCACTAGATGGTGACGGATTATTGTAAATTAGTTAAATGTGTTAAAATTACAACCAAAAAGTGTATTTAAAAACTTTATTTACGTACGTCACATTAAATTATTTACTTAGTTACAGCTTTCCTTTCGCAAGTGGTCGTATGTATTTGTGGAAGCTCGGGTCTACCTCTTGCGTATTGAGCGGACTCTTCATAGCCTCCTCCATCAGGCGAATGTATACGTGGCCATCATACGCGCCGAGACTTGAGTTCAGAATCTGTAACATGCAAACATAAACAGCTTTTCTTTTTTTATGAAATGAACGGATACGAGCAGACGGATCACCTGAACCTCAATTCTCGTATTTTAAGTAGAATTAATTTTACTTTGTTTGGATTGAAAGTGAAGCGACGTTTTAACCAATCAGAGCGCGTTTCACGTTGGTTTAACGTTCGTAAAAACACCGTTTGAGAGTTTTAGCGTGTCGGGACTTGATTGTAATAATTGTATTAATGCAAGTTTTATTTAGCAGAATTACCCTTCTGGTAAGCGATTACCGCCGCCCATGGACACTCGCCACACCAGAGGAGTTACAATTATAACTCTTCTGATGTTGCGACTTGCGTCCCCAGTCCTTAAAATCCAACCCCCCTTGGGCCTCCGGTAACCTCGCTCACTCGGCGAAACACAACGCAAGCACAATGCAGCCCGAAATAAATAATATTTAATTTAATTAATTAATTATTTCACGCCGGTTTTCTGTAAGGTCGTGGTATTTATCCGGTCGAGCCGGCCCATGTGTCTAAACAATACTATTTATCCCGAAAAAGTACAGTGTTCCCGTGGGATACTATATTTACGCGGCCGGAGTAGCGGGAAAAAGCTAGTACTTTATACTTAGCTGCTCTGCCTTGTGTAGTAAATCTTCTACCTCAATATTAGGAGCATTACATATATAAAAAAAATTGTTTAAAGCACCTACTACTGCTATAAATGTGAAAGTTTGTGAGGATGGATGTATGTATGGATGGATGGTTGTTTGTTACTCTTTCACGCAAAAACTACTGAACGGACTTTGATGAAATTTGGCATGGTACCTACCTAGTAGTTTGAACTATGGATTAACACAAAGGCTACTTTTTTCCCGAAAAGGATGGGCCGCAGGCAAAAGCTAGTCAAATATAATTACCTCGTCCCTAATATCGAAAGCGTCCACCAGTCCCACGGCATTCGGTCTGATCGCAGCCAGGAGCTCCTCGTACTGTCTCTCCAGTATATCGATGTCTTTTTCCGATAAAGATGTGTACTAAGGAAGTCAGTTAAAAACAAGAAACGTTTAAAATTATTTCTATTTTCGTTTACATTAGTAAATGATTTATTTTATTGTCCACAAACCGTAAGACCAGGGAAAATTCCGAGCACTGGAAATAGAACTCTACGCTAATACGACTCGGCCTTAAGGATTCCGGATCATGTAGTCCCAGCCTTAAATCTACAATATATTTTATCATTGACATCATCATCATCACCCACAGCTCATGTCTCCACTACTAGGTCTCTTTTCAATGTGAGTCTTCTGTATAGGGCTCATAACAAAGATTTCAAAACTAAACGTAGGCTATGAGCTATGACTTACATTTGACAAAACAAATCTTCATACAAGAAAAGTTACGCCATCCTGGTTTTCACTATATCTCAAAAGTCAGACATCTTTATTTCACCATACTTCAAATATCAAAGTGGCCCCAAAATCACCAAAAGTGTGGCCATTTAAGCGGAGACAGTTTTTGCTTCAACATTATAATATCGTCTATATGGCTCGTAACTATAGAAACATGGTCTAAGGGAGTTCCTCTTCTTTCGCATAATTTTATTTGTCATAATTTCATTTGGCATACATCACTTGGCATAATTTTAGTACGCATAATAATACTTTGGCATAATGGTTTCTTGGCATACTACATCATTAGGCATAAATATCATTTAGACTAATATTGTTTGTCCTAATTTAATGAGGCATAACTCGTAAGGCATAATTTTTCTTGTCATAATAATACTTTGGCATAATTGTTTTTTGGCATAAACTCGTTAGGCATATTTTTTTGTCATAATAAATTCAAAGCATTCTGTCACAAGGCACAAATATACATAAAATGGAACGACATAATGAAAACGCGGTTAAGGTAATTAAACGCATATTAATAAAATATTAAAAGCAGGTATTAAACTCATATACCTAGTGTAACATGTGTAACAGTAGGTTAAGTTGCGGCGGGGTGGCCCTTGGGCCACCCGTAAGCCGCTAACATTTAAAATAATTAGCTCGGCATGTTCTTAGATAGCAGTTCGTGTTTTTGTCCGAGTTTATTTCGTAATCAGTCGTAAAATTACAATTATAATTGTTATTTCGTCTTAACTCGCACACCCAGTAGAATTTATCATTCATATCATGTGAAAAAAAATGCTACAAAGATGTATGCGTAAATATAATAGTATGCTTAAATATCATTATGCGTAAATATATTTATGCTTTTTAATATTATGCAAAAAAATATTATTCTTAATGAACATTATGCGTAAAAAAATATATGCCTTACAATAAGTATGCCTAACAATTATTATGCTTTTAGTAATTATGCGAAAAAAATTATGCTAAGAAAGTTATGACAAATGAATATTATGCGAAACTACTATTAGGTCAAATGAAATTATGCCAAGTAAAATTATGACATATGATTTTATGCGAAAAAATAGGGAACCGGTCTAAGATCTTACCCGCAACAAATCCCCCGCTCTATCTAACGCCCAGTAGATGATGTACAAGCTAGTAAGCTGGTGCAGAATCCTCTTCACATTGTCACTACAGCCAGCCGTGAGTCGAAGGTTCTCCTTCCAGTATGTGTCTAGGATGACAGCGCGACAGTGGACCTACAATGAATACAAACTTAGGCCTTTTCATCCGTTATTGGACGATTTATACAATATTCTCCGAGCGAAGCAACCACTCTTGAAATACTGTAGTGCCTGGGACAGTTGGTTTTTAAATGTCATATGGTTGCCCAAGCACATACGGCATTCTCACAACATAGTCAGCCTAGTCCAGAGGAATGAACTGGTCAATACGTCTGGGGTCCACCGAAAAACCACAACGTCGCACATTGACATCCCGACAAACTCCCCCGCATTTCATTTGGATAATATTAATAATAATATCTATGGACGCTTCACACCACGTCAATCTGATCCCGTGGCACAGTGTATTTTTTGTCCAAAAAATTGGCCATGCCGTTTTTATTAGTTAATTTTATAGGATTTGTGATTATAAATGCAGGACGAGAACACCCGACTGCCCATTTCATATAGAAGAATGCAAATTAGTACTTGAAAATTTTTTCTATGGTTTCCAGAAAAAACATAGAAACAGTTATAGTTCAAAAGTTTGATATTCTTTTAAGATTTTATTAATTGTTCTAAATAGTGTCTTAAAAGCCCTACGATAGCGAAAAACATCCAGGCTTTATTTGTTCAAGATAACGTACCGTAAAATGGGGTGAATAGAAAGGATTTCAACATTTGAATCGAAATTTCAGTATGTTTTTAGCAAAATCTGAAGGTAGCAGTCATTGTATCTTGTGAGTTAAAGTGAAATAAACTGTTTTCAATAAAAGACTAACTTAACTTTCTTGCCATTTATTTAATAAATTACAATATCTGAGCGTTTTCTATTTACCCGCAATGTGGGCGAATCGAGTCGAAAAGGGGGTCAATAGAAAAAAATGCTAGGGTTGTCAAAATTTATTTATGTACTCAGTACCTACAAATTATTTATTATAGTACCATTAACTTTAAAAAAATATAACAGGAATAGTAAATTATATTTTCAACGTAAAAATAATTAGGGCCAATCACCCATAAACATACTTTTAATAAACATAGGTAACAGTGAATTTTACTGAAAAATTATGTGTAGTCCATCAGCTAGATTATCAACACATATTGTAACAAAGTACTTTTATTAAATTGTCACTTGAATAAAAAATGAGGATGACAACTCTGTAAAACTTCGGATTATGTCACAAGATAATAAAATTTTAGTATTAAAAGACGTCACAATACCCACTAAGGCGCTTTATGATTGTCAAGTTTTATTAATATAAGGAAGCAAAAGATACGTGGCTAACGTTTTTTGATGATCTAACTGACGGACTAAATATAATAATTATATGTTTATCCAGTAAAAATCCTTTTTAAATAAAATATAAACTAACTAATAAAGTTAAAAAAATATTTCTATATACGTACTTGTGTATATATATGTAAAAGAATCTAAATAAAATCAACTAAAAACAAAACCTATCTGAATTAATAAAATAATCATAAAATTAACTTTTCTATTAATCATAGTACGTAAGTAAGTAATTATTATAATATTATTTGGAGAATTGCGTATGTATATTTAAATAATATTATCATCTAGTAAGTCTTTTAGTATAGCCTCTTCGTCTTTATAATACTTCGGTCTTGCAGTCTTCTTTAAAATTAATAAAGGTGCTTCAGGGGAAACTTTTTTGTATTTCTTATCATATCTAATATTCTTACGAGTTTCTAAAAAGTTTTTATTTTCTATTATCTTTGTTTTTTCTTTTTTCATCATCGGTAAAGTATCAGTTATAACTTCTGCCATAGTATATTCTTCTTCGTTATTTCCTAATGAACAGTTTGATTCACCAGCATGTTCAGACTGACTGACGTTGTTAAGACCGGTTTCTATATTTTCAGCTGCTGCTATAGGGTTTATTATTGATAAATCACTTAGTGGACAGTTTTCAATAGTTAGTTCTCCTCCACATTCCAAGTCATCTTCAAAATATACAGGCATATCTAAAATGCTGTCATTGATGTCTATATTATCATAACGTTTGTCTGTAAATGCATTGCCAGTGCCCACATTTTCCTCTCTGAAATCATATAACTCCTCCATCAACATGCTTGCCTTCTTTATTGTCTTTTTACCTATTCCTTTTCCTTTAATACTTTTGTTTAAGTTTGTTGTTTCTTTAGGCAATAGATTTTCTTTTTTTACTGATTTATCTAGCTTTTTTTCTTTTCTTCGTGGTTTTGATGTACTCGGACCTGGTGTTACTTCGGAGTCTACATAGTCCTCAGTAGAATCGCTAACACTCTTTCCTGCGACCACGTTGAGTTTCCGCTTTCTTTTTAATTCTTTTATGCCCATAGATAGTACCATATCGCATGTCATTTAATAAAGTTAGTACAGACTCATCCACTGCTTCCCTATGTCTACTGCTATTGTTCGATTGTGTTGGTATTCGAGATAGCACTTGCGTCGCATCTAATGGATAGATACCAGTTTTTTTAAAACCGGCTTTTAAATTAGACTCAGCATTTTCTTGAATAACCTCCATTAATTTCTTCAGTAATTTAGGAAAACAACCTTTTGGCACACATGTCTCATTGCTGCCATCTGTTTTTTTCCATTTAAGAAGTATTTGCCGCCAGGCTGCTTTCATGGGCCTAAGGAAGGCTACATCGAGGGGTTGAGTCATATGTGTTGAATTGCTTGGTAAAAATACAAAATCAATTTGATGTTCTTTACAAAGTTTTATCATGTCAACTGACAAATGTGAAGATAAATTATCGCCTATTAGCAACTTTTTTCCCGGCTTATCAGCGAAGAAGGGAATGACGATGGATTGCACCCAATCTTCAAAAATTGTACCATCGAACCATCCTGATGCCGAACGATTATACCTTGCGCCTTTAGGCCCATGAGAAATCCATGTATTATATAAATTGACACCATTTTTTGTCCACCGAAAAACCACAACGTCGCACATTGACATCCCGACAAACTCCCCCGCATTTCATTTGGATAATATTAATAATAATATCTATGGACGCTTCACACCACGTCAATCTGATCCCGTGGCACAGTGTATTTTTTGTCCAAAAAATTGGCCATGCCGTTTTTATTAGTTAATTTTATAGGATTTGTGATTATAAATGCAGGACGAGAACACCCGACTGCCCATTTCATATAGAAGAATGCAAATTAGTACTTGAAAATTTTTTCTATGGTTTCCAGAAAAAACATAGAAACAGTTATAGTTCAAAAGTTTGATATTCTTTTAAGATTTTATTAATTGTTCTAAATAGTGTCTTAAAAGCCCTACGATAGCGAAAAACATCCAGGCTTTATTTGTTCAAGATAACGTAGGTATTTATGACTGATTTTGTAAATTTATGTTTTAATTTTTTTAACGCCATGCCGTTTCATATTTGGATTTGAAACTAAGACTGAAATATTCTTTTTATTGATACTTATAACCCAAAAAAAAATGGGATCCAAATGAGGCGGGGCATCGGAGTTATTCAATTTTATATTATTTTGGATAGGGTTGTCACCGCATAGTTGAATATTTGAAGTAGGTTTTTATATGCTCATTTTTCTAATGAAGTTCGTAACTTCAATAAAACAATTAATAGTAATAGTCTTTTTTACTTACTAGCTGCTGCCCGCGACTCCGCCCGCGTGGAAATTCATTATGTTATCCATAGTTTACATTTTCTTCGCGTTATACCTTTGCTCCCTTTTGCTTCACTGCTGTTGCACTCTTATATTGAAGTCAGTGAGATACTGAGAAGCTCAAGGTCACTATTTGGTTTGAACCTTTCTGTTTTTGGTTATTTATGTTTATTATACTGCATATTATATGATGTACCTCCGCCGTGTTCCATATTTGTAAGAAGTATCGATCTAAATATTTAAGTTCAGATTTATTTCAGCATAAAAAATCTAACATGCCTTGAATATACATAAATAATATAAATAAGTAAAAAATATATTGTCTTGTTCGCATGTACTAGTCGAAACACTGTGTGTTTGGTAGAGTAATATTTCAGGAATTTCAAGTGAAAACAAAGTTTTATTCAATTACCTAGCAGTTGCGCGCGGCTTTGCTCGCGTGACATTCAATTTCTCTGCACCTTCTTAATTTGATCGTTTTGGTATCAGAAACAGACACTTATTTTTTTAGGCATGTATTTACTTGCGACAAAACAATTAAATTTTGGATGTGAAAATACCGAATATTGAATACTAAATTACCAAGTTGGCGAAAGAATGTAAGGAACAAAAAAATTACAAATCTGGTGACTAAATAATACCACTGAATTTTGGCGACAATTTGTGAGTGCACATTTAATTTAAAAATAGGCACATATATTTTCCCTGATGTAGGTAACTCAAAAAACATACAAGCAGCAAAACGAGGATACATAAAAAAACATAAAGGAGCATACAAAATATCCAATTTTTAATTTTTCTCGGTTTTAGGGGGATGTAGATATTGTGTAGATTAATTTTGAAATTTAAAAATGGCTGATATTTATTTTTCGTAAAATTGATATGGGTGTCGTTTATAAGGTTTTTGGGAGTGCTGGATTACGAAAATGACATTCGTTTTGAAATTCCAATATGGCGGACATACTTAATTTTATAAAAATAATATGGGTGTCCTTTTATTGGTTTCTGGGGGTGCTGATAACAAAAAAGTCATCCATTTTAATTTCCTTAGTAACCCCGCAACTTCACATTTTCTTTATGATGGGAGAAAAAGAAATTTGAAAATATGGAATTTTCCAACATTTCTATAGCTTTATACATTCCTAATATCTCAATGTGCAGCATTTACATTTTTTTTATAAAATTGATTCTATCTCGGAAACGGTGCATCCTATTGAAAAAATAATGAAAATTTCGTCCCCCTTAGGAACCCCGCAACATCATATTTCCCTCGTGATGGGAGAAAAAATTTTTCGAAAATCCGAAATTTTCCAACATTTCTATATAGATTTATACATCTCTCGTATCTCAATGTACAGCATTTACGTTTTTTTACCCGACTGCGCAACGCAAAGGAGTGGTAATGTGTTTATCAGCCTATGTATGTATGTATGTATGTATGTATGTATGTATGTGGGTATGTATGTTCCTTTGAAGCACTATACAGACCAAACGCCTGGGCCGATTTTTATGATTCACACGTCAATCGATTCTTCTTAGTCCGGCGAGTGTCACTAAAGACATGACGTTAATAAAAATTCAATATGGCGACTACTGGACGCCATATTGTGAAAATGAAAAAAATTAAAGTCAACAAACTATATCAAGTGGGGTATCGTTGAATAGGTATTTAAAAACCATTGTTAGTTTTCTCTCAACATTTTTCGATTCGACTGACCGTTTAGAATCTATATCGATTTAAAGTTGCATAACAACCATTCTCACATTCCAGTGCAATTGTGATGTATTACTGATGCTTATAGGAAATCCAGTCTGGTAAATAGCTAGCTAGGTACTCATAACTAAAAAGTATAAAATAAAAAAATATAATAATTTAAAAAATTTAAAAACCCGACTGCGTAAAAAGTGAACCAAACTAAGTACATAATTAAAACCGAAAAGAAAAAAACAAGCACTTAGATATCCGGTGGCCTAGAATTCTATAATATACTAGCTTTTGCCCGCGACTTCGTCCGCGTGGAATATTTACTTTGGAATATCGCTAAAATTTACCCGCGACTTCATTTACGTAGAAGGTGGAGCGCTTGCCCGCGACTCACGATTGCCCGCAGCGCGCCGCACATTATTATTGCGCGCTGATTATTTTATTAGTTATTACTGCGATATCTTCTAAAATACTTATTGAAATCAAATGATGTAAATGGCAAATTTCTTCTAAATTAAATTCTTGTAATGAATAACGTATTTATTTGGATAAGGATTAATATCATCTTTATGAAAACACCCTCACAAATAATGCTTAATTTTAGAACAAATTTGGTTAGCATAAAAAGGTTATTGTGAGCCAACCTTAAAAGATAGACATATACTGTCGCGGACTTTTTTTTAGAACTTTTAAAGGGGAACAATTCTGTCATACATAATTTTAGCGAAACTTTAACCGTTTCCGCAGCGTACGCAGCGAAAGCTCTCAAAAGGGAAAAAAACACCCCGATTTTGAAATATTATTGATTGCAGCTCCGCTCGTATTGAGCTTAGCAAGATGTTATATAGCCTAAAGCCTTCCTCGATAAATGGACTATCCAACACAAAAAGAATTTTTCAATTCGAACCAGTAGTTCCTGAGATTAGCGCGTTCAAACAAACAAACAAACAAACAAACAAACTCTTCAGCTTTATAATATTAGTATAGATTATTGAATTAATACTATTGGAACATAACAACTGAACAGTCGGGATCCATTATTCGACAGCCAATCTAATTTTTCAATGGATCCTGACTGTTTAGTTGTTATTTTCCAATAGTATTAATTCATTATTATATTATAGAATTCTAGGCCACCGGATATCTAAGTGCTTGTTTTTTTCTTTTCGGTTTTAATTATGTACTTAGTTTGGTTCACTTTTTACGCAGTCGGGTTTTTAAAATTTTTAAATTATTATATTTTTTTATTATATAATTGATTCTATCTCGGAAACGGTGCATCCTATTGAAAAAATAATGAAAATTTCGTCCCCCTTAGGAGCCCCGCAACATCATATTTTCCTCATGATGAAAGAAAAAAAATTTCGAAAATCCGGAATTTTCCAACATTTCTATAGATTTATACATCTCTCGTATCTCAAATGTACAGCATTTACATTTTTTTTTATAAAATTGATTCTATCTCGGAAACGGTGCATCCTATTGAAAAAATTATGAAAATTTCGTCCCCCTTAGGAACCCCGCAACATCATATTTCCCTCATGATGGGAGAAAAAAAAATTCGAAAATCCGGAATTTTCCAACATTTCTATATAGATTTATACATCTCTCGTATCTCAATGTACAGCATTTACGTTTTTTTATAAAATTGATTCTATCTCGGAAACGGTGCATCCTATTGAAAAAATAATGAAAATTTCGCCCCCCTTAGGAACTCCGCAACATCATATTTCCCTCATCATGAGAGAAAAAAAAATTCGAAAATCCGGAATTTTCCAACATTTCTATATAGATTTATACATCTCTCGTATCTCAATGTACAGCATTTACGTTTTTTTATAAAATTGATTCTATCTCGGAAACGGTGCATCCAATTGAAAAAATAATGAAAATTTCGTCCCCTTAGAAATTCCGTAACATCATATTTTCTTTATGATGGGAGAAAAAAAATTCGAAAATCCTGAATTTTCCAACATTTCTATAGATTTATACATCCCTCGTATCTCAGTACAGCATTGCCATTTTTTTCTATAATCGCTTCTATATCAGAAACGGTGCATCCTACTGGAAAAATAATGAAAATTTCCTCCCCCTAATAAACCTGGAAATTGCATATTTTCTTCATGAATAGCAGAAAAATTCATGAATCCTGAATTTTGAAAAATTTCCATACATAGCTGGTACCTTGAACTACATAACATACTGTAATAATAATCATCAATCCTAATCAGCATCCCCAAGATCTTTTAATTTAGTATTTATATTCATTTTACGAAGATTGAATATTCTGCATTTTGGAAAATGAAATTGGAAGACAATTTTGTAATCGGAACCTTATTAATTTTAATAAAAAAAATGTAGGCCATTGTGGAATTACAAAACAGATTTTATTTTCATATTATTCTGCACCCCGAACAAAGTTCGTTAGCGAACTTTGTTCGCAGGTCCACTTCCTGAGGATGCTCCGGGTTCGGGGCGAAACGCGCGTCGAGTTTTGCAACCTGCATGGTGGTGTGGGGCTTTGCACGATCTTGCCGACATTGTTGCTTGTGTGGTGGTGGTGTTTGCACGATCTTGCATCTGAGTGCACGCATAAGCAGTGTGGGAGGAGGGAGGTGCGTTACGCATGCTTATGCGTGCACTCACACATTTGCTTGCAGGTTGTGGGTATTATTTAGCGGAAAAACTGCTATAAACATAATATTAATTAATTTAAAGTATTAATTTGTTAAAAAAATTCCAAGTCAGTATTGTAGTGTAGTATTGACATGTCAAATTAATATGAAAACTGCAATAAAAAGTAATCGTTTTTTTTGTTTCTGCTCAAAAATATTTCACGGCATTAATAAAATATTTTCTCGATTTATCGAGTCACTTTAGTGACTCAATGCAGTTTCTCTAACCTTCTGTTTAAGTATTAGTCAGGAATAAAAAAAAACAAAGTTCAAATGAATAAAAAAATTTGGTATAGAAATATTGACAACCCTAAAACCATAGTTACCATAGAAAACTTTAGAAGCCTCTAACTTCAGTGCCCTTTATTATTTGGACCTAATTTTTTTTACACAAATTCTAGTACATTTAAGTAACAATTCTGTATAAAAATAAAATCCAAATATTTAGAAATACGTTCATAAAAAATTAAAGAAAAAAAAACATAAATCGTAAATAAATCTTTAAAAACTTATTTAAGAAATATGTAAATCAGGTTAAATTGTGTGTTTTTTGATTATTGTCGATCAGAATAATCAAGAAGACAATTAAGTAAATATTTAAAAAGTTATGGCAATTTTTAATTTTATTGAAAAAAAAAAAAAAAAAGTGTTTTTTTATTGTTCATAATAAGATAATAACGCATGTAAATACTAATAAATTATTTACATAACATTTCTGTATGAGATTTCCAAAAAAAAAGGCATGGCCAATTTTTTGGACAAAAAATACACAGTGCGTGGTAAGTTCACGAAGAACTTGTGTTACGGTTACCAGACAACGGAAATATATTTAATACTTTAATACTACACACATATTTAAGATTTTTATTATATTATACACATATTTAATACACATCCATGACCCAGGAACACAGAAAAACTTTTTGTTCCGTCAGCGGGATTTGAACCCGCGACCCCCGGCTTGAGCACCAACACTCTCAACCAACTGAGCCACAGATGGAGGACAGGATGGAGTAAACATTGTACCTCAGCGGCATCCACCAACTGCAGCGTAGTCAGCTGCCAAGCGTCTTCGTAACTTTTACCGGATTTCATGCGATCACGAATGCTTTGGACACAAAAGCGTATTTTTCTGAAAAAAATAATAGACTTAGGTAAGTATAATTATTATGTTCTCATATTTTTATTTTTATTTTTTTCGGAAGTATTTTAAATTACTATTACGAGTACATATACACTACGGCCGCTGTATCTTGACGGGTCTGAAACTCTGAACATAGGTTCTGCGAACTTTAGCGCATGTACAACTCGTGAAGAAAACTGTTATTGTATTATTTTTATATACCTATGTACTAATAAAATTTCCCTAATACAGTTGACCAACTAGTACAAATAAAATAAATACGAAAACACTTAGAAACAGCTAATGCGCAACCTTCTGCGCGAAGTTCAGACTCGCCAAGATACATCGGCCGTATTGTACCTTTATTTATACTTTCAAAAGGAAAAGTCACCGAGGTAATAAATCTAATTAGAATATATTGGCCAAAGTAGTAAAAAATTCTTACGCAGCAGCAACGGCTTGGAATGCTCTGATGATTCCTTCTGGAGTGTTCTCCCACTTCGCTTGCTGGATCTGAACAGCCTGACTGAGGTAGGCGACTGTGGGTGTGAGTTCCCGACCAGCTTCCACTTGCTCCCAGGCTTTCACTAGATACCTATAGGAAAATTACCAGTAAAAACATTCAGTCATCATGTCATGAGTTATTCTAGTCTAATATAAAGTATATCTGGGCCATAGTCCATAGAACATATAAAATACTGTATATTTCTCCTTATTTTTTGGAAATGCAAGATGTCAAGAAAAATCAGAAAAAAAATATGATCATAATCCATATTGTGATGAACTTTAAAGGAAAACTATAACTCAGTTACTATATTAGTATAATTATTATAGTAGGAACTTAGGAAGCGTTATTTCAATCCGGTTATCTGTAAGGCCGTGGTTCATGCGTGGCTCTCCCACAATTAATCTACACAGATAAATAAAATTGAAGTGTCTGTTTGTAATTTAAAATGAACAACTTTTCACTTAATGCAGCTTATGAACGTATATTCTGTACTTACAATAAAATATATATTTTTAAAATTTTTGTCTGTCCGCCTGTCTGTCGGTCTGTCTGTCTGTTTGTTCCGGCTAATCTCTCAAATGACTGGACCGATTTTCACGGGACTTTCACTGGCAGATAGCTGATGTTATAAGATCTAACATAGACTACTTTAATTTTAGGGTTCCGTTTTAAAAAATAGGTTTCCGTTTCCGTTACTTCTAAGAATTTTAGGGTTCTGTTTTAAAAAATAGGTTTCCGTTAGTTCTAAGCAAACGACATTGCGGGCATCAGCTAGTTAATGATAAAAATAAATGCCATGTGGTGCTGGGCCACCGGACCCACAAGAGTGATGAAAGTGTACAGCAGTGGGCCCTACTGTTTACCTGGCACCCTGCAGCAGCAGCACCGTATAGTCCCCCTCGTAGGTCCGTATGGCGACCGCATGTCCGTAGATGTAGGGCAGGTTGGCCGACATCATGTACCCGTGGCCGCCGCACGCGTACCGGCACTGCTCCACGCAGGTGGACGCGTCGGAGGTGCTGATGGATTTGAGGCAGCTGGACAGTGCGTGGAGCTGCGAATGAGGGTTTTTAAACTCGTGACATCTGACAACTTTTTGACACGACCGTTGTGCTACCAAATGCCGCATGGTGATATAAAAAGAATTGAAAATTCTTATTGATCGTTTTTAATAGGTACCACTTATGCCACCAGATCATGCTTTGTCTGCGTTGGGTCTGCCCCCTAACGGCAGAAAAAATATCAATTACCCTAATTGATCGGAAACTAATTCAGCGGCTTGCCAAACTACCACTATTGTTGGAATAGTTACTGTTGTTGGAATACTTGACAACATTCTAACCAACTCTTTGTCAAGTTAGTTAAGAAGAACGAGGTTGAGTCAGTTGTTTGTAACTTGAAGAAAACAATAACCTCAGTTCATCAGATGAGACCTTTTGAAGTCCCTTATCCAAACCCCCTATTATACGGGCTAGGGCTTCCCTATGAAGGAGAAGCCGCCTTCGCCACTGGTGTCCATGGCCGTAATCGCTTACCTACACCAACAGACGATATATTTGTCGTAAAAAACAATAAAATACTTCAGGTAACTTCTCCACGTTTCCCTCCCGCAGATCAGCTAGTACATCAGTAAAGGTCTTCCACAGCCACCTGGCGGCTAGCTGGAGGGCATGAGCGGTGGCGATGCATATGAACAACTTGTGTTGCTGCGTCCGATAGTCCAGGATTTGGAGCTCAGGTTCACTGGAAATAATAAAGGATTTTACGAGGAGTTACTCAGGAAATACTAGGGATACTCAGAATTCAGGAAATACTAAGGAGAATATAATGCCGTACTTTTCACTGTTATTTCAAAAGTATGGGAATATCGCCATAAAAATCGTCGTTGATTGCATGATGTCTATCAAGGCTTGGACTATATGATCCGAAAACCGGCGGGCCCGGGAAGATTCAGAGCAGTTAAAATAGAACTCTGCGCTAATATGAGAGTAATACAAGAGTTCAAAATCAAGTGTCATCGAGTGTTGATCTGTCATTGACATTTAAGTTCATTTGACTCAACAGTTGCTTGTTCGATTTTCAGCTCTATTGTATTAGGGCAGAGTTCTATTGTCAGTGCTCTGAATTCGCCCTGGCCTTACAGATTCCCAGCCTTACGATATCTTCCTTTGGTGTCCCAGCTCCCAATAGCCTTGGTAGCCCCAATAGACAGGTAACGTTTTTTTGTCAACTTTCAATTGCTGTATCTCCTTTGCTTTGTATGTATTTTTTTTGTTTCCCTTTCATCGAGGTTAATACTCATAACTTACTTCTCCTTAACCTGACACTGTCTTCTCACGGCGGAATATCGCACGGCTATGGTGGCAGCCTTCGCCACGTAGAACGCCGCGTCGCTTACGAGAGTAACTCTTACGAACACCATAGTGCCATACGTTAATTTGCCATGTCTGTCTTTCTTCACGAATGTGCCATCCTGTAAAGAAAATCCAATAAGCCGCTATGTTTGGCAGCTGTGGAAATATTTCATTTTTTACATTAAAGTGGTGACATGATACATCGCCATTAGATGCTTGATTAATATGCAACCATAATAATGGGTTTTTTTTCTGTAAAAAAAAACACACTAGGAATATGTCTTATTTCAAACAAAATTTGAAAAAGGGTTTCCGCAAGGTTGAATGCTCAGACCCGTTTCTTATATTTTTTCAAGTGATGAAAGCCGTTGTTATGTTTTTCGAAAAATATGAGCTAACATAAATATTTAAACATAGACATCGAATTTATTTTACGTTCCCTTCTAATTTACCTTAAGAACTTGAGCGTTTTTCATCAGCATATTGTCCCTGGGTATTCTCACATTTTTCATTCCCAGGAACCCATTGTCAGCGGTGGTGTAGCCCATGCGTGGGCCCACGTCGCCTACATGTATCCCCGGTAGAGGCATGTGGGTGTCCAGATCGCGGATTTGTACTATGAATGGGTAGATGCCATGACATTTGCCCTGGGTCCATAGCTGGGCGAGAACGACACAGTGGTTGGCTGTCTTGCCGACTGAATGGAATGTTAAAAATAAAATGTAATGAGCTTTTTCAAACAAGTATCGAGATCGTGGTGGAATTATGTTTTGACCAGGAAATAAATGGATTTTACCATAGATTGACAGAATCGCACAAAACTAAAACTAAACTAAAAACGTCCTTCAAAAATATTATGCCCGATTGATTTGATCTCGATTGGTGTATATTGACAAAATACTTACGAGTGCCAGCCCACCATTTGTAGGCGGTGAGCGTCGGGGTGTTCATGATGAACTCCTCAGTCTCCGGGTCGTAGGTGGCTGTAGTCTCCAGCCCCCGGATATTTGTGCCGTGGCCCAGCTCCGTCTATAAAGAATGCCAAATAGTCGGTTTGTAATATTGGGCCAAACTGATAAAAATTGTCGTAGATTTTCGCAATATAATTATTACAATATTGTGTTAATCTATCATTCGTCTTCGTCCATACATGTTAATGTAAATACGGTCTTAATTTCATTATGATGATTAACAAGATTTCATAGTTTTTGAAAAAGTATAGGTTCTTGGTACTTAGATCTATCCGTCTTATGTATTTAATATGCATTCAAGTACATTCATATTTACGGAAAAATAAGAATTCAGTCCCAGCTTAGGAATGCATAATAATAAGGGCATCCTTAACGTCTGTGTTACCTGTCCATAAGCCCCCAGCACTTGCATCGTCAGCGCCTTCGGCAGCCACCGCGCTTGCTGCTCCGCCGTGCACTGCCCCATCACGGTGGTGACAAACATCCCCATGTGGAGGTAGAATGGGGAAATGTCCTTGAAGAACCCGTCGACGGTGCGGCGGATGGTTTGGGAGCTGCGAATGAGACATAAAAGAACATCTGACGACTTCTGTAGCTCAGTGGCTAGCGCGTCGGAACTTAAGCCCAAGGTCGCGGGTCGAATCCCGCTGAAGAGACAAAAAGTTTCTGTGTTCCTGGGTCTTGAATATGTATTAAATATATGTAGGTACAATATACTAAAATCTACACTAATATTATAAAGAGGAAAACTTTGTTTGTATGTTTGTTTGTTTGGTTGTAATGAATAGGCTCAAAAAGTACTGGACCGATTTCAAAAATTCTTTCACCATTCGAAAGCTACATTATCCACGAGTAACATAGGCTAAATTTTATTTTGGAAAAAATAGGGTTCCGTAAGATATTTGGGGTTTTCGGACACAAGGTGTAAAAAATCAACCAGAAAAGTTACTTATTTTGCGTACGCTGCCTAAACTATAAAAGATAGAACCATAAAATGTTCTAATTAATTGTAGATCTTATAAATATCTACAAAAAAGTCCGCGACACACTATACGTATCTATGTCGAGTGAGGCACAACAACAATTTTTTTATTTAGAAATCTTGATTTTTTTTGGACTACATTTAAACGCGTTTATTTTACTCATGCTATTAATCCTTATCAAAATAAATTATTTGATCACTAAGTACAGTTTATGTAGATAATATTTGGTCTTTGAATGATTAAAATTGGACGTTTGGTTTTGAAGTTATGGCAAAATTAAAATATTACAATTTCTGCTCCACGGCCCGTTGCGAAGTAGGCGTCACCAAGGCGGGGGTGTGCGTGCGGGAGGGGAAGTTAGATCTATGAGGTAGCCGCAGTATTAGTATCAGTATTGTACCCATAGATTATACAGATGTATACATTGTACCCGTGCGAAGCCGGGGCGGGTCGCTAGTCTTAAATAAATATTATACCTACGTACTTATAATATAAAAATATTAAATATATATCCGTTGTCTGGTACCCGTGATACAAGTTTTCGGATACTTACCTACGGATAAAGTTTGTTCTTTGGTACGAAAGCGCGCCAAACTCCAATACCAAAAATGTGTACGAATCAAAATACGAACCACCAAGATACAGGCTCTGCCTAGTTTGGGGTCCAATGCCTCAATCTTTCATGGATCATCATACCATATTTTAGCATAATACTATATTGAACGCCTAAATATGTAATTTATATGTATTGCATGCAAGTTATTGTAAACTGTGTTTTATCTTTGTGGACTGGTAAATAAATAAATTTGAATTTGAACTTAGTACAGGACTAGATTGACGTGGTGCGGAAGTATCCATAGATATTAAAGATATTATTATAGACATATCGGATCGGATACAGTTTTCCAGGGCGAAGGGCTGGCTGGAGCTAAGATATTGATAAAAGTTCGTTGTTTCGACGAGTTAGTGAATTACCGGAAGTGATGCTATGTCCATGGATCAGAGGTATCAGGGATTTTCGTAACTGTAACCGAAACTATCGGATATCCAAAAAAAAAAAAAAAAACTTTACGTAACCGTATCCGAACCGTAATAAAACCTTCGGATAATTTCGGATCTAGATGGAATATAAATAAAACTTGTTAAAACCAAATCACTAGCTAGCCGAATGATTATACTTGTAAAATGAAAATTAGTATTTGCATTTTTCCGTCCGATGCAAGCGACGCCAACGCACGATTCGAGACCCTGACCAGGGCCCCAATTCTCGTAGCTCGAATCTCGCTTCGATTCTCACGCTGACTCATTCACACAGGCGTCAAATCAAGCGCGCGCGAGCGGGACAGACTGACAATCGAACCGATTTTCGAGGTACGAGAATCGGGGCCCTGAGACCGAAATAGGGTTGCGGAGCCACTGCTTACTATCAATTTATATGGAGCACTAAACGCGACCGGTGAGTTTTCTGGTCACGGTCGCGGGTTGCGGTCTCGCGTAGTAGTCGCATAGTTTGGATAGCCCCGGATATATATGGGGAGCAACTGGGGGGCACTTGCCCCGGGCGGCAGTTTCATGGAGACGCCAATCGGCCAAGTCCTTGAGACAAGAATTCGAAATATCGAACAAATATCAAATATGAAGCCTTTTTTATGTTATAGGTTTTTATCAAGTAATCGAATCATAATATTATGTTTGAAAAACGAACTTTTCTATTTCCATACGCCCAGTTAGTTTTTGAACACATACTGATTTATAAACGTGATGCGTTCAAGCAGATCAAGTAAATTTCTTTTTGAAAGCATGCGTGGGGCAAGCATATCAAGTTTTTGCACCGGTTCGAAAAAGTCGTAGATTCGCCACTGAGTTTCGAAGACTACCTCATTCTTCAAAATCCTTATATCCGTAACCGAAATTATCCGAAACTGACAGATATAATAATCAGATATAATTTTATATCCGTAATTACTGTAACCGAAAGCTATATAATTTCATTCGTATATCCGTATCCAGATTCCAGATCCGAAATCTTATATCCTTAACAGCTTAACAGTTAACATCTCTGCTATGGATGTTGGTTGTCGCTTATCATCAGGCAACTGGTAATCCGTCTAATCATTTCGTTTGCCGGGCCCGTTTCATAAATAATGTAAAGTCATAGTTTTCTCCAAGTGGCCGTCGATCGATGATGAGGTAATTGAAAAGGGTGAAAGGTTACTTAAGTTCATTTCAAACCAAGTTTGTACTACAGTATGTTATAAATATGTAAAAGCAATTAAAACGTTTGCATAGGTATAATATATTCTGCCGTCCTCAAACTAAAAGGCGGCTAAATGATCAAATGAGTTTTTGAGGTAGAGCAAAAAAACACGGGATTATTTTGAAATAAGTGCTAGTTATTTTCTATAAACAATTGTTAATGTTGTCACAAGACATTCACGAAAACATTAACAATTGTTTATACAAAATCACTAGCATTAATTTCAAAATAATCCCACGTTTTTTAGCTCTACCTCTAAAACTCTTTTTGTCGTTTAGCCGCCTTTTACATAGTTTGAGGACGGCAGTATTGTTTTCGATAAATTATACGGAAAACCACAGGAAAACTAATTAAAAGAAACGTCATTATTGGCATTAAAACTCTTAAGGTCATTCTTAGTTAAACTTGAATTTTTTTATTAGTAAATAGTAATAAGTTAGGCATGTCGTCAGCGATGAATATTTAACCTTACTCCCTTGTTAATTGTGGTAGTAAACGCTAAAGTTTACGTATGTATGGATGTTTGTTACTCTTTCACGCAATAACTACAAAACGGATTTTGATGAAATTTTGTATGGTCGTATTAGCAGGCTACATTTTTATCGCAGCAAAATAGACGATTACCGCGGGGTTTCTCTTTGCGCGTACGAAGTCGCGGACATCTTGTGAAAAAATTAATTAGGAAATTACTTAAGTACGAGTAAATAATAATAAGTTTAGAGCGATTTAAGTCCCTTAAATCTGTATAGCGTATAAACTTCTGATTCGCATCTAAGTTTTTAGAACTTTGAGATCAAAGATGATTTTAACATGAGTGATATCTAAGTGACATGTCGCTTGCGAGACCGTATGTCAAAATGCATAGGACATTTTGTTTTCGATCTTCGCCTTCGAAATTATCGAAATTTGAATGTATCTTAAGGCCGTCCCCCGAGCAAAAGACCTTGAGGAGGTCAGCCTCATAACTCAGTTCAAAATTTTTCACATAACTTAGTTCAAAATTGACAAAAAAAAAATTTTAACGGCAAATATCTAGCTTATGAAATTGCCTATCTATTGGTGTGTGTCCCAAATAAAATTAACTTGTAAATACTATGGAGACGCTGAAATTATAATTGAATATTAACATTCAATTATAGATTCAGCGTTTAAAAATTTAATATTTCGGTGCGAACTCGGCAATGCGGCTGACCTCCTCAAGGTCTAAAGCTCGGGGGACGGCCTTAACTAGAGGCTCTAAATTCTAACTCCTAATTCTAATATTGTTCTCGCACTTACCCATACGATTCTATTCCACTCATAGCTACCAACTCGTCTTTGACTATGTTGTAGTAGTCGCAAGACTTTCGCACCGCATTTTCGTATTTTGCCCTCAAGTCTAGGCACTCGTCAGGAATTTTGTCTATGGATGCTCCACTGTTGAGCGCCAAATTCTCTGAAAAAGGAAACACTCATTAAAACACTTTCTGTAACAGTGTCAATTACGAGTTATGGAATCGATAATAATCGGCCCGATCGATCGATAATCGGACCGATCGACCGACCGAATCGATTGGTCAGCGGATCCGAATATGTCTTCTCACGCTAGGCCCATGAAGGGGCCTTGGGCAGGGAACCATCGCTCTACATGGGGAAACAAGTCATTGGTCAGCTAAGCTTATATAATGTCACACTTCGTTCAGAAACAAATTATCGCACCAATAGCGCTATTGAATGTAGATAAACTACTGATAAATTCAAGTGATAAAAAAAGAAGAAGTTTTAAAATCTTCACTTTATAAAAAGGTAATCAGGAAAGATAGAAACAGAAAAGTCAAAGCAGGTGAAAAGGAAAAGCTTTGAAGAAACACAGATAAGGTTCCGACTAATCCTGGAACCGATGGCCTATGTCATATTTTTGCGTAGAAAAACGTAGGTCTGAAGATCTTCCTCTAAGAGATGATGAATCAGCCCCAAGCTGACTATAATATTATTACGATCTAGTTTAGATCATGAATAATGCATAAATGAAACGTCAATATTTATAAATCATTGTTTTCGAATTAATGAAAACAATAAATTAAATCAAATCAATTCAAATCGATTGAATCAATAAACGTAATGCAGTGAAAGGTATTTCGATTTCTGAATAAATACTAGGTACCTACTGCAGAAAGCATTTCCTTCTTTACAACAATATTAGAAAGATTTAGGTACGTAAATTTAATAATAAAGAAATATTACAGATAGCTTTAAAAATCACATGAAAAAGTTTTTATCTGGTCGATAATCTGACCGATGCGCGATGCTTGGACACCTTAACGGCTTAACAGGTTTCCCAACCTTTTTTTACGGCGCATTTCTATCGATTATTTTTAATTATTTCTATACAAATATCTATTGTATGGAATAAAATACTTTTATATTGTAACTTGCCGAAAATTGTCTAATAGCGACTGACGAGGCGTTGGTTATTATCTATACTAATATTATAAAGCTGAAGAGTTTGTTTGTTTGTTTGTTTGTTTGTTTGAACGCGCTAATCTCAGGAACTACTGGTTCGAATTGAAAAATTATTTTTGTGTTGGATAGTCCATTTATCGAGGAAGGCTTTAGGCTATATAACATCATGCTAAGCTCAATACGAGCGGAGCACTAACCAAGAATGTTTCAAAATCGGGGGTTATTTTTTCCTTTTGAGAGCTTTCGCTGCATACGCTGCGGAAACGATTAAAGTTTCACTAAAATGATGTATGACAGAATTGTTCCCCTTTAAAAGTTCTAAAAAAAAGTCCGCGACAGTACATGTCTATCTTTTAAGGTTGGCTCACAATAACCTTTTTACGCTAACCAAATTTGTTTTAAAATTAAGCATTATTTGTGAGGGTGTTTTCATAAAGATTATATTAATTCTTATCCAAGTAAATACGTTATTCATTACAAGCATTTAATTTAGAAGAAATTTGCCGTTTACATCATTTGATTTCAATGAGTATTTTAGAAGATATCGCAGTAATAAAATAATGGGGCGCGCGGCGGCACAGAACACTATTATCCTAGCGGACGGGCAGTCGCGGGCAGGGAAGCGCTTCTCCTTCAACGCAAATGAAGTCGCCGGTATATTTTAGCGATATGCCAAAGTAACTGTTCCACGCGGACGAAGTCGCGGGCAAAAGCTAGTGTTTAATAAAAAAACCTATTGAATTTGTGGTGTGGAGGCGCGTCCCGCGGACTCCCGCGGGAACTCCTGCCTTAAAGACAAAATCTAATAATCTTGATCCGAATATAATATTAAAACTGAAGAAAATAACTCACCAAGTTTTCTCCTCTGTACTGTCTGTTCTTTACCGCCATCCAGAATATTCGTCACCTCTTCAATATTGAAATTGCAACTCGCGCGTTCTTTTTTCAAATCCGCATTAACGTCTTTGCATTTCGCGCGTTCCTTCTCTAATAATAATTGTTCACATATTTCTTTACTTGTTGTGTTTTCACTCATTTTGAGGACCGTTTATTTTGGAATCACCTGACCAAATGTATTAACTTTGTATGCTGAGCTACATGCATATTAAAGAGTTCAAAAGTCAATCGGGTTTGTTGTAATTTTGTCCGGATTACAATACCCTATTTCTTGCAAGCGTTATACCTAGATGGTGCTTATAACTAAATTGTTTTATGAGATTACAAATTTTAAAATAGTAATACACTTAAGCTCATTCTTTCAGGATTGAGATGTAGGTAAGTAGTGCAATGTTATTAAAAATGATTCTATAAGTACTTAACAAATATGTAGTACGGCGCTTTTCAGCAAACTTGTTGACCTACCACATAAAATAGACATTATTCTATGTCGTAGGCCATTTAGGTACTAAATCTATGGCAAATATTAAAATTTAACATCCAATTGAGAATTTAGATATTTTTTTGTGATAAATGGTAAGATCATAAGTTTTATAAGAAAACTATTTTAATTTTTCGCAATAATTCAAAAGTTATATAAAAATAAAAATATTTTTTTGAATCCAGTACCTACCGAAGCTAAGAAGACACGCCGACAGCTCTCGAACAAACGCGTGTGACGTCATAATGTTAGTTTAACTCTCGTTTAACTCCAGACCAGAGTATCGCAACTGGCGTTCTAAATTAAAAATTATAGACGTTTTCTTGACTTTTCATAATGATAACGCTAAGTATAACAATATGACGTCACAAGTCACAACTATGGTGACGTGACAAGATGGTGACCGATTGTGGCGCGTTTGAAGTCACGCGACTTTTTTTTTATTTTATTTTATAAATTTTTATTTGTTTATAATTAATTGAAGTTTTTCGCATTAAATATCAATACCTATTAAATTATTATTAATAATGTTTTAAATTGGTACATAAGAAAAATCAATACTTTTTTTTTCCCAATTCCCAATTGTCCTAGAGCAAGGCTGCTCAACCAAGGCTCAACCTTTTGAAGAGTCGGGCCAAACGGTTTCAGTCTTTAACGACAGGCCACTTTACACTTACCTACAGTTGTTTCAGTTACTCTTAGGATAAGCGCAATAAAAACTAAATTAAGTATTAAGAAAATAAAATTGAATTATTGTTTGTTAGTAACATAAGAGTATCTTATTCTAAAATCTAAATAAAGAAAATATGTACGTAAATTTTTAAAATTTTACCGCTGCGTTTGTGGCGCAAACGTGGACAGCCTCGGACACCAGTCTGTCCTGTCAGCGAAGCGCCGGCTGCATCTCCCGACATCACTGCCTGAACGATCTCATCCGTCGGACTCTTGTCACCGCCGCACTGTGTATTTTTTGTCCAAAAAATTGGCCATGCCTTTTTTTTTGGTAATCTCATACAGAAATGTTATGTAAATAATTTATTAGTATTTACATGCGTTAATATCTTATTATGAACAATAAAAAAACACTTTTTTTTTTTTTTTCAATAAAATTAAAAATTGCCATAACTTTTTAAATATTTACTTAATTGTCTTCTTGATTATTCTGATCGACAATAATCAAAAAACACACAATTTAACCTGATTTACATATTTCTTAAATAAGTTTTTAAAGATTTATTTACGATTTATGTTTTTTTTTCTTTAATTTTTTATGAACGTATTTCTAAATATTTGGATTTTATTTTTATACAGAATTGTTACTTAAATGTACTAGAATTTGTGTAAAAAAAATTAGGTCCAAATAATAAAGGGCACTGAAGTTAGAGGCTTCTAAAGTTTTCTATGGTAACTATGGTATTAGGGTTGTCAATATTTCTATACCAAATTTTTTTATTCATTTGAACTTTGTTTTTTTTTATTCCTGACTAATACTTAAACAGAAGGTTAGAGAAACTGCATTGAGTCACTAAAGTGACTCGATAAATCGAGAAAATATTTTATTAATGCCGTGAAATATTTTTGAGCAGAAACAAAAAAACGATTACTTTTTATTGGTGTTTTCATATTAATTTGACATGTCAATCCTACAATACTGACTTGGAATTTTTTTAACAAATTAATACTTTTCTAATGTACACATGGTGACACATTTAAAATCTTTCTATCATTATAATCATTTAAAATCCCGTCCGTCTGTTTGTTTTGCTTTTGACTAAATTTTGAAATGGTTGCATGTATTTTTAACCGTGACTTTCACTGGCAGACCGAATTATCAGCATATTTGTTGTAAAAATATTAGGTATTTACAACGCTGGATAATAATTTGTATACAAAATATTAAAAATTATCAGACTTACATTGAATTTAAAATAAATCTTTAGTATTAAAAAAAGGGATATAATTAATCGAGCGAACAAAAAATAAGTTGGCGGCTGCACGTGAGCATACTCTATTACTGAATTTGGCAGCAAATTAATATGTTGGCGACTAAATTACTAAACTGGCGAAATCACTCAGGTGACAAAAAATTCAAAAGTCGGCAGATAAAAAGAGGCGAAATTTAACCAAATTAGCACCGACATTTATAAGTTGGTGACTTAATTTCCGAGTTGGTGACCATTATACCATATAAGCAGCTATAAAACCAGATTTGGTCGATAAATTAATGGCTGCTAAAAATCCAATTTGCAGGCTACGGAAAATCCTATTTTTGGATACTGTTGGAGTATGTTTTTCCTTTGCATGGGTGTCATTTTCTAGGTGTCTGGGGGTGCAAAATAATATGAAAATAAAATCTGTTTTGTAATTCCACAATGGCGTACATTTTTGTTATTAAAATTAATAAGGTTCCGATTACAAAATTGTCTTCCAATTTCATTTTCCAAAATGCAGAATATTCAATCTTCGTAAAATGAATATAAATACTAAATTAAAAGATCTTGGGGATGCTGATTAGGATTGATGATTATTATTACAGTATGTTATGTAGTTCAAGGTACCAGCTATGTATGGAAATTTTTCAAAATTCAGGATTCATGAATTTTTCTGCTATTCATGAAGAAAATATGCAATTTCCAGGTTTATTAGGGGGAGGAAATGTTCATTATTTTTCCAGTAGGATGCACCGTTTCTGAGATAGAAGCGATTATAGAAAAAAATGGCAATGCTGTACTGAGATACGAGGGATGTATAAATCTATAGAAATGTTGGAAAATTCAGGATTTTCGAATTTTTTTTTCTCCCATCATAAAGAAAATATGTTACGGAATTTCTGAGGGGACGAAATTTTCATAATTTTTTCAATAGGATGCACCGTTTCCGAGATAGAATTAATTTTATAAAAAAACGTAAATGCTGTACATTGAGATACGAGAGATGTATAAATCTATATAGAAATGTTGAAAAATTCCGGATTTTCGAAATTTTTTTTCTCCCATGATGAGGGAAATATGATGTTGCGGGATCCCTAAGGGGGACCAAATTTTCATTATTTTTTCAATAGGATGCACCGTTTCCGAGATAGAATCAATTTTATAAAAAAAATGTAAATGCTGTACATTTGAGATACGAGAGATGGAAGGAGGGTCGGCTCGTCCTGCTACCTAAGGGCGGGCGATCACCGGACTGTGCGTCGGCGGTGCGGCCGATCGTACTGCTGAACGAGACGGGCAAGGCGTTTGAGCGTGTCTTGGCCTCCCGTCTTGTTCGGCATCTGGAGGAGGGCCGGGGACCAAGATTGTCAGACGCGCAGTTCGGTTTCCGGCCCGGTCGGTCGACCATCGACGCAGTGAGGCGCCTAAGGTCGGTGACGGATCAAGCGGAACGCGGGAGGGAGGTGGTGGTGGCGGTGTCTTTGGACATCGCCAATGCCTTCAACAGCCTTCCCCACAGCGTAATACGCGAGGCACTGAATTATTTCGAGGTGCCTCCGTATCTCGGGAGGCTGTTGGACGCGTATCTCTCCGATAGGGAGATCGTGTTCGAGGATCGGTCGGGGTCTTTAGAGAGGCGGAAGGTCGAGTGCGGCGTCCCCCAGGGTTCGGTTCTGGGTCCGAACCTCTGGGACGCCGGCTACGACTGGGTCCTGCGGAGCGGCATCCTCCCCGGAACAGATGTCATCTGCTATGCAGATGACACTTACGTCACGTTCCGGGGGAGGACGTATCAGGAGGCCGCGCGGCTGGCTGAGGAGGGGGCAGCCCTAGTAGTCAGCCGCATAGAGCGATTGGGGCTTCGGGTACGTTTAGACAAGACCGAAGCCCTGCTATTCCGCGGACCTGGGAGGAAAGGACCCCCACCGGGTGCACGACTCCTTATCGGAGAGACGGAGGTCAGGGTGAGTGTCTTACCCTTAAGTGTCTCGGACTCACCCTGGACGGGAGGTGGACCTTCGGCCCCCATTTTCAACAACTGGGGCCGAAGGTCGTGAGGGTGGCGTCAGCGCTGGGCCGACTCCTTCCGAATATAGGAGGGCCCAGCGAGGCCTGCAGGCGGCTATACTCCGGAGTCTGTCGGAGTGTAGCTCTGTACGGTGCCCCCATCTGGGCGGATACCCTCACTGCTCGCAATAAGGCCCAGCTGCGAAGAGCGCAGCGGGTCATAGCAGTGAGGGTAATCAGGGGCTACCGTACAGTCTCCTGGGTGGCAGCTACTGCCCTGGCGGGGGAACCGCCGTGGGAGCTCACGGCAAGGGTCCTTGCCGAGACGAACCTCCTCATGTCAGAGAGGAGGTCACATGGCGAGGTCCCTTCGTGGGAGGAGCTAAGGCGGTTCCAAATGCTGGGAGAGCAGTGGTTGCTACGAAGGTGGGGTGAGGTCCTGGAGCAGTCGCCGTACGGCCAACATACGGCCGCGGCACTGCGTCCAGTCCTTGCGGCGTGGATGCGCCGCAAGCGGAAACCCCTCACCTTCCGCCTTACACAGGTGCTCACCGGGCATGGCTGCTTCGGTGCGTACCTGTGTAAGGTAGCCAGGAGGGAGCCAACGCCAGCCTGCCACCAATGTGGCGCTGCGGAGGACACGGCCCAGCACACCTTAGAGGTGTGCGACAGATGGGCCGTGCAGCGCCACGATCTCGTGGCAGTGCTTGGGCGGGACCTCTCGCTCTCGAGTGTGGTGCGCTGCATGCTCGAGGAGAGCGATGAGGCCTGGCAGGCGGCGGTCTCTTTCTGCGAAGCCGTCATTTCGCAGAAAGAGGCCGCGGAGCGGGACAGAGAGAACGATCCATCCTCTGCTCCGCTCCGCCGGCGTAGGACGGGAGCGAGGAGGCGTCGATATGCGAACCTCCTCCAATAGTCTCCTGTCCAACCGGGGCTCGGGAGAGGATGGGAACCTCCCCGGCTTGGCTAGTCCCGGCGTCGAGGGGGACACTCCAGGTTGTCGGAGTGGCCCCTAATTGTGGTGGAAGTCCGGTCCCTATAGAGGTAGACCGGCCGGTCGCGGGGGGTGTCCTGTGTTAGACAGATCCGGGACACTTCCCAATATAGCGGCTGATGGCAATCCGCAGGTTCAGTTTTAGTGGGTAAACCGGCGAGTCGCGTCGGGAGTCCCACATATCCTCGGGATACCCCTCCCGGGGAAGGCGTAACGTCCTTTCCCATGCGATATCAAAAAAAAAAAAAAAAAAAAAAAAAAAAAAAAAAAAAAAAAAAAAAAAAAGATACGAGAGATGTATAAATCTATAGAAATGTTGGAAAATTCCGGATTTTCGAAAAATTTTTTCTTCCATCATGAGGAAAATATGATGTTGCGGGGCTCCTAAGGGGGACGAAATTTTCATTATTTTTTCAATAGGATGCACCGTTTCCGAGATAGAATCAATTTTATAAAAAAACGTAAATGCTGTACATTTAGATACGAGACATGTATAAATCTATATAGAAATGTTGGAAAATTCCGGATTTTCGAATTTTTTTTTCCCCATCATGAGGGAAATATGATGTTGCGGAGTTCCTAAGGGGGACGAAATTTTCATTATTTTTTCAATAGGATGCACCGTTTCCGAGATAGAATCAATTTTATAAAAAAAAATGTAAATGCTGCACATTGAGATATTAGGAATGTATAAAGCTATAGAAATGTTGGAAAATTCCATATTTTCAAATTTCTTTTTCTCCCATCATAAAGAAAATATGAGGTTGCGGGGTTACTAAGGAAATTTAAAATGGATGAATTTTTTGTTATCAGCACCCCCAGAAACCAATAAAAGGGCACCCATATTATTTTTATAAAATTAAGTATGTCCGCCATATTGGAATTTCAAAACGAATGTCATTTTCGTAATCCAGCACTCCCAAAAACCTTATAAACGACACCCATATCAATTTTACGAAAAATAAATATCAGCCATTTTTAAATTTCAAAATTAATCTACACAATATCTACATCCCCCTAAAACCGAGAAAAATTAAAAATTGGATATTTTGTATGCTCCTTTATGTTTTTTTTTATGTATCCTCGTTTTGCTGCTTGTATGTTTTTGAGTTACCTACATCAGGGAAAATATATGCGCCTATTTTTAAATTAAATGTGCACTCACAAATTGTCGCCAAAATTCAGTGGTATTATTTAGTCACCAGATTTGTAATTTTTTTGTTCCTTACATTCTTTCGCCAACTTGGTAATTTAGTATTCAATATTCGGTATTTTCACATCCAAAATTTAATTGTTTTGTCGCAAGTAAATACATGCCTAAAAAATAAGTGTCTGTTTCTGATACCAAAACGATCAAATTAAGAAGGTGCAGAGAAATTGAATGTCACGCGAGCGAAGCCGCGCGCAACTGCTAGGTAATTGAATAAAACTTTGTTTTCACTTGAAATTCCTGAAATATTATTCTACCAAACACACAGTGTTTCGACTAGTACATGCGAACAAGTCAATATATTTTTTACTTATTTATATTATTTATGTATATTCAAGGCATGTTAGATTTTTTATGCTGAAATAAATCTGAAAACTTAAATATTTAGACCGATACTTCTTACAAATATGGAACACGGCGGAGGTACATCATATAATATGCAGTATAATAAACATAAATAACCAAAAACAGAAAGGTTCAAACCAAATAGTGACCTTGAGCTTCTCAGTATCTCACTGACTTCAATATAAGAGTGCAACAGCAGTGAAGCAAAAGGGAGCAAAGGTATAACGCGAAGAAAATGTAAACTATGGATAACATAATGAATTTCCACGCGGGCGGAGTCGCGGGCAGCAGCTAGTAAGTAAAAAAGACTATTACTATTAATTGTTTTGTTGAAGTTACGAACTTCATTAGAAAAATGAGCATATAAAAACCTACTTCAAATATTCAACTATGCGGTGACAACCCTATCCAAAATAATATAAAATTGAATAACTCCGATGCCCCGCCTCATTTGGATCCCATTTTTTTTGGGTTATAAGTATCAATAAAAAGAATATTTCAGTCTTAGTTTCAAATCCAAATATGAAACGGCATGGCGTTAAAAAAATTAAAACATAAATTTACAAAATCAGTCATAAATACGTTATCTTGAACAAATAAAGCCTGGATGTTTTTCGCTATCGTAGGGCTTTTAAGACACTATTTAGACCAATTAATAAAATCTTAAAAGAATATCAAACTTTTGAACTATAACTGTTTCTATGTTTTTTCTGGAAACCATAGAATTTTTTTTCAAGTACTAATTTGCATTCTTCTATATGAAATGGGCAGTCGGGTGTTCTCGTCCTGCATTTATAATCACAAATCCTATAAAATTAAGTAATAAAAACGGCATGGCCAATTTTTTGGACAAAAAATACACTGTGCGCCGGAGTGCCAGCTGTGCTGGGACCCTCTGGTTTGGTGCGCGACGATGGCAAGAGACCAGACGGTATGACCCTGGTCCCTTGGAGAGTGGGACGGGCTCTTGTATAGGACCCTACTTGCGTCGATACACTTGCTCCGTCCCATGTCCAGGGCACCTCGAGCACTGCAGGTGCGGCCGCCAATCAGGCGGAGAACCTCAAGCGGCGCAAATATGAGAACCTTAGTGGGGATCTCATATTTGAACCGTTTGGGGTCCTTGGAACCCTAGGTTCATGGGGTCCGGGTGCGCACAAACTTTTCAGAGAGAATTCCAAAAAACTAATTGAGGCCACCCGATACCCCAGAGCCGGCACATATTTGGCCCAAAGAGTGAGTATGGCAATCCAGCGGGGAAACTCTTTGAGCCTTCTAGGTACTCTGCCTGGTGGGGACGACCCGGGAGATTTCTTTTTATTGTAGCTTTATAAGTTTTTTTACTTTTAATTATCTTTTTAGTACGTACCTTTATAGTTTTTATTTTTTTTAATTAGTTAACTATAGATATTATACTTTAATTGTTATTTATTGATTTAAAAAAAAGAAAATTGAAGAAAGAAAGAAAGAAAAATTGAAGTTAAATGTAGGGTAAATTGTTTATACAATCAATGTGATTTCTGCCATTGTTTGTCTTTTAATAATTATGTTTGGCGGCAAATCCACCAACGTATTTTTAAACCATACTTGCGCGGGCACCTAAAATTCTTTCCTGGCTTGGGGTTGAGCAGCCTTGTCCTAGAGCAACAAGAAGCAGTGAAACTTTTGAAATGGCAGATCAAAATTTAACAAAGTATTTTACGGCATTAAATACTAATAAAACCTAACCAAGAGCATATCAGGACATGTCTAAGGAGGGTTCCGTAACTATAAACGCGTAATATGCTTTTTTTTTAATTACTCCAAAAGTTACTGTCCGATTTGGTTCACAATAATTTTCCTAAAGAGTTTTTAGCATGATCTATCAGCATGGAAATTTGCAAGTTTCTATCTCCTATAGTATAAAAATGCTAGGGGGGGACCAACTTACAAACTACTTTGGAGGCCGATTAACTCGAAAATGGTCAACTTTATAAAAAAGTAACGTATGAAACCTTGCCTTTATTTTAAAAGACCTATTCTACGATACCCCACACGATGGGGTAGAGTGAAAAAATATTTTTCATCCCTAAAATATAAAATTATTATTTTTTTATGATTCTTCAAATTCTTCAAATTCTTTATTAAACACACATTATAACATACAATAGAATAAACAAGTAATATACATCACATCAATCTAATCCCATGCTAAGTTAAGACTTGTGTTATGGCAATCAGACAATGGATACACATTTAACAATTTTATACTATGGTATATTATTACACACACTCACACAGACACACACTACACAAACACACTAAAATAGTTTATCACGTAGTTATTGTCTTTTTCGGCGACGTGATGCGCGCTTCGTTGGGGAGTCTCCCCCGGAATCTTCGGTAAACTACACCCGACGGCCAGAACGCCTCCACCTCCAGGGTAGACAAAAGTGTAGTCGGCACTCTTACCACAAAGGAACTGAAGTTCACTTTGTGGCGAGACTGCAGACGCTCAACCCTTAAGGTGTAGGTGGTCTTCTGACGGATGTAGCTCACGACGTCTTCCACCTCCATGGACCAGTGCAGGCGGGACACGTACAGCTGCGTTGCGGGTACCTCACACCGTAAGCGCAGCTCGGGTACGTAGGGTGCGGTGCCGCGATGGTTGCGGACGGCAGGCTTCCTCTTCTTTCTTCTCTCCACCAGAGTGAAGCCCTCCTCATCGCACCTCCTGCTCTTGTCCTCGGCCGGTTGAAGAGATTCAGCCTTGCGGCTCTCCTTGGCCTTGGGGCTCTTCTCAGCCTTGGGGCTCTCCATCTCCCCCTTTGATTTCCGCGGGGGTGCGGGGTAAGCAGCTACACTGGCATACTTTTTCTGCTGAGTCGATGGATTCTTCAGCTTCGGCTCGATCGCTAGCGACGAGGCTTCGGCGGTTGTTGACCCGTCCAATTCCGCTGACATGGCCAACGACGAGTCAATCTGCGCCCCGCGACGCGTGTTTACGTAGGCAAACGGATGATCGGGTGACCTACTTAGAGAATTATTACTTTTTATTTGCAATAATTCACTTCGCAAATCACAGATGGTATTTTCGGATGCATCCAGTCTACCTCGCATCTCGTCCAGCTCTGCCTTCATGGTGTTAAACTTTCTCAGCAGGCTGGAGACGTCGACGTGATCCAAGGTAACCACCGGCAGCTTGTGGAGATTCTTAGCCACAAAGGCCGGTACGGCCACGGGATCCGTCTGCTTCAACAGGGTGATGATGTCCTGTAAGCTACGTTCGCCCCCATCTCTTCTTCTTGATGGTAACATCTGCGCGGTCTTGCCGAGCGCTTCATAGAGCATCAGCTTGGCCTTGCAAATCTCCTCGTTGGTGTAGGTGGACTTGCAGAGCTGCATGATGCCGTCCTCGTCCATGGTGTTGATGACGTGTTGGATAAACGCCAGCAACTCGTTCGCAATGAGCGCCATGGTGACGTAGCGGCAGTGAGCCGCGACTCACGAAATATTAAATATTATTTAATATTTGCAACATGTGCCGATTCGCGGAGCGCGACCGCTTGCTAGCGCTCTACGCACTACAACTACAACATCTCGAAACTGTGAACTAAACACAATCTATAACTGCACCAAATGTCATCAATTTATATTAATAATTACAGGAGCTAGAGGAGCGGACAGACAGACAGACGGACAGAGCGAAACTATAAGAGTTCCTTAAGTATTACGGAACCCTAAAAATGGTGTTTGTATGGTAGGACTATATTGTCCGCAATTCGAAAGGCAGTAAAAAAAGAGCGTTTAAAATAGAACTCAGGACTAATGAAATAGAATTGAAAATCAAACACATGAGTTTCGAGTTGACTGATTTCATATTTACATTTAACTTGACACTCGTGTGTTCTATTTTCAGCTCTATAGTTTATGCGGCTAGCGCAGAGTTCTATTTTCATCTTATTCAGATGTGTGTGTGAGTGATCTGAATTTTCCCCGGTCTTACGGACTCCGGACGATACAGTCCCGGACTTAAAGGGCATTGGTCCATTGATATTCCCACAAATCATTCCAACCACTACACCTCCTGTGACTGTATAGCCAGAGAGCTTAGTCAACTTCTTTAATTAAAATCACGAAGCTAAAATCAAAATTGTATGGAATTTACACACATTTGGTCGCTAAACCGCGAGGTTACTCCCCCATACATTTTATTTATGAACTTCGTAATACAAGTCGATGCTTATGTCAAATTTTTGTTTTCTAACTTCGTCGTAGTAATAAGCGATGACAACTTGGCTTATGATCGATAACAGGAATCGCTAACATCTATAACCTCAGGGTTGTCCAAAGGAATTTGCGAAATCTGTCTTAGTCCTTAGAACCCAAAATTATTCAGAAGAACATAATAATAGGAAATATTACGCGCCCTTCCACACGCGCCGCAGTTTTGGAGCACCGCCGATTTTTGTATGGATTGACGCTGCGTTTACCGCCGGCGCAGCGGCAAAAAATTTCATACAAATCCCAGTGCGGCGCCGCGGATGCTGCAGCGTGTGTGTAAGCGTACTAAGAAAACGATTACATAAAAATATATAATTTATTGTTTACTAATAAATACATCACAGTTTCCCCCTCAGGAACGGCTTGAGATACTTCTCGAATGTGTAGTTCACGGGCTCCTGGTTGAGCGGGCTCTTCATAGCCTCCTCCATCAGTCGCTCGTACACTCTGCCGTCTGAGGCACCCAGGGTGGAGCAGAGAATCTGGTGAAGAAAAGTAACGTATGTCTAATATACAATCGCGCTAATTTCAGGAACTACTGATTTCATTTAAAAGTTATTTCCCTGTTTTTAAGATAGCCATTCAAAAACAAACTTTATTCAGTACACAAGAGGAAACACATTTCATTGCAAGAGGTCAAATTTCAAGCTGCATCTGGCTGCATCACGCTGTGCCGCTCTTGCAATGAACCTGCCTTTTTGTGTAGTGAATACATGAACGTAAAAAAAGGCGGACACCGCTTCAGTATTATAAAGAGTGAAGCAATCAAAGTAAGACGGCCGTATCGTAGCGACACGTGCTGCACGGCGCACGCACACATTTACAGCAAAGTAAGACGATCGGCCGCCAGTAGGTACGAAAAGGGCAATTATCCGTAAATCTCACACAAACGTAAGTCGCCGCCATTGTTGAGCTTCACTCAATACTTTCCTCACCTTCCGTCCGCCTTTTTTTTACGTCCATGAGTGAATAAATTCTATTTTGAATCACTATCCTGAAATGCCGCACCGCTTCCCGTCTCAGAGTGAACTGATGTTTATAGTCCAATTTAAGAAAGTATTTAGGCTATATAACATTGCACTACGACTATTTTATCTGTAAGGCCGCTGCCTCGTAGATATATCATCAAATTGGACCACAAGCAAAGAATATATTTTACTATGCCACTAGCTATTGCTCGCCGCTGTCTTCGAAAAGCCTGTGGTCCAATTAAATGAGTGATGTTGCGATGACTTAAATACATTTTATCAATTGTAGCAATTTGTAGTGTACTATTAGTTAGTAGTAGTACACTAGGTCATAAAAAATATGAATTTACTACAGTCTAGAATGTTTTCTTTTCCATTTGTCAATCTTCTTACAGTCATCTCCAATATCCACGGTGAACTATGAACATTAACTCACTCTATCGTCTATGTCGAAGGCATCGACCAGCCCCACGGCGTTGGGCCTCAGCTGCTCCAGCAGGTCCTCGTACCACGAGCGCAGGTGCTGGATATCGGCGCCGCTTATACAGGTCACCTAGGTACAGTGCAGGGTTGAATATTACAAATATTATGTAGTTATACGTGAAGAAAACATTTTGAGTACGAGTGCGGACTGAGGAGTGTGAAATTTGGCACAGTTAAAGTTTATGTGGAGGAAGGTGCGCCGAAAAATAATATTTTTTAAATAATTCTTAGAAATACATAAAATTAATAAAAATACAGTTACACATAGGTACTACCTTACTCACACTAATATGCATTTGTATAGCAGCAGTACCTTTGACATAATTGTTAATCTTTCTTTCACATTGCCTAAATAAAATTTACAATTTTATGTAAATTATAAAATATTTTTATTGCGTATCAAAGAGGCAAAAGAACAAGAAATATACTTAATAATTAAAACATAAATTATGGTTAAATTTCAACCATAACCCGACCTCTAGTTTATCTTTAATAGCTAAATAATTAACTTGCAGACTATAGACGTATCACTAGTAAAAATCACTTAAATAAGGAGAGGTACTAAGACATAGGAAGGACATAGGAAGCCTTACACACTAGCACGGATTCGCCTATATTATGAGCAATGTAGGCACTGTGAATGACCACAACACCTAATTGATTTGTGACGTCATTATTTTACAGTCTATTGATATCGATAGGGCTTTATATTCGGATTTCTGAACGCAGAAACCACGCAAACGTTATCCACCAGCCAAACAGGTATTACGCCCTTAAATATTACACAATGAAGACAACGATACTAATTTGTTTCTGACGCGCTGTAGCACTCCTGTTGGCCTAGTATCTTTGTTAAATCTTTAATTCATATCTACAGTCCGTTCAGAGTTATTTGAAGATTCATTCATTCTAATTTAAGAGCTTCGCTCTTGTCGGTGGAGCTTTCTCCATTCCTCTCTGCACTCCGCCCTTCTCTTGACCTCCTGATACGAGATACGACACGACCATTACTTTCTTCTTCACCTGGTCTATGAAAGTTCTTCTCGGCCTTCCACGTTTTCTTCTACCTTCTACCTTCCCTTCCATTATTCCTCTAATAAAGTTGTCGTGCCGTATCAAGTGTCCTAACCAAAATCCTAACATCTTTCCTCTTGTGTTCTCAATGGTCTTTAATATCTCTCTCTTCTCATTAACTAATTCCAAAACTTATTCATTACTTTTCTTTTCAGTCCAACTTATTCTCTCCATTCTTCACGAACACCACATCTCGAATGCTACCTATATTATAAAAATCTATGGGATTTGACATAAGGCATCGTAAGCGACATGTCACTTATCAATGACTTATGTCAAATCCCATACATTTTTGATTTCGAGCTTCACCGTCAAAATTATCGAATGCATCTTGACTAAAGGCCCTTTATGTCGACGACATAAGGATCCCTCTCGAACACACTCCGATGTAAAATAGCTCTGAACGAACTATATATGCTGAGTGCATCTAATATCTATAGTTCGTTAACTTGGCTTTCGCTTATAAGTAGACTACACAATACATATTATGAGCAGTGGGCCTAACAGCCAACAGGAACATTTGACAGCGCCGTAAACGTAAATACAAACTTCATTCGATAACGTAACGTATACGCCGATGTCTAGTTTCCCTGGTAGGCCCGTGTCGGTATGCAGACTTCATATTTTGACTCAACCCCTACCGTTAACACTTCGTACTAACAACGAAAACGACCGACAGAGAGAAGGACTACCAAAAGAAGCATTTATATACAAGCAACTCCCTCAGACACCATGATACCTGCAGCAGATCTCCCAGCCTCTCCAAGGTCCAGTACACCGCATATATATCCGCCAGCTGCCGCATCACTTTGCTCAGTTCAGAAGACAGAGTCGCGCGGCGAACCTCCGCGTCGAATGACGTTATGATGAACAGGCGGGCGTGAGCCTGGAATAATATAACACTCGCTATCACCTTAGTGATGCGACTCGAAAAGGATTTTACTCGAGTCACTCGAACAACTTCCTTCTTTCTCTTTACTTCCTTCCTCACTCATAATCATAACTCAAACTTGAGTTTTCAAGTCACTCGAGTTGCAAGTTTGCAAGTTTTTTATTTCTTTATCGAACATTCAAATAAGGGGTCGTCCATTAATCACGTGATGTTTTTAACAACTTTTTAGACCCCTCCCCTCCCCCTGGTGATACGTGGTGAGGTTTTATACTACCCCCTCTCCCCCACCTAACATCACGTGTATTTTTTTTTACATAGTAAGCAGGTCATGCTTGAAGAAAAACTTTAACTTAAAAAACAATTTAATCGAATAATTTAAGCAATTAAAAACTATACGAGTCATTTGTCTTGTAAGTATTTAAACAACACTACGAATCTACAACCAATAATAATTTCGGTATGCGTAGACTAGATTCGAAAATTAATACACGTGATGTCTCCTTATACCCCCTCCTCCCCTTGGTGATACTTGGTGATTTTTTTTTCGGACCCCCCCCCTCCCCCTTTAGGCATCACGTGATTAATGGACGACCCCTAAGGGCTAACTTTAGCGACAACAGAATCAGTACGATGCGACGAGTTGACTTGATTCAAATAAGAGCTAACTTTAGCGACAACACGATTCGCCGAGCTGACTCAGTAACTCGAGTGCATTAGAGCTAGAGTAAGATTTTTTTTTTCAATCGAATACAAGTTTGACAAGTTCACTCGAGTGACTCGAGTAAAAACAGGGCTCGAGTCGCATCACTAGATCACCTATGTTATGGTTTTGTCAACAACGGCTGCTGACATCCCCATTTTCTATCACATAATCCATTATCGCCATAAATCATTTTTGACGGCCTCTGTGGCTTTGACCTCCGGCTTGAGCGACGAGCTTACCACTGAGCCACAGAGGACGTCAAAATAGATGTATTAAATCAAGGCTGCTCAACCCCAGGCCAGGAAAGAATTTTAAGTGGCCCGCGAAAGGATGGTTTAAAAATACGTTGGTGGATTTGTCGCCAAACATAAGTAAATTATTCAAAGACAAACTATGGCAGAAATCACATAAATTGTATAAAAAAGTTACCCTAGATTTAAATTCAAATTTGTTTCTTTATTTAGATTTTAGAATAAGTTACTCTATGTTCCTAATAAACAATAATTCAATAGGGATGTTGCCTTCTGTGGAATATCACAGTTTTACAAATTAAATTTTATAATTGTTGATTAAAGATACATAAATCTGAAAGAAATAGGTATTTAGAGTGACGCGATTAAAAAATATAAGCAAATAAATAATATTGTCCATCCCTTTCTCGCAAAACGATTCGTGACGTCACAGCCTGCTACCGCCATACATTTTGTGATGACAAATGTATGGCGGTAGTAGGTTGTGACGTCACAGGCCGATATATCGCTCTCTTTCATATTGTAAATTTCAATGGTTTGTATCTACGTTATTTTTTCAGATATACAAAAATGGGTTCTGGATTGTTTATTAACATGTTGACTAACATCGAATAGACGAAAAAAATTTTTTTCGGCAACATGCCTATTGAGTTTTTATTGCGCTTGTCCTGAGAGTAACTGAAACAGGAAATGTAAGTGGCCCATCGTTAACGACTGAAATCACCGTTTGGCCTCTTCAAAAGATGATTTAGTAGATAGATGTACCTCAGCCGCCGCCACCAGCTGCACGGAGGTGGTGTTCCACGCGTCCTCGAATGACGCGCCAGACTCTACCTTCCTTTGTATGGCGTCAACACACTGCTTTATTTTGCTGTAAAAAAAGTATTACCAATCCATAGCCGAACACATCCTTCGTGGTTAATGAAATAGGTTTAGCCGCACGTTATGATTAGTAAGAAATTGAAATTGTTGCATATTTTAGTTTTAGTGACTATACTATCTCATAATATATTTTATGTAATAAAATTAAAATATAGGTAAGCGTAAGATGAAATATTATTTTTGTACTCAATAACCATGGACGTAAAAAAAGGCGGACGGAAGGAGAGCTAAGCATTGAGTAAGACGTTTCTGTGAGATTTACGGATAATTGCCATTGGCGTACTGGCGTCTGGCAGCCGATCGTCTTACTTTGCTGTGAATGTGTGCGTGCGGCACGTGTACGATACGATACGGCCGTCTTACTTTGATTGCTTCACTATTCATATTACTGAAGCGGTGTCCGCCTTTTTTTACGTTCATATTTTATAAACAACTTTAGATTCGCACAGATTAAAAATCGTATTTTAGTTAAGTATTTGCGATTTTTATATTTTTTTACGTTTCACTATAATATAATTATAAATAGAGAAGAAATATGCGATTAGGCTTTAATTATGCTAGCGACCTTCAAAAACTGGTATTTTCTGACGTATTTGTTTGAAAATTGGCCACTAAATTAACTAAATAAACCATTATTTTTTTCATAGTCGTATAATTTATAATGTTACTTATTATAAATGATACAAGAAATGATAACAACTAGTGGTAATTAGTATGTTACCATTACCATTTATAGTATGTAAAATTTAAAAGAACAATACCTCATAGTAACAACTTGGAATCCTTTAATAATATACTCCACAGTGTTCTCCCATTTCTTGTCCAGGGTGTGATTTCTGGCGTCCCTTAGATATTGTATAGTGGGCGTCAAATCTCCGTTATCTATTTGCTGCCAGGCTTTCGCTAAAAACCTGAAAGAAACCTTAGTTTTACTATACTATAATTAGGGGCCGTCCACAAATTACATCATGCAAAATTTCGACTTTTTTAAGTACTAGGGATACTTGTACTTAACATGTAATAGTACAAGTACTGTCACGTTTAGTTTGACCACCCCCGCCCCCTTGCGCTGTGATATGTGGACGGATCCTTGTGGCCTTAAAATGAGTGTTTGTAGACGCACTTTCTAATAATATAACGCTGATCATGTAATTTGAGTCAGTCGCAATCAGTGGAACAGACCATCCATAGAATAAATCATATTCTTTTTTATAGACTTTCCTATCTTTAATTAAAGCAACCATTTCTAGGAAAGTCTCTTTCTCGCTCTTTCTGTTTGTGTCTCCTCCAAAGTCGTGTTCTCCTCCTCGTATATGGCGGCGGCGGCGACGTACGCCTCAGTGTAGGGTAAGGTCGAGGACAACATGCAGCCGTGCCCGCCGTAGCTCAGCTTGTGTCTATTATCTTTCTCTCCCTCTCTCCTCCAGAACTTACCTCGCGGTCTGCAGGAACAGCACGGTGTTTTCCCCCTCGTATATGGCGGTGGCGGCGACGTACGCCTCAGTGTAGGGTAAGGTCGAGGACAACATGCAGCCGTGCCCGCCGTAGCTCAGCTTGTGTCTATTATCTTTCTCTCCCTCTCTCCTCCAGAACTTACCTCGCGGTCTGCAGGAACAGCACGGTGTTTTCCCCCTCGTATATGGCGGTGGCGGCGACGTACGCCTCCGTGTAGGGTAAGGTCGAGGACAACATGCTGCCGTGCCCGCCGCAGCTCAGCTTGTCTCTACATATCTGTCTCTCTCTCATCCAGATCTTACCTCGCGGTCTGCAGGAACAGCACGGTGTTCTGCCCCTCGTATATGGCGGCGGCGGCGACGTACGCCTCAGTGTAGGGTAAGGTCGAGGACAACATGCTGCCGGCCGCAGCTCAGCTTGTCTCTACATATCTGTCTCTCTCTCATCCAGATCTTACCTCGCGGTCTGCAGGAACAGCACGGTGTTCTCCCCTTCGTATATGGCGGCGGCGGCGACGTACGCCTCAGTGTAGGGTAAGGTCGAGGACAACATGCAGCAGTGCCCACCGTAGCTCAGCTTGTCTCTATTATCTTTCTCTCTCTCTCCTCCAGAACTTACCTCGCGGTCTGCAGGAACAGCACGGTGTTCTCCCTCTCGTATATGGCGGCGGCGGCGGCGACGTACGCCTCAGTGTAGGGTAAGGTCGAGGACAACATGCAGCCGTGCCCGCCGCAGCGCAGCTTGTCTCTATTATCTTTCTCTCTCTCTCTCCTCCAGAAGTTACCTCGCGGTCTGCAGGAACAACACGGTGTTCTCCCCCTCGTATATGGCAGCGGCGGCGGCGACGTACGCCTCAGTATAGGGTAAGGTCGAGGAAAGCATGCAGCCGTGCCCGCCGCAGCGCAGCTTGTCTCTATTATCTTTCTCTCTCTCTCCTCCAGAAGTTACCTCGCGGTCTGCAGGAACAGCACGGTGTTTTCCCCCTCGTATATGGCGGCGGCGGCGACGTACGCCTCAGTGTAGGGTAAGGTCGAGGACAACATGCTGCCGTGCCCGCCGCAGCTCAACTTGCACGTGGAGATGAGGCGGGTTGCGTCAGACGTGGCGACGGCTTTGAGGCAGCAGGCTTGAGCGTGGATCTGTCGGAATGTGGGTTAAAGTATTATGCCATCTCTTTAATATACAAAGAACGTAAGTGAAGTATGAGCATTGAGCATGAGCCGACGCAGCGTACGACCACAGTATGTGGTACGACAGCGCAAGGGTGTGCATACGTAGCGATATTTAAAGGAGATGTTGATCATGTTATTTCAAAGTAAATTACGAAATATTTATGCATGCATACTATTATATTGTGGCCTGATGTTAGGTAAAGTACATCATTCCAAAAAACAGCCTGTACATTAAAATAATCTGGAGGGCTAGACAAGATGCATTAAATAATATCGACGGCGAACTTCGTGAATAAAAAATGTATGGGATTGACATAAGCGTGCGTTAAATGACATATTCAGTCGTATCGTTAAAAAAATTGGTAGCCAAGCAGCCACTTTGAACGAATACGCTAACGATGCACTCATATAACGAATTGCTCTAACGTGTTTCTCCATACAATGCCTAGACAAGCGGCCGTAAGTGACATTTAGTAGATCGTGATCTTTATCTTTATCGACCTAACGATAAAGATACCCAGATAGCTACCTTTATCGCCTCAACGAACAATATGGCGGATTTTTATTGATCAGCTGTTATTTGTAAATAATAATGATTTGCCTAAAGTTGCTTAAAGGGTCTATACAACACCTTCTGCTAGTAGTCTATATTGCATAAAGTCAAAAGAATTCAATCTAAAGTATTCAATAAATCACAATTATTGTCAATACCTAATATGTAATTCATTGTATTCAAGTATAATTCAACACTTTGTTAAAATATAAATTTCTTAATTTGTAGCTTACTTGCAGTTTGTAATCTTTACACGCTACTATATCAGCTGAAAGCAATCTTTAGGTGTATAGTAGGTACCTAAATTATAGTAGGTAACAAATGGAGTTCATAATTAAGCAAGTTTCTCTGAAACTTCCTTAGAAATAAAGATTTGTATTTAGTAGGTAGTTAAAATTTATAAGTTTTTCAATGTAATGATATTTTATTGTCATCGATGCTCAACACCTTCGTCTTATAAATGGGTTAGAAGGACACAAACACCTCATAAAAGTTTTGAAATATTTGCTATTATACTTTGATTAATTATTACAAATTTAATATTATATATCTATGCTATTATACCTACACCTATTATAAACAGTCAAGCAGTGTTAACCAATTAAATACTTAATATTTAATCTCTATAGTATATTTGTGACTAAATAATTGAAATATTCTTTACAATTTTACAGAACTATAACGTTAAAGGAAGTGTTATTAAAGTACCTTGACTGTACAGGGTACTATTGCAATAAATAAGTAAACCTAACACTTACCACATATTGTAGACAAAATATTACAATGCGGCCATAACACTTTGAATTTGTTATAAGCATTGTCTTGCTAGAATTATTCATTCATTCTAATTTAAGAGCTTTGCTCTTGTCAGTGATGCTTTCTCCATTACTCTCTGCACTCCGGGCGTTCTCTTGACCTCCTGATACGACACGACCATCACATTCGCCTACACCTGTCCATAAAAGTTCTTCTCGGCCTTCCACGTTTTCTACTACCATCCCTTCAATTATTCCTCTAATAAAGTTGTTGTGCCGTATCAAGTGTCCGTATTAGGATTGATTAAATAATAACAATACAAGAGTATCTACATTTTATTTTACTTTTTTAAGTAAGTTTTACATGGTTTTAGTAAGAAAATAAACTTAAAATGTAAAAATACTTTTATTTCTTGCAAAGGAATTACATAATGCAGATATATTTCTTTAAATAATCAGTTTTATCTCAAGTCACATAACCAATAATAACATTATGATTTATATCACTTCTCACTATCAGTGGCGAAGGCTGCTTCTTCAAAGGGAAGCCGGAACCTGTATCATAGGTAGGGATTTCTATGAAGGTTTGCAAAAGGTATGTGACAACTCTACCGGTGAAGGAAAACATCGTGAGGAAACCCGCACATAGTTGGCCCCAGACGTATTGACTAGTCATTCCTCTGGACTAGGGTGGCTATGTTGTGAGAATGCCGTATGCGCTTGGGAAATCATACGATATTTAAAAAACAACTGTCCCAGGCACTACAGTATTTCAAGAGTGGTTACTTCGCTCGGAGAATACTGTATAAATCATCCATCATCGGATGTAAAGGCCTAAGTTAGGTAAATTGTTATTTTGATAACAAACAAAAATAATTGTACTTCATCTTCTTCTTCTTCTGGCCAGTTTTTTTTTTACCAGGACATGGATATAGTCCTAAGGATAGAAGACTCCGTATTTTGTAATTGCTAAAAAGAACTGTATTGCCTTGGTAATAGAGTGTATTTCACAATGCACGTATCATAGAGGCAAATCCGAGCCGAGCGAGATAGCCATAAGAGAGGCCGTGTGTCTCGTTCTTGCATGTTGCCAACCAGAAAAATGTTGGTATTTTTAAAAAGTAACTTGAAAAATCTTAGATAAAACGAGTGTACTTTATTATTATTTTAACAAATGTTTATAACTATATCATATTCTAATTAAAAAAGTTAGAAATAGTCATTTAATACTAAATAAAAATGCAGTTTACATTAAAACCTTTTCCTTCTTTTTTATTAGATGGTATCATTCGCAAGACAATAGATACGCCATTACAGTCGGACAAGGATCTTTTGGCACTTGGATGGGGGCGTGAGTGTCGCAAATAAGAACAATACTTATTACTAAAAGTGAAATTTTACAAGACGGCGATGTTATTACTGATTTTATCCACGTGCCAAAAGATCCTTGTCAGACTGTACACATATTTTATGCTGAACACCGGATAATATTAAAATTCATAATAGTACCAGTACTGGATTTGCTGGACGCACCGTGAGTATGGCCTTTAGTGTAATCTCTTAAAATCTGTTTATAATGTGTGTCCTATGACCATTTGGCAAGAAATCTGTATAAAATCTGTATTATCAATGAAAACTAGAAGATAATTAATTAAATAATGTAATAGATAATATAATTATTCAAAATAGAACTCTGGAGTCATACAATAGATAAACAGTTATCCAATTGTGTGTCTAATATAAATCCTCTGAATTTTTCCCGGTGTTTCGGATTTCGGTGCATATTGAAGTTCCAGCTCACGAAGTACAGTTAACAAGGAGTCCGAACGTAATGTTAAAATAATGGTCTCAATTACTGGGACAGATTTTTGCCGGTAGAGCGCGCGACGGTTCGACATGCACTCGTTTGAAATTACGCGGGAAGTTTAAAATTGCTATTGACAGCTCTGGAAAGATTGAAATCTTATTAAATAAAAGTTTTAGGAAATTCTTAGAAACTGTTCTCGAAAAATAGATACCGTAGAACACGGTAATTGCCTAACGGTAATTTAAAAATAATTGTAATAAATAATAGTATTGGCAACACTCGGTATAATAGTATTGGCAACACTTGGTACTCGTCGGTCTCGCACGCCTAGCGGCAGAAAAGAGAACTAAGATCTGGTCCTATTATTGTGTACATAATTATTATTAAAAAGCCTATACCGTTCGGACTCCTGGTATCTATGCTTCATGTTCCAGCCTTACAACCGTAATAATCGGCCTTGTTAAATAAGTACCTACTTTATTCTTATTGTAAATATCTACACTTGAAATTTGATTCCATTTTATACAAAACACTCTAGGAACTTTCAATAAAACTTCTAGGTACCGTTTTACTGAATCGACTGACTTGCACTGACTATTTGTATCAAAATTTGTATTTTGAACTTTGACTAGACATTAGACTTGAAAATAATACGGTGTTGAAATCATATAGGTACCTACATTAAATCTAGTTGTCTGCCTTTTTAACTTGACACTGACAAATAGTTTTATGCCGTAACGCCATCAATAATTAAAAAAAATATATATGACATTTGACAACTTCACAACTGACGGCTAAATTCTTGAAATCATAAACAACTAACGTTTGAGCAATTCGTTGTTGCGATTCGAACAACAGTGTGCGTTTGTCTAGGGACAAAATGTCGTGATCTCAAAAGAGAAGTCGATACGACAGATCTTTCCGAATTTTAACGAAGGTAATTTGTCTAGGCGCCCTGTACCTATAATCGAAGGAGTTGCCACTCGACCAGCCTATCTATTCTCTAAGAACATTTTCAAATCTCGACAGCTGAATCCGCGGTGAGTGTCAAATTTGTATATGATATTTGACATTCACCGCGGATTCAGCTATCGAGATATTTGAAAATGTTCTTAGAGAATAACACTGCAGGCATAAGATCAAAATCGCCGGTGAATCGTGCGCACGCACATATTGTAATACGGACTTCAACCACGTCTGCAGTCGATGCGGCCATTGTGCTTAAATATAGTGAGACATCCTAATGAAAAGGAAAAATTTAGAAACTTGTCGAGTAGGAACTTTGCCTTTATTGTACATGCCACAACCCGCTATCGAACCTGCACCCTCTCACTCTTCACCTACGCCCATTGTACTTGCAATATGTAAAGACAAACCGCCCACCAGTGGCGTGGGGTATAATTCGATTCCTATCGGCTTCACTTACCACTTACCTTTTGAAGACCCTCAATCAAATCCCTAAATATTATACAGGCTATGAAGGAGAACTAGTCTTCACTTCCACCCACAATCTTACCTCAGCCGCTTGTAATTCCCTTCATTGAAGACCCTCAATTAAATCCCTAACTATTACACAGGCTAGGGCTTCCCTATGAAAGAGAACCAGTCTTCACCACTGCCACCCGCAACCTTACCTCAGGCAGCCACTTATTCCCTTTATTGAAGACCCTCAATCAAATCCCTAACTAATATACAGGCTAGGGCTTCCCTAATTTCCTATGTAGGAGAGCCAGTCTTCACGACTGCCACCCACAATCTTACCTCAGGCAGCCGCTTATAATTCCCTTCATTCAATTCCTCGTTGACGGTGTTGAAGTATTTCCACGCGGCCTGCACAGCGCTTCGCAACGCGTGAGTCGCACTTATTGCTATGAACAGCTTGTGTCTCTGTGTACAGTAGTCCAATATCTGGTTCTCTGGTTCACTGAAAACAGATTCGTGATCATAATCCTGTTTCGGTTCGCGCGCTTTACCTACTCTCTCGCTCACGCGTGAGCCCACAGACGCGTGTGTGAATGCGGTACCACGCGCGTCGAAACAACCAAGGTGCTATCTCTAATGACGACATGACAGTGAAGTTCGAAAACAAAAATTTTTTTGATGAAAAATTTCGGAGTGATTCCGAAAAAACACTTTTTTCGGTTTTCTTTCCTTTACGATATCTCTCGAACGAATCAACCGAATTTGACCGGATTAGCGGCGATCGACGTGGTTTTTCAAGGTTAAGAGCTGATTAGTTTTTGAAGTTGATCGATAAAGCCGTTTAAAAGTTATTCAAAAAAAACACTTTAAAGAAAAACTCTACTTAAAAAAAACTGTTTTTTAGATTTCTTGAAATCTATCTGTATTCGGACAGATAGATTTCAAGAAATTCGGTCCAAATTGTATTCAAAATCTAAGTTTGGCCAAGCCCTTTCGAATGGCGCCAGCCGCAATAAAATCAGTCTAATCGTTCTAAAGTTATAAGAGGTTTACAAACTTACACACAACACATACATACATACAGACATAGTGACACCCTCGCGGGGGTAGTCAGGGAAGCTTCCTGTGACATCAGAACGTCAAGTTCTGATGAGAATTCGATTTTTGCAAAACGAGGTAAAACCAATAACTTCCCGATTTTTTTTTAATCTTAGATTTTCTTTTTTGCCAGCAACCTACCCCGTCCTGTACGTGGTCTGGCGCCGGACCGCGGAGTACCGGACGGCCACGGTGGCGGCGCGCGCCAGCATCTGCACGGTGTCGAACACTATGATCATGCGCACGTACATCATGGTGCCGTAGTTCATCTTGCTGTCGTTGGACTTCACGTACGTGCCGTCCTGAAATTGGATTCCTCTGTTATTCTATACTAGCTGTTGCCCACGTAAATATAGTAACCCTCGTATAGGGGACTGAATAAAACCACGGTTTTGGATAGTTATGTGCCGGTGGAGCGTTCAAACGTGTGTCACTTGTGCGTGCGGTTGTGCGACTATTGTTCCCGAGGTGGCGGGCAAAGCATTAGAAATTTGAACGTCCCAGCGGTATGACTTTATTCTTTCTATTACATAAACACGAAATCATATATTCTAAACAAAAGGGCATATAAACAACTTAATTCTAATAAGTAATAACAGTAACTTATGCCTAGGTGAAACCTAATCGTAGTGCGTCGCCTACAATCTGCCTCCTTAGTGCTAGCTAGTTAGCACTACTTAATAGGGCTGCCATACGTCCCGGTACACCGGGACATGTCCCGGTTTGAAGCGTTGTGTCCCGGTGTCCCGGTCATCAAGTCATTTGTCCCGGTATGCACGCAAGCTACCCCTGTGTAGGTGTGGCCTACGTCTGTGATCGGCGAGTTATCGGGAGCGGAGGCGAGCGCGCGCGACTGCGACTGCCTAAAAGAGATTTTCGATGATAACCCGCGTCCCGCGCCGCGCGCCTCCGCTTGAAGTTTAGTTTATTGCCAATATTATGCTAAAAAGTCATGCCAAAAAGAAAGTGTTTGTTTTCTGACGATCATACTAAAGAGTGGTCATTCATTAAAAGAGGAAGAAATGATTATGAAGCCTTGTGTTCGATTTGCCGTAATGTATCAAGTATCGCGGCAAAACAATCAACTGCAAGAACAAAGGCTACTGCGATCATTAAACACATTTTGGCTCCATACTCGATCGCGCAAATTAAAACAGAAGTGAAAAAGTTTCTTTTTATGGTATTACTACAGATTCTCTGATTGCTAGATTTTTTATTTCCACTGCTGATACAATACCTTACGGAAAAAGAATGATTGAAACTTAAATTACTAAAATTAAACTCATTGTCGAATGAAACATCTGATACAATCACTTAATTTTGTATAAAATCGTTGCAGGATCAAAATATCCCTTTGCAAAATATTGTTGCTTTCAGTGCGGATAATACAAACGCTAACTTTGGAGGAAGAGATAGGCGTGGAGTTAATAATGTTTTTTTTTTTAATTAAAAGAGATTTTGTCTAAGGATATTGAAAGCATCGTTTGCCCAGCGCACATTCTGCACAATACAGCTTGGCACTGTAGGCTACCGATGTGATGTCTGAAAAATATGAGTGGGCAAAGAAAAGTGTAGTGTAAGAAGATTTCATAATTTTTTGGTTAAATTTTCTTAAATATTACTAATATTACTAGGTACTGTATTTTTTATAATCCACGGTTTGCCTTATTTCTGTTCTAAATGTCCCGGTCGGCGACTCCGAATTTATGGCAGCCCTACACTACTATCATCCTGTGGTGCCAGTAGGGCGACGCGTGTCACAGGTCTGCGCAGCACACCGGTGCGTGTGCGCACGTCAACGATGCGGACTCGCCCGTCGCGGCCCGCGTGGGTCGCGCTCACAACCCCATGCCGCCAGCAGTTTCGTTCTAAGTTCGGTTCGATTATGATGACGTAATCGTTAACTTGCAACTGCCTAGACTCAGTAGTCCACTTCTGGCGTGGTAGTAAGGTGGGCAAATATTCTTTAATCCAACGTGCCCAAAACATGTCAGTGAGGCGTTGTGCTACGCGCCAGCGTTTTCTTAAATTTAAATCCGAGTTATCATATTTACCGAATTGTGGAACTGACGATGAGGAACCGATTAAAAAATGATTAGGCGTCAGAGCCTCGGGATATTGTGGATCATTTGAAACGTATGTAATAGGACGGCTATTTACTAATGATTCGACTTCGGCTAGAACGGTTAATAAAGTTTCAGTGTGTGGGGCGCGCTGTTTTAAAACTACCTTTAAAGAAGACTTTACAGTTCGGATCATGCGCTCCCATGCTCCACCCATCTCTGGGGCCCCCGGGGGTATGAACCTCCACTCCACGCCGCGTATGGTCCCTGCCTCCCGTATGGCCTCCTGGTCTAGCTCAGACACACTGCGTCTCAGCTCCGCGTCAGCACCGCGAAGATTTGTGCCGTTATCCGAGATGATAACCTGTGGCATGCCTCGACGTGCAGCCATCCGTCTAAGAGCCATTATTGTGGAGTCAGTTGATAGGTTCTCCGGCAATTCTATGTGTACTGCCCGAATAGTTAAACAAGTGAACAGCATGCAGTAACGTTTTTGTTTTCCTCGGCCAACAGTAACCTCGAGTGGTCCGAAAAAATCTACTCCGGTGTAGCTAAATGGACGTCTATTATGTTGCAGCCTAGCGGCCGGTAGGTCGCTCATACGCTGAGGCTGTGGTGTCGCGCGCCTATACCTACAGAATAAATATTGGGACGCGACGGCACGAACTGTCGGTCTTAGCTTTAGAATCCAGTAACGCTGTCTCAAATTGTTAACGACAAGTTCGTTTGCACCGTGAAGTGCTTGTCTATGAAAGTATTCTACCAGTAAACGTGTAATTCTATGTTTTCCTTCTAGAATAACTGGTCTTCGCGAGTTAAGCTCGACACCAGCGACAGCCTCTACACGACCGCCTACACGCATGAGACCGGTCTCGTCTACGTAAGGGGTTAGTTGTAGTAAACGACTATCACGTGACAGGGGCTTATTCTGCTTCAATAAGGTTACATCGGTAGCAAAACTATCGTTTTGACATTTCTTTATCAACAGGTCTTCTGCCTCCTTCATTAGAAAAGTGTCAAGATTGCATCGCTTACGCTGACATCTTCTAATGAATAATAAAACCCTAGCAGTTGCGCGTACGAGAGTTAGCCAATTCGAAATATTATTCGCATTAGGCAGAGACATCGTCGATTTATCTACGACTACTAAATGTACGGTTCGTTCTTCGCACTTTGCGTCCTCAAGCGTTTTTGTAAACTTCCGGTCCCTAGGCCATTGACCTTCAGGGAGTCTTAAAAATGAAGGACCTTGAAACCAGGTACTTGAGTACGTTAATGGAGGTACGTCTTCACGAGTGGCCGCGTCTGCGACGTTGCTCGCGGTGGGCACGTGACGCCATTCGCATGACTTTGTAAGTTCATCAATCTCGCCCAGTCGATGGGCTACGTAAGGTTTGTAACTACGAGGATCGCTTCGAATCCACTGCAGGACTGTGCTACTGTCCGTCCAAAAATAACGTTGACTGGGCTGAATGTCTTTGTGTTCGCGCTGTATAGCTCCTGCGAGTCGCGCGCCCAAAAGAGCACCCTGTAGTTCCAACCGCGGGATTGACGTCGGCTTCAATGGACTTACTCTAGATTTACTAGCGACAAAACTAGTTAGTTTTGTGCGGGACAGTCTGAAGTACTTGTGTACTGTTGCTGGACCAGCGGGTTATCTCGAAACCACCTGATTTATGTATTTCGGATATTTCGCGTATTAATTTAATAGCTTTGCTTTCACTGTCACATGAATGTAAACAATCGTCCATGTAATGGTCGTTTAATATGACATAAACAGCCTCGGGGCATTCGTCTATGTATTTAATCGCATTTTTATTTTTTATGTATTGTGCGACAAACGGTGAGCAAGTAGCTCCAAAAAGCAAAGTTTGCATTACACATATTTTTACACTATCATCGGCGCTTTCTTGCCAAAGAAAACGGAAAACATTTTGATCTTCGGCCCGTATTTTGATTTGAACAAAAAGTCTTTAATATCCGCAGTCAGTGCTATTCTGTGTTCGCGGAAACGCAACATAATTCCTAGGAGCGAATTATACAAGTCGGGTCCTGTCAGAAGAAAATCATTTAGGCATACACCGTTTACTTTACCTGCGCAATCAAACACTAGCCTTAGCTTGTCGGGTTTGTTGGGGTTTTGAACTCCAAAATGCGACAAGTACCATGTGTGGCTGGGTGCGGGTTCGTTAACGGCTATTTCACGCGCGTAGCCGTTATCAAAGAGCCTCCGCATCTCCCGGCGATATTTGTCTGCGTACGTGGCGTCAGACCTAAACCTCTTAACTAAACTATTTAGTCTTTTACGCGCATAATAAAACGTATTAGGAAATTCCAATTTGTCTTTCGTGAAAGGTAGACCTACTTCCCATTGGTTACCTATATTCCGTGCAGTCTCATCTAAAATACGTACTGCTCTCACGTGTGCCGTATTTTCGCGGCGTAAGGTCGATATTCCTATCGAGTCTAGTTCAAACGATTGTTTAATTAAATTATTTAATTCTGTTATTTTACTATAGTATTCCTCTGAGTGAGCGAGATGAAAAGTGTGGCCGTTCATGGGAGTGTGAGCGAAACCGATGCAGCCATGAATAGACCAGCCTAGTAGGCATCTCGTAGCGTAAGGTTCCTGCTTGTTACCGTGCAGAATCTCCTGAGGAGCAATGAGGAAGTAATTGTCCTCACCTATAAGTAGACGAGGCACTACACATTGGTTACATACTTTGTCATTAATTTGTAGCAAATGATTACATTTTAAATTCTTAACTATTGACAAATCTTGTTTTGGTAATTTTAGGTTATTTACTACACGTAATGTTACATCAAAAGTTTTATTTTCAAATACACCACATATATTAGTTACAACTTTAGGTACATCAGACTGAAATATTTCAATACCGAAAGCATCGATAAATTTTATGGGGCTAGATTGAGAAGTTACAAGTCCTAATTCACTTACCAAGTCTTTATCGATCATAGATATAGATGCACCATCGTCTAACAATGCATACGCACTCACCGTGCCCTTTGGGCCACTTAGATTGACCTTTATCACTTTGAGCAACACTTCACAACCCACTCGCGGTTCTGGAGTCCCGGCGGCGGCGGCGGAGGCACCTGGGCTAGCGGCGTCGCGCGGCTCGCGCTGGGCGGCCACGTTGGCCACGATCTCGTCGCGCGCTGAAGATGACAACTCGCTGTCAGCTGTCTGCGGCTCGTGGGCGGGCGCGCTCACTGTGGCCACCGTGTCGATTGCAGACTTCTTGAAGTGAAGAAGACTATTGTGCGACAGTCCGCAGTCATCGATATCGCATAAAGGTGCTGAACATGCGGCATTATCGTGTCGCTCCAACAGGCAGCAAAAACATAGATTTTTTGCTTTTACAAATCTCCATCTATCTTTTCGCATTGCACGTTTGAAAAATCGGCATTCGATAAGTGGATGGGCAGATTTTGAGCAAAACGAGCATAATTTCGACGTCCTCGGTCTAGCGGCTTTTGTTGCCGTCGCAAGCACAGGACGATTATAGTACGTAGATTGCCGTTGCCTGTCGTCCGGCTTCGCTCGTCCGGCGGGCAAAGTGTCGGGTTTACGATTGTCTCGCAGGTGTGTAACGCCGACTGTTGAGGCCACAGTAGCTTCTCGTTTTAAAAATGTAGCTAGTAGCTGTAGTTTTGGGATGTTGCTGGCTAGCTTATCGTAAGCGTAGTCTGACCATTTGCTTATCAAAATACTAGGAAACTTGGTGACGACTGCCGTCAGTAATTCAGGGCTGCGTAGGTAATCATGCTGATTGAGTGAGTTCAGCGTCGCAACACAATTATTAACTTTCATAGAAAAGTTAATTATATCATTATGATAGTTATTTGAGAGTGGCGATAGTTTTTTCATTTGCGCAGTCAGCTGTTGAACAATTAAATCTGGGTGTCCAAATCTGAGTTCCAGCGCTTCCATTACAATAGCTGGCGAAATGCCTCCGATCAGTAAATCGGTGACGGCTTCCTTGGCCTCGCCGCGGAGCGCCCTGCGTAGTCGCCATAAATTTTCAGAATCAGTAAATTGGCATACCTGTGTGGATTCATCATACGCGCTTCGAAAATGCAACCAGTCGAAGCATTCACCACTAAATGTTGGTAGCTCTCGCGGTGTCGATAATCGAGTGAGTAGTCGTTCGTCTTGCTGGTGCGGTGACGTGGCAGTCATGATGTCCTTGAGTGTGTGAGCTAGCTGAAGTATACCGTCGGCGTCTGGAGCGCGGGCGCGGCTAGGTGCGCAGTCTGCGCTAGGTGCCGGCGCTGCCTCCGTTGCCGTTGCTGCCGCCACGGGTGGCGGCTGTACGTTACAATGTTCCAGCCACTGCTCCACGTTACACTGACTCCCGTCGATGCTAGCAGGCTTGCTACAGGTTGAACTTTCGACCATGGCTAAGTCACATTCGAGCCGCTTGTCGATAAGTTCCATAGCAATTTTAGCTTTTGCCTCGACTTTTTCCTCGGCAATTTTAGCTTTTGCCTCGGCTGCTGCTAATTCCAGCTGTTTGCGCCTAATTTGAGACGATGACGATTTATGAGATACTACATTTGACTCACTTTTCACTACTGTACAGTCCGATTTCGACATTTTACGCGTTTTTGGTTGTTCGCAACAATCACGCGATAACACGTGCTCCGATGCACTTTCCAGTCTATCCATCAAATTTACGCGGGATTTTGTAGGTAACAATTTATTTGGCGTACGATACATGATAGTTCTAGTTCAGATCCGACTCGATTGACCAGCGATTATAGGGGACTGAATAAAACCACGGTTTTGGATAGTTATGTGCCGGTGGAGCGTTCAAACGTGTGTCACTTGTGCGTGCGGTTGTGCGACTATTGTTCCCGAGGTGGCGGGCAAAGCATTAGAAATTTGAACGTCCCAGCGGTATGACTTTATTCTTTCTATTACATAAACACGAAATCATATATTCTAAACAAAAGGGCATATAAACAACTTAATTCTAATAAGTAATAACAGTAACTTATGCCTAGGTGAAACCTAATCGTAGTGCGTCGCCTACACCTCGGGAACACTAATTTTGCGGAACAAAAAGGAGCTTATGTCAGCCTTGTACTATTATCTATTCTGCGCCTATGTTTTAATCCAAAGCCTAAACTACTACCATATCAAATTTCATCGAATTCCGTCAGTGGCGTAGCGTGGGTGTCTGCCGCTCGGGGCAGATGACAATTTTGCCGCCTCCTTACTTAGTTTTTGCCGCTCCCTTATTTAAGTTTTTTGTATACAATACATACATTACCTACATACATTAATTCTAGAGAACTTTTCGGCAAAAACAGTCATCGTTATTTTGCATTATACAAGTTAGATTTTAAATATAATAAAATATCTAAGTTTTAAATTATTTTACTTCAACCATTAAGATAACATTTCAACAAATAAATTTTAATGAACATTAGAACTTTAATGAAAAAAATATAAGTAACTACGAAGTAAAACCAAACTTTCGTCTTTAATAAAAAATACGTCTACTTTTTATAAGAGCAAAGTTTAATATTATTACACCATGTCTATGGTATCACACACCTCTTGCTCAATTGTTAATAATATGTAATTAATATAATGTTAATTGGTTCGACGCACCAGACGTAGTAAGTAGTTTAATTATTGAAATGTCACATACTTTATGAAGAACAAATAAAAATTTCATAAGTATTGGTTTTTCATTATTTCATAGAAGATAAAGTTTATAATTTTGCGCAAAATTATTCCCGCCGGCCGTCCGTGTCGACTCGAGCGCTATGTGTTGTACTCCGCCCAATAGATTGCACTAAGTGTGAAAAATGTAAAGTAGCGTTGTTTTGTATAATAATAGATATTATTTTATTATTTTTTACAGGCTTAGGTACCTCATCGAAAAATTTTTGTGCATTTTCGAATATCTTAAAAATCAATACTATTTATATCTTAAAAATGTAGCGCTGCGTATCGACACGGTGTGAACAGTCCCATAGGCTTGAAAAAATTAACCTCCCGCGCGCACCGCACTGCCCCGTCTAGCCACTCACATCTAGCCCCGAGCTGTCATTCGCTTAAATCGTTGATTGACGGTACCATGTCTTGTAAAGATGATGACACCTACAGAAAATTGAAATATTAATAGGTAATACCTCTAGAACTTGTGCATGTTTCATCAGCATTCTATTCCTAGGCACCCTTACGTTGTCTAGACCTAGGAACCCGTTGTTAGTGCCATTGTAGCCAAGTTTCACTCCGATCTCGCCCACTTTGATGCCAGGTAGCGGCATGTGCGTCTCTTCATCCCTAAGTTGCACCACAAAATAGTGGAGACCATAGCATGTCCCTTTGGTGTACAGTTGAGCTGCTACGATAGAGTAGTTTGCTGTATGGCCCACTGAAATGATAACGTTTATTTGAATATAAAATTTACCCGCGACTTCATTTACGTAGAAGGAGAAGTGCTTCCCTATCACGACTGCCCGCCGCGCGCCGTACATTATTATTGCGCGCGTGATTATTTTATTACTGCGATATCTTCTAAAATACTCATTGAAATCAAATTATGTAACGGCAAATTGCTTCTAAATTAAATGCTTATAATGAATAACGTTTTAACTTGGATAAGAATTAATATCATCTTTATTAAAACACCCTCACAAATAATGCTTAATTTTAGAACTTTGGTTAGCATAAAAAGGTTATAGTGAGCCAACCTTAAGAGATAGACATATATAGTCGCCGACTTTCTTTAGAACTTTTAAAGGACAACAATTCTGTCATACATAATTTTAGCGGAACTTAACTGTTTCCGCAGCGTACGCAGCGAAAGCTCTCAAAAGGAAAAAAAACCGATTTTGAAGCACTCTTGATTGGTATCCGCTCCGCTCGTATTGAACTTACCATAATGCTATATAGCCTAAAGCCTTTCTCGATAAATGGACTATCCAACACAAAAAGAATTTTTCAATTCGAACCAGTAGTTCCTGAGATTAGCGTGTTCAAACAAACAAGCAAACTCTTCAGCTTTACAATATTAGTATAGATTTGAATTGAATTACGTAGGAAGAAGCGATTAGAATTTACGAAGAGTTTGTAGAGTAACTGTTAGTTTTAATAAGTCAAATTAACGACAATTTCCATTAGTTTGACATCGGTATGATACTAATCAAAAGACTGCGGCTTAGGCTGCGAGGTGGGACTATGTGAACCGGAAAGCGGCGGGTCCGGGAAAATTCAGAGCGCTGAAAAAATAAATATGCGCTTGACATTGAAATTTGACTCGACACTTGTGTGTTCGATTTTCAGCTCTAATGTATTAGCGCAGAGTTTAATTTTCAGTGCTCTGAATTTTACCGGCCTTACGGATTCCGGACATTATAGTCAAAGCTTTAGCGGTTAGAACATAATATGTAGATTGTAGATATTATGTAAATGTCATGATCACAAGTATTCCGATAATTATTTTATTTAGATGCAATTATACCTAAAGTACGCTAAAAATATATGGAATATTTGGTAATAATATATTCACTCACTCGCCCCCGGCCACCACTTATACGCCGTCAGCGTGGGCGTGTTCAGCACAAACTCTTTCGTCCGTTCGTCGTACGTTGCGGTCGTTTCTAGACCGCGTATGAATGTGCCATGACCTAGTTCCGTCTGAAATGTAGGAGATAAATTATTTGTTGATAGTAAAATATACTAGCATGAGACCTCGTGACTTGTTAGCGCAGAACAGGTAGAACTTATATTTAGCTTTAGTTGAAAATCGAAGTATAAAGTGTCAAATGTACGAATTGACAACTCTACATAATTTTCAGCTCAATTAAAGTGTTACTAATTCTATTCTATTTAGTGCTGTTTTTTCTGTCGCGGCGTAAGAAACTCGCGGCTATCATAAGCTACTATCGGCTTCACTTACCACTTACCTTTTGAACCCTCGTGCAAATCCCCACCTGTTATACAGGCTGGGGCTTCCCTATGAAGGAGAACCAGCCTTCGCCCCTGAGGTATACCCTACATAACATAAGCTGTAGTAGATGAAACTCACCTGTGCAAAACTCCCAATGATCTCCCAGTTCCATATCCTCTTGGTCCAGTGCACCTGCTGCTGCTCGTCCCCCTGGCTGAGGATGGCGGGCAGGAAGACGACGAAGTTCAGCCCCAGGGCCGTGCCCTCCATGAACGGGGAGGAACGGAGGAGGTCAGTTAGATTGTCACTGGAAAACATTGTACCAATAAGCGTCAGCTTCACACCGAAACGATTAAATGCAAGAGGTCGAATTTAGAGCTGTCATCGCACTGTCGAAATTAGAACTTTTAAATTCGTGACATCTGACAGCTTTTTGACACGACAAGGATCGTTGTGCTACCAAACGCCGCGCCGTCTGTCACCAGGACAGAAAAAGAATCAAAAATTCTTATTGGCCACTTACGCCACCAGATGACTCATATAATATAATATATTATAATAAAAAAAGAATAATATAATACAATACAATATAATTATATTAACAAAATACAATATAAGTAATAGTATAGGTCGCGCAACGAATTAAGATCTTTCGACAAAAGTAGAGGAGGTATGCGCAGAAGTCAGTTTTTGGGTGTGTTTGGCGGTAGCGGGCTCGGGCGGGGAGGTGTGGATGCGCCGAACGCATGCCGAACGTGGCTGCCGACACGCTATTGGTACGTTAGTAATATACATTCTTTGCTATTGGTCACATGCGCGAACGACCCCCTCCACTTTCACTGAGCGCTCATAAACCGTTGCGCGACCTGTACCTTGTTAATATAATATTGTATGTTAAAAAATATATACCTGAATTGGTCCAAAGTTGTGCCCTCCTGCAATTTTTTAAGAGACGAAAAGAGCTTAACGGACTTCTTGATCACATTCTCATACTTCTCCTTGTGGCTTAAGTACTCGTCCGGCACTCCGTCATAAAACTCCTTGTGGTTTAGCATGAGATTTTCTGAAACAAATACAAATATTTAAAAAATAAGCAACCCCCAAATTGTCAAGCGGTGCGCGATCTGATGATGATGAATTATAACTCAGAAATCTCGCGATCACCTCAACTTTCAATAAAAAAAAACTAGATCAAAATCGGTTCATTCGTTTGAGAACGATGTTTCATGCCATGAACAGACATAGATAGACACTTGTAACACCCCTCTGTTTTCCTCAGGAAAATTCTAAAAAATAATTTAATTTGTTAATTGGTAAACATTAAATTTCGTGAACTGTACAACCATGAACGTAAAAAAAACGGACATCGCTTCAGTAATATGAATAGTGAAGCAATCAAAGTAAGACGGCCGTATCGTGCCGCACGCACACATTCACAGCAAAGTAAGACGATCGGCCGCCAGTACGCCAATGGCAATTATCCGTAAATCTCCGCCATTGTTGGGCTGCACTCGATGCTTAGCTCACCTTCCGTCCGCCATTTTTTTACGTGGATGTGTACCTACATAACAATATAATGTTAAATAGCAATGCAGCTGTTGCAATATGTATGTTCGTCGTTCGTGTTGTACCTACAAAGTAACAGTAGTGTTACATAATATACTGTATGACGTATGTTAACCTGAGACTTTTGTCTTTTAAATTTAGTTTAACTTAAAAACTAATCATTCATTATTCTGCAAAACCATTTGGCACTGTATAAATTGCCTAAGTGAAGGTCAAAACAGACCGGTTCCTACGCCAAGAAGCAAAATTTAAGGTCAAAGTTTTTACTTTAAAGAAACGGTAAATAACGATAAATAATTTTATGGCGTAATAGGTAGGTACCATACAAAACATCTTAATGCTGCATTTCCACGCTTCCTCAGCATCCACAAGCCCCAAGCACAGTAAACAGAGAACGCGGCACGTTTGTATGTAGGTAAAATATCTACATACAAACGTACTGCGATCGGTTTAAATGTGTAAATAAAAATATAATAAAATCCTAGTGATGCTGATATCACACAAAAAAGCCTTTGCGCCGACGCAAAAGTAAGTAATTAACTGGACGAGCGGCCTTAGATGACTGTTCACTGTTCTCTGTTTACTGTGCTTGAAGCTTGTGGAGGCTGTACAACCTTAGAGTATATTACTACCAACTCCCTACGCGGTCTGATTTCTGAACCGTTCTGCGAGTCCTATTTTATTTTCTGACGTTGCGGATAACACACAGAATTCTTAATTTAAATATTCAAATATTGTGTGCCTGGATCCCAGTGGCGTAGCGTGGGTGTCTGCCGCCCGAGGCGGATGACAATTCTGCCTTACTTAGGTTTTGCCGCCCCCTTATTTCGGTTTTTTGTATTGTATACAATACAATATTACCTACGTAAATTACTTCTAGAGAACTTTTCGGTAAAAACAGTCATCGTTACTTTGCATTAAGTATACAGGTTAGATTTTAAATATTTAAAATAATTGTCTAAGTTTTAAATTATTTTACTTCAACCATTTAGATAACATTTCAACAAATAAATTTTAATGAACACTAGAACTTTATTGAAAAAATATAAATACTTATGTATGTAGCTAAGAAGAAAAACCGAAGTTTCGTCTTTAATTAACAAATATGTCTACTTTTTAATTTTTATAAGAGCAAAGTCATAGATATATAATATTATACAGCAAAGTATAATATAATATAATTTTGCACCATAAATGTCTATGGCATCACACACCTCTTGCTCGATAGTCAATAATAATTAATATAATAATTGGTTCGACGCACGAGACGTACTTAGTAGTTTAATTATTAAAATGTCACATAATTTATGAAAAACAAATGAAATTTTAACATAAATATATTGGTTTTTCATTATTTCGTGCGAATAATGAGAACTAGCGTTGTTTTCTAATATAGGTAGTAGATATTATTTAATTAGCTAACACAGGTTTAGGATAGGCTACCTCATCGCAAAACTCAAGCAATACTACAGGTAGGTAGGTGTATATTATAGAAGAGTGAGATTTTGCCGCCCCCATAAACTAACTTAACTACTTGTAACTAAAAATTAAGTATATAAAAAAAATTAAACGATGTTTGAATTTTTAGTTTACTTGCTCTCAGTTCATTGACCTCTATCTTACCTTCACCGCGTAGTAGGCTTATTATCACGGAATATAAAACACAACTTTTTAAAGTTGTGTTTTACCGGAGACCCAAGGAAGGGATTTTAAGGAACGCAAGTCGCAACACCAGGGGAACATTTTACAAGTATAACTCCTCTGGTGTTGCGAGTGTCCATGGACGCCGGTAATCGCTTACCATCAGGCGATCCGTCTGCTCGTTTCCTGGTTCATTTCACTAAAAATGGGGTAGGTACACGCGAGAAGAAAAAATCATCCCCACTTTACGTGTTGGGGAGGTACACGTAAACCCCAAAAAATATATTTCTCGTGATTGTAACACTGTCGACGTTGTAAATACACTTATCCTGTATCCATGCAAAGTTTCATCTTTCTAGCACTAACCGTTTGGAAGGTAAGCCGAGGACGGACGGACGGACGGACATTACGAAATCGTAGGGGTTCCGAGACGTGATCTACTGAACTCTCATAAATTAAGATAAAGTCGAGAACTTTACTAATAAAGACTCCTTGGCCTACACCCCAGCACAGGTCATCATTTCCCGTAATTCAAAACATGAATAATTAAGCTTACAAAATGACAAATCATGCAATTAATTTAATTAATGTGAATTAAATAATACTCACGTCTGTATCTCTTCTCTTTAGTTTTTTCTGGTCCGCCATCAATGTAGCTGATTAATTCTTCTACTTTAAACGTACACTTCTCTCTTTCTCTTTGTAAATCTTTATTTACTTCCATTTTGTTTCAACACGTCTGCATTACACGAGATTCGGTTAACAACTGTTTAGTGTTTATTACTTAAACTTTATTATCACGACACGGCCCATTTCACATATCTACCATTAGTACGTTAGTAATATATATTCTTTGCCATTAGGTATTATCTATTTGTTAAAAACGTCACAATTGCGTATGTAAATAATGCTTAGAAGTAACTGCATATTATTATAAAACTAAAGTTTAATTAAAGAAAAAGATGTGATATAAAAACACTGTTATTATAATTTATGTGGCTGGAATAGAAACAAGTTTTTGGTGTGTATAAAACCGCAAATATCTTATTGCTCGCGGCATTTTTTAGTTTACCAGTTTCGTTTAATTAATACATTTGGGTACTTTGGTATATTGTCTGCTTACTCATTCAAACATTAAATATACCTAAACACGCATTGTTTCTATAAGTAATGCACTTGCGATAGCCTCTGGAATAGATAATTTTACTTTCCATTATTGCTTTCTTACCATTTTATATGAATAAGCTATATTATGGTGCTTGGAATGTTTGCAATTTTTTTCTACACTGATATATCTAATAGAGAAAAATTATTTGTTTGTTTGCATTGAATAGGCTCCGAAATTACTGGACCGATTTTGATGTAAAATGTACGGCTCTCGCGGGTTCTTCATGCGCAGGTTTTCTTTTTGCGCGCACGAAGTCGAGAGCAACATAGTATGGAAATATACCTGCAAACGAGCAATCGGATCGATAATGGTAGGCGTTTACTGCCTCCCATTAACACCAGAGACATTAACACAATATTTGTGCTACGGAAGCGAGCTTTACGTTACATTTATAACTAAGAAGATGTCATGTTTAGAATCTCTGAGAGAGAAAAATTAAAGAAATAGGTATTCTGACCGTCGCTTCTCAATACATTTTGGACAGTGTGTTGTAAGTCAGAAAGAATCTAAATAATTTTAAAAAGAAAAGTGACACACATTGTAGGAATACTAGAAATAGGAACAAGTTAGAAATACCGGTGATCAGACTTAGCAAAGTAAGTAAATCTTTTAAAGGTCAATATACACGCCTTCACAATAGAACCCCAGAAAACGTTAAAAATCTTTCCATTAATAAATTTAAAAAAGTTGTTAAAGAACGTTTGTGTGCTAAAGCGTAATATAAGATCGATTTCATTAACGATTGCACACCTTGGGAATAAGATGGACTCCTGTAATGTTGCTTCCATGTAATTAAGTATCTTGACTTTTGTTATATATGTCGGCTGATGGCTCATGATTTTGGATCTATTCCATTCAGACATAGGTACTGTGAGTGTATCTTGCAAAGAGAAGTAACAAACTTACAATATCACTCGTTTATTCGGAATTACAATTCTTTAAACATTCACTAGGTACACTTTATTACTACACTGTACTTTTATATACACAGGCTCTAAAACGAAACTATGGACAGTTCCTAGACTGGTTGCCCGCGCCACGACTGGCTGAGATCTGTCTTGTGGTCGCTCCTCAAGTCATCACTCCTAACGCGGTAGGCCCCACCACATCCCACCATGTCGCTTGTACGAACTTCAGACTAGACTCTGTCAAAGCGCGCCAAACGCGTTTCTTATTATGGCGCACTTGTAGTTCCGCTTCTGCTTTATGACCGGATGCGACACGGCCATCCTGCGAGACGCACGTCCCTGTGCGTTAAACTGAAACAATGATAAGCCAGCACAGTATTTGCTCGACCATTCCTGACCAGACTATATTTAAAAACCAAGCAGTAATCTCAATAGAAATTTATTTTTAGCCACAAAATCTTAAAGTCAATCATAGAAATCAAATTCTAACTAATGGTACTAACAGATACAACTGGGCAAGGTAACAAATCCATATAAACCATTTCTCAAACTCTACTATGTAGAACACAAACTCTCAAGTAAGATCTCCAACACCACGGCTTCTTTGCCGAAGGGTAACAGCATTGCCCTCACGTCCTGCATAAGGACCGTTAACGTATCACTACCATAGATCAGCTAACCCATGTGCATCACCCACAGACTGCACATCGTACGGTCCTTAAAGACCACGACCTCCGCCAGAATCATACGCGCACCGCGCACCCACGGACTACTTGAGCTACCTCAAGAGAAACCGATTTCCACCGGGCTACGGCTACGTAATAATTACTGGTACGGTCGAATATTGTACGGTCGTTAGAGATGTTTACTTGAGTTTTCGTCAGTTATAAGTACTCTGACTTTCGGGCATTCTTCGTAATCTATCATGAACGTACCTGTAAATGTGTCTGTTTGTTAAAGATTTCAAAAGATAACGATATACATGTAAAAGTTATTCAATTTCGAACGGGTTTTGAATTTTGCGTTTATTTACTTTGGTTACGTTCTTTATTTTCTATCAAAACAAAGTCACCCAAATAATCTTTCAATTTACTTTAACCAAACAAATAAAATTCTAAACAATCGCAAAACACAGCAAAGATACCCTGGGTCATGTCACTTAAATCACTTTAACACAAATTCACCAGTAAGATCTCTAACACCACTGCCACAATGGTCACAGAACACAGTTCACAGACCCCGACCACCGTCAGTTACACGCTCCCCGCGCACCCTCGGATTGTGCACCATCCGAGTTGCCGGATACGTCTACATAACTGTACGATTGAACACAGTACGGTAGAAAGAGATTTTACTCGTCCCTTGATCACAACTTAAATTTGTTCATCATTAACCAAATCATTATCATCCTCGACCAATACATGACCCGATGGCATCTCTCTTTACTATCTTGCGCATCCTTAAAGGTACGCTTAGAATTTACAGCTTTTAGTGTATAACGGTCTCTCTCAAAAATTTCTAATTTCGTCTGATTACGTCCCTTATTTTTCAATTATTAAAAATAACGAACCGAAAATCTATTTACTTCCACCTTACTGCTTTTCAAAACGTGTATTATTGTAACTATTTTACTATCTCGGTTACTGTATAAAACAATCAATGTTTCTTCTAAACTAGATCTTTTAAAATCGGTTCATTTAAAAGACTATACCGAATCATTACACTGCAGTCACGAGATAAACAATTACGCTCACCAAATAATTTTAGTTCCAAGTCTGATACTTCAATGAAGTACAGAGTGCAGATCCCTGGCCGCCGCGGCACCCCGTCGCACGGCCCACACCACCCGCTACGCTTCGTCGCGTCGCGTCACGCCGTGTCGCGTCGCGTCGCATCGATCTGTCCACAAAAATAAAACAGCACAAAAATTGTCCAAACTATGTACAATTACGTTCTTTTTAGGGTTCGGTATTCAAGGGTTTTTACCAAGGAACAGAAAAATCGAAGTCTGTCTGTCACCAGGTTATATCTCAAGAACTGGGATAGCTAGAAAATGGATTTCCTTTTTTTTTTTTGAGATAAAAATGTCAGATTTGATTGAGCAATAAAGTTAATTTCATTTCCTTTCAACAATCTAACTGATTAAATGAGAAAAAAAAAGCTTTTAGCCTTTTACAGTCTTACTATACCAGAAGACCTCCAAGTGCGTTTACAACCTTTTACATGATAACCAAGTTCACCGAAGTTCACCGAAGTCCACCGATGAGCTTTCTTATCCGCCTCAGTCACAGCCACTGGACCGTTGAACGTGTGCTGCCGCGATCACCATCAACACCAGCCATAGGCACCTGCTTACTGCATACCATAACTTCTGAAACCGTCAAATTATTTCTTTTAATCTCTTTTCATTTTGTTGTCAAACTATTATTTCCTATAATTTCCGTAACCTATAGTGATGCAAGCTTATGAACCTATCACATAAACAATATCATGTTGTTTTTGTATAACACGATTCAAATGAGAATAGGAACGTCAATGACCTCTATCTGTCAAATGTCACTTGAAAAGTACGGTTAGCAGAAAAACTTATTTGCCAATAATTCATTTATTTATTTATTTATTTATTTATTTCTTCAAACACACTTATAATATCATTACAGGTTAAGCCTAATGCGATAGTAGTGGAAATAAAATTGTATTTAACAATAATATAAATATAAATCCATAAAATCCATCCGTAATCAATAATAATAATAATAAAAATTAAAATAGATTATATAGGTACATCAAATTTATTGATTAATTGGGGATTTATATTCCCAATTACTCAATAAAAAAAAAACATTAACCTATTAATATTAAATCCAAATAAATTACATCCATAATTAATTAATCTTATACATATATATTGATAATTAAATTAACTAATATTATTATTATATTTATTTATAATTTACTATATTCCCATAGCAGATTACAAACAAGCAGATACGTGTAAATTCGCTAAGAGTGCAATCGAACAGATCTAGTCGCTGTGCAACTTCATTAAGGGTACGCAGTGCGCGAACGAACGGGGAGTATTTGAGCAGGTTGGTCCTGCAGCGCGGCACGTGCAGCAGCGGCGGGCGGCGGCGACGCCACACGTACCGGTCGGGCACGCTCAGCGACACCCGTCCCAGTACGGTGGCGTCGCACGTCCGGCCCCGCAGCACGCCGAACACGTACCGCGCCACTGAAAGTTCCCTCCTCACCGCAAGCCGGTCGTATCCCACCATACCTAGTACGAATAGCGTCGGATAATTTAAGGGGTAGAACGGATACACGCCGTAAAGCCGCTTATAAATATAACGGAGGAATTTGTTTTGGATTCGCTCCAATATCAGGGAATATTTCTCCTCGTATGGCGACCAGACCATCGCGCCGTATTCCAGATGACTTCTAACTAGGCTGTTGTAAAGACCGGTGATAGCTTTTACGTTAGTGAAGTCATGACTCATCCGAAGTACAAAGCCTAAATTTCGAAACGCTTTTTTGCAGCAGACGGTGATGTGCTCCTTAAACGTAACTTCACTACTAATGTGAATCCCTAGGTCTTTAACAGACGTCACTCTGGTCAACGGCAGTGAGTCCACAGTGTAATTATATTGATACAAACTGCGCGCCTTTGTAAAAGAAATAGTGAGACACTTAGAGCTATTAAATTGTAGTTTATTATCGACACTCCAGGCTACTATTCTATCGATATCCTCTTGCAGTTTTAGGCAGTCCTCAACAGATTTAATGACAAAATATAATTTTAAATCATCTGCAAATAGTTTGCTTTTACAGTATTTGATAACTTTGGGCAAATCGCTGATCGTGATTAGAAATTGAAGAGGCCCTAGATTGGTTCCCTGACTAACGACAGAATTTGTTTCATACGGTAAGGATATATGGCCATCATATTCAACATATTGCTTACGATCGCGCAAGTAACTAGCAAATAGTTTAAGGAGGTGCGGAGTGAACCCTATCGCTGCCAACTTCATCAGCAATACGTCTTGGTCTACATGATCGAACGCTTTTTTAAAATCGAAGTATACGGCATCGACCTGCATTCCGCTGTCCACCACTGGTATAATGTCCATTGTATAACTCAATAAGTTACTAGTGACACTCCTCGTAGGTCGAAATCCGTGCTGTTCATCGGCAAGTTGTGAATTAACTTGTTCGAAAATTTTATTATATAAAACGGACTCAAATACCTTAGATGCTGTCGACAGCACCGCTATCGGCCTATACCCCTCAATGTGAGGCCCTAAGTTTCCCTTCGGGACAGGAAGTGGTTGTGGTTTTCCATCTAGAAGGGAAATCACTTGTTTTTAAAATCAAATTAAATATGTGAAACAGCGGTTTCGTTAAAACGGAACAACAGTCTTTAAAAATATAGGGCGGGATGCCGTCGGGGCCGGCAGCGTGCGTGGGCTTGAGTCGGCGCAGGGCGTGCTGCACGTCGCGGGACCGCAGCGGACCGACGTGGACGCGCGCGGCCGCGTTGTGCGCGCCGGCCGCTGCCACCGCGGCGTCCACGCTCAACTGGGGGCGCTCGCTTCTATAAACCGAGTGGAAATATTTGGCGAATTCCTGGACACACTGATCGTCTTTTAATATTTCCCCATCTTTTAGTATATTTTTATGGTTTCGTGTAATACGCTTCGAATTAATAAATTTCCAAAAAGACCTAGGATTTTCTAATATTAAGTTCTGGACGCGACTCTGATGAGCTTCGTAGGCGGTTTTTATTAAGTTTTTAACTTTAGCTCGGTAAAAAGAAAAAGCATTGTAGTCGACCTGCAATTTAGATATTTTATATTTTTTGTGTAAATTAGCTTTTAATTTTATGATTTTCCTAATTTCCTTCGTGAACTACTCGGGATAGTTAAATTTTGGTTTATTGTAACTGTTTTTTTTTTCCTGGGAACATAGGTGTCAAGCATTATGTTATAATAATAGTCGAAATAATTCTTTCTATACTCGACACTAGCAGAATGGTGAAAAACCTTTGCAACCGCGATTGCCATAAATAAAAGAAGAGTAATAATAGTCTTACATCGAATTTAAATAATAACGTTAAATTATCTAAACATTTAATTATAATAATACATATTCATAATTCGTTTTTAAAACCATAAAGTGCAAGCAACTTGCCAAAATTATATTGTTTTTGTTATTGTCGTATTCATTTTGCTCGAAAATGAGTAAACGAGGCGCTGTGTAATGTGTTACATAGACGACAACGACTACTCGGACAGTAATACAGAGATGAGCGAAATTGAAGAGCTAGATTCAGATTACATTTTTTTCACTCAATTTTGTAAATAAATTATATTTAAAGAAAAAAACTTTTTTTGCCCACCCTACCCAATTGGGTAAAATTGACAGCTATGACGTCACAATATGGCGCCGACTCGATCCTATTCTCATTTGAATCGCACTATACTTTTAACCATTTCAATCCGCCTAGTCTAAAAAAAAAAGTAATAGACAGACAAACATGTAATGTTCCTTTACAGCTTATAACAACGATGTCATAAGCTGACAAAAGTTTTCTCGCGAGTCGCGAATGTCCTAGAACTTAGTATCATGTTAACATCTAACAGTTATTTTAAGATACTTTCAGAATAAATAACAACATAAATGACATTATTAAAAGTCACTTTTGAAACCGACCAATGGTTAATTTCTCTCACTACGTGTGCAGTAACGCCAAATAAGAAATAAGACTATTCACAAACTGTATGTACTGTGATTAAAAACCAACTACAAAGTTGAGCTTCAATATTTACGTAAGGTAGACGTAAAATTTAATTGAAGTCATTTCAAACCAATACCAAATTTCGTTTATGCAGTGCACCAGCTATTGTTTTTCAGGAATACCTGCAATTGATAAGGGCTGTCTTTGTTTTCGCAAGTGTTGTTTACAACTTGCGCGAGCAGGCACGCGCGTATGACTTGTAATTTTATTACAAAGTTCAATGTGATATCACTAAATGGAATGTCGATAATGATTTTTAATTACCAGAAATAATTTAGCTTTTTAGTACCTAGTACTGCTATATTCAAGCGTAATCCACTTCGGTTATGCAAACAGTAATAATTATGAGTCTGTAAGATGTATGTCGTATGAACTGAGTATTCGTTTTTACTTTGCTTTAATTTCTGCTCATTTACTTTGTTTCTTTTTCATAATACTTTGGTTATAAAACCAGAATAATTTAGAACCCTATAATGAAATAAGTAAAGTTCGATACAACCAGTTCGCATCATTGTGAAGCGACTAGACCAGTCCACCAGAGGCACAATTCACATCCATTTGGCACCGCCGCCATGGAGGTAGCCTGCGCTCTGCCACTGCTCGGTCACGCAGCGCCGCTTGTTGTCCCTTTGGCGCGGCTATGCACCGCCCAGTCGAACGTCCCTCTGCACATAAAACGAACACAGCAAAACAACTGAACACTAAATTGTTAAGGTTATTTTGAGATATAAGCAAGCTATTTCATGAACACTTGAAACACGAGATAAATCACTAGTGTATAGGTCTTAAAAATTATTGCGAGAATAAAAAGTTTGCTACCGCCTTTTACCAAAACCACCAAATAGATAACCAAAGCCTGTAGTTGATGCGCCACCGCGCTCGTGTCACCACCATAGACGCCACGTCACTGTCGTCATCACGTCCCTGCTGTCCTTACTTTCCCGTCTTCGTGGGCACGAACAAAGGGTTGTTGGTACAAGGTCACCTTGCAGCATTCAATTCACTGCTGTCCCATAGTTTCACAATTACACCGTCTGCATGGCGTGCTGCCTTGTTGTACATACTGCCAAACTCGATCCACATCAATCGCAATGATTATTATCACTTTTTGTAGCCTTTGTGCGGGTTAGATTACACTTTTTTTTTTTTTTACTACCCACACTTTTTTCGGAACAAGCCCTTTTTTACACGACTTGATCGCGATTCTGATGTATTTTCAGGGTCAAGTCGCCGTTTTAAATTTGAACACGATTTTACTTCTTGTACTAACTTATTTCGAGATATAACGAGCTAGATATAGTTCACGAAAATATTGACAAGTCATACCTGCATGTGAAATTTGTGATACCCATGAATGCTTCCTTTCAAAGCTTTACTAAGAGCTATAGCCGAGGTCGAACCTTGTGGCGGTTGGTCGACAAAACATCGTTAATGAGCAGTATCATGTTCTTCTGCTGCATTTCAAACAGGGCGCGCCATTGGGTATCAGATCCCAATTCTGATGTCGGCTGATGGCTCATGATTTTGGATCTATTCCATTCAGACATAGGTACTGTGAGTGTATCTTGCAAAGAGAAGTAACAAACTTACAATATCACTCGTTTATTCGGAATTACAATTCTTTAAACATTCACTAGGTACACTTTATTACTACACTGTACTTTTATATACACAGGCTCTAAAACGAAACTATGGACAGTTCCTAGACTGGTTGCCCGCGCCACGACTGGCTGAGATCTGTCTTGTGGTCGCTCCTCAAGTCATCACTCCTAACGCGGTAGGCCCCACCACATCCCACCATGTCGCTTGTACGAACTTCAGACTAGACTCTGTCAAAGCGCGCCAAACGCGTTTCTTATAGATGGCGCACTTGTAGTTCCGCTTCTGCTTTATGACCGGATGCGACATATAGAATGTCCCAGAAGTCGACGTCGTCCCTTCGAAGGCTGATAGACCAGCTCATGACTCACCAGAATATCGTAATATGACCTTAGTAAAAAGTCTTTAGTTTTCGAGATATTGGCACTTTTAATAATTTCTTAAAAATTACACCTCATGTCAGTTTTTAGACTGCCGCAACTACAATTTCCCGTATTGTGGGATACAAATTTGTACTGCGGAATCCTGACCAGTTCTGCTATTGACCACGATTATAAACAAAGCTAATAGAGTTTGAACTTTGTAGAAAAAAAGAAAACTTTTCCCTGATCGTGATTTCAAAAACTTTTTCTCCTAATTTTCACTATCCATACTGGACAAAAAATACACCACACTAAACTGGGTTGTTACTTTAAAAAGTTGCTCATTTTGTGTAGTTTTCGAAATAGTAAAATAGTTGCTATTAAGCTACGTCAAAAAATTTTTTTGCTATTTTAAGTGCACAAAGAACACATTTTGAATGTTTTTCTTTAGTTAGAATTTCGAACAAAAACACTCGTTACATTGAAATCACCCAGATGTTTACTTAAAAATTGTACGTTGAAGTTAATTAATTAATTAATTAATGCTTAATTCATGCTTACTAAACTTAGAAACTAAACAGAATACAAGGATTTTTTTTAAACTGTAAGGAGAAATGCAAAGAAGGAGAACACATTAATAATATCATTTAATGAGTTAGACTCATTAGAGTAAAGGGAATAGGTGACGCCACGCACGTCTTTTGTTTGTTCTATACATGAGTTTGTTTATTAGTTACTAGTACGTTACGCTATTGATGTGCATCGTTTTGTTGTTTTTTTACTTTGAACGGATTTTGCACTGTAATTTGGACTTCTTTTGCCTAGTAACTCGGACTTAAGTGTGCTTGGAGACAGTAATGAACTGACCTGGCTCTCTTCTGGACTTTTATGTTTCTGTGATACGCGTTTTACTACCAGTCATTATGGCGTATACTATACATCAGTATGTTAACGTGTATTACATTAACGGGGAATACAGTGGCAACGGTGCTGCTGCAGCTAATCTGTATCGCGAAAGGTTAAGGTACTCCAGTCCAGATTACAATGCAAAATCCGTTCAAAGTAAAAAAACAACAAAACGAAACACATCAATAACGTAACGTACTAGCACGGTGTAATAAAGAGATACAGTGGGCCAACGCGTTTGAAGTCGCGCGAAATGCCGCTTTTGTGTAGGTATTCGTCATTGCTGCAGGGTTGTCACAATAATGTGTTTTATTATAATCTGTTCTACATTTTGTGTATTCGTAGTATGTGTATGTAGAGTACTAGGAATAAAACAAAAAAAAAGTATATATAGAAGTATTAATGGAGAGTTTTATTATAAAAAATATAAATGCGTATACAAAAGCTCAGGGTTAGCATGATATATATCAATAATTGATATAAATCGTATATAAATCATGATATATATCAATTGATATTTATGCTTGATATATCGCACCTTTAGAATTGAAGTGGCTTAATCCAAAATTCTTGATTTTTGGTAAACGCCTAAAATGTAATTGGAGAATAGGCCATTTTTTGGTTTTTTGACTATAATAGTAAGTGTGAGCCGTTTGTAGTTACAGTTTTTGTTATTTGCCGTAGGTGAATAGTTGTTTTAGTGATTTGTTATTAAAAATATGAGTTTAATTATTTAGAACCTTTGTTAATTAATAATTTTAAAAAAGGTGTCACTTTATTTCCAAAATATTTAAAATTTAATTGACTTATTTAGCTTTGTGTCTATTTTTTACTAAAGCATTCAAAAATAAAACGTAACTATTTTAAAAATAGGCTATTTATTTCTAATGTAAAATTTATTTTTGGTGACTAATTTTGGAATATGCTAGTTTATTAATGGTTGACTTTTAAAATTAAAGGTAAATTAGAATAGAGAAAACAGAAAAAATCTTTTATTTTATGCGTAATAAAGCTAAACTTCTACCTAGTTTGTATGTATTAGGTTCCTTATATTTTTATGTATTTACCGTGTACATAAAAATATAAGATACTTAAGTTACCGTGGCGTCTTCCTATCAAAATAATGTTTATTATACAGGAAAAGGAAAAGCTATTTAATTAAGCAATAATTAAATAAGCCTTTCAATATCAATGGGAAATTTCATCATCATCAGCCTACGGACATATGGATAGCCCACCGCTTAACGTAGGCCTCCACTAATGAGCGCCAACCATCCCGATCTCGGACAGCCCTCATCCATCTGCTGCCAGCCTACTTTAAATTGGTCCATTGTGCCGCAGGTCGTCCCACACTACGTTTGCCTAAGCGTGGTCTCCACTTTAACACTTGTCTGCGCCATTAACCGTCTGTCCGTTTGCAAACATGGCCGGCTCACTTCCAGTTCAGCGTGCTTTCTTCTATGAGCAATGTCAGTGACTTTAATTCTCTGTCGTATCACATCGTAGCAAGTTTTATTATCCACCAGAGATACCCTCAACATTGCACTTTCCATCACAGGCTGAACAACCTTGAAGCAGAGTTCACTGCCGTGTTTCTTTACTGATAGAACGGATTGATTAAAGACCCTGGACCTTTATTCAAGAACATTCGCTAATTTCGACAACTAATTTCGAAATTAAAAATGTTCCGGATTTGACATAAGTAATCGTTGTGACTTGTTGCTTGCGATGCTTTATGTCAAATCCTCATTTTGTTTCCGAACTTCGCCGTGGAAATTATCGAATGCATCTTGACTACAGGTGATTGTGATTGTGGTGTCGACGATTCAAAGTTTGTCCAAGATATACGTATTATTGCTTCTTAACTTCAAGACTAGTGCCATTTACGATGACAGGTCCTGGGAGAACATGTTCAATACTTAACAAAATCAAAATTATTTGCATAATTTTGGTTTTGTTAAGGTTCATTCCGAAACCCACCCGTCTTGAACAATCGCTTAGGCTGTTCAGCATCTCTTCCAGTTCCTGCAGATATGTCTGACATAATGATTATTTCATCCGCAAATTGCAAGTGTGAGATGTACTTGCCATTTATGTTCAGTCTCAGACCCCGACCGTTCTAATCAAGCGACTTGAAAACGTCCTCCGACGCGTTAGTAAACAGTTTTGGTGAGATAACATCTACCTGTCTCACTCCTTGAAGAGGTTGGATCAGAGATTACTTGAACAGACATCTTAACACCTCAAAATATTATCGGCAGTCAACGAGGCATTTCTGCATGAATTCCAGCACAGACCAGAACCTCAATTCTCGTATTTAAAGTAGACTTTCATTTTACTTTGATTGGATTGAAAGTGAAGCGACATGTTACCATGAACGGATTTTATGACGTGTCGACCAATCAGAGCGCGTTTCACGTTGGTTTAACGTTTATAAAATACCCGTTTGAGAGTTTTAGCGTATCGGGACTTGATTGTAATTGTATTAATGCAGGTTTTATTTATCAGAATTGCCCCTCAGGCGATCCAAAGCGGGCCACTTTAGGTGAACATTAGATGAATCATATACAATTCATATTATGTGCGCCATTTTACGCATTTCTATTACGCATATGAAACATTATATGAAACTTAGGTGTTTCATATAGTAGCCTTTTTAGACCCCCAGGTCTCGATGATATCAAAGGCTTTCTCATAGTCTACATACGCTAGGCAGAGAGGCTGATTATACGTCTACTCCACTGGCTGAAAGTCGTTCAACCCTTAGACCTTCAGATAACCCTCAATAATAGCTAATACACGTGGCTCAGGAGCGGAATGGGACGGTAGTATCAAGTCGCGTGTTATCATCTATTTAAAGAAATAAAACCACCATGCTCCTGCTACATGCTTCCGGGGATAGCTAGTGCCAGTGTGGATGACGGAATAAAAGAGCTCAGTCAAGACAGTCAAGACAATATCAGTAATCTCATCAGTAAGGTGGCGCATAAATCTGGCTCGTGAATTATCTGCAAGATGGGTTTTAGTCCGGTCAATTTAGACATTCGAAGTTACCTAAATTCCCACCAAGCTGAAAATCGGTAATATTGTTTAAAATATCATTAAAAACAAAATTTGAAAGTTCCCCATCTTTCCCATGTAAGGAAAAAATTTTATTCAAGGTCAAAGGTAAAAAAAATGAGTTTTTCGCGATTTTCAGCAAAACGGTAAGTTTTATCATAAAAATATTTTAAACAAAAATTGTAGATCATAAAAGTATCTACTAAAAATCAATTAATACTTTTTTTTCTACGAGCCACCGTTTTTGAGATATAATGATTCAAAAAGTTGTAAAAGTTGTAATCGTCATAATATGCATGAGTACGCCACGTTATATTAGATAAATACGTACAGTATGTACGTCGAAATTTTGGTTCCCGAGTTACTGTCGTATTTGATGGCTATAATGATTGCACAAGAAATACCAAAGCTGCAGAACAGCGTCGTCGAACTTTAGCAACATCTTCATCAATTGATATTTTATTTGATGAAAATATGACAGTTCCAACCAGCCGACAAAAATTTATTTCTAATACTCACAACAAGTCTCGGTTCATTTCAATGTTGAAAGAAAGATTTACTACGGAAAATATATTGGTAAGACAAGCTAATAATGATGCTGATGTATTGATAATTGTGGTTGCAAAAAAGTCGGACTATTCTGTTCTCCGGCATGTACACATTGTCAAGGCCGGATGTGCTCTAATATTGAATCACCAACAATAGAGGATCCATTTGAGTTCGAGGCAACATGCGATACATCGCTATTAACGCAGTTTACATGCACTCAGGATGACGATGAAGAAGAACAAGAACAAGAAGAACAAGAACAAGACGAACAAGAACAAGAAGATCAAGAAGAAGAACAAGAAGAAGATTTTGAAAGTTACGACTCGGACGATTAAATTTCACTACTTTTTTTTAACTTAAATTGCTTTTATCTTTTTAATCTCTGCTAATATCCATTATTTTTCAATAGTTTCAAATAAAGCAGGATCAAAACTGACCCGTGGAATAGGCCTACTGGGGAAACCACAAAAAAAACGCGATAAGTACACTACTTCATAGGTGGCGAGGAAACGTGTGCATATTATGACGATTACAACTTTTACATCTTTTTGAATCGTTATATCTTAAAAACGGTGGCTCGTAGAAAAAAAAAGTATTAATTAATTTTTTGTAGATAATTTTATGATCTACAATTTTTGTCTGAGATATTTTTATGATAAAACTTACCGTTTTGCTGAAAATCGCGAAAAACTCATTTTTTTTACCTTTGATCTTGAATAAATTTTTTTCCTTACAGGGGAAAGATGGGGAACTTTCAAATTTTGTTTTTAATGATATTTCAAACAATATTACCGATTTTCAGCTTGGTGGGAATTTATGTAACTTTACTCTTATTTTTTGGACTAATTTGACCGGACTATTTGGGCTGAGCTCATGTTTTAGATGTATGGGGAATTCGTTTCGACTTCGTCGAGAATCTCCGATTTCGTGGTGACAATAGTGTCTGGCAAGTTGCGGCTGAGTTTTGTCAAAATATGACAATGTGAGTCATAGAGTTTAGCTAATACCGTCGAGCCCTTATTTCACACTATAGCTTGCTTGATGACCCAAAAATGCCCAATATTTTTATATTTATAGAAAAAACCAAACCTTAAATATCTTTTATACGTTTAGGTTTTGATGAACTCGTCTTTTCTCGTATTGTATATTTATTCCAGTTACATTTATATAGTGGCAAAATTAGGTCCTGTCTTTTCATTACTAGCCTCAAACTTTCATTGAAATAAAAATAAAAAGACTCAATCACAATTGAACTCGCCAATTCACATCATTCTGTAGAAAATAATAGACATAATTCCGTATACGTCAATGTAGTCACAAAAACTGTTTATAAAGTAAAGACATAACACATAATCAGGCTCATGTATTTACAAAATGTTTAGAAATGAAATGACACTAACACAAATATGACGTCAAATATTATTATCATTTAGATTTAAAACACCCGAAACCTAAAAGAGGCTGTACAAAAATAAATAACACACAAATTACTTACCTTACGTTTACAATTAAAACGACGAATTACAGTTTACGTCATATACGGAGCTACCCCGCAGCACCCAACTTTTAGCATTATCGACTCAACACTAAAAGGGGCCCTTCAAAAGTGAAGGAACGCGTGATTAGCGGTCGATATGAAAGAGATACAACTGTACGTTTATACTTTTCTAGCTTGAAAGTGGCTGTTTATTTCTATTAGACCGATAGATTATATGTTTCTAAGTCGTTTTATGTATAAAAGTCAATTTCTTAAATTTTTGAGTTACGCCACTTTAATTCTAAAGGTGCGATATATCAAAATTGATATTTATATTTAAAAATGTAAAATAATGTTTTAAATGTAAAAAATCTTACATCAACACAGGTCTTATTTTCCGAGAGTTTCACAAGCCCAGGTCATCAAAAACTTGCTATTTGACACGACATTAACTAATCATAGCCGTCGACGCGGCTTGTAACGGCTTATGACACCCACGTGACCCCCTGTTTTTCGGAAGAAAATTCCTTGTTTGTTATTATACTATTGTTATACCATTTATACCGTGTGTCAAATTAATTCGACTGATAAAATTAATACACTTTTTTTTTCTTGTGGTTATAAACAAAAGTCATTTTATGGATTTAAGACTTAAATTGATACCTACTCAAAAGTATCTATCGTTGATTTAATTTTAATTTATTTGAAAACTTTGAATATCAATAATAAATAAATGAGTTTAATTTTACTTCCCTATCTTCAAATTATCAGACATACAAATTATTTCGATTTAACTATTATGAAAAAACATAGTATGAAATTTGTATGTAATTTTGAAAATATCAAAAATATCAAAAAATCTAAAATATCGGATATACATATATCAAAGATATCTGATATTTTGATATTTATTATAAATATCGGATATTTACGAACCCTGCAAAAGCTACAAATGCGAAACTGAAAGGTATTTTCGACATTTGGATTTACTAGTTTTTAGATTGCGATTGTTAAATTTGACGATGTAGTTAGTAAATTCTCATACGTAGATACAATTTTATTAAAAATTCTGACGGGAAACAGGCGCATGGTTTTGTATTAAAATTAATCTTCTTTAGCTGTTCATATAATTGACCATTGTAAATAAGTACCTACATACAACTCAAACGAAACACTGTCGCAAACCACTTAAACAATCAAATTAATTATTATTTTTAAACAAAAAATTAAACCGACTTCCAAAGTAAAAATACACAAAAAAGTATGAAATAAAACTTAATCTCTAAATAATTCCCCTTTCAAATTCGGCTAAAATTTTTACTGTTTCTCTACTCAAAATCGGTACCAGCCCAAACAATATCCTACAATATTTTATAGAACTTACGTTCATATTTGCTGGTACCGACTTCAAAATTAATAAGATTGAGTAGAGAAACCAAGAGAAACAGTAAAAGGAGAATGACCAAAAGTGGTACCAAAAAGTCTCATGCTTCAAGATTAAAATTTTATAGTAATTATTTTCATAATTTTTTAACGACATTACGCGTCAGGAATCTGATTTTTGAACAGGGAATTTAATTTAAATTATGAAAATTGTTAAATGACTCCTTTTACACGGGGTTCTAACAACCGGTTATAAAGAGATGTAGTGCATTATTAGAAACAATATGATGACTCGACTAAACAGCAATTCCAATCGATTTTTTTTTTAAATATCTATAACGTTTGCTTCAAAAACAATTTCCGAATGATAATATGATAACCAAAAAGATAGCAAAGGTATTTTTGCTATCTTTTTGTTGAATAACAGTAACAATTAAGTAAATCCATTACATACACCAAATCGATTTAGTATTGCTAATTGACATAAAATCGATTATTTTACGATTTCGATTTATCGACCGCATCCCTAAATCCTAGCAGACGAATTTTTGACATAATATTTTATAATACCTACCTTTATCTTTGCCGTTGCGAATACGTCCGTTGTCTGTATTTTATTGTTTAGATTAATGATAATCATATAATTTTATCATTATTTTCGTATTGTGTGTTGAGAAGTAGAACTTGTTTATATTTTGTGAACTTTTTTCTGTGTATTTGATTGTGCAAATATGTCGAGTAGTGGGGTCACCCGGCAAAACAGATGTACCAATTGTTCATTTTCGATACCCAGAAATCATAGTACACATCCTATAGAACAAGTGTCTACTCCAATTATTAATTTGTTGCAGTCGTGGATAACTCCTACTCAGGTAAGCATGTCTTATTTTACTCTTTGAATAAGTTTTTATATAAAAGACGAAGAACCTTCTATTTCCTAAGTTCCTAACTAATCTTTTACCTACTGAACCATCTATAATCTTACAAAACATTTCTATGGAAAGAAAGAAAACATTTTATAGTATAGGTGTAACATCTATGAATATGTTTCATACATTTTATCATTATGGTTTTTATTACAGCTGACTACAGAATGTGTGCTTTGTACAGAGTGTTTGACACTGCTTCAAGATAGAGCAAATACAATCAGTGAAGGAAGTTTATCTTTGCCTGCTTTTGGTCATAGAAGAGTATGGTTTTCTTGTGGCAATTCTATTCTACATTCTACAAGAACATATCCTGTAAGACAAGATCGACACTAGAGAAACATTTTAATTAGATTAATCCTGCACCTGGTAATTATTTTTATTTATGTTAAACTATAATATTTTATTGATATTCTTCATGTTTTTAGTCTTCAATAGTTGATAGTATTAGTACCAGTGGCGAGGGGTTCATATAACCCCATTCCTATCGGCTTCTCTTACCGCTTACCTTTTGACGACCCGGATCCAAATCCCTACCTATTATACAGGCTACGGCTTCCCTATGAAGGAGAACCAGCCTTCGCCACTGATTAGTACTTTTATTATTGTGTGCCGATAACATGGTTTCATATTGAATTATGTACATGTCTTAACATACATAAATATTTATTACATGTCACTTTTTAGATCTCAAGATCGGAAAGAGTATGTGCTGCTTGCTGGAGGTCAGCTAATAGAGAAGTGCAACGTCGTAATGAGCAAGACTCCAATCGCCCTGGTCTGTCAGGAGGTATTTTGACAGATGCTGGATCAAGTGCAGTTCTCAATATTCCTGAGCCGCCTCCTCTTCCTCAATCAAACTATCGCACCCCTCAAGTCATGACGAACCCAAAAATTATCTCTTCTGTGTACAAGCGTGCTGCAAGTACATCCAATCATAAAGGAACAGTTGTTACTTAATTATAAATTCTATGTGCCACCGGCAGCACGTATCTGTCGTCACCACCTAGATCATGGCCGTTGGAGCGAATTAACATCCCAGTTAAGAGATTTTACTGGTAGTCAATTTGACATAATTATGAATATGATGCAGCAAGCTGCCAGGTACCATATAGATAACTGATAATAGAAAGCATAGTAGGTTACTGCTGTAGCTGCCATGTAATGACAATAGTGTGGTATTTGAGCTGGGGACGGTATAATGATGTAACTGCGCCTGCACCGGATTTAGATGATTTTTTTCAGGAGTATGATGAATGATTTAAGCATAAGTATTTTAAATCCATATAAATAAAAATGGATCTATTAAATATATGTATGCTCATAACTTTCGAATAACTGCACCAAATTGTATGATTCTTTGTTTTATGTATTAGTTATTGTTAAGACAAGGTTTGTATAAAATAAAAATTATAAAAAAAGTATGTATTTTATTTTATTTATGGTAATTCTGCCGGGTCAACTAGTACTTAATTATTTTTGTCATTGAATCGCTATTTAAACTCAAATGCACTTGTTTGTTTTATTTTTCTATCCCTTACCTAGTCGACGTACAACGTCAACATGAGCATAAGCAATTGTGTCTCATTATGAATAGTATTTTAAGATGATTAAAGAGTTACCTACCTACCTACTATTGTTCAAGGTGCTCTGGCTTAATTATCGCTAGGTAGAACTCTGGGGGCACACGTGGGCCACATACACATTTTACTCGGCCACTAGATTTTTGGAGCTACGTTAGATCTACGCCTTGCGACGTGATTCTACGTACAATTTAGGCATGGCCCAATTGTGCGTCGGTCTAATGTAGTTCCCGGTTTATTCAATCTCACTGGTCAGGTCACACTTATGGTAATGTTTTATTGGTATTGGTGTGAATTGTGACAGTGTGATCACGGTAGCACAATACCCGCTCATAGTATTAGCAATAGGTATAAATGTTGGGAAACTCACCGAATTTTGTGTCGCGACTGAAAGTCGCTATATAATTCGAAATTCTTACTAATATAAGCGGATTACTATGTTTTTAGAGCAATAATGTTCGTTCGTGTATGAAAATATTACTTTGATGGTTTTGAGGTTATTTTCGATTTTGTAAAATTACTCCGAAACCCCAGTTTTTTTTACAAAGAAATTTTTATAGGAGATAATATGATAAGCATAGATTATAAAAAACCAAGTTTGGTTTTGACGCAGCTCGGTACGGGATTCCATACATCCATGAGCATTCTCCTTTTAGCCGAATTTGAAAGGGGAATTATTTAGAGATTAAGTTTTATTTCATACTTTTTTGTGTATTTTTACTTTGGAAGTCGGTTTAATTTTTTGTTTAAAAATAATAATTTCACCCTTTTTAGTGATATATTTTGTTAAGTTATTATTAATACGTCTTAAGAACGTCTAAACTAAACGATCGAATGTATAACTGAATACGCGTCAAGCTTCCATTAGGAATTGTTATTAAGATGATGATGATGATTACTGTAAGTTATGAAGTAGCATATGCTTGCAGTTCTTTAAACAATGCCGAAATTTCCAAACGCATACCTTTAAAGACTGAGGAGTTCTGTACAGTGCTTTTGGATCCAGGGTATACCTTGGTACAATATCTTATTTTTTGGTAGCATATGCTTGGGTTACTTCAGTAAAAGTCAAAATCACTATACGTATGGATATAAATTTAGAGGAGTTCCCTCGATTCCTCATGGATCGCATCATCAAATTTCCACTTTAGTGACTAAAAGACCAATTTCGAATTAAACACTTTACAACAACAAAAGAATTCTGCAAATAGGTCCATAAACGGCAGAGTAATGTTCAAAGATCTCCGTGTTAGTGTAAAATACTATGAGAAATACCTTTTATATATCATAATCTGATGATGTATGGTGTGATAGTGGTGGTGATGATGATGATTACTCTAACTGACAGGGTGGCATATGCTTGCAGTTCTTTAAACAACGCCGAAATCCCCAAACATGTATCTATAAGGAGTCAGGAGTTCTGTTCTGTACTTTTGGATCCAGGGTATATCTTGGAGCGAAATCTTACTTTTTGGTAGCATATGCTTGAACTACTTTAGAAAAAGTTGAAATCACCATATGTGTCCATATAAATTTCGAGGAGTTCCCTCGATTCCTCATGGATCCCATCATCAGGTCACCACTTTGATATCAAAAGGACCAATTTGGGATTACACCCTATACATGACAGAAAAAATTTTGAAAATCGGTCCACAGGCGGCGGAGTAATCGTTAAACATACAAATAAAAAATATATATATATATATATACAGCCGAACGTATAACCGCCTCCTTTTTTGGGAAGTCGGTTAAAAAGCGTCAACCCCGGCTGACGTGTCCCAAGCGAGTGTATGGCGGCTCGCTACCGCCCCTCTCTCACCCCGCACGCCCCGCACGATTGCTCTGTCTAGACATGTCCGTTGGACGACTGTAGGTAAGTTCCATAGGCTGTGGTACTAGTAACTAATAAACATACTCATGTATAGAACAAACAAAAGACGTGCGTGGCGTCACCTATTTAGGGGATCGAAGACCGGTCATATTTTAAAAAACCGGGTTTTTCGGTCCCAGCAATCTTCAAAACCGGGTACCCGGGTTTTTTCGCGTATTTCGGGTTTTTTGTAGAATTTTGTTAGGAATATCCTAAAATTGACTTTTATCAGCTGCTTTTTGTTGTTACAACGTAATACTGGTAAAATGTGATCAAACCATAAACATTTTCATGTAAAGTAATTAATAACTTCACAAACTCTACACCTTAGTCAAAATACGTTGCCTGACGAAATGACCAAGCCACATAATTTGACTAAAGTGTAGAGTTTGTAAAGTTAGGCTTGTAGAGTTAAGGCGTGTAGAAACAGAAGTGCCTTGCCCGCCTTTTAGGAGGGAATACGCTGCCTTCTTGAAGGTGTGCAGGTCCTAATGGTCCGGAAATACTGTTGGCGACAGTTCATTCCAGAGTTTTACAGTGCGCGGCAGAAAGCTTCGGGTAAAGTGCACGGTGGGGGACTGCCACTCATCAAGGTGATGAGGATGATAAATATTTTGTCCCTTGGAACGGTGGCGAAAAGTTGCAGCAGGTAGAAGTCCGAACAATTCCTCTGAGCACTCCCCGTAATATAACCGATATAGGATGCAGAGCGATGCTCATCTCTAGAAGTAAAGCCTGTTTGAAATACTATGGCAGTCAACAATTCGAGCGGCCCTTCGTTAGATACGATCCAGAGGGAGAAGCTGGTACTTTGGCGCTCCTGCCCAGAGATGAGAACAATATTCCATGTGAGGCCGTGTTCGCGCGTTAGCTCCGAACATATGCGAGTACCTATAAGGGCGCGCACGATGGCGCTCCTCCGTCCTACTCACACGCACGAGAACGTTCGCGGCGATACCCGACGCGATCCCACTACGCCTACAACCCTACTCGTGGACACTCACGTTTTTAATTTGCCTTTTTAGTTTCGCTCTGTCCGTCTGTCTGTCTGTCTGTCTGTCTGTCTGTCTGTCTGTCTGTCTGTCTGTCTGTCTGTCTGTCCGCGCCTCTAGCTCCTGTAATTATGAATATAAATTGATGAAATTTGGTGCAGTTATAGATTGTGTATAGATCACGGTTTCGGGATCATAAAAAAATAATAATTTTATATTTTAGGGGTGGCTCTCCATACATGTGAAGTGGGGATGAAAAATATTTTTTCACTCTACCCCATCGTGTGGGGTATCGTAGAATAGGTCTTTTAAAATAAAGGCAAGGTTTCATACGTTACTTTTTTATGAAGTTGACCATTTTCGAGTAATCGGCCTCCAAAGTAGTTTGTAAGTTGGTCCCCCCCCTAGCATTTTTAAACTATAGGAGATAGAAACTTGTAAATTTCCATGCTGATAGATCATGCTAAAAACTCTTTAGGAAAATTATTGTGAACCAAATCGGACAGTAACTTTTGGAGTAATTAAAAAAAAAGCATATTACGCGTTTATAGTTACGGAACCCTCCTTAGACATGTCCTGACATGCTCTTGGTTAGGTTATTTATAGTATTATTTTAATATTTGTAAAACCTGAATATAATCAGTCTAAAGTATTCAGAGTTTCATTTATCTCTTATGTACTATCGTACATAAAGTGGCGACCGTGAAAAAAGAAGAATTCTAGATTTTCAGCAAATACAAATTATCGGATCGAAGTCACTGGAAAGTTCCAGCCATTTTGCCGAGTCATTCTGGGCCAACGAAGAGGCAATATTTCAACTAACAATTGGAATCTATTGGAGATTTATGACAATATCCAACAAAATTAAGGGACTAAGAAGAAGATTTTGGTATTTTCGCCGAAATAAAGTGAGTCCGTTCCTTTTTTATCACTCATCTCCATATTCATCCACATTCTATATGAGTTTGCAATAATGGTTGAAGCTCATAAATGCATTTAGGTACATTAATTCATCATTTTTAATCATTTATTTTCTTTCTAAGCGCCTATTATTGCATATTTGCCTACTTTCGCGGTCTGAAAGTCTAAGACTATTAATTGTCGCTTTCAGACTGTCTATTTTTTGCATTTATGCCTACTTTTGCGACTTGAAAGTCTAAATTCATAATTATTAAACAACCATTCGCTTTCAATTTGCCTATTTTGCATATTTGTCTACTTTGTGATCTGAAAGTCAAGACCTTATTTGTCGCTTTCGGATTCCCTAAACCCTTGCATTTATGCCTATTTTTGCGACTTGAAAGTCTAAATTACAATAAAATCGTACCTATTTGCCTACATTCAAATTTATTTAGAATTGCTTAACCAATTTGGCCTAATATTTAAGGTTATTTATGCTTACCTGCGCACGCGCATCAATTCATTATATTGCATTAGAAAATCACTTATCGTATTTCATTTCAATTTGCATTAATAATAATTAATAATTTTAAAAATAATTTCACATTCCACTATTTAAATATATTGCACATCCTAAAGTGGAATTCTTAGTGATTCAAAAGCTTTGCACATTCATATTTCATTCCCTCACTATAGGTATATACGCGTATAATATCTCGATATTACAAAAGATCGAAACATTCTATTCCAGGGTGACAGCGCGGCGCGTCACAGCTACCTCACACATCCGAGGGCGCATACGAACTGGAGTGTGCATCGACTGACGCCGGCTGCCTACAGCGCAGTACCTACTGATCCCTGCATTCCTGCGTTATCAGTATAGCCAGCTGTTCTATTCATTGAAGCGAGGCCGTATTGTATACATTTTATTTTTATAATTAATTTACCTATTCTTTACTTTGCGTGCTAACTTTGTGCAATGGAGGCAACACTTAAAGTTTTAAATGTTAAACGGGCCTCAATCAAAGGTCGCGTTACTAAATTCGCTAATCAAATTAACGACTTAAAAACTAGTTCTAAAATTACACAAACAGATGTTAACATATTAGCACAAAGATTAGTAAAAATTGAGGCTTTATTCGCTGAATTCGATGGTGTGCAAAGTCAAATAGAGGGAATAGACGCAGAGAATTTAAGTAACGAATTGGATACCAGGGAATCTATAGAACTAGCATTTTATACTTATATAGCTGCCGCTCAGGAAATTATTGAACAAAATTCGGTTTCTAAAAAATCATGCCACGATCAAGGTCAAAACAGTTTTGTTAGCGCAGATGACGATGACCAGGAGGTCATTGGTTTTCGTTTGCCTATAATTAAATTAGTAACTTTGATGGTACCTACTATAAATGGCTTGAGTTTAGAGACACGTTTAGCTCGCTCATTCACAACAATTCCAGGATTAAAACATACACAAATTCCATTATTTAAATTCATATTTGGAAGGCGAAGCTGCTCGAGTCATTAGTAATTTACAAGTAACTAACAGTAATTATCCTGAAGCTTGGAATCTTTTATGCGAACGGTATAACAATGTTAGGCAATTAATAAATAATCATTTAAAACTTTTATTAAATATTGAGCAAGCTCGCGAATCCGACAAATCACTAAGATTTATCGTTGACCATGTCACAAAAAATTTGCGTGCCCTTAATAATTTAAACCAGCCCACAGAACACTGGGACACATTAATTATATATTTAATTTCTGCAAAGTTAGACAACAATACTCGAATTAAATGGGAGGAATACATTCATGCTAACGTTACTTCTTCGGAGATGCCATCTCTTGACAATTTTATGACGTTTTTAAAGGCCCGCGCCGATGTGCTTGAGTCAGTTTTTCGTAGCAAACAAGATTGCCAAAATAAAAACGTAAAATCAACTCCTAATTTCTCTCATAATTCTAAACATTCACAAATACCGCAATCAACTAAATTGTTTCTAGCAGAAAAGGCGAATAATTCTAATAGATCAATTGCTTACAGATGCATTGTGTGTAGTAAAAATCACCGAATTTATCAGTGTCCACAATTTTTAGATAAATCGGTTGATGATCGGACTGAATTAGCAGCTAAATTAAAACTATGTACAAATTGTTTACGCGTTGGACATAATTTACGTGGATGCAGAATCAATGGTTCGTGTAAAATATGTCGCGATCGGCACAGTACACTACTTTGTAGGTCTAAAACGGACTCCGAGCAAACGGAACCAATCGCGATGTCTGCGATGACTTCATCGGAGGTTCTTTTATGTACCGCGCTTATTGAAGTCGTCAATCCTACAACAAAAAATCTATAACTACTAGAGCACTTCTTGACTGTGGTAGTCAGTGTTCATTTATTTCTGCGAAATTAAAGCAACAATTACATTTAAATTCATTCAATTCTAATATTCAAAATGTTATAGGTATAGGTAACACTTCCTTGCAAATCAATACTGAGCGTTGCAATATTACACTAAAATCACGATTGAATTCATTTACAGCTAATATTACATGTTTAGTTATCCCTGAAATAACGGGTAAAATACCTAAATCCTATATTAATATTAAAAATCTAAACTTAAAGTCATTCGAGCTCGCAGACCCCAGCTTTAACAAGCCCGCTGACGTAGGACTACTTATCGGTGCTGATATTTTTTGGGACATTTTGCTGCCCAATCAGCACTCTATAGGGACCGGAAATCCCATCTTACGGCAGTCAAAATTAGGTTGGCTTATTGCAGGTCCCATGCACTATACTCATGACACCTATAATAAAAGTAATACTATACAATGTAATTATTCCAATATCACTCTAGAAAATAGTAATAATCAATTAACAGAATTGCACAATGATCTTAAAAAGTTTTGGGAATTAGAAAGTTTGCCACAAAAATCTTTACTTACACATAAAGAAAGAGATTGTGAAAATCATTTTGTACAAAATACTAAACGTACTGCAGACGGGCGTTTTTGCGTTAAGTTACCATTTTCTGAGTCTCCTGAGTGCTTAGGAGATACCTACTTCATGGCTAAAAAACGATTTTTTAACTTAGAACGTAGATTCAAAAAGCAGCCCGAAATTAAATCTGCCTACGTTGATTTCATAAACGAGTACGCTAAACTTGGTCATCTTTCAATTTCAGAAATTGACAAACCTGTAAATGGCTATTTTATCCCTCACCACCCGGTTATCCGCGAGAACAGCGAGTCTACTCGACTTCGTGTTGTTTTTGACGGCTCTGCTCGCACGAAAACGTCTAACTTATCTATAAATGACATCTTAATGGTAGGCCCGTCTATACAAGACTCTCTTTTTAATATTCTACTTCGATTTCGTCAATACCGGTTTGTATTATGTAGCGATGTAGAGAAAATGTACCGACAAATATGGTTAGAAGAGTCTGATCGTAATTTCCAACTAATCCTTTGGCGTGACGCGGAGGACAAGCCTTTGCAAACTCTAAGACTAAATACGGTCACATATGGTTTAGCGAGTTCTAGTTTTCTTGCAACACGTTGTCTTTGGCAGGTTGGTGAGGAATGCAACGACTCTATTATAAAAAATATAATACAGAATGATTTTCTGGTCGACGATCTTATAACTGGCCATGATGATGAGAACCAGCTCCGATTTATCCAACAAGCGGTTTCTAAAAATCTTGCTCAGGCAGGTTTCAATTTGCGTAAGTACCGCTCTAATTTACCTACTCTGTATAATTTAATTGTAAGCGAGACAACTAATACTCTAGGTCTGAGCTGGGATCCTTCGTCGGACATTCTAAAATTTCCAGTCGCTATGGAGTCTCCTAATTCTGTGACTAAGCGAAGTATACTTTCTACAACTTTCAAATTATTCGACCCCTTGGGCCTCCTATCTTTGTGCACTATCGTTCCCAAAATTTTGCTACAGACTCTATGGTCTCTAAAACTTGATTGGGACGAACCAGCCCCTAAAGAGGTTTTCAAATCCTGGAAGACTTTTATCGATGGTCTCCAGTCTATTGCATCCTTGTCTATATCTAGGCCGGTGTTAATATCAAACTCTATAAACAACGAAATTCATTGTTTTTGTGATGCTTCACAACGCGCCTATGGTGCCTGTATTTATCTTCGTTCGATAAACGCGGAAGGTCAGGTACACGTAAATTTACTTTGCGCTAAATCACGCGTTGCTCCTGCATCTACTCCAACTACTATACCTCGTCTCGAGCTCTCGGGCGCTCTACTTGCAGCTGAGCTTTGCTCTACTGTAACGCAAGCTTTACGTTGCAAATTTACGAGAACGTTTTACTGGACCGATTCCAGTATCGTTTTAGCTTGGTTACGTGTCGGGTCTAAAAATCTAAAAACGTTTGTAGCCAATAGAGTAGCCGCAATTCGGGAACTTACTGAAACTACTTCATGGCATCACTAAAAACAATCCTGCGGATCTTATATCACGCGGTGTAGATCCTAGGGAAGTTGCTAATTGCAATTTGTGGTGGTTTGGACCGGAGTTCCTGTCATCACCGGAGAATGAATAGCCTCTATCACGGTTTCATACTAATATTGAGACGAACGATTTACCAGAGGTTAAAGTTCATTTAATAGAACATAATAATAATAATTTACATAATTCTATTTTTAACATTGAAAAATATTCTAAACTCAAAACTATACAAAACATATTTGCCTACATTAATAGATTTACGTATAATTGTAAAAACTCAAAAAATAAAATTACAGGTCCTTTAAGAATTTCAGAACTTGATAAAGGCCTACTAAATCTAATTCATATTTCCCAGTCGGAGTCGTTCTTTAAAGAATTCAACTTGTTAATTAAAGGAAAATCACAAATTCCCCCCCCCCCCCCGCGGACAGCTAAAGCGATCAGACGTGTTTTATGTTAGCTCTGCTTTAAAATTCTTTTTGGGTGAATATAACCCATATTTAGTTAAAAAAGTGTGTTTCAAATAAACATAAGTTCAAACAGTATACAGTGTTGTAGCAATCCAAGTGAAAACTAACTCTAAAACCAATTTTGTGTGCAATTTCAAGTGTTTACGAACATCGTATATGCCGGTTGTGAGCAAACTTTACAATTCAACTACCCACTTCGTTCTAAATACAAACAAAATACTTACACAAATAAGAAAGCTACGTCATACGCCTGATAGCAGTGAGTGTACAGCGCTCTACCACCATTAGCAGATTTCTGATTAACCCAGGTTCGCGCCTCGGGACGCAAGTGTCTTTTTTTAAATTGATACTATCTAATAACTAAAGATTAGCTATATTAACGCTAAGAGCATAGCTCCTGCAACTACTACTAAGATTTAACACGAAGATGTCCATTCAACGTTCCCCACCGGGAAACAATAAATACGGCTCAGATCCGTCTCTTAATATGTCGAACAGACAAATAAAGCGTAAATGCACCGACGACATGGCGTTAATGCAGCAAATGTTCGATGAATTTAAGGCGCAACAAGAGACCAGATTTGACGCTTTAGAAATAACCATGAACTCAATTAAAACACAGAATTTGGAAAACCAGCAGTCCATCGAATTCATGTCCACCCAATACGATAAGTTTATCAATGAAATTGCTGAATTGCGTAAAGAAAACGAGACGTTCAAGAGTCGCATAGCAAACCTCGAATCGAAGTTAGAATACATGGAAAAGTCGACGCGAAATGCTACGATAGAAATAAGGGGTGTTCCTAAAGAACAAGGAGAAAATATTAACAAACTTATAAACTCGGTCAAGACATTAAGTGAAGTTATCAACCACCCAATTGATGAGAATAATATTCGCGATATTTATAGACAGAAGTCAAATAAACGTAGTACTGGGCCAATTGTAGTTGATTTTACTAGCGCAATTATTAAGAATGAAATAATTAAAGCATCCCGAGCCTACAACAAAAACAACAGAATTGAACAACTTAGTACAAAGCATCTTAACATAGAGGGACAACCCAAACCGGTATACATAGCAGAGTGCCTAACGACTAAGTCAAGACACCTATTCTATCTGGCGAGAGAATTCAAAAAGAAAAATCATAATGCTAGCGCCTGGACATCATTTGGAAGAGTTTATATAAAGAAAGATACAAACTCCATACCAATACGTATTGAAAGCGAATCAGATCTATTAAAATTAAGTACCAATATGTGACTAACCCAGGTTTTAGTTTTTACTTTTGCATGTTCTTTAAAATATAGAATAATATATTATTTTTACGGAATTATGTACAGGAAGTGTGTTAAGATTGCCCTTCAAAACATATTTACACTTACTATACAATTAGAAAGATACACTATCAATTTACCCACATCTTACGCCGTGTTTTTTATATGTGTGAGCTCAGTTTTATATGAACTTATTCCAACTCAAAATAATTTTCCCTTTAAATTAAACCACAAATATAAGACCGTTCGATTATCTTCAATCAAAATTCAACGAGTTAATTAACATACAAACTGAAATTGACTCCTTTAATGTAGCCCAATCCGTTATTTGTAACGCAGAGGAATGTTCTTCTTTTTAATTAAACCCTAACAAATGTTTAAAAATCTTTCAACAAAACATTCGGAGCATAAAATGCAACCTACCAGGACTATTGCCAATTTTATCCACGACGGGGGTTGATTGGGATTGTATAGTTTTAACTGAGTGCTGGCTTCCCTCAACAGTGAACTTGCCAACCCTTCATGGATACAATAACTATGCTTCTACAAATAACTGCACGCAGAATGAAGGAGTGGTGGTTTTCTACAAAAGCAACATGCTAATTACAGTAGAAGAACCTGAAATAAAGGACGCAAACTGTCTCTTGATAACCATAAATAAAGATACAGTTGCTTTAGCTATTTATAGACCCCCTGGATATAAAAATATCGATAATTTCCTACAGTCTCTAGACAAAGTTTTGTCAAAATATACCTGTAAGCAAAATCTTTTACTGCTGGGGGATATAAATATAAACATCGCTGAACAAAGCAACGATACAAACCTCTCAGCATACCTAGATTTGCTGGCCTTCCATGGTATGATGCCTGCGTACACATCGCCTACTCACAATAAAACATGCTTAGATCACACTTTCCTAAAAACGAATCAAACAGCTTGTAGTCTTATCCTCCAAACAACTCTCACAGATCACAATAGTGTTGCTCTATACATAGCGTGTGCTCCAAAAATCAAACCTACAAAATTAAAAAAACGCATTGACTACGAACTATTAAATAAAGCACTAATAAATGCTGACTTTACTCCATTATATTCGATAGATGATGCAAACGAGGCAGCAAATTTTCTACATAATATTCTCTACTCGGAAATTCAAAATAACTGTAGAGAAATCAGAATATCAAATAGAAAGACAATATTAAAACCGTGGATAACCCCTGGAATTTTAAAGTGCTTAAAAAACCGCGATAATTTGTACAAAAAACTTAAGAAAAATCCAGATAATGACGTATTAAAAATCACGTTTAAAAGATATCGAAACTTTTGTACTAATTTAGTAAAAAAACTAAAAAGGGAATTTGAGAAATTGCAATTTCATAACGCAGGTAAGAATAGCAAAAAGATTTGGAAGGTTGTGAAAGAGATCACCTACTCTAACAAATCTAAAGAATGCCCTATAGAATTAATAGATACTGAAGATCCTCAATCAAGAATCTGTAAATGATGCTAACCATTATTTTGCTAGTGTGGGAAAAAGGCTAGCTGAAAAAATCATCAATAGTAACCCACAAACAGAACATCTTACTCCCAATAAATGCAGCCACTCTTTTTTTCTTCTTCCTACCGATGATGCTGAGGTGGGATCGTTAATCTCCGGGCTAAAAAGTGAGTGCTCCGTAGGCCTCGACATGATACCTAGCGACCTTCTGAAGATCCATAAGGATATTCTAACGTCACCTATAACGCATGTTTGTAATTTGTCCTTTGCTACTGGAGTCTTTCCGAAAATCTATAAAAGGTCAAGAGTCCATCCAATTCACAAGAGTGGTCACAGAGACTGTGTTAGCAATTACAGACCTATTTCTATTCTTCCCATACTTTCGAAAATTTTAGAACGTTTAATTAACAAAAGACTGGTAAATTATTTGGAGAATAAAAATCTTCTATCACAATCTCAATTTGGTTTCAGAACTAATAGATCCACTTCAGATGCCGTACTAGAACTAACCAATTATATTGCCACTAACCTAGATACGAAAAAGAAAGTGATAGGAGTGTTTTTAGATCTAGCTAAGGCATTTGATACAGTTTCTGTTCCCATTATGTTAAATAAATTGGAAAGCCTGGGTATCAGAAATATTCAACTAAAGCTATTTCGAGATTATCTAACAGATAGAACACAGTGCGTAAAAATTGGAAGCGTAATTAGCGATGAAGTTTCTGTGTCTTATGGAGTCCCACAAGGCAGCATCCTAGGACCAACCCTATTTCTTGTCTACATAAATGATCTCTGTCATACTAAACTTCCTAGTGCTAAAATAGTCGCCTTTGCAGATGATACGGCTTTGCTGTTTAGTGGATCCTCCTGGCATGAAGTATTTATGAGTGCGCAAAACGGGATGAACACGGTGACTAGATGGTTAAATAGAAACATACTTACCCTAAATGTCGAAAAGACTAATTACATAACGTTCTCCATCAGAAACAATGACAAACCAGATCCTAAACTATGCATTATCTCACATGCGTGCCCTAATTTGAGCTCTGCTGGCTGCTTATGCCCTAAACTAAAAAATACAACATCAATCAAGTATCTGGGTGTGATTATTGATGATAAATTAAAATTTAACGATCACATCAACCTTCTTGTGTCTAGAGTGCGCAGATTAATAGTCATTTTTAATTCCTTAAGACACACAGCACCAAAACCTATCCTTAAATCAGTTTATTACGCACTGTGTCAATCTCAGCTCGAATATTGTATTACTTCTTGGGGCGGTGCATGTAAAACAAACTTTTTAAAAGTTGAGAGAGCACAGAGAGCACTTCTTAAAGTAGGCTTGTTTCTACCTTTCTACCATCCGACTGCTGAACTCTACCTAAATTGGAAAGTACAGACAGTGCGACAAATTTTTATTTTAAAAACGGTCATGAAACAACATTCCCTGACAGTTTTTGAACCAACCAGAAATATGAATAAACGCCTGATACATAAAGCATGCTCTGTGCCATTATGCAGAACTACTTTCGCACACCGATTTTTTAGTTTTTTGGGACCAAACTTATATAATAAATTGAATAAGACCTTAAAAATATATTCTTTAAGTAAAACCAAATGTAAATCGTTGGTTTCGGACTGGCTGCAAAAATTAAACTACAAATCAACTGAAAGCCTCATTAATAGCAATTAAACTTATACTATCCCACATACTAAGTTATCTTAAATATAATATAATATAAACATACACACATAAGTACATATATAAACATACTTAAACATACATATACATAAATACATATACATATTTTTTACCTTACACACCACTCCACATCACACTGCGCAAATTTCCTTTTCTTTTTTATTTTTGTTACTTGCTCTAAATTCACACTATTTACGTTTTTTTTGTAACAAAATGTACTATGTAATAAAATGTCGCTGATTGTTCGTGGTGTTGGGGACTGATCTGTAACACAGGCTGCTGCCTAATTCAGACACCAGCTCCTCACATAAATATAAGATGCTCTAATATTTTTGTACATTAGCTCGTAAGTAAACATTGTGAGGAGAAATAAATGAATATTATTATTATTATTATTAATCACTAAATCCTAAGTCTAATGTTGCGGCACTTAACCCATTTGTGGATAACGGTATTATTCGAGTAGGTGGTCGCATTCAAGACTCTAACTATAGTTTTTGATATGAAACATCCAATGTTACTGAGCTCAAAACATCACTTTACTAAACTGTTATTCGAACACGAACACCGCAAGCTCTTACATGCTGGTCCGCAAGCTCTTTTAGCATCTCTACGAACGCGTTTCTGGCCTATCAATGGTAGAGACTTAGCGCGCCGGACAGTTTTAAAATGTTTGACAGTTGTAATGTTTGTAGAAGGTTTAAAGGTGAAATAGCTAAAAATATAATGGGTAATTTACCATCCGACAGAATCACGCCAGATTTTCCTTTCCTTGTTGTTGGAACTGACTTTGCTGGGCCATTTATGATCACGGATCGTAAAGGTCGTGGTTGTAAGATTACAAAATGCTATTTATGCATATTTATTTGTTTTAAGTATAAATGTATACATTTAGAAGCAGTTTCTGAATTATCTAAAGATGCTTTTATATTGTGCCTCCGTCGTTTTATTGCTCGTAGAGGCATTCCACGAAAAATCTATTGCGACAATGGTGGCAATTTTGTAGCGGCTGCTAAAGAAATTAAAGATTTTCTTAATTCTAACGCGAACGCTCTATCTGATTTTGCAACCAAAGAAGGCCTCGAATTTTGCTTTTCCCCTGCATATGTGCCTCACTTCAATGGGTTAATGGAAGCCGGCGTCAAGTCTGCAAAATTTCATTTGGCACGTATATTAGGCCATACTCATTTAACTTTTGAAGAGCTCTCAACATTGTTCGCTCAGATAGAATCTATCCTAAATAGCCGCCCTTTATCTCCTTTAAGTTCTTCCCCAAATGATCTTTACCCCTTAACCCCGGGCCACTTTTTGATCGGAAGACCGCTGAAGGCGCTACCATCTCCATCTCTACTTGAGACTAATACCAATCGTCTTGACCGTTTCCAGCGAATTGAACAAACTAAGCAACACTTCTGGAATCGCTGGAGCCAAGAATACATCTCCGAGCTACAGGCACGCACCAAATGGCGCATAAGGAAGCGAGATTTGCAAGCTGGCGACATGGTGATATTGAAGGAGGAAACTCCACCCCTGTATTGGCGACTCGGACGGGTGGAGCGAACTTTCCCTGGACCAGATGGCGCTACCCGTGTTGCCGACATTACTACTTCCCGAGGTGTAGTCCGCCGTGCTCTCAATCGAGTATGTTGGCTCCCTAGTCCTGACGATCAAAGCAAGCCAAAGGTATCTCCAGATACTTGTGAGGAAGCTGTAAAGCTGTGAGCTTTCCAGGGCCGGGTGCATGTTCGCGCGTTAGCTCCGAACATATGCGAGTACCTATAAGGGCGCGCACGATGGCGCTCCTCCGTCCTACTCACACGCACGAGAACGTTCGCGGCGATACCCGACGCGATCCCACTACGCCTACAACCCTACTCGTGGACACTCACGTTTTTAATTTGCCTTTTTTATAGTATTATTTTAATATTTGTAAAACCTGAATATAATCAGTCTAAAGTATTCGGAGTTTCATTTATCTCTTATGTACTATCGTACAGGCCGAACCTGCGCCTTATAGAGTTGTAGGCGTGGAACTGGACTGAAATACTTCTTTGACCTGTTCAGAACATCAAGCTTCTTGGAGGCTAACTTGGCCTTGCCCTCCAGATATATCGGACTAGACCTCGCTCGATATGCTAACACCAAGTATTCCAATTTCCAATGTTGGAGGAGACAGTTATGGGTATGCTTTCAAAACGAGGACATACGACCATCGGTAACTTATTAGCGATGAACGCGCAAACATATATCTTAGAGGTGTTGAATTGGACTAAGTTAAGTCTACCACATTCAGAGATCTTCTCCAATGAAATCTTAATTTGAGAGACAAGTTCGTTTCGACTCTCAATGACGTTTTTGCCGAGAGATGTTCGGGCGACCTGTGTATGGCATCACCCGTACTGTCGTCATCACATATTATCATTGATATGCAGTATGAACAGGGCAGGCGATAGCACACCAAAGCTGTCTACCAAGATGCCAGGACTGTGCCATAAGCAGGTGAGCCGAAAAAGATGCGTTAAGATCGGTGCCAACTCTGGAGCACACATTTTCCACACAATGGGACGGATTCCGTTAGGCCCACTCGACTTTTGGGTATCATGGGAACGGAGAGCAATTCGCGCTGAGCGCTGATGGAACCGAATATTATATTATACCAAGTTATTAAGGTGCAAAAAATCGACGAATCGCTTCGAGAAAAGGTAGTCTGCAGTAGCGAGGGGTTCCTATAACTCCATTCCTATCGGCTTACCTTACCGTTTACCTTTTAAAGACCTTTATCCTAATCCCAACATATTATACATGCTACGGCTTCCCTATGAAGTAGAACCAGCCTTTGCCACTGGTAGTCTAGTACCCTTGCTCTTTGCTCACTCGTCCTAGCGGGGCGGGGGCACTACCGTGCCCCCAAATGTACTACATACAACATGGAAACATTATAACTATTATTCTAAAATTCTACATTGACAATCACAAGCCACTATAACGTTCGGTTTGTGACTGTAACTGTTATAAACTGTTATAGAATTTCATAATGAAAAAAAGCTCGAAAAAACCGAAAACCGGTTTTCAATATTTTGAAAATCGGGTTTTGTTGTGGGTGTTGTGGTTTCGGGTTTCGGGTAAAACCGGTCTCGATGCCCTACACCTATTCCCTTACTCTAATCACTAATGAGTCTAACTCATTAAATGATATTATTAATGTGTTCTCCTTCTTTGCATTTCTCCTTACAGTTTAGAAAAAAATCCTTGTATTCTGTTTAGTTTCTAAGTTTAGTAAGCATCTTACACTTCAACCTACAATTTTTAAGTAAACATCCGGGTGATTTCAATGTAACGAGTGTTTTTGTTCGAAATTCTAACTAAAGAAAAACATTCAAAATGTGTTCTCTGTGCACTTAAAATAGCAAAAAAAATTTTTGACGTAGCTTAATAGCAACTATTTTACTATTTCGAAAACTACATAAAATGAGCAACTTTTTAAAGTAACAACCCAGTTTAGTGTGGTGTATTTTTTGTCCAGTATGGATAGTGAAAGTTAGGAGAAAAAGTTTTTGAAATCACGATTAGGGAAAAGTTTTCTTTTTTTCTACAAAGTTCAAACTCTATTAGCTTTGTTTATAACTGTGGTCAATAGCAGAACTGGTCAGGATTCCGCAATACAAATTTGTATCCCACAATACAGGAAATTGTAGTTGAGGCAGTCTAAAAACTGACATGAGGTGTAATTTTTAAGAAATTATTAAAAGTGCCAATATCTCGAAAACTAAAGATTTTTTACTAAGGTCATATTACGATATTCTGGTGAGTCATGAGCTGGTCTATCAGCCTTCGAAGGGACGACGTCGACTTCTGGGACATCCTAGATTATGTTCCTACATCGTAAAAATATTTTTTTGAAAAAGAACATCCCACCAAAAACATTTTCATGTAAAGTGATGCCAAGACGATACCATATAACTCACATTGTCAAAAGGCTATTAGATCTCATGTGAAACCAAGTTTCTGATTCTACTGAATTTCTAACTCTACACGCCTTAATCCTACAAGCCTAACTCCACAAACTCTACACCTTAATCAAAAGATGTGGCCTGGCCATTTCGATACATTCACTTAAGCGTAAGGTGAAAATTTTACGGACTGTTTTTCTGTTATACTATTCTTGTACGAATCAAACGGCCAAGCCACATTTGACTAAAGTGTAGAGTTTGTGGAGTTAGGCTTGTAAGATTAACGCGTGTAGAGTTAGAAATTCAGTAGAATCAGAAGCTTGGTTTCACATGAGATCTAATAGCTTTTTGACAATGTGAGTTATATGGTATCGTCTTGGCATCACTTTCCATGAAAATGTTTTTGGTGGGATTTCACTTCTTTTTGAAAGATAATTTTTAGACCTCTAGAGTATAAACATTTACAAAGATAAGTCTCTTACAAATTTTCATCCCCTAGTTTAACGGGTTGGAGGATACAAATTCCAAGTATGTTAATTTTTATGTTGGTTATGTACTGAAACTAGCTTACATACCAAATTTCAGCTTTCTATGACATCCGGAAGTACCCTATAATTTTGTTGATCATCAGTGAGTCAGTGACGAAATCAGGGGTTTTTAGATATCAATAAAATCTAAATTATTAGCCCTATATAATCAAAACTTTACATGTACATTCATTAGTCTGCTACTGGGAACATATCCTGAAAATTTTGTGTATCTGGTATAATCCAAACGCAAGTTATGAGGGTTCAAAATATCGACGAAACGCTTCGAGAAAAGGTAGTCTGGTAGTGCCCTTGCGCTACGCTTAGCTCGTCTTGGCGGGGCACTACCGTGCTCCCAGATTTTTTCCATCTTTTTGCTCCCGTGATTAGATTTTTGGTCCCGTGCGAGTTTCTTACGCCGGTTCTTTTCGGCGGACTAGTTTCCGAACCGGTGGTAGGCATCAATCATGTAGGACAATTCTATAAGTGTTATATTATGATTGTTGTGGATAGAATTAAGTTCTATGTAAATAGGCTTAGTTTGTATAATTTGTTTTGTAAATAGTAAATTTTTTAGTAGGATAAGAATCACTAAAATGTATTAGAATAAGCTAGGATAAGTATATGTAAGTTATTTTGCATAATATCGACAGAATAAGTTCGATACTTCATGTAAATATTGTACATAGTTTGCATTGTATCGAGTCGATAGGTCCTAGGTCACTTTTTGGTACTGTTAAGGATCAAAGGGGCTTATCCGATCACCGCGGGCGAATATGTGTGCGCGGGAAAGAGACGCATCTCGCGGTGAGGGATAGCATGATCCGCGGTGCGGGGGTCATGAACTCGCGACCCCTGCGGGGCCTCTTTGATTTTGGCTATAAATATAGAGCCGGATTCCGGGTTCTTCACTGTGTGGAAAACAGTCGGCTGTGCCGGAGAAGCAGTCTTGAAGAAACCCAGGAAGAAATAGTGAATAAGTAATAGTGAATAGTAGTGCCAGTAGTGTAAAGTGAATACTGTGCTACGGGAAAATTGTATGGGGAAAATAAACGAACGGGTTTCAATCGTGTAATTTGATAAACGTGATTGAAACGTCAATCGAATTTCCCCAGCGCTATCGAAGCGAAGAAAATTCATACAGTCCACGAACGTAATATACGGCGCACCAGGAACGTGAGGTGTGCCGTATTAGGCCAGATAGTGGCCCACCGACATTGTCTGGCTGCCGTGCCGGACAGTGTGCACAGTGTGAGTGCGAATAAAAAGAAAGGACCAGTACATTTTCTGGTCCTTCTCGGCCGGATATACTGTGTAACCAGTGACAGTTTTCTGGTCCAATGTGCTGGCCCCACGGTCGGATTACGAGTGCCGTGTGGGTGAAAAAGTGTGTGTTCCTGCCCTGCCCGATCGGCTCCCGGTTCAGAATACGTGTTGGAGTCTCGGCCCAGAAGGGGTATCGGGTCCAACGAACTCGGGAAGTGGAGGAGCCTACGTCCGTGTTCGTCGTGAACCTTCGCCGTGGTACGTCGGGAAGAATCGTCTCCAGGTGGGCCAAGTGGGTCCGCAAGCTTCCGCCGCGTGCATCGAGTCACCGGGGAAGGTCGTATCACCGGGTCGTCGTGTCTTCACGTCGGACAGTACGTCGCGCGCACGTCGTCGCTACGTAAGGACAGTACCGTGAGTCACTGAACATTTTCATACTCAGTGAAGTGAAAAGTGTTTTGTGAACATTAAGTGTTTAAAGACTCTTTAAGTACTTAACATAAGTAAACCCCTATACATATATTAGTATAAGGTCAGGCCTATTAAGTGCCTGCGGAAAATTTAATAGCAATTACTCAATTGCGCATTTTTGCCTTCACGATAGGGAAGGCGTTCCCACCTGTTGGGGGAACATAAATTTAAGTTTAAATTAAATTTAAATTTGAATTTTTGAATTATTTTCGGAAATATTTTGAATTGTTTTACATTTTAAATTTTAATTTTAAATTTAATCTGTATATATTGTTGCTTGTTTTTTGTTTTTTGTTGTGTAAATATTAGGTTAAGTCTTGACAATGGTAGTAACCAGAAACCAAGCTGACGCACCAGAGATAGTTGAAAGAAATCGTGCCGAAATGGAACGTCTACGGTTTCATGATCCGCCAGCATCCCCGTCTGTACGCACAAGGGCATACACCACGGAGCCTACGGAAGCAGGCACATCGCAGCTGCTCATACAAGAACGTCCAAGGGTTCGTTCGACAACGGGATCACATGTATCCACAATGAGCGCCGTCACTCGTGTGAAGATGGCTGAACTGAAAGCTGCAGAAAAGCTAGCCGAGATCAGGAAGAAGGAACTCGAGCTAGAGAAACAGTTGGTGCAGAAGCGATTGGAGGCCGAAGTATCTGCCATTCAGGACGAGGTTAGCATCCACGATGAGGATCGCAACAGTCACACAAGGGTGACAGAATGGTTGAAGTCTACCGAGGCAGAGCCAAGGGAGGAAGCTGTTCAAGTGGAGCAGCCCCAACCAGTACAGCAAAGCCCCACGGAAAAGGGAGACATTCAACGGCTGGCAGAGGCCATCAAGAAAATGGCTCGACCGCGAACTCATAGGATGGATCTACCTACCTTTTCGGGACTCATTACGGAGTGGCTTCCATTTAAGGCGGCCTACAGTGAAAGTACCAGTATGTACCAAGTCCCAGCAGCAGAAAACTTGCAACGATTGCGTACCTGCCTGAAAGGTGACGCAAGGGAAGCCGTATCGGCACTTCTGAGTACTGCGACGGATCCGGAGGTGATCATGAAGACACTGGAACAATGCTTCGGACGTCCGGAAGTGATAATCGATAAGGCAATGGAAGACCTCAAGAGGTTACAACGGCCCACGTCGGCGGCCGGTGAGTTAAATAATTTTGCCATCAAGGTGCAAAATATTGTTTGTGTGTTGCAGAGTGTTGACAATCGACGAGGTTACCTCTACAACCCCATGTTAACCAGGGAGGTCCCGGAGAAATTGAGTCCACACCTCAAATCAAGGTGGTGCGACTACGCACACGAACAAGAGGGAAGTGTGCAACCCGAAATAGTACTCCTGTCACGATTTCTGATGAAGGAAGCGGACCGAGCGCTCCGATACTCCTATGCACCGCAAACCAGTGCAGCGTCTGCCAAGAAGGAAGTGAGGCAGCCAGTTGGGGCAACCGGACCGAAGAAAAAGAACGTGGTCTACAGCACTACCGAGGCCGCAAGTACCTGTCCGTGCTGTAAGAAGGGACCACACAAATTGAGCACCTGCCAGAAGTATAAAGGCATGAGCATAAGTGCCAGGTGGGAGCTGGTAAAAAAGGAAAAGCTTTGCTTCAAGTGCATCGATGAGAAGCACCGAAGAGATAAATGCAAGGCGAAGGGCTGCAACGTGAACGGCTGCAACAGGTCTCATCATCCGTCGCTTCATGTGGAACGGGGGGAGCAACAGCAGCAGCAGCCAACGGAGCCACAGCAGCAACCGCAGCAGCAGTGGCAGCGACAATCGCAGGAAGAGGTTGCGATGTCGACACAATCAGCTTCAGCTGAGAAGGTACTCCTGAAGATGTAACCTGTGATCGTGTCCGGACCACGGGGGGAGTACACCACATATGCATTCCTGGACGAAGGAGCTACCGTCACACTCATTGATGAAGAGTTGGCGCGAGCCGTCGGTGCACAGGGTGATGCAAAACCGCTAAGGTTACGTGGAGTGAACATGCAGAAGAGCGACAATGCCAGCAGAGAGGTTCACCTTCACATTCGTGGATTGTTCGCAGGAAAACCGCTCGCACTCCGAGCGCGGACAATCAAAAACTTGGACTTGCACCAGCAAGCAATACCGTTGAACGTCGCATCGTGTCAACATTTAAGGGATCTTCGTAAGGAAGAGATTTGCTACGCAGCAGCAAAACCGATGCTACTGGTGGGCAGCGACCACTGGCAGTACATCATCAGTCAGGAAATACGGACTGGGAAACGAAATGAGCCGGCAGCGTCCAGGACCCAACTGGGATGAGTCATCCATGGGACAATACCGCGCAGATCAATGCCTCGACAAGGGAATGCAGAAAAGGTGTTCCACGCGAGGACGGACGAAGGACTTCACGAACTGGTAGAGGAGCACTTCGCAATTGAATCTTTGGGAGTAGCAGCCAAGGCACGGGTAAGGCCAGAGGACCAACGTGCAGTGGACATCGTGGCGGCTACCATCAGACCCACCGATGGAGGATACGAGGTAGGTCTACCGTGGAAAGACGACAATGTTGTGTTTCCAGGTCACTGCAGCTACGAGGCAGCTTGCAGACGCCCCAGGAAGATGGAGGCAAAAATGGATGCAGATCCAGAATTTGCAGAAGCTTACACAGCTCAGGTAAGTAATCTGTTTGAAAAAGGCTATGCTGTTCCATGTGATGGTTCAGAAGAACATAGCAGGAGGAGCTGGTTCCTGCCACACTTCGCAGTGGAGAATCCCAACAAGCCGGGGAAGCTTCGCTTGGTGTTCGACGCCGCAGCCAGAGCGGGGGGCACCTGCCTGAACGACGGTCTACTGGAGGGACCCGACAGGTTAGTATCGCTGCTCGGTATTCTTTTCAGGTTCCGAGAGAAGCAGGTGGCAGTGACAGCGGACATCCAGGAAATGTTCCTCAGGATAAAAATTATCAAGGAGGATCAGGCAGCACAGCAGTTCCTGTGGAGAGGAACAGCACGGGACCGACCACCTCAGAAGTTCAAGATGAAAGCATGATCTTCGGGGCGGCCAGTTCACCATTCATGGCACACTTCGTAAGGGACTACAACGCGGAAAGGCATGCGGAGGAGTACCCTAGAGCTCTGGAGGCAATCACCAAGGGGCACTACGTGGATGACCTGGTGATGAGCTACGAAGACGAACAAGAAGCCAGAATGGCCGTGGAAGAAATTCGCAAGGTACATGCAGCAGGCTTCACACTACGAGGATGGAGCTCGAACAAGGAATATGTGCTACGCGACGTGCCTGCGGAACTACGGGAAGCTGCAAGCTCGAGCTTAGGGGGCAAGCAGCCGGAAAACAAGATCCTGGGAATCTACTGGGATGCAGGTAAGGTTGTACTAGGTTTCAACACCAGGATGAGCCGAGTACCAAGGGACGTGGCTACAGGAAGCTGCGCACCTACGAAAAGACAGGCACTCAGTGCAGTCATGTCGGTCTTTGACCCATTGGGGCTCCTGTCGTACTACACGATCAGGGCCAAAATAATTCTGCAGAGTTTATGGAGGCTGCAGATTCCTTGGGACGAATGTATTCCCGAGGAGGAAGGTAACATGTTCAACAACTGGATTGGACAACTGGAAAATGTAAAGAATTTACAGATCAGAAGGTGCTACTTCGACGACAGGAACTTCGAAGTGGGACAACATGTCTTCTGCGATGCGAGTGAACAGGCCTACGCTGCAGTGGTTTACTGGCGGATCATGTACGGGGACAAAACGGACGTGGTCCTGGTAGCGGCTAAGGCGAAGGTGGCACCACGTCGCACTCAAACCATACCGAGGCTTGAGTTGCAAGCAGCTGTACTAGGAGCTAGGTTAGCCGATAGTGTCAAGAAAGAACATCGTCTACACCTGAGTAGAACGTGCTTCTGGTCAGACTCGACAACGGTGGTCCACTGGATCAAGAACGACGCAAGAAGATACACACCGTTCGTGGCACATCGGCTCGGCGAGATAAATGAGCTCACCGACAGGAAAGAATGGAGATGGCTACCAACGGAGGAAAATGTTGCAGATGACGCAACACGGTTCAGAGAGGAACCACTGAAGGAAGACCACCGATGGTTCTGTGGTCCAGACTTCTTACGCCGCGATGAAGAGGCGTGGCCCCAAGAAAGGGCACTTGAAGACCGGGAAGATGAAGAAACCGTGGCAGTTACCAGAGAAGAGGAAAGTGACTTCGACTGGTTGCCCGACCCGGCTAGGTTTTCGAACTATGACAAACTCGTGCGCACTATTGCCTATGTTCTAGTGTTCACAGATCGCCTACGACGACGGTCTTCGGGCATGACCGTGGCACACCTCGAGCGCGCTGAGGCCCTGCTTGTGCGGCGCTCTCAAGCGGAGAGCTTCGCCGACGAGCTGGGGCGCCTGCGCCGAGGGCAGCCGCTGTCGAGGACGAGTCGTCTCCGGAGGCTGGACCCGATGCTGGAAGACGGCATCCTGCGACTGCGGGGACGCATCGGGGCGGCGGCAGCACCGGAGGAGGCGAAACGGCCTGTCATCTTGGACGGGCGACACCACGTCGTGAGGCTGCTCGTGGCACGCGAGCACAGGAGGGCTGGACACGCCAACCGGGAGCGTGTCACCAACGACCTGCGGCAGCGGTACTGGATCCTGCACCTGAGGCCTACGGTGCGTGCAACGGAGCGTGATTGCACGTTCTGTCGCGCGCGCTGGGGCCAGCCACGCCGACCCATCATCGGGGACCTGCCCCGAGCTCGCCTGGAGCCCTACCACCGCCCCTTCTCCAACTGTGGGGTGGACTACTTTGGGCCCATGATCGTCAAGATCGGAAGACGAAGAGAGAAGAGATGGGGTGCATTATTCACGTGCCTGACGACGAGAGCAGTCCACATCGAGCTGGTGCCATCACTATCGACGGACTCTGCAATTATGGCGTTAAGAAGAATGGCGGCGAGAAGAGGATGGCCGAAGATAATATATTCGGACAACGCCACCAACTTCCGGGGAGCAGACAAGGAGCTTCGCAACGCCTTCGAGGAGTGGGGAGCCGCCCTACAAGAAGAGGGTCTCCGCCACAACATGGAGTGGCGCTTCATACCTCCTGGAGCACCAAACCAGGGGGGAGCGTGGGAGCGGCTCGTGCGGTCCATTAAAACCGCACTGAGCGCCACGCTACGTGAGAAGGTCACCACGGAAGAAGTTCTGCAGACTCTGCTGCAAGAAGCAGAGTACAGCGTCAACGCTCGCCCACTGACACATGTGAGCGTTGATCCTCGAGATCCCGAGGCGCTGACACCCAACCACTTCCTGTTGGGTTCATCAATGGGCCTGCCCTCAACGGGTCCATGCAATGAAGACGACAGGCGCACATGGCGCGCCAGCCAAGCGCTCGCCGACCACTTCTGGCGACGCTGGCTCCGCGAGTACCTGCCAACCCTGGTACCTCGAGGAGAGCCGCGGCGGGACACGACGGCAGTATCCCCAGGAGACGTCGTGCTGGTCGTCGTCAACACGCTACCCCGCAACGTGTGGCCGCTGGGAGTCATAGAGAAGACGTTCGCCGGTCCCGACGGAGGAGTTCGCATCGCGGAGGTGCGGACACGAACTGGAACCTTCAAAAGGCCCGTGAGCAAACTCGTGATCCTGGTGAAGAAGGAGGCTACGCAAGCTGCGCCGGGGGGAGGATGTTGTGGATAGAATTAAGTTCTATGTAAATAGGCTTAGTTTGTATAATTTGTTTTGTAAATAGTACATTTTTTAGTAGGATAAGAATCACTAAAATGTATTAGAATAAGCTAGGATAAGTATATGTAAGTTATTTTGCATAATATCGACAGAATAAGTTCGATACTTCATGTAAATATTGTACATAGTTTGCATTGTATCGAGTCGATAGGTCCTAGGTCACTTTTTTGTACTGTTAAGGATCAAAGGGGCTTATCCGATCACCGCGGGCGAATATGTGTGCGCGGGAAAGAGACGCACCTCGCGGTGAGGGATAGCATGATCCGCGGTGCGGGGGTCATGAACTCGCGACCCCTGCGGGGCCTCTTTGATTCTGGCTATAAATATAGAGCCGGATTCCGGGTTATTCACAGTGTGGAAAACAGTCGGCTGTGCCGGAGAAGCAGTCTTGAAGAAACCCAGGAAGAAATAGTGAATAGTAGTGCCAGTAGTGTAATGTGAATACTGTGCTACGGGAAAATTGTATGGGGAAAATAAACGAACGGGTTTCAATCGTGTAATGGTCGTTTCAATCGAATTTCCCCAGCGCTATCGAAGCGAAGAAAATTCATACAGTCCACGAACGTAATATACGGCGCACCAGGAACGTGAGGTGTGCCGTATTAGGCCAGATAGTGGCCCACCGACATTGTCTGGCTGCCGTGCCGGACAGTGTGCACAGTGTGAGTGCGAATAAAAAGAAAAGGACCAGTACAATGATAATAAAAATTTACACTCATTGTAATTGAGAAGGTTCTTTTCAAAACTTGACTATTCCACTTTTTGTGTTTTTGCATCATTGTTTTGTACGGGATTTAAAAAATTTACGGGTTGCACTCCGGGAGTGCCGACAGAAGTGAAAACATATTTTGGCGCGTTAGACATTTTGTAGATGGGTACTAGGGTTATTGGGTTATGAATTGCATTTTTTTCAATGAATTGTATTTTATTCATTACTAGCGACCCGCCCCGGCTTCGCACGGGTACAATACTGATACTAATACTACATAATATCTTTAAACCTCTAACAAAACGGGCGAAATTTAGTCAAAACAAACAGAAACAAATTAATATAGGTACCTACTAAAACTCAATTAAATAAGTAGGTGGGTATACTTTTATCGTATGAAATACCTATACTTTTCAGGACTAACATTACAACAAACACTAAATAAATAGGTATTCAAGTAACTATCCATCAAAGTTACAACGAACACAAAACAAAAAATTTACCCAATAATCTAAACTCCCTCCCGCACGCGCACCCCCGCCTTGGTGACACTTCGCAACGGGCCGTGCAGCAGAAATCGTAATATTTTAATTTCGCCATAACTTCAAAACCAAACATCCAATTTTAATCATTCAAAGACCAAATATTATCTACATAAACTGTACTTGGTGATGAAATAATTTATTTAATAATTTAAGGATTAATAGCATGAGTAAAATAAACGCGTTTAAATATAGTCCAAAAAAATTCAAGATTTCTAAATAAAAAAATGGTTGTTGTGCCTCACTCGAAATAGATAGGTATAGTGTTAATATCTTACGGAACCCTATTTTTTCCAAAATAAAATTGAGCCTATGTTACTCGTGGATAATGTAGCTTTCGAATGGTGAAAGAATTGAAATCGGTCCAGTACTTTTTGAGCCTATTCATTACAAACAAACAAACATACAAACAAAGTTTTCCTCTTTATAATATTAGTATAGATTAGAAACTTTAAAATACATTTAAGTAGGTGATGGCACCAGTGATCGACAAGCACCAATAATCGACAAATTTAAAAAGAAGCTAGAAAAATAAGAATTTTAATTATTTTTTTCAAACGATAACATCGTAGTCATAAATAGTATACTTTTTACTATAATTTGACATGTATAGGCAAACCGTTTAACTCAGTCTTCGCCCGCGCGGTGTCGCCATACCCCCGCACTCCTGTACCGCGCGGGCGAAGACTGAGTTAAACGGTTTGCCTATAATGGCACTAGAATCGGCCATTCTGTATAAATATGGTAGGCGAGTAACTTTGAGATTCGGATGCGCAACAAGAATTTCTATTTTTCTTAACGAAATCCTTAAGAAGGTAAGTTCATGTTTATATTATAATATTATATAATTAATTAATATATTTATATTTATAATATTTATATTTTATTATATATCCGTTGATAATGGGGTATATTTGAATGGCTTAAATTAAAACCTATTTGTTTTGTGGACATTGTTCATTACTGGATTTCAGTAAATGTTCTTTCCCAGCTTATTAATATTATATATCTATGTTTCCCAGTTATCGACAAATGTCGAAACAAATTTTTTTGTGTGAGTGCGTTCAAAAAGGACAGAATTAGTTGCTTTTCAATACGATTATGTTGACAGTATTTGAAATAAATCTAAACGCATAGACGTATATTATAGACGAGGCATGTTGAGCAAAAAGTGTCTCCAATAAAATGGCCCCAATTTTTAAATTTTTGGGGCCATTTTGAAATTCGAAGTATGGTGAAAACAAGATGGCTGACATTTGAGTTATGGTGAAAACCAAGCTGGCGTTACTTTTTCTTGTATGAATTTTTTTCTGCTAAATGTACGTGATAGCCTATCTTGAGTTGAAATCTTTGTCTAAACGTGTTACCGTACCAGTAAAGAACAATGTGTCGATAATTGGCTATTTCACCTGTCGGTGACTGGATTTTTAGATGGCACCGAGAAAAAAATATTCCCACGAACGGATGAAAAAGAATTGCTGCCGTGAGGAGTAGGAAAAAAGTTGCAGTTGCCGCTAAACAATTCGGAGTACGAGGTAATCACAATCTTCAATAAGGTCACAGGTAAAACACCAATCGGCTGTGCAGTGGGGCCAAGCAAAATAATGACAAAAACAGAGGAGGATATTTTAGTACGGTGGCTGCTAGCGTTGGCTGAAAGACATTTTCCAATATCAAGAGATAACCTACTAGAAAGTGTGCAAAAAATTGTGACTGAGAATAAAAAACAGAACCGTAATTAATACCGTAAACCGCAATTCATTTGTTTTTTCCTCTTTTGGTTTTTTTCTTTGCATCACTCTGTTTACAAAATGGACATAATAAATAACTTGAAATATCGTATTATTTTCAAGTACAAGTTCCACCATGGGACCAGTGCTACGGAAACAGCTCGAAGATTAATGATGTGTATTGTGTATGGCGGCGGTGTCGCAAAAGAAAACACAGTGCATTTTTCGTTCCAACGTTGTCATTCTGGAAATTTCGACCTGCAGAACAAGCCCCGTGGACGGCCGGAGACCAAAGTTGATAATGAAGAATTGAAGGCTATTGTGGAAACAGATCCATCGCAAACCACGATGTTAGCTGCAGGCTGCGGTGTTAGTGATAAAACTGTTTTAATCTCCTTGAAGCAAATTGAAATGGTGAAAAAGCTTGAAACCTCGAATTGAGTGCAGCAAACCGACAAACGCGCGTCGACTGCTGCGTTACATTATTCAACCGGCACAATAATGAAGGGATTTTAAATCGAATCATTACCTGTAACGAAAAGTGGATCCTGTACGAAAATCGAAAATGCTCATCGCGATAGCTGAACCCTGGAGAACCAGCCAAAGCCTGCTCCAAGCGAAAATTTACTCAAAAACAGTTACTTACTTGTGAGCGTTTGGTGGACTATAGTGTCGATGTAGTTCACTACAGCTTTCTTAAATCTGGCCAGATGATAATGGCAGATGTCTATTGCCAGCAACTGCAAATCATGATGAAAAAGCTAGCTGCTAAACAACCGAGGTTGGTCATTCGCTCTAGGCCACTGCTGTTTCAGGACAACGCTAGATCACACACAGCATAACAGATCGCGAAGGCGATCAAATTAGAGGAGCTTCAATTGGAATGTCTACTTACTCCGTACTTCTCGGACCTTGCCCCATTTTTTCGAAATTTGGATAACTTCTTGCAAGGGAAACAATTCAACTTCTATAGCGCCTTCAAAGATTTTATTGATTCCTATTTCCTGTCCGAATGGTTTTTTTTAGTAAAGGAATCAATGAACTACCTATGATATGGCAAAAGTGCATAGATAGCAATGGTATATACTTTGATTAAATAAATATATTATTATGTTAAAAAAATCGACTTTATGTTCCTTCTTTACAAAACGCCAATCTCATATGTAATGACCTAATGAATTGAGTTTTGAGTTTGAGTTTGTAGACACGATTTATTGTTGTATTTTGAGTAAATTACATCATAACTATAATTTCTGTATTTTTCTTCATCAATGTTCCAAATCTTTAATTCCTTGCCTATTCCTTTTTCAAACAGAATCCTTTTTTATTCAGATTGAGGGCCGACAAAATAATGTCTATTAGTGGGTGTTGACTGTTGATTACTAGTGAATGTCGATTACTGGTTGTTCAAGACTAGATTTCGCCTGTCCATTACTGGTGATTTTTAAGAATTTTACTTTTTGTCGTATATATTATAATTCAAATATAAATTCTAGATTTTAAAATTTCATAATTATTCTTGAGAATATTAGCTACTATTGTCAATTTTTATCTTTGCTCTAAGATTAAAAATTGTGTTTTTTTAAACTGTCAAGTTGATTGTTCCCTTATGGTGTTTACAGACACACGAATTTGGTACGGAGCGTACAGCGGATCTGGTACGCTCCGTACCAGATCCGAGCGTGTAGGGCAGTCCGGCGAACATAAGAAGAAGGCGAAGAGTTCACCTTTGTCCGCATCGGATTTGGTTCGCTCCGTACCATATCCGTGCGTGTGTAGAGCAGTCCGGCGGTTAGGCCGTACAACGGTATCAGTGTTGCCAACTTAGGGATATACCCCCCAAAATTAGGGAAAATATGTACGGGGGTTTACTAGGGGACTGGATGTTTAGAGTTTACTCCTTATGAATCAATTTTTATGTAATAATAAAAAATATTTTAATGTGTGTATATAGCCAGGGATATGAAAATATATTGGGAGTGAAATCAGATTAAGACAAGTTAGTTTTATGTTATTCACGCATAAGTCTTTATGTTAAATACATAACCTTTCTTTCTAGCTTATTATCTCTTAGACCTGTCAATGGTATAAGTAATCAGGGGTAAAATTTGGGGAGAAATATTTTTTAAAGTGTTGGTATCACTGCCCGTTATCAACGAATTGCGGGAATCATCGTCGTCGTTTAAAAACCGCACTGTAAATAGAACTTTGTGCTAATGTAATAGAGCATAAAATCGAACACACGAGTGTCGAGTGTTTCGCTTCACTGCACCGTACCAAATCCGTGCGTGTGTAGCGACACCGAATTTGGTCTCCGGATATGGTTCGCTGTACGCTCCGTACCAAATTCGTGTGTCTGTAGATAGCATTAAAGTGTCGATTACTGGTGCCATCACCCTATGCGTGTGGACTCAGGGACCTACCTGAATTTACCCAAAATAAGTATTAGCAAGTTTTAGTAGAAGTCTAAAAAAATTGTAGAACAAATCTGGGAATTAGTAAAAAGATAGTTTAAGAGATATAGCCCTCAGAGTGTGGTCCCTCAGTTCACACACTGCTCCGTACAAAACTGCAAAAAATCACGTTTGTTGTATCGTAATTTTTTTGCAGTTTTGTACGGAACCCTTTGTGCGCGAGCTGCGACGCACTTGGCCAGTTTTTTATTTACATACATAATTACATACAAGGAGCTAGCAAGAACGGACAGAGAAAAGGGCGGACAGAGCGAAACCACAAACAGGTACATAGTTAATAATTGGTAAGTATATGGGTTGTTTGTAGTACTATGAACCCCTAAAATAGTGAAAAGGCGCGAACCCGCGAGCAAAATGTAAATTTTAATAAGGTATAACCATGGATATAGTACCTATGGATAGAAGACTCCGAATTTTGTAATTGCTAAAAAGAACTGTATTACCTTAGTAATAGAGTGTATTTCACAATGCACGTATCATAGAGGCAAATCCGAGCCGAGCGAGATAGCCAGGAGAGAGGCTGTGTGTCTCGTTCTTGCATGTTGCCAATCAGAAAAATGTTGGTATTTATAAAAAGTAACTTGAAAAATCTTAGATAAAACGAGTGTACTATATTATTATTTTAACAAATGTTTATAACTATATCATATTCTAATTAAAAAAGTTAGAAATAGTCATATAATACTAAATAAAAATGCAGTTTACATTAAATCCTTTTCCTTCTTTTTTTATTAGATGGTATCATTCGCAAGACAATAGATACGCCATTACACATATTTTATGCTGAACACCGGATAATATTAAATTTGAAAATAGTTTTTATTTCTTACTTCATGTATCTCCGTAACTATGTTTTTATTATTTGTTTGATGATTTAACAGTCAAAATGGTGAAAAAAATGTTGTATATATTCTTGTCGAAGTGAAAGTTCTGCTGGTTGCAATATTTCGTTTATTAGTAACATTAGTAAGTTAATTGTTAATGTTAATCTAGTTATTCTAGTATAAAAGTGTTAACATTATAGCAACTGACGTTATTAAGAGTTATAATTGTACTACGTTTTGTTATAAACTAGTCAGTAGCGATAGCGACTCGCCTAGAATCGTAGTAAGCTGTAAGTACCTAGTTACTGAGAAAAAACGTGTGAAGTCGAGTAATGCCTTTAATGATAATATAATACAGTTTTTATAGATTTTCCAACAATGAAGAAATGCGACAAAAATGGCTCAATCGTGTTTAAGTAAGGCAGAGAATTACATAAAAATCTGTTACATATTAATTCAGCCGTCACTTCGAACCTTCTTGATTTTACACTATTCAATCTAGTCGACTTTTAAAGCCTCAGCTGTATGTCATTCAGTGTTTCACAATTTGTCTCACACAGCTTTGCAGTTTGCCACAGCAGAAAATATTATTGTCACTCTACTAGAAAGGGACACACGGCCTCTCTTCCAGCCTCTCGCTCGGCTCGTTTTTTTGCTCACAGTAGTCTGTCCTGTTGTTATACTAGGTCCATTGGTATAACATACACAATAATATATGGTATTGTCCTCATTTTGCTTCTTGTGTGGTTACCTTACTCATTACTGTGCATTTTTATACAATCAAAAAATTAACATTATCTCAGCTAAGAAGCAAGAAATTAAATAATATTTTATGTGCTAATCCAAGAGAAAAAAAAAACTTCTACAAAAATTTAAGTATAGTACTTAGACTTTCTGAAATTTTTGTCATTTATTAGTTATTTGAGTTTTTCCTTTTCTACAAATTTTCTACTAAAACTCTACGTAGAAAAATAAATAAGACAGTAATATTATACCTATCGCGAAATGAGTATTGTCACTTTTGTGTGAACTGAGGGACCACACTTCGGTGGTTGTCGATTTTTTATTTCTGATGCTATGTATTTGATAAGTTTGTAAAAACTTATAAAAGTTCTACTAAAATTCTGTAGTGAAAAAAACCTTAATTTTCCAGATACTTTTTGAGGTCTGGGAAATAGCAGTGTGTGAACTGAGGGACCACACTATGAGGGCTATATCTTGAAACTATATTTTAGGGATGCTCGATGATCATCGATTTTCGATGATCATCGCTCCGATGGCGTTGATGTCGCAATATTTAACCACTATTGCGACATCAACGCCATCGGAGCGATTATTTTCTAAGGCTGGTTCAACCCTATATCAACAGCGCAACAGGTTAAAAGGTTCTGCGCTTTCAAAATTATCATTTTTATAGACAATTATATGACAAAAAATATTAGAACTTATGTATTTCTCCTTATATCTCCAATATAAAATTTCTTTGTTTCATTAAAAATACGTGTGATTTTATGTTTTTTTTTAATTTACTAGCTGATGCCCGCGGCTCCGCCCGCGTAAGTACAGTAACCCACGGGAACCTTATATTTCCCGCGATAAAAAGTAGCCTATGTCTTTCCCCATGGCCTATTTTAACTCTGTGCCAAATTTCATGATAATCGGTTTAGTGATTTTTACGTGAAACCGTGAATAAAGTATCCCACGGGAACCGTACATTTCCCCGCGATAAAAAGTAGCCTATGTCCTTTCAGGTTCTAGACTATATGTGTACCAAATTTCATTTACATCGATACAGTAGTTTTGGCGTGAAAGACGGACAAACACACGTACTTTCCCATTTATAATATTAGTATGGATGTATTGATGACGGACGGCCGTGAAGACGTTCGCAAAAAAAACATCGATGTTGCCTGACCTCGATGTTTAGAGTTCGATAAACATCGAACATCGATGTTTAGCCATCGATGTCATTATCGATGCCAACATCGATGTTTTTGCAACATCGAACATCCCTACTATATTTTTACAAATTCCCAATTTGTTCTATATTTTTTTTATACTTCTACAAAAACTTACTATACTTATTTAGGGGGAATTCAGGTAGGTCCCTCAGTCCACACGCATACCGCTTAGCTCACCTTCCGTCCCTCTTTGTTCCGTCCGCCTTTTTTTCTACGTCCATGAACGGGTAACGTCATTTTAAAGTGGAATAATCTACTTTTGACGAAATTGTTTTTTTATTGTTCTATTCTGGTGTTATCAAGTTTTGGTCCAATTTCATTTTCGATGCGTCTTCATTTCAATGTTACCAACTAAAAAACTATTTTGTCGAAAGTGGAATAGTCAAGTTTTGAAAAGAACATACATACAACATACATCTAAGCGCCGTAACAATAATGAAATGCCATTGATAGTGCATGTGAAATAAAATTTTGTACACAATACAGCACCTATACAAAAAGTTATCAATAAAACAACTACATTTACCCAATACATTTATTGGATTTTTTTTTAATCAGTTCACTTCTTGGCTGTGACCGCCGCCTCGTCCTCCCGCGCGAAAGTCTGTAGTAACTCCTCCTTCTTAGCCGCAATGCGCTCCTCGCGACGTTTGCGCGCCTCCTTTACTTTGTTACGACGGGCCTCGGCTTGGTCACTGGAAATTAAATTATGTTTTGATAATTTCGATCAGTTTATCTAGCAACAACCACCGCAGTTAGTTTAGACTCCAGACAACAGTAATTTCAACGGACTGTTACTGACTGATCGCAACATGAAAATACTGAAGATGAATAATATACTGAATTCACAACAGTGATAGTGGAAACTTATTAAAGATTATTTTTATTTAAGTAATTAATCATCAATGTCATGTTTAAATTACCTCATTTTTTATTAGAACAAAGTTCACTTTTAAATTATCACCTGTTCTTTTGTAATGAAAAGAAAACTTGCATGATTAAAGTTACAACTCATGTAGTATTTATGCAGCATAATATCCATAAATATTATCAGTAGTAATTTCTAGTTAACAATTTATAATTGGTTGTATTTGTATACTGATTTACCAAATGTATGTTAAGGCTTTACTTGGCACAAAATATAAATAATGAAACAGCAAATGACAGCATTGTAAGCTTTACTTCAGAATTTTGTCTAACCATCTGCTATTAGCAAACAGTGAAAGTCCCGAAATACATTGCAGGCTTCAAGCTAGAGGGGCATATCAATAAACTTAGAAATGATTAACGTAATAAAAGAAAACAATTTTTTTTTATATGCCCCTCTAGCTTGAAGCCCGCGATATTAGATTGATACCAGCAATACACTTTCAAACTTTGCTTTTTGTGGTGTCCATAAGCAAAAGTAATCCCCTATCATTAAAACAATCCATCTGCTTCAGAATGTGTATGAATAGTTGCTATTGGTACAATCCGAACTCATCTGCTCGTCTGATCCAAACCCAACAAAAAATGGGAGCACAATAGAAAAAAATCCAATATATATACACACCTTAACATCTTAGTCCTGGCCTTCTCCGCCTTCTTCCTGTGGATGTACTCCATGAGCACACGCTTGTTCTTGAACACATTACCCTTCGCCTTCATGTACAGGGCGTGGTACAGATGTCTGTCAATTTTCTTGGCTGTTCTGTACTTGAGGAGCAGTTTACGGAGCACCCTTTGTCTTTGTACCCATAGTTCCTGGAAATTTTCAATTTCATTACTAAAAAATCCATGTAGCTGGCAAAACATGGAGTAGGGTCTGAGCGGATATTGGAAGCAGTGAGGGAGGCCTTTGCCAAAAGGCATGCGGATACAGAGACCACACTACAATTATTGTTTTCTTTAAAAATTGTTCATAAAAACTAAGATGTAATGCTTTATAAGTTTGTACTGAATAAAGGTATAAATAAGTCAATAAAAAAATAAAATGATATGGGGAAGCTCCCAATAGTATGGATCTAGTACACAATGTTAGAAATATTGGAAATATATTAAGAATAACCTTCTCTTACAACCTGATATAAAATAATGTTTTTTTGCTAATATGTCAGAGGCCAAGTACACTATGTTTAGGTAATAGCACAACCATCATGACTCTTATTGATATTAGCCATTAAAAAAAAAAAAAAAAAAAAGTAAAATAATTTAGATGTAACCCCACTCTCACAACTAAGACAAATCTAATGATACCTCTCAACTTTAAGGCTCAAACGTGACAAGCCATTTAGGCTCTAGAAGTCTTAGAGCATGCCAAAGAAATACACACTCAACATACTTAAAAAACATAACCGTCCAAAAAAGTCTGCTAAATATGTACAAAATTACAAATATACTGCCGTGCTAAGCGCAAAAGCGGTATCTCAAAAAACGGTTTTTTTTTATGTTATGTTTAGCTAAAAAAATACGCATTCAATGAACTAAGCATAGTATCATATCTTATTTAAAACATTTAAAAAAAAGAAGGTTTCACTAAGAATAAATTACTAAGAGAATTAAAGAATATTAGGTATTTTACAAAACTTCTGCAATTTTCTCAAAACTCCCTTTTTTGAGATACCGCTTTTGCGATTAGCAGGGCAGTATAGCAGTCCCTTCTATTACATCAAATAAATGTAAGTCATATATATTACAAAGACCTAGAGAATTTACAGTAAAGGAAGAGATAACAAAACACGGTAAAGGCTACCAACAAAGGATAGCATGGCACGCAAACGCAACGGTTTTTTACGTGGTAGAGCCATGCTTCGGCACGAATGGGCCGGCTCGACCGGAGAAATACCACGGGCTCACAGAAAACCGGCGTGAAACAGCGTTTGCGCTGTGTTTCGCCGAGTGAGTGAGTTTACCGGAGGCCCAATCCCCTACCCTATTCCCTTCCCTACCCTCCCCTATTACCCTATTCCCTCTTAGAAGGCCGGCAACGCACTTGCAGCTCTTCTGATGCTGCGAGTGTCCATGGGCGATGGAAGTTGCTTTCCATCAGGTGACCCGTTTGCTCGTTTGCCCCCATATTTCATTAAAAAAAACATTCTGGCACCACCCATCAGGACTTGCAGGTGCAGGAAGTGACCCACAACAGACTAAGCAGACTAATGGCTCGTTTCAATAACCTATCTACCAATAACTATTTGTTAAAAACATCACATTTGGTATTGCTGTCACAGGCAAAAATTCCTAAGTTTAAGTTAAGTTTATTGAAACAAAAAAAAATGGGCAGATGATATGAAAGGTGATGTTTTTAACAAAATATAGTTATTACTAGATAGGTTATTGAAACCGGCTGATAAACCTTACATTTAGCTGAAACTAACTACACTGCAAATACATTGTAGGAGAAGAAACTCCAAAGGGTTTCTCTGCTTCTCTTAAAGCCAAGTAATTCAACTCGGCTCCATAAAAATGGCTTATTGTGAATCACAGATTGCCCAGTGTTCAAAAGAGAACAAAAAAATCGTATTATTTCCCAGCATGCAAGCTATTGCATCAGGCTGTTTCCACTGTCCTTGGCTACAAGGACAGTGGAAACAGCCTGATCCTGATTAAGGTAGCCTTTCGAAGCGAGTGTCAGTGATGTCTCGGCAGTGCGACAGATTAATGTAGTATTGAATTGTATGGGACAGCAACAGAGTCATGCAGCGTTGCGGCGTATCACTGACACTTGCTTTGAAAGGCTACTTTTACATTGAAGAGACTGCAGAGAGATGGTTAGTTTAATATGTAATAGTATGTTTAGAATATGTAATACCTAGTATGTTTACGATTACTTACTTTTTGTGGCATACGGGCATTTGCAGTACCTCTTCTTTTACCAAAACCACAGTGACGACCCTTTCTGCGGGCCTCAGTGTTCTTGCGGACACGGGCGCGTGAGTGTACAGCTACTGGCTTCTTGATGACGAGACCATCCTTGATCATCTTACGGATGTTCTGTCCTGAAATTTTACAATATTCAATTTAATAACACTTTATGGGTAAGATAAAATAAATAAATAAACATTTATTTGACACAATGAGGTAGATATAGAGATTGTAGAGATTATATTTATATAAAAAGGGTAGTTGTTAAATTTTAATTATTTTAATCGTTTTATTTGCACTTTAGAAGATTGTTGCTAAGCTGAAAAAACCTTCAACTTGACAAAATAGGTACTCTTTGGTACCCTTTCAAGTATTAATCGGCATTTTGAAATATGAAGATAGTAGGAAGTAAATACAAATGTGTGTAATATGACAGAATATCTACATATTTTTTCAGAATGGATACAAGAAACATAATGTAGGTTAGTTATTCTTGTTCTAGTCCTGATAGCTTTATGTCAATATTATCAGTCAACATGTTTTAATTCTTGGTTATGTTCTACTTACTCGAGTTAGTGTTGGCGATTTCATTGATTTCATTTGGATCCAACCACACTTTCTTTTTACCACATCGCATAACAGAGGCTGCAAGCCTCTTCTGCAACTTGAGGGAACTGAAAATAAAGATACGTTTTATAGGACCACATGGTTCCACAGTGGAGTGTCGTTAAATCGTAAAAAAAACAGTATTTTGGTCAAAACTTTTATATCCAACATCAACGTTTACTTGTTTTCAACAAAAGTAGTACTATTTTTGTAAAATGTGCATGAAAAATATATTTTTTCTCATAAACTAACCTCATCGTGACACGGTGAGATCCAACGCACACAAGAAAGAAATATGGCGGCTTTTTGAACGACTGACGTTCTGACTTCTGAGCACGTCACAACTTCTTCTTTTTTTATGTATATTTTTTAATTATTTGGCGTCGGTTTTTAACCATTTACCAGCGTCAATTTAAAGAGGCGGGAAATTAGAATATTCGTTCAAATATTCAACACCGTATTTCTAAATCGTAAAGTCCAAAGTCTAGGCAAATTCCAAATAAATAGTCAGGGTAGTCAATAAGTCAAGTCAGCCGATTCAGTAAAGTGGTAGGCGCTTTGCTGAAACTTTTTTTTTTATATGGCGTCAGTTTTATATTAACATTTGCAAGTGTCAAGTATATTTTAATCATCGTATTTCTAAATCGTCAAGTCCGGAGTCTAGTCAAAGTCCAAATAAGTAGTCACGGTAGTCAATCAGTCAAGTCAGTCGATTCAGTAAAGCGGTAGACGCTTTACTGAAACTTCCTCGGGAGTTTTGGCGGGAAACCCAATTTAGCACGCGTTTTATAGAATGCATCACTCTTCCACACTAGTGCACCTCAACGAATAATTAATAATACAATAACACAACCTTAACACAACATTGCTGATTGACATTCCTGGCAAAACTCCTAGGTAAATACTTTTTCTATGTACAGCCTCGGGGGAAACAGTATTGAACGCAAATCGCAATGTATCAGATGTATTTTTGTCCGTAGGTTTCTGTCATGGAGGTTAGAGAAAAGGAGACCGATCGCTGTAGAAAATAGTGTCCCAGAAATATGGACAAAATAAGTAAGGCGCTGTGATCGCTAAGTTGTCTCCAATAAGAGCGGGCCACCAATGCCGCGAAGGAAATTATACTACTTACCGACGACGGCAACGTGGCTAGTGGCTGATAAATGAGTTATAAATTCTACAAAATTTCAGGCAATGCTTTATCGATCTATATTAATGCATCATGTATCGATCGGTCTCCTTTTCTCTAACCTTTATGGTTTCTATATTATTTTTATGTGCAGTAATGAAGCAGCTATCATAAAATCTTGTTGTTTTTGTATTTTATCTTTAAAGTTGTGTAAATTCGGTTCTTACTCCCTTAACTCCCTAGGAAGTTTCAGTAAAGCGTCTATAGGTGTACCAGAATCTCATGGCAAATAGGGAAAAAAAAATTTGTAGTGTGCAATACTGGGGAAATTGGATTAAACGATCTTGATACTGGTTAATATTTAATTATGTCTTTAGTATTATTGAACATGAATTATAATAAGACTGTATGAAGAATGTTCGGTGTATAATATAGAAAACTAGCTTTGCCCGCGGCTTCGCCCGCGTGGAATAGTGTTCTTGGAGAAAAAACTACTTCGGCGAATAATTCTCTACCTACTTACAGCAATATACTACTGATACAATATTGAACATGTTTTTAGGTTTGCCCAATGCAAATTGTTAAAAATGGGACCCTATCACCTCGATACGAAATGCGCGACCACTTGATAATATACTTACATAATTAGTATTTTATTTATCGCACTTGAATATAAATTTTACCATAATCTTATAATATCTTAAAGACTATTAAATACTTAAAGACTATTATTTTAAAAACTCGCATCAAAATCCGTTGCGTAGTTTTAAAGATTTAAGCATACATAGGGACAGACAAAAAAGGGACTTTGTTTTATACTATGTAATATAATGATATTTCATGAAAAATAAATCAATCGTGAATTACTTTATATACTTATTTATTACGAATAACATACAATTAAATTGGCAACAGTTTATTTAATGTTGGAATTTCCTTCCGAACTGTATAGAACTCGTTTACTTTATTCCTAATCAACTATAAATCGAAACTGTCTTATGTTGATTTTCTTTTTTCCTCCTCTCCTCCTTTTACCAGGCATGGAAAACAAACCATCATTCGATATGCCATCAGCTACGATTCACCTTATAGTAGTACTGGAAACACATTTAAAGAAGTCACAATAATTACCTAAGAAAATATAAAAAAACTAAAAGTATCAAAACAACTCACTCTAACTTACCGGTCAACTCTACCACGAACTTTAAATTATAAGATTGAGTTCGATTTACACCTTCTTCTTTCTGTATTTTACTATAGACATAGAAAACAATATTTCTCGCTTGAGATCGAATTGCCTTTTTGGATATTTTCACAAAAACAACAAATTCCAAGAACATAATCACAAAATTTTAGCAGCGGTTGACAGATCACGTACTTTGATTTGACGGGTCATACTTGACATTGCCATATGAAAATCACATTTTTTATTTTTTTTAAAATGCCATCAGATTCTGGTAGAGCTATACCACTTTACTGAATCGACTGACTTAACTGATTGACTACCGTGACTATTTATTAGGACTTTGACTCTTAGATCATTTAATACAGGATCAGGCACGCGGGGAAATTTTCAAACAAAACTTTCTGCCAATTTTGGTGCGGGGAGGGTAACTCCCACAATGAAAACAAAATCACACATTCACAAAAATATTGTAATCGTTACAAACTCACACATTTATAAAACTGCAACACTAGCTTATTTATTTCACACAAATAAGACTCGCGCTAATATAACAGTGTAGCGTACGTACTAATACACTGGCATGCTAAGTGATGTTAAAAGTTATGGCAGCAATAAAAAACTTCACATAGGTACTTAAGTAGTAAATACAGTCTATTCACGTTAAGTTTGCAGTGAGTCGTCAGTACAATTTACAAATGTTAAACTGGCTTACCTTTATTGTCAAACGTGAACACGAGCTAAGCGTCATTGCTTTCTAAAAACATTTGCACTGATGACTCACTGCAAACTTAACGCGTACCTATAGGCTGTATTTACCACTTATGTATGTGAAGCTTTTTAAAACCGCCATAGCTTCTACGTGGCTATAGAATGCACATACGCACTACTCACATACGCTAATACATAACACATACGTAGATATTATTATGAACACTAAACATACAACTCTCCTTTTTTGCAAACATCAAAGCAAAGAATGACCTAATCTAACCAAGAATATATCAGGACACGTCTAAGGAGGGTTCCGTAACTATAAACACGTAATATTTTTTCAAATTAAGTACTTCAAAAGTTACTGTCTGGTTTGGTTCAAAATAATTTTCCTAAAGAGTTATTAGCATAATAATCTATCAGCATAGAAAATTGTAAGTTTCTAAGTCTTATAGTTTAGAAATGCTAGGGAAGACCAACTTATAAATCACTTTGGAGGCCGATTACTCGAAATGGTTGACTTTATAAAAAAACTAGCGACCCGCCCCGGCTTCGCACGGGTACAATACTAATACTACAAAATGTCGCCCACTTCGCAACGGGCCGTGCAGCAGAAATCGCAATATTTTAATTTCGCCATAACTTCAAAACCAAACGTCCAATTTTAATCATTCAAAGACCAAATATTATCTACATAAACTTTACTTAGTGATGAAATAATTTATTTTGATAAGGATTAATAGCATGCGTAAAATAAACGCGTTTAAATGTAGCCCAAAAAAAATTCAAGATTTCTAAATAAAAAAATGGTTGTTGTACCTCACTCGACATAGATATATAGTGTATCGCGGACTTTTTTGTAGATATTTATAAGATCTACAATTAATTAGAACATTATATGGTTCTATCTTTTATAGTTTAGGCAGCGTACGCAGAATAAGTAACTTTTCTGGTTGATTTTTTACATCTTGTGTCCGAAAAACCCAAATATCTTATGGAACCCAATTTTTTTCCGAAATAAAATTTAGCCTATGTTACTCGTGGATAATGTAGCTTTCGAATGGTGAAAGAATTTTTGAAATCGGTCCAGTACTTTTTGAGCCTATTCATTACAAACAAACAAACAAACATACAAACAAAGTTTTCCTCTTTATAATATTAGTCTACTAAAAAAATATGTATGTAACCTTGCCTTTATTTTAAAATACCTATTAAACGATACCCCACACGATGGGATAGAAAGAAAAAAAAATCATCCCCACTTCACATGCATGGAGAGCCACACCTAGAATATCTTATACCTTTAAACGAGCAATTCTTGTATATTTATGTATATGTATATAACCGTGATCTTGGAAACGGCTCAACGATTCCGCTGAAATTTGGTATATGGGGGTTTTCGGGGGTATACAATCGATCTAGATTAGACTTATGTTTGGGAAAATGCGTGTTCGTGTTTTAATGCGTTTTTCTTTCCACGCAGAATATGGTCGCAATTTCGTCCTGCCGGCCACTGTCCGTTTGGTCCAGCGGGTTAAGACGCGCATGGCAAGAAACGAGTGTTACGGGTTCGAAACCTGCTCGGTGCCTTACTTTTGTTTTTTTTTATATGTTCAAGTATATAATTATATATTTTTTATAGTTTTTAGACAAGTTCAAAAAAAATGTAGTTAATGTTTGAGATCAAACACCTGATCTACACAGAAATCGATTGTAAATAATAATAATTGTCAGTTCACATTTTACTTTTTAAGTTTATGTAGATTATCACCTAAACACCACCATATTACAATAAATAGTCGCCCAGGTACTAAAATTATTATTATTTTATGATGCCAAATCCGAGATCTATACACAATCTATGATCTAGCTACATAATACTAATCTGTGATCTATGACTGTACCAAATTTCATCCATTTATATTCATAATTAGGCTAACGGTAGAAGCGCGGACAGACAGACGGACAGAGCGAAACTATAAGGGTTCCTCAAGTATTACGGAACCCTAAAAATGACTTGCGCTTCAAACAAGGAAAACTAATAACTTGTGTCCCTCTGGCTGGGAACATCTTGATTTTATAACGATACCCATCTTGATTTTATAACGATAGTCCATATTTCAAACATCCAAATAAACTGTTCAGCCTTTCAAGTTTCAAAGTTGCGGTAGGGTAAATAATAAACATCACGTACATACATGCATACTTTATACTCCTTGCTTGATCTGTCGTATAAAGTGTAAAAGCAATCCAATATTTTTACATCACAAAATAATAGGTTGGGGAAAAAGTCTTTTCGCATTATAGTATGTATGAACTTGTCATAAAATATCTTGGGCTATACCAATTGTATCTGGCTGATTTTGGTATCAGTAAAAAGTTTTAATTTTACAGAAGACAATTCCAAATTCAAATTAGGTAAATTTGAGATTTTCATTTGTTTTTCTTATTGTTAAAATGAGTGATTCTTATGAAGAATTTCGATACATTTTAAAATTTTATTACAAAAAAGGTAAAAATGCAACACAAGCCGCGAAAAAAATTTGTGATGTTTATGGACCTAATGCAGTATCTGTGAGAGTAGCGCAAATTTGGTTTAAGCGTTTTCAATCCGGAAATTTTGATATCAAAGATGCAGGTCGCTCTGGTCGCCCTGTTACGGACAAAACTGTTGCCATTTTTGAAAAAGTGGAGCAAGATCGGTATATTAGTAGTTACGATGTAGCTGAAGAACTGGGGATTGACCACAAAACGGTTTTGGCGCATTTGAAAAAAGCTGGGTACACAAAAAAGCTCGATATTTGGGTGCCTCATGAGCTCACTGAAAGAAACCTAATGAACCGTGTACTCATTTGTGATTCTTTATTACGACGTAATGAAACCGAACCATTTTTGAAGAAGCTGATAACTGGTGATGAAAAGTGTATCACGTACGACAAGAACGTGCGAAAAAGATCGTGGTCAAAGGCCGGTCAGGCTTCACAGACTGTGGCGAAACACGGGTTAACTCGCAACAAGGTGATGCTGTGTGTGTGGTGGGATTGGAAGGGCATTATTCATTATGAGCTGTTACCGCCAGGCAGGACCATCAATTCTGAATGTACTGCGAACAACTGATGAGATTAAAGCAAGAAGTTGAGAGAAAGCGGCCGGAATTAATCAACAGAAGGGGTGTGGTTTTTCACCATGATAACGCTAGACCTCACACATCTTTAGCCACTCAGAAAAAATTACGGGAGTTTGGCTGGGAGGTGTTAATGCATCCGCCGTATAGTCCTGACCTTGCACCTTCTGATTTCCACCTGTTTCGGTCGCTGCAGAATTCCTTAGGCAGTGTCAGGTTGACATCACAAGAGGGCTGCCAAAACCACTTGTCGCAGTTTTTTCATCAGAAGCCCCAAAAATTTTATAGCAATGGGATCATGTACCTACCAACAAGATGGCAAAAAGTTATCGAACAAAATGGCACCTATATACTTTAGTCACTTGTAAATAAACTTTATAAAAAAACCTTTTGAATTTTTATATAAAATGCGAAGAAACTTTTTCCCCAACCTAATATAAAATTAGTATACCAAGAAAAAAATTAATTTTTATCGACATCGTTATTCTAGTGATTGTCACGTCACTCAAAAAGTAATAAAAAAAATCCGCCATGTTTCGAGAATTAAGTGCCATAATAAAATTCGAATCTATTATATAGGAAATAAAGGCTAAAATTCTATATCTTACAACAATAGTCTCGTGGGGAGTGCGCCGATTTTTTGTCTCGTTTACACCGCTATTCGATACATCGTCAATTTTTACGAAATAAACGAAAATACTCACAAATGAATTCCATCTTTTTTAAGATTCGACGTGTTGGACTTGTTTTTACAGGACATAACAGCACAAATCGGCATTTTTAGCGGAGCATTTCGGACGTCCTTTCGATGCTATACCGATGCACATAATGGTTAAAATCGATTACGCAAATAGTTTTTATGAACGCATTAGATTCAAAAATCTTATACCTCGGCAGAGGGGAAAGCGCATGTAAGGCTTATCCCGTAGTATAAGATCTAAGACTTTGACTAGACTTTGGACTTGACTATTTAGAAATATACGTTGATGAAAATATACTCGACACTGGCAAATGGCGATAAGCCGACGCCATAAATAATAATAAAAAAAAGGATATAATGTCAGTGTCACCGCTTTCACTTGACATTTGTTTTTGTCTATGGTTTTTGTTGACTTGCTTTTTCCAACTTTTTTTCACTTTTCAAAATTACTTTCTGAAATTTAGGTGCCTTTGAATTATAATCTAATTTTTCTTTTCAATTTTCATATAAGTATTTAGAGATATTATATATACCAGACCAAATCAATAGAAGACTTTTGAATAATGTAAATAAAGAAATTGTCCTAAGGTGACGTACCTACACTTTTATTTCCTTAAAATAACAAAATAGCTATTTTAATTAAAAAGGTTATTTCCACTAATTTCTACATAATATCTGCTTGATAAAACGAAATCAAACACTTATATCAATAAGATGATTTTAGATAAATTTTGAATGAAATCAAAATGTCTTAGCTTTGTTTACTTCAGGATGTTACCAATTGCCTGTCAAACTGCAAAACATAAACATACAAGTTCTTGTGACTGGTGAGTTGGAATTTATTGTAGATTGTAGGCACTCTGTGGTTTTCAGACCGAGCGAAGGCGAAATTGCGAAATCCAAAGTTGCTAATCAGTTCGGTTCATTCCCTTGTGTAAACAGCACCACAGTGTTGTGTTCAAGTAATTACGTTAAGTGGTAATTAAGTGTTACGCAAACCAGAAGAAATTAGAAAGTAAAAATCAACAAGATGTCTGGATCAACAAATGTTAACAAAGACTTACAAAAAGAGAGAGATAATTGTACATTTAACATAGAAGAACTAATATGTCTCTTAGATGGAGGTGCAGAAAAAACAGAGGAGAGGAAAAAAAGAGGTAGGTATTATATGGGTATTATTTTGCTTTGTGCAAATTGCTGCATTTTTTCACTTCAAACCATTAAACCAAGTTTTTATGATGATATTATATAGCACAATAATTATATACTTTTGTGCATATTTGTCTTCTAACTAGAGTGTAAATTAACTCTAAAAATATAAATATTTTAGTTTTTGTAAATTATACTTAAGTTAATGTTCATTACAACTTATGACCAAAGGACCAAGTCCTTTGGTCATTCATTTACAGTACTTTCTGATTTAAGAAAAGCCAAACTGAATTTTATTAATAAAAATATATTTTCAATATAAATTAATAGTAACTTGTTATTATTATGAACACTCGTCATGCAACATTGAGACCAAAGTTCAATAGTTCTTTATCTGTATAGGAATGTAATTACTAATTAGATAATATTATCATATTTGGTCCCATTTCATTTTATTGTTCCAATATAATCTCAGAAATGTTATACCTAAAAAACTCTTTGGACACAATTTTATATGAATTTTGCAATTCTACCTTCTCCTATCTATGGGTTAGTGCATTGTGTCTCAACCGGTGGGTTGCGACCCTTGGGGGGTTCAAGTTTGTTTTTAAAGGAGGCTGCAGACTCTTGAAAAATAATAAATACAAACTACATATTAGGTACAAAATATTCGTTTTTGAACAAATCTATTGTATCTAATGTCGAAAAAATTGTGACAGGGTCGCAAGACTTTTTTGCGACATAAAAAAAGGTTGAGAAATGATAGGTGAGGGATTCTGTAATGAAGTCCCCGCCTCTTATTCGATGGACCCGAGGCGGAGGCGCACGCGGTTGTTGGCGCGCGCCTCAGAGGTGATGCACGGCGTAGTTAAACACCTCACTACCCCGTGAAAAAAAAAAAGGGATTCTGTTACTACATATTATAGTAAAATTCTCAATATGATCATATTAATCAATACCGTATTAAATTGATCCTTCAGTCAGATGGTCAAGCTGATAACTTGCTGTTTATGCACCTTCATTACATCTGTCAGCACCATGTAGGATATATGACATACTCAGTGACAATATTTAGAGGTCTGGAGGCCTCGGGCAACAAAGGAGTGGAGGCCTGCTCCCAAATAATTTTTCAAATAAAATGGTCATTTTTTTCAGTCAAATTTCCCGAAATACCTAGTACATTACGATACTTGTGACCTAAGTTGCCTATTACTGCACGGCGTGAAGTCGCTCACTCTGCTAAACGCCGAGCAGTAATAGACAACTTAGGCCACAAGTATCGTATACTATTTTATAGCAAGTGTGACATACGAAGCGTGCGAGTTTAGGTCACACCATGCTATAAAATAATTTATTGTGAAACCAAATATAGATTCTTTTATTATTTAACAAACATACATATTTGGTCGACCACTGGGATGCTTAGGTGATAGTTTTGATAGTTTCTGTAAGTCTCTACTATGGAGGCTCCTCTTTTGTGGAGGCCCGGAGTTGTAGCCCCGGTCGCTCTCCCCTAAATCCAGCCTATAATATGTACATACTGGTATTTGTTTCACAGAGGAGACAGCTCTCAGAGAGGGCATTCATTTGGATGAAGTACCTAATATATACTTAAGTCACAAGGAAAAGTATGAACAAGCCGTCAAGAAGGCCTGTAAATTGTTTAAAATGATCAGAAAACTGCAAGAGGAAGAAAATGCTGGAATGGAAAACTATAGGTAGATCTATAACATTTATACATTGATACAGAGATGACCTCTGTGGCTCAGTGGTGCAGCGTGGCTCAAGCCGGGGGTTGCGGGTTCGAATCCCGCCGTAGGAACAAAAATTTTTCTGAGTCATGGATGTGTATTAAATAAATAGGTGTATAATATAATAAAAATCTTAAATATATGTCTAGTATAATAGTATTAAATATACTACCTGTAACACAAGTTCTTCGGATACTTAGCACGGGGCCAGATTGATGTGGTGTGAAGCGTTCATAGATATTATTATTGATATAGTGCCGTCTTCCCATAACTTGGCACGGTAGACAAATAAATTATTTAGATTGATTACAGTGTTTCACATCTCCCAGGCAAAAAGAGCTAAATATTCTGCTTTTAATTTAATACATTATTTTTCGTTACATTATAAATATGCAAGCAAAGAATCTTTCAACATATTTTTACAATCTCGCGAGTTTTATTACAATCTAAAGTTTCTTACAATTTTACAGTGACATAACTTACGTTTGTAAACACTCTTTTAAATTATAAAATTTATTTTTAGAGCGGTTCTCGGTGGCAGTCTAGGTTCAGCAATATTGAGTGATGGTTCACCATTGACATTGCATTATGTGATGTTCATACCCACTCTGATGGGCCAGGCAACTGTCGAGCAACAGGCGTACTGGATCGGCAGAGCTTTCAACCTGAACATCATCGGAACTTATGCCCAGGTTTGTAGTCTACTCTATGCTGATATAATAAAAAACATAGGCACAGCATACCAACGCTAAAGCTTTTTTTTTTCTTTCTAATCTTTATTAAATCTGACGGTACAGCTCAATAGCTGACGGTACAGCGCAATACATCAATATGTAACTCCTTATTTTACTGAAGCTAAAGCTTAGATTTAGCTAAAACCAACCATACCACAAAAACCTATAATCATAGGAGTTTTTACTCCTATGATATTATAGGTTTCTCTGCTCTCACAGCTAAGAAACTCAACTTCCATAAAAATGACTTATTGTGAATCACAGTTCGCCAAGTTACACTTTTCAAAAGAGAAAAAAAAATAAAGAAGAAAGGTTTTGGTTTGTTTGTATGCATTGAAATTTGCTCCGAAACTACTAGACTGATGTTGATCAAGTTTGACACAGACATAGTAGACCACAAGGAAGGACATAGACTACTTTTTAATTTTTATTATGGCAAATTAATATTTCCTGTAGTTTTTTACTTATTATTTATTTATTTTTGTACAAAGTTTTCCAATTAAGTGCATTTACAAGAGTATAATCCCTGAACTAACAAAGTTATATAAGCCGTTATAGTTTTCCTTCCAAGTTCATCACAATATGGTCTACCATCATACATTTTTAGAGCCAGCCGTTTACCTTTTAGAGGGGGTGGGGGCCTATTTTAACAAAAAAATGCTCTTTGAAGTTAAATATCTTGCAAACGGATAGCTAAATCTAAAAATCTTCTGAGCAATGTTTTTGTTTTGACAAGCCGAGGACAGGCGGACGGACGGACATGACGAAACCATAAGGGTTCCGAAATGTGAGAAACTACGGAATGCTAAAAACAGAAAATACATGGATTTGCTTACTTTACACTCTTATGGTTTTTTCATTTATGTTTTATGAGATAGAGCTGCTTACGACTTCGATTTTAGTGCTCCTTTCGTAGACTCAAATGCTACTGAATTTTAGTGGCTCTCAAATTACATGCTGCCACAGCAGAGGCAGTGACGGCCAGTGATAGGAGCTCCTAACTTTAAAGACTCATCGTTTTTTTTTTTGCTTTATTAGACAGAACTTGGTCACGGCACATTCGTCCGTGGCCTCGAGACGACAGCCACATACGATGCGTCAACCAAGGAGTTTGTGCTGCACAGTCCCACGCTTACATCTTACAAATGGTGGCCGGGTGGCTGTAAGTATTGTTGTAAACCCTCTTTATGAAATAGGAAGCAAATGAGCAAACGAATCGCCTGATGGTAAGTAACATACATCGCCACAGGACAACATCAGGTCTCTAGTTACTAGTATGTTGCAGGAAAATCTCACGTTTAAATGGAGTAGACGGTAAAAAAATTACGAGCCCCATACGCACATAGTTGTAATTTTTCTTCTTCTTTTTGGTCTTCTTCTTTAAATTAAGGGCAGGGCCCTTGCCAGTGGAGCTTCCGCCACTTTTCTCTATCCTCCACTAGTATCTTCAGCTTGACATTTACATTATTTACAAGTTGACTAATATAGTTTTTCCTTGGCCTTCCCCTACCCCTCTTTCCTTCTATCTTTACTACTTTTGTTGTACCTGTCTTTAAACGAACTCGTTTACTTATGTACTTTTTGACCCTGTTTAGTCTCTGTAGGGTGTGAATTTTTAAAAATAATTTCTTAACAAATAATTAAATACGTCATAAATAGATCTCCTCATCTTGTTTATCCGATTTTCTTTGACTTTTTTTTATTTCAGTGGCTCACACAGCGAACTACTGCATCGTTATGGCTCAACTGTATACGAAAGGCAAATGCCACGGCATACATCCCTTCATAGTCCAATTACGAGATGAAGAAACTCATATGCCACTCCCTGGCATAAAAATTGGCGAGATCGGCGCCAAACTTGGCATGAATGGAACTAACAATGGGTTCCTAGGGTTCGACAAAGTCAGGATACCCAGAGAACACTTGCTTATGAAGAATTCGAAGGTCTTAGAGGTAAGTTGACAATAGCTATGCTACACTCATACCTACATACGTAGGTGTTTTTTTTAATTTTATCAGTTAAGGTTTTACCAGTCAGGTAAAAAAAGGTCATATGTATCATATATACATATTATAATATTAAGACGCGAAGCAAAAACTTTGTAGTCCGTTATACGAAAAATTATGCTAACGGAGGAGTATGAAATTTGGCACAGTTAAAGTTTATATCTTTGAGTATCCAAATAATATATGGATTAAGAGTGGAGAGCATATTTTTTTAATAATAATTCTTAAAAATACATTAAATTAATAAAAATACACATACTACCTCATACTACAGCTATCCATTGGTTTAATAAGTTGTTTTGACACATTTTTGTCACACATTTAGTCAATGTTTTTTTCACATTCCAACTTTCAAATATATTTTTTTGCGTATCCAGAAAAAATTAGGAAAACAAACCTAAAGGCCATCTGTGCAATCCGCTAAGCGCTTAAATGTTATCTAATCAACACCTACTAATGTAGGTGTTGATCTAATGCGTCATTTTTGAGCTTATCGAGCTCAAAAATAAAAGTGCTTCTAAAAATTTTCACTATTTTTTTTAAATTTAAAACTCATAACTTTGGAATGAATCTTTGAGTATCCAACTATACGGAGACGACATGACAGCTAATTTCTATGCGAAAAAGTCTCGCCACTTTCTGCGGGACGGACCGCACCGCTAGTGCTTGACACTATCGATGTTTTACTATCGATGAGTTCGGCTAGTAATAATTATGTGGCAAAAGTAAATTTTAAAAATTATATCTATTAAATCTTAACTACAATATTTAATTTACAATTTCGCTCAGTATCATAAAGTAAATAAGTATTAAAATGTTGAAACATGCAAAAATGGAAGCGTCATCCAGCGTGAAGAAGAATTTTAGCATTTTTAGCAGTGTTGCGAATATCATAGTTGCGGAGCGGCTGGTGCGTACAACCAATTTGTAGCATTCCGTAATACTCAAGAAACCCTAATAAATTTGCACTGACCATCCGTCTGTCTGTCCGTCTTTCTAGCATGTGTAATTATGAATATATATAAATGAAATTTTGTATAGTTTATAGGTATTTTAAAATTGAAATAAGAATTTATAAATTACCTTTTTACAAAGTCAACCATTTTCGAGTAATCGGTCTCCATAATGGTTTATAAGTTGGTCATCCTCCTGGCATTTCTAAACTATAGGAGATAGAAACTTGTAAGTTCCCATGTTGATTGACTATGCTAAAAACTCTTAGGGAAAATTATTCTGGGCGAAATCAATTCGAAATCGATTTTTTCACCTATATTTTCTCTTATAAGTTTCTGTATGTCTTACTAGTCTAACTAGCACATAGAATAACTAATGAGAGAAAGTATAGATAAATATTAATTTGCGGTCTAATCTGACTGTACGTCGTTTAAAAAAATATTTGTTTATATACCTAGGTAGTATATAATAATCTATACTAATATTATAAAGAGGAAAGATTTGTATTTTTGTGTGTATGTTTGTAATAAATAAACTAAAAAACTACTGTGCCGATTTCAAAAATTATTTCACCATTAGAAAGCTACATTCACCCTGAGTAAAATAGGCTATATTTATTGCTAGAAAAGATTAGGGATTCTTACTAAAACTTTAGTAACGTAACCCAAGGTGTCAAAAATGCCATTAAACAACTTTCGTCGCATGCGCTGCGGAAACTATTGATGATAGAACAAAAGTATGTTTGACAATATTAAAGAACATCCATACATTCACCATCTATCCATCCTCACAAATTTTCACATCCTATCCTAGTAGGTAATAGTATAAAATGTGAAAATTTGTGAGGATGGATGGATGGATAGATGGTTGGATGGATAGATGGTTGGATGTATAGATGGATGCTTGTTACTCTTTCATGCAAAAACTACTGAACGGATTTTGATGAAATTTGGTATGGTAGTAGTTTATGCTCTTGATTAAAACATAGGCTACTTTTTATATCGGAAAAGTAGAGTATTCCCGCGGGATAACCGATGGTATATTTACGCGGGTGGAGCAGCCGTAATAACTAAAGTAAAATAGATCATAGCTTCAAGAATTAGCCTCATACGTGTTGAAACCCATTATCTAGCACGTTTCACGCTTTTTATTTGTTGTTGTAAAAAAAGGAGTCCGTGGGTCTACCTACGTAAAACAAGTTCTTCGATAACTTACCACGAGACCAGATTGACATGACGTGAAGCATCCATATATTATATTTAAAATATATTATAGTATTAAATAAAAAAAATACCAAAATCGTACTATAATCGTAAGTATGTGTTGACTTGAGAACCTCCTTCGGTTTTTTGTCGGTTAAAAAAGGTAGAGCTAAGTAAAAATGCGGAATCGTTTTGATAAATATGGTCCACCCTAAATACGTTTTTTTTTGCATTTATAATAGTTCTGTTCCACCTCAATGTTTACCAATGTTCACCATAAGTAGTTCAAAGATTGTTCAAATTCACGGGCAAAAACTAGTTAATTATAAAATGCACCTTTAATAATTTCAAAGTTGGCAAGGCGCGCTGTTTTAATCTCCTACTGTTGTTCGTCTGAACAATAAAACATGAAACTTCAAAATGCACCGAGCAAATTGTACTCGTACGTTTGGGAAACCAAGAAAAATGATTAGCGCAAGCTTGGACCCAGGCATTCCTAATCATCCTATTTTTAGGAAATCTAAAAAAAATAATGGTCAGAATAACATACTGATAAAGTCGATATCGATATTTCTTTTACGTTGTCACAACCCTCAGTTTTTATGAAGTGTGGCCTGTTTATAAATTAAAAATGCATAATTTCAGGATAAATTTATCCGCACATATTTTATTGTAATAAATAATAATTAATATAAACAAAAGTTTGTTAACACAATTGAATAATTATTTTATAATAATTTGCAAATTTTCAATGTGTTTCGTGAAATAATATCATGAAGAAAAACAAAATTGTAAATAGTGTACTAATTAATTAGTCATGTTTCTTCATTATGAAATAGTAAAAACAAGAACGAATATGAAATAGAAGTTTTTATAAATTACTACTTTTAAATATTACCCTAAATTTGGATGTTGTACGATTAAGTAGCAACATTTGTTCATCGAGTAAAATTTTTGGATTTTTGCTAATATATCGCAATTATTGTTAATATTTAGGCAAAATAATACATACACATGGAAAGTAACACCATCCTTTTGTTTATTTGATGTTTCCGATCTGTTTTTGCAGGAAAAAATACAGCAAGTCGGCATTTTCTGCTCCGGTTCGTTCCGCCTCGCTGTAATTTTCCGAATACGTCAAAAACGCGCAGCAACTAGTTTTATACAACCCTCACGACCGGAGGGTCTAACCTTTGGCAGCGGGGAACGCCTGACAATGGCGTCTCCGTTATAGTTGGATACTCAAAGGAATGAATCAACCGATTTTCACGCGATTGGCGGCAATCCACGCAGTTTTTCATGTTCTTTGAAAGAATCGACAACAAAAAAAAATTTGATGAAAAATTTCGGAGTAATTCCGAAAAAACACTTTTTTCGGTTTTCTTTCCTCCACGATATCTCTCGAACGAATCGACGTGGTTTTGCAAGGTTAAAAGCTGATTAGTTTTTGGAGTTGATAGATAAAACCGTTTAAAAGTTATTAAAAAAAAACACTTAAAAATATTTCACAGTTTTTTAGATTTCTTGAAAAATATCTGTCCGAACTCCGAATCGATCCAAATTGTATTCAAAATCTAAGTTTGGCCAAGCCCTTTCGAATGGCGCCAGCCGCTATAAAATGGGTCAAACTTTCCAAAAGTTATTAAAGAGGTTTACATACTTACACACACACACATACATACAGACATAGTGACACCCTCGCGGGGGTAGTCAGGGAAGCTTCCTGTGACCTCAGAGCGTCGAGATCTGATTAGAATTCGATTTTTGCAAAACGGTGTAAAACCAATAACTTCCCGATTTTTGAAAATCTAAGATTTTATTAGCGGGAAGTTAAAATATGTGACTTAATATTAAATTTCGACCACTATCATATTTTTATGCGGTTATTCATATCCCGACTACGGTGAAGCCAAAAGTAAGGGTAATGATTTTGGTAGTCTATGTATGTATGTATGTATATTTGTTGCACCGTAGTACCTAAACTACTGATCCGATTTTAATAAATTAGGTGTCAATAGATTCATAATAATAGCCCGGGTAACATAGGCTATATATTTTGCGTAGTTGGGTTATAGACTATAGTTTTTATAAAAAATATAGTAAATAATATATTCTTATGTCGGCATAATGTTATCAACCAAGCCTTGTATATGTACACACTTGCAATGATAACTTTATCAAAATAAAACTTGTAATTTATTACAATGTCAATCAAGTTACCCTTACGTTTTTATCATTAACCAAAGGAAACAATACATAGGTACATATATAAAGATAATTTATGTTTTTACATTTTTTATCTGAAAATTTGTACTTATCTCTAGCAAAAAGTACTAATATATGAAATGAACTTTGATTGCTAGGCATTATCATTTCGTTTTTAGGATTTAAATCGGAGTATTAACTATTATCATTAGGATAATGAATACTATAAGTTTGATAAATTCTAATCGTTAACGTCATTCCAAATGACCCCCATAACAGCAATACTACACACGTGTATTACGCATAGATGTAGCACAAATCACAATATTTCGATACTAGCTGTCTCGACTACTGTCTTAAATTAGAATTGAATAAATTACTACACCAGACACCTACAATGCAACCTACGTCCTAGAACCTACATTTTTTGCAATATTTCTTACTGTTTAAACCTGAACTTCCACAATTATTTCAAGGCCAAAATTAGCCTAATCGGTCCAGCCGCTCTCCAATTCTGAGTCCCTCGGGAACGGGATAAAAAGTATCCTATGTCCCTTGAATATAAATGGATGAAATTTGGTATAGTTATAGATTGTGTATATAGATCTCGGATTTGGCATCATAAAAGAATAATAATTTTATATTATTTTTATTCTAGGGATGAAAAAAACTTATTACGCGTTTAAAGTTACGGAACCCTCCTTAGACATGTCCTGACATGCTCTTGGTTAGGTTAGGTTATTTTTATAGATTTTCAATCGAAGTTTGATGATAAATGCCAAACATCCAAAGTACAAAACATTAAAAAAATCTCCTTAACAAAGTTATTTTCATTAATGACTGTAAGGTGCTGTTTGAGTTAGGGCTTCCAATCCCGCGGCCTGAATTCAATCTCGGTATTTGCGGGACTACGAATTTTTAATCCCGCGGGATCTCGGTATTTGCGGAGTCCCGCATACCCTACTATATAATAAATGTGAAAGATTGTGAGGATGTATGGATGGATGGATGTATGGATGGATGTTTGTTCCTCTTTCACGCAAAAACTACTGAACGGATTTTAATGAAATTTGGCATAGTAGTAGCTTAGGCTCTGGAATAAAACATAGGCTACTTTTTATTCCGGAAAAGTACAATGTTCTCGCGGGATACTCGAAACTATATTTACGCGGGCGGAGCCGCGGGAAACAGATATCCTACTAATATTATAAATGTGAAAGTTTGTGAGGATGTATGGATGTATGGACGCTCAGGTCCAGGGGCGCCTGAGCGTGGACGTCCAGAGACTAGAAAGGGATTCTCCAACGCAGTTGGTACCCTCCTGGGGTAACAAATTAGTTTTCAACTGCGGCATCATAGGGGGGTAGGGTATCCGGTAAACTCACTCACTCGGCAAAACACAGCGTAAGTGCTGTTTCACGCCGGTTTTCTGTGAGTCCGTGGTATTTCTCCGGTCGAGCCGGCCCATTCGTGCCGAAGTATGGCTCTCCCACGGACAAAAGTCGAGTTCGAGTTATTAAGAATAGTTCACGCAGATTATCCTATTTTGTTTACTTTGATTGAACCTAACAAATGACACTCACTCGCGCTCGTTCCTAAATATCCACGAGCCATGCCGCGGGACGTGAGCGATCCGCTCCGTTCATTCGCCATCGCATGCACGCTTTTTTTCAGTCCCGCAATTCCCGCGGATCCCGCGCCCGTGTTCCCGCATCACGCGGGATCGGAAAATGGCGCGGGATCCCGCAATACCGAGATCTCGGTATTGCGGGATTGGAAGCCCTAGTTTGAGTCCAAAGACCAAAAGCAACAGGTTTTTACTCTTGGTAGGTTAACTACCTAGACATTATGTAGGTAGCAATTATGTACGGTAATAATAATAACGTAAATCATTGATTAAATCCTGCAGTGCAATAGAAATGTAGCCTAAACATTTTTTCCTTCTATTTAATTTTAGACAACATGAATATAAACAATCTAGAAGTTATGAATATTGAATATTCATAACTTCTAGATTATAAATGTATATTTAAAAATAGACAATTACTTATTAGTTATTATTCAAGAAGCTGGTTGTTATCATCAGCATAGTACTTCCCAGTGAACACATGACTTTGAAATGACGTCATATATAGGTAACACAGAGGTCCAACGTCCAAAGTCCAAATTTTACGTAGCACAGTGTATTTTTTGTCCAAAAAATTGGCCATGCCTTTTTTTTTGGAAATCTCATACAGAAATGTTATGTAAATAATTTATTAGTATTTACATGCGTAAATTTCTTATTATGAACAATAAAAAAACACTTTTTTTTTTTTTTCAATAAAATTAAAAAATGCCTTAATTTTTTTAAATATTTACTTAATTGTCTTCTTGATTATTCTGATCGACAATAATCAAAAAACACACAATTTAACCTGATTTACATATTTCTTAAATAAGTTTTTAAAGATTTATTTACGATTTATGTTTTTTTTTCTTTAATTTTTTATGAACGTATTTCTAAGTATTTGGATTTTATTTTTATACAGAATTGTTACTTAAATGTACTAGAATTCGTGTAAAAAAAATTAGGTCCAAATAATAAAGGGCACCGAAGTTAGAGGCTTCTAAAGTTTTCTATGGTAACTATGGCTTTAGGGTTGTCAATATTTCTATACCAATTTTTTTTATTCATTTGAACTTTGTTTTTTTATTCCTGACTAATACTTAAACAGAAGATTAGAGAAACTGCATTGAGTCACTAAAGTGACTCGATAAATCGAGAAAATATTTTATTAATGCCGTGAAATATTTTTGAGCAGAAACAAATAAACTATTACTTTTTATTTTAGTTTTTAATATAAGTAAAGCAATATGCTATTACAAAAGCAAATTTGCAGTTTTCATGTTAATTTGACCTGTCAATCCTACAATACTGACTTGGATTTTTTTTAACAAATTAATACTTTTCTAATGTACACATGGTGACACATTTAAAATCTTTTATATATTTCCGGTATAAAATGGACTCGTATAGGTTTAACTATAACCGGAAATCTATTGTTTAATGGGTAGCCGGTGGGTGCACACTGGGTCCGGTTTCGGATTTTATTACCTGGTTTTAGCTGTAGCCTAACGAGGGCGGAACCCTTCCCTGCAACACATATTACCTTTCATTGGATTTTAAATAGAATGCCCGTCTGTCTGTTTGTTTTGCTTTTGACTAATCTCTGAAATGGCTGCATGTATTTTTAACCGTGACTTTCACTGGCAGACCGAATTATCAGCATATTTGTTGTAAAAATATTAGGTATTTACAACGCCGGATAATAATTTGTTTAGAAAATATTAAAAATTATCAGACTCTCATTGAACTTAAAATAAATCTTTAGTATTAAAAAAAAGGGATATAATTAATCTAGCGAACAAAAAATAAGTTGGCGGCTGCACTGCGGCTGTATGCTCAATACTGTATTACTGAATTTGGCAGCAAATTAATATGTTGGCGACTAAATTACTAAACTGGCGAAATCACTCAGGTGACAAAAAATTCAAAAGTCGGCAGATAAAAAGAGGCGAAATTTAATCCAAATTAGCACCGACATTTATAAGTTGGTGACTTAATTTCCGAGTTGGTGACCATTATACCATATAAGCAGCTATAAAACCAGATTTGATTGATAAATTAATGGCTGCTAAAAATTCAATTTGCAGGCTACGGAAAATCCTATTTTTGGATACTGTTGGAGTATGTTTTTCTTTGGCATGGGTGTCATTTTCTAGGTGTCTGGGGGTGCAGAATAATATGAAAATAAAATCTGTTTTGTAATTCCACAATGGCGTACATTTTTGTTATTAAAATTAATAAGGATGTCCTTTTCCAGGTTTCTGGAGGTTCTGATTACAAAATTGTCGTCCAATTTCATTTTCCAAAATGCAGAATATTCAATCTTCGTAAAATGAATATAAATACTAAATTACAAGATCTTGGGGATTCTGATTAGGATTGATGATTATTATTACAGTATGTTATGTAGTTCAAAGTAACAGCTATGTATAGAAATTTTTCAAAATTCAGGATTCACGATTTTTTCTGCTATTCATGAAGAAAATATGCAATTTCCAGGTTTATAAGGAGGAGGAAATTTTCATTATTTTTCCAGTAGGATGCACCGTTTCAGAGATAGAAGCGATTATAGAAAAAAAAATGGCAATGCTGTACTGAGATACGAGGGATGTATAAATCTATAGAAATGTTGGAAAATTCAGGATTTTCGATTTTTTTTTCTCCTATCATGAAGAAAATATGATGTTGCAGGGTTTCTAAGGGGACGAAATTTTCATTATTTTTTCAATAGGATGCACCGTTTCCGAGATAGAATCAATTTGATAAAAAAAATGTTAATGCTGTACATTGAGATACGAGAGATGTATAAATGTATAGAAATGTTGGAAAATTTCGGATTTTCGATTTTTTTTTTTCTCCCATCATGAGGAAAATTTGATGTTGCGGGGTTCCTAAGGGGGACGAAATTTTCATTATTTTTTCACTAGGATGCACCGTTTCCGAGATAGAATCAATTAAAAAAAAAAAACTTGAGAGGTGTCAAGGGACACCCGGATGGAACGAAGTTCCTTTCGATTAATTAGTAAAGGAATTGTAATAAAATTTTATTTTTTTTTAAGTTATAATATTTTTTTTTATTATTAACAAATATAATGTTATATAAACTTAATCAGCAGGCTCAATTTTCGTTCGCGACACCACACTGTTCAATGCGAAATAGAAATGAAAATATCTGGCTTGCTTTCTATAAGAGAGAGAGAGACAGATAGAGAAACATGCGACACCGCACAGCTTACAATAGCTTTAAGCTTACTATAGCAAAAAGTGTCGTGACAACTTTTCGTAAGAATTTTTTCCGTCTAGCCCCCTTTCACAACGCGTGATAAGGAACTTTGTTCCAAAAATGTAAATGCTGTACATTGAGATACGAGAGATGTGTTATATCTATAGAAATGTTGGAAAATTTCGGATTTTCGAAATTTTTTTTCGCCCATCATGAGGAAAATATGATGTTGCGTGGTTTCTAAGGGGGACGAAATTTTCATTATTTTTTCGCTAGGATGCACCGTTTCCGAGATAGAATCAATTTTATAAAAAAAATGTTAATGCTGTACATTGAGATACGAGAGATGTATTATATCTATAGAAATGTTGGATAATTTCGGATTTTCGAATTTTTTTTTTCGCCCATCATGAGGAAAATATGATGTTGCGGGGTTCCTAAGGGGGACGAAATTTTCATTATTTTTTCACTAGGATGCACCGTTTCCGAGATAGAATCAATTTAAAAAAAAAAATTAAATGCTGTACATTGATATACGAGAGATGTATTATATCTACTATAGAAATGTTGGAAAATTTCGGATTTTCGAAATTTTTTTTCGCCCATCATGAGGAAAATTTGATGTTGCGGGGTTCCTAAGGGGGACGAAATTTTCATTATTTTTTCACTAGGATGCACCGTTTCCGAGATAGAATCAATTTAAAAAAAAAATGTAAATGCTGTAAATTGAGATACGAGAGATGTATTGTATCTATAGAAATGTTGGAAAATTTCGGATTTTTGAATTTATTTTCACCCATCATGAGGAAAATAAGATGTTGCGGGGTTCCTAAGGGGGACGAAATTTTCATTATTTTTTCACTAGGATGCACCGTTTCCGAGATAGAATAAATTTTTTAAAAAAAATGTAAATGCTGTACATTGAGATACGAGAGATGTATTATATCTATAGAAATGTTGGAAAATTTCGGATTTTCGAATTTTTTTTTCGCCCATCATGAGGAAAATATGATGTTGCAGGGTTTCTAAGGGGGACGAAATTTTCATTATTTTTTCACTAGGATGCACCGTTTCCGAGATAGAATCAATTTTATAAAAAAAATGTAAATGCTGCACATTGAGATACTAGGAATGTATAAAGCTATAGAAATGTTGGAAAATTCAGGATTTTCAAATTTCTTTTTCTCCCATCATGAAGAAAATATGAGGTTGCGGGGTTACTAAGGAAATTTAAAATGGATGACTTTTTTGTTATCAGCACCCCCAGAAACCAATAAAAGGATACCCATATTATTTTTATAAAATTAAGTATGGCCGCCATATTGGAATTTCAAAACGAATGTCATTTTCGTAATCCAGCACTCCCAAAAACCTGATAAACGATACCCATATCAATTTCATGAAAAATAAATATCAGCCATTTTTAAATTTCAAAATTAATCTACACAATATCTAATATTTTATGCTGAAATAAATCTGAACACTTAAATATTTAGATCGATACTTCTAACAAATATGGAACACGGCGGAGGTACATCATATAATATGCAGTATAATAAACATAAATAACCAAAAACAGAAAGGTTCAAACCAAATAGTGACCTTGAGCTTCTCAATATCTCACTGACTTCAAAACTCAATATAAGAGTGGAACAGCAGTGAAGCAAAAGGGAGCAAAGGTATAACGCGAAAAAAATGTAAAATGTGGATAACATAATGAATTTCCACGCGGGCGGAGTCGCGGGCAGCAGCTAGTAAGTAAAAAAGACTATAACTATTTGTTTTGTTGAAATTACGAACTTCATTAGAAAAATGAGCATATAAAAACCTACTTCAAATATTATTCAACTATGCGGTGATAACCCTATCCAAAATAATATAAAATTGAATAACTCCGATGCCCCGCCGCATTTGGATCCCATTTTTTTTTTGGTTATAAGTATCAATAAAAAGAATATTTCAGTCTTAGTTTCAAATCCAAATATGAAACGGCATGGCGTTAAAAAAATTAAAACATAAATTTACAAAATCAGTCATAAATACGTTATCATGAACAAATAAAGCCTGGATGTTTTTCGCTATCGTAGGGCTTTTAAGACACTATTTAGACCAATTAATAAAATCTTAAAAGAATATCAAACTTTTGAGCTATAACTGTTTCTATGTTTTTTTTGGAAACCATAGAAATTTTTTTCAAGTATTAATTTACATTCTTCTATATGAAATGGGCAGTCGGGTGTTCTCGTCCTGCATTTATAATCACAAATCCTATAAAATTAAGTAATAAAAACGGCATGGCCAATTTTTTGGACAAAAAATACACTGTGCGTAGGTATGACATAATAGTGACTATGTTTGATGATTTATTTATTTGATGTCATATGTATGACATGACCATGACCTCATATTGGCACTAAGCGCGAAAAATGCAAACTCGCTTGTTTTGTATTATAATAGATACTATCACATACTATTTTATCAGCCAACACAGGTTTAGGTTAGGCTTAAACTAAATAGCCTAGCTTAGTAATAAGGGCGAAACTCTAGAAACACCACAGGTAGGTATAACCTAAACCTGTGTTGGCTGATAAAATAGTATGTGATAGTATCTATTATAATACAAAACAAGCGAGTTTGCATTTTTCGCGCTTAGTGCCATCTATTAGGCGAGGTAGGAGGTTTTAGTTCACCTAATCGACCGCGCGTGCACATAGCGCTCGAGTCGACAGCCAATATGAGGTCATGGTCATGTCATACATATGACATCAAATAAATAAATCATCAAAAATAGTCACTATTATGTCATACCTACGTAAAATTTGGACTTTGGACGTTGGACCTCTGTGTTACCTATATATGACGTCATTTCAAAGTCATGTGTTCACTGGGAAGTAACAGTGGTGTGAGATTTTGCCGCCCCTCTTATCGTGCCGCCCGGGTTTTCAAAAAAATCTCGGATTTTGCATCCCCTAGATAGATTATGAGCAAAGTTAAATCACATTGAAGTAAATTTGAGAACACATGAAGGTAAGATTAAGGTCATATTTACGTCATATTTATTACGTAAAAGTTTTACGTCAAGAAGTGTGAAATAATGAGTCACATGTGACTCATTCGTGACTTATAAATAACGTAAATCCTGACATAGCGCAATATCATTTTGACGTCACTTTGACGTAAACGTGTTTACTGGGTTGTATGTACTATGTTATGTAATAATGTATACCTACATATTGTACATGTATTAATGAAGTTAATATGTGCGTCAGACTTTGTTTTTAGGTTTCCGTACAAAAATATAAGTAAAAGTTCACCCATCACGACAATCGAATCATAGTAGGGGTAGTAAGTTTAAAATTATTAAAAAATATTTTTTATTATATGATGTAATTAATAATTTACGGTTTTCGCTAATTTTTCCTTTATCTGTGCTATTAGACGTTGCTTCGTACCAAATTTCAAGATTCTGAGTTCACGGGAAGTACCCTGTAGGTTTTGATTCCCTTGCGGGTGTCGAAAATTTGCGGCATAAACGGCTGTATTTTTTTATTGCGTTGGCTTAGAAGTTTGATTTTTTCACAGCTCCAAGGGACAGTAGAACTTAGTATTTGATATAAATTCCAGATTGATAACTCCACGCGTTCCTGAGAAAAAGGGTCTTGACATCTTCGATCTATTGAGGCATTTAAGCATGCACGTTATTTGGGAACGTACTCATACGTGACCATTTTTTACGCATTTTTTTACCCCTTCAGGGTTCCGTATAAAACGGTAAAAAATAAATCTTTGTTGTGTTCCAACAAACTAAATTTGGCTAAAATTTTAACTATTTCTCTACTACAGTAGAGAAATAGTTAAAATTTTAGCCAAATTCAAAAGGTGAAGTATTTAGAAAATAAGTATTATTTCATACTTTCTTGTGTATTTTTAGTTTGGAAGTCGGTTTAATTTTTTGTTTATTTTTCAAATTGTTTCAAAATGTGTTATCCGATTTCGCTCAAAAATATCATCACCATTTCACATGGAGCCATCCCTAATACCAAAAGATGATTAGGGATTGACGGAGCGAAACTGTAAGGGTTCCTTGTAGTTACTCCGAACTCTAAAAGCAGTACCCCAAGCAGGAACATTTTGCGGTATCGTTACGTGTACGTAAACGTGAAATATTAGAAATATTGTATGCAAATTTTAGTTACTTTTACGTCCGCTGGAGGCGCTTTCATGGTTTTCATACAATATTTCTCGCTTACGTACACGTAACGATAGCGCAAAATGTTCCTGCTTGGGGTACAGTATAACTTACGTATTTTAGTAAAATTTATATAACATTAAAGAGTCAAGGTTGCGAAATTGCGAAATACTGACGTCTGTCGGTGGCATTTCACGAGTTTTAAGATTACGTGATAAATTATCTTGACACAGTATTTATAATGAAGAGGGCAAACGAGCAAACAGATCGCCTGATGAAAACCATTACCGTATCACACATTATCGCCAACTGATATTCGTTTAATACTTTAGTTTTATGTTAGTTCCGCTTTGGAAGGTCCAAATGAATGATAACCCTTTGAAAAATCTACGACAACCGTTGTGGCTCAGTGGTTCAGCGCTTTGGTGCTCAAGCCGGGGGTCGCAGGTTCCAATCCTGCCGAAGGAACAAAAAGTTTTTCTGTGTTCCTGGGTCATATTGTGAGGTGTATTAAATATTTGTATAGTATAATAAAAATCTTAAATATATGTATAGTATAAAAAGTATTATCTTCTTAGTATTACTTAGTATTACTTCCCGTTTTCTGGTACCTGTAACACAAGTTCTTCGGATACTTAGCACGGGGCCAGATTGACGTGGTGTAAAGCGTCCATAGATATTATTATTATTAAAAATGAGAACCCTTTTTTAACCGACTTCCAAAAAAAGGAGGCGGTTATACGTTCGGCTGTATATATATATATATATATTTTTTGTATGTTCTTGGATAACTCCGCCGTCTGTTGGCCGATTTTCAAAATTCCTTTTTTGATGTAAAAGGTATAATCCGAAGTTGGTCCCATTTTCAGAAAATTGGTGACCTGATGATGGGATCCATGAGGAAACGAGGGAACTCCTCAAAATGTATATGGACACATATGGTGATTTCGACTTTTTCTGAAGTAGTCCAAGCATATGCTACCAAAAAGTAAGATTTTGCTCCAAGGTATACCCTGGATCCAAAAGTACAGAACAGAACTCCTGACTCCTTATAGATACATGTTTGGGGATTTTGGCGTTGTTTAAAGAACTGCAAGCATATGCCACTTTGTCAATTAGAGTAATCATCATCATCACCACCACTATCACAGCATACATCATCACATTATGATGATGAAGAAGGTACTTCTCATAGTTTACACTAACACGGAGATCTTTGAACATTACTCTGCCGTTTATGGACCTATTTGCAAAGTTCTTTTGTTGTTGTAAAGGGTTTAATTAGAAAGTGGTCCTTTAGTCACTAAAGTGAAAACGTGATGATGCGATCCATGAGGAATCGAGGGAACTCCTCGAAATGTATATCGACACGTATAGTGATTTTGACTTTTACTCAAGTAACACAAGCATATGCTACCAAAGAATAAGATGTTGTACCAAGGTATACCCTGAATCCAAAAGCACTGAACAGAACTCCTCAGTCTTTAAAGATATGCGTTAGGAAATTTCGGAATTGTTTAAAGAACTGCAAGCATATGCCACTTTGTAACTTACAGTAATAATCATCTTAATAACAATACCTAATGGAAGCTTAGCGCGTATTCAGTTATACATTCGATCGTTTATTTTAGACGTTTTTATGACGTATTAATAATAACTTAACAAGACATATCACTAAAAAGGGTGAAATTATTATTTTTAAACAAAAAATTACCAGGTACCAGCAAATATGAACGTAAGTTCTATAAAATATTGTAGGATATCGTTTGGGCTGGTAGCGACTTCAAAATTAAGAAGATTAAGTAAAGAAATAGACAAATTTAAAAGGGGAATTATTTATAAAATAAGTTTTATTTCATACTTTTTTGTGTATTTTTACTTTGGAAGTCGGTTTAATTTTTTGTTTAAAAATAATTAATTAAAACATTTTTTCTGTGCTTCTTGGCGAAATTATAATGACTCCTCAATGTTTTTTTTTGTATACTGGACTTTTGTTGCTGACTGTACCTACGTAACGTTTGCAGGACGGCACGTACGTGAACGCGCCCAGCACGAAGCTGACGTACGGCACGATGATGTTCGTGCGCGTCATGATCGTGCACGACATGTGCAGCTACATGGCGAAGGCAGTCACCATCGCGACGCGCTACTCCGCCATCAGACGACAGTCGCAGCCGAAACCCAAGTGAGTGTTGTGGAAAATGAGGTCTTAAGGGCCAAAAGCATATAAAGCAAGAGGCGTGTTGAGGCAAAACGTGTCTCCAGTTAAATGGTTTTTTTTTTCCCACTTTTGAGATTTTTGCGGCCATTTTGACATTTCATGCATGGTGAAAACAAGATGGCTGTCAAGCTCTCTGACAAGTCACACACGTATAAGTTAGCTCCGCAAATTTAATTCCAGAAGTGATAAACAAGTGATCAATATAGCGAATGTTATACACCAATTAACTCTCATATTAACGCTCTTCCTAACTGTGTATAATACTAGTGGAAATACTGTGTTAAAAGTGCTAAAATCAGTAAAAATTATTTTAAAAAACCAGTGATAAATCAATTTCTACAACAAATGTGCGGTAGTAAGAAAAAAAAAATCATCAAAATAAAACTCCCAAGTACGCCGTACATCGACGACAACTACACTAGCTTCAGTATCCATTTTTCAACCGCTTACGTCGTGATCACAGTGGCACATTAGAAAGACGTAGGCCTACTTACATCGAATGGTCCTATGATCGAATCCGAGCGAACGGGTTGACTTTTTGGGATTTTTTAAATTCTTACTTTTACATCTTCAAAATTATTTTCTCAACTTCAATCTCCATTCTGAAAATTAAGACTGTCAAGATGCCAAATATTATTCGCACTCCTCCAAAATCAGACACAGAAGTTACCCAAGCTCAATCAGAACCAGACCTGCAGAAAGTACTCTTAGATGCACCGGGCAATACAAATATCTCACTCCGTCAGAAGCGTCCACGAATGGACGTTTCACCTGTGTCCACCAATTATACTGCGCGCAAAGAAGTACCAGAGATACCTAACTCCCCTTCGGCAGGAACAGACACGTCGTTGTTACTATCCGAGATACGTTTATTGAGGCAACAAGTGTGTAACTTACAACAGCAGAACGAAGACATCGCTCTCAAACTCTCTAACGTTTCCGAGGTCCTCAACCAAAAACTTGAACAAGTTCATAAGAGAATAGAAAATCAGGATAAGGAAATAATATTGCTAAAAAATACGGTTAAAGATCTCCAGCATAAGTTAAATACGTACGATCAGGAAAATATGAAAAATGAGCTCGAAATCATTGGAATCAATGAAGAAAATAACGAAAACTTAGTACACATTTCAATGCTGACAGCAAAGAAAATTGGTATAAACCTGTCCGAAAATGATATAGATGAGGTCTACCGAACGGGATCCCGTCATACCCACCTAGGAAAATCTAGATCTATCGTCTTGAGACTTACTCGCCACATGACACGCAACAACATCCTTAAAGCTGCAAAAGAAAGACGACCGCTCTCTTCAGACGAAATTGTTAACGGAACCTCAAACAAAATCTATATAAATGAACGCTTGACTACCTCAAACAGATTATTATTTCGTAACACTCGCACACGTGCACGAATCCATGGATTTCAGTACTGCTGGATACGGAATGGTACTATCTATATACGAAAAGCCGAGAAACATCCAGCTTTTCCTATTCGAACTCAAACAGACCTGGACGAGAAGCTCGGTTGTCAGCAACAGGAGGGTTCCAGTAGTACGTTTTAAGTCGAATAAAAATAACAAGATTAATTTAGATAAGTCATATCTCTACGCACCTCCTACATGTAGTCTATTCACACATTACTCATATTATTGCTTATACACCATTACATTGTCTCATATTACACAATACAGATCTAAATATATACTGTCAATAACACTTCTCACTCACTCTAGATTATTGACTGACTTTCGGAGTATTAGTCAAGCCCGTAGCCTCGAGTTAAACCCCGAAAAAGAATCCAAGCCATTGTCATACCTGTATTTTTTGTTTTCAACCCAAAGCCTGTCTACCGAGCGACCAATCACTAATTTTATAAATAAATTCAAAACTTACACTTACAATTATAGATAACTTAGATTTATACAATGATATTGATGATACTATCTCTATCAAGTGTCGCTATGTAGACCGGCTCGAAGATTGTAATCGTGAATTAGTAAATTTCAATTTCAAAATCCTTTCTTGCAATGTGAGAAGCCTGGGTCACAAAGCAGCTACTGGTCAACTTTACGTTGCTTTGGAGCGACTTGGCATTTCTTTTGACGCCATAATTTTCTCTGAATGCTGGTTTAACTCCTCTGAACCGCATATCCCAACCATACCCGGTTACTATACATTCCACACCAAAAAAGTAATAAATAAAAGTGGTGGCGTTGCTGTGTATGTCAGAAACTGCTGGTCAGCAAACGTCCAAGAACCAACATTTGATGATGCAAATTGTCTCATGGTTAACGTTGCAGAACAAATTAATATAATAGGTATTTACCGATCCCCTTCAGCTGCTGACACAAAATCATTTCTTGCGTCTCTTGAAACAGTTCTTGAATTAACAAAAGACTACAAAAATCCAGTAATAGTAGGAGATATTAATATTAACCTTTTAGACGATTCTGCAGACGGCAATGCCATAACTTACCAATGCGTGATGGCCGAGTATGGCTTCCTCCCTGCCATTACCCTACCAACTCGACTTAACTCATGCCTGGATCATATATTCATGAAATCGTCTAACGCAGCTCTGGGTGTTGTATGTAACAGCACAGTTACCGATCATGATATGACCCTGGCTGGTATTTGCTTTGACAGTATAAAAACAGCTAACAGAGATATTATGCGAAGAACAAGGTACAAAACAGACTATAATGCAATACTGGAAGACCTAAAGACTAAAGATTGGAGTGACGTCCTTACTGCTGAAAACGTAAATGATGCAACAGTGTCATTAAATACCACACTCTCCTCACTGATAGATAAGTTCACTTCAGAAATAAAGATAAGCAGAAACAAACACAATTTAAAACCTTGGATTACGCCGGGACTTATACGGTGCTTGCGTCATAGAGACCGCCTCCATCTAAAAGTTAAACACGACCCCAATAACGCCTGCCTAAAAGTAACTTATACTAGATATCGCAACTTCTGTAATAGGCTATTGCGTAAACTTAAAACCGATTATGGAAATAAAATACTAACTCAAAATCACCGCGACTCAAAAAAGCTATGGAAAACAATTAAAGAAGTATGCGACATCCCCCAAACTAAAACCGAAACTTTGGAACTTCTGAAAAATGAAACTTCACCACAAGAAGCCGTAGATTCATTTAATAAATATTTTGCAGACGCAGCCCCTAAACTGGCAACAAATATATTAAAAAACATATCAGAAACTGAGGAGTCACTATGCAGCAAACTCAAACTCGACGCACTTACCTCTGACTCAATTTTCTTAAATCCAACCGACACAAACGAGATTGACAGACTTATTTCAGATTTAAAACTAGAGGGCGCCCCTGGCATAGACTCATTCTTACCTTCATTCTTGATGCACATAAAAACGGAGATTATTTTACCTATAACACATATCTGTAACCTCAGTATTGAAACGGGAGTTTTTCCAGATTACTGGAAGACAGCTATAGTTCGCCCTATACACAAATCAGGTCCTAAAAATAAAATTGAAAACTACAGACCAATCTCCTTGCTACCCATACTCTCTAAAATCCTGGAAAAGGTCGTTAACAAGCGCCTGGTCAGATTCTTAGAGTGCCACAGACTGATATCAGACCGCCAGTTTGGTTTCAGGAAGGGCCGCTCTACTGAGGATGCGGTTGAAATGTTGACATCTATTGTTTCAAAAAACCTAGATGAAGGTAAACGATCCATAGGAGTATTTCTCGATCTCGCCAAGGCCTTTGACACTGTGTCCATACCACTTCTGTTAAAAAAACTAGAAGGAGTAGGAGTTCGAGGAAACGCCCTTTCTTGGTTCAAGAGTTACTTATCTAATAGACGGCAGAGGTTAAAGCTTGGGAATCACTTGAGTAAGGAACAAAAAATCACTATAGGTGTCCCACAGGGTAGCATTCTCTCTCCAACTCTATTCATAATTTATATGAATGACATTCTGCAGCATAATATACCTAAAACAGAAATCATATGCTACGCTGACGACACGGTTGCAATATTCCGAGACAAGTGCTGGCGAAGCGCTGTTCACGCCGCCGAAAGAGGTATTTCTCGAGTTAACGAGTGGTTAAATCGGAACCTCCTAACCCTTAACGTGTCCAAAACTAATTTTGTAGGTTTTCACATAACCGGGGCCACAAAGCCGAAAGTCGACACCATAAAAATGCATCAGAGAAACTGCCCGGTTTTGTCGTTTCCACTTATACATAAATGTTCTTGTGGCTGCATAAACAGGGTTGAATCGGTGAAGTACTTAGGCGTACTTATTGACCAAAACCTCACATTCCGACTACATATTACCAATGTGGCTAAGAAAACCCGAAAGCTGATATTTCTTATGAGATCACTAAGACCAGTTGCAAGTCTACAAGTAAAAAAACTTGTGTACAGTGCACTTGTCCAATCACTGCTGCAGTACTGCATCGGAGTGTGGGGTGGTGCGGCAAAATCTCATATGATTGAGCTAGAACGGGCGCAGCGCGCTGTGATCAAAGTCGCTCTTGGTAAGCCTCGTCGTTACCCGACTACCGAACTGCTGCAGGAATTTAGTGTTCTTAGTGTGAGACAGCTATTTATTCTAAGAAGTGTAAAGAAATATATGAGATGTGGCCGTACTTTACCATCAGAGGTGGTGCTACCGGCGATACGAACGGTATTCGCGTCGCGATTACCCCCGTATATCCACGCTTTTGTCATCCGATCGCTAGCGAGGAATCGTAACATTACGACGGAACAAACACAAACACAAAGACTGTCAACAACCTCAAGGATAAAGGTCTGGCTTATATCTCAATCGTACGCTGAAACAGAGCTCCTAGTGGATGTACGCGCGAAAGGAGATAGGGGATAATGGAGGCATCTTCACCACTTCATTGTTGTTAACACTAACATACATACACACACATACCCACACACACACATACGCATACATATGCGCGCACACACACACACACACACACACACACACATACACATGCACACACTTTCTGTAATTTTGTAATGGCTACCACAAAACGTCATAATACTATTGTTTAAACACTCTAATTAATTTAATTTTATTTTATTTGGTCTTAATAATTGTAATATTAATTAATAATTTATTTACATTTAACTATTAATCAATTTTTAATGCTAATTTAATGCAGTAATATTCTATTAATTTTAATAATATATATACTTAATTATTTAAAAACGAATACTAACTAACATCGAACTATACTGATTCTTGTTTTGATGACTAATGGGTACAAATGAATGTTTTTGATAACTATAATGTAATTGTACTTAAAATAGTACTAAAATGTGTGAAATATATGTTAGGTATACGATTTAAGGACCACCAAGATACAGGCTTCTGCCTAGTTTGGGGTCCATCGCAATAATAAATGTCTGTCACATAACTAACCCAAAACAAAACTGTACTAAATAATTGTTAATTGTCTGTATATATAGTCACTTAGTAAAATTAATGTTGTAATGGATATATTTTGTTATGTTATGATTGAGAAATAAAATTATTTATTATTATTTATTATTATTATTATTTGAAGTATGGTTGGTATGATGAAAACCAAGATGGCGTAACTTTTTATTGTATGAAGTTTTGTTCTTTCAAATGTACGTGATAGCCCATCTTGAGTTTTGAAATCTTTGGCCAAAAGTATAAAGGAAATCTTATCGCAAAAATCACCAAAAATCGGTTGGCATCGTTATCTCACCAGGAAATAATACTGTAGGAGGTTGGTGCGGAGCCATTAAAAGAAACCTGAATGGGAGCTATATTTCATGTAACTTGCCTCGAAAGTTGTTAATGTCAGCCTTTAGGTTGCGCTCTGGGCGCATTCCAGCAAACAAGTTTTGTCATTTGGTCGGGATTAAGCGTTCACCTGATCGTGACAGTGCCAGAAGCCGGTGGACCTTTTACATGTATTTCTGGAGCGTGCTGGAACTGCAGAGTTAAGGATAAGGATTTAGGTTACTTCAGTTTCCTGCACAACGGACAGATCAATTTGTCCCCAAAAGCAAGCAAAATACAACTTTATGGATCTGTCCCTTGTGTAGGGAACAATGTCTGAAGCTATCAGGCTGGCATCAACACTCAAATGGCTTCCAGCCTTTATAATAATAATTAGAAAAAATAAACTGGCGTCCGCTAAGATCAGGGCCTCTAGTCATGATGCATTCGATAATTTCGATGGCGAACTTCGAAATGAAAAATGTATGCGATTTGACATAAGTCATCGCTAAGTGACAATTCGCTTGCGATGACTTATGTCAAATCCCATACATTTTGTTTTCGAACTTCACCGTCGAAATTATCGAATGCATCTTGACTAGAGACCCTGGTTAGGCTAAACATATAACACGTACAATATTTAAATATTTATTTATATGACGCAGCGAGCCCGAGCCTCAGATACTGGACTACGTGACCCAGCAGCACAAGCTATTCATCGGCATCGCGACCGTGCACGCGTTCAAGACGAGCGCCGAGTGGATATGGCAGATGTACAACAACGTCACCGCCGAGCTCGAGTCCGGCGACATGGAGCGTCTGCCCGAGGTCGGTATACGCACGAGCTCGCACGAGTTTACACGAGCGTAGTACTCGGCACGAGCTGTTCATCGGCGACGCGACCGTGCACGCGTTCAAGACGAGCGCCGAGTGGATATGGCAGATGTACAACAACGTCACCGCCGAGCTCGAGTCCGGCGACATGGAGCGTCTGCCCGAGGTCGGTATACGCACGAGCTCGCACGAGTTTACACGAGCGTAGTACTCGGCACGAGCTGTTCATCGGCGACGCGACCGTGCACGCGTTCAAGACGAGCGCCGAGTGGATATGGCAGATGTACAACAACGTCACCGCCGAGCTCGAGTCCGGCGACATGGAGCGTCTGCCCGAGGTCGGTATACGCACGAGCTCGCACGAGTTTACACGAGCGTAGTACTCGGCACGAGCTGTTCATCGGCGACGCGACCGTGCACGCGTTCAAGACGAGCGCCGAGTGGATATGGCAGATGTACAACAACGTCACCGCCGAGCTCGAGTCCGGCGACATGGAGCGTCTGCCCGAGGTCGGTATACGCACGAGCTCGCACGAGTTTACACGAGCGTAGTACTCGGCACGAGCTGTTCATCGGCGACGCGACCGTGCACGCGTTCAAGACGAGCGCCGAGTGGATATGGCAGATGTACAACAACGTCACCGCCGAGCTCGAGTCCGGCGACATGGAGCGTCTGCCCGAGGTCGGTATACGCACGAGCTCGCACGAGTTTACACGAGCGTAGTACTCGGCACGAGCTGTTCATCGGCGACGCGACCGTGCACGCGTTCAAGACGAGCGCCGAGTGGATATGGCAGATGTACAACAACGTCACCGCCGAGCTCGAGTCCGGCGACATGGAGCGTCTGCCCGAGGTCGGTATACGCACGAGCTCGCACGAGTTTACACGAGCGTAGTACTCGGCACGAGCTGTTCATCGGCGACGCGACCGTGCACGCGTTCAAGACGAGCGCCGAGTGGATATGGCAGATGTACAACAACGTCACCGCCGAGCTCGAGTCCGGCGACATGGAGCGTCTGCCCGAGGTCGGTATACGCACGAGCTCGCACGAGTTTACACGAGCGTAGTACTCGGCACGAGCTGTTCATCGGCGACGCGACCGTGCACGCGTTCAAGACGAGCGCCGAGTGGATATGGCAGATGTACAACAACGTCACCGCCGAGCTCGAGTCCGGCGACATGGAGCGTCTGCCCGAGGTCGGTATACGCACGAGCTTGCACGAGAGTACTACTATAATAATAATAATATCTATGGACGCTTCACACCACGTCAATCTGGCCCCGTGCTAAGTATCCGAAGAACTTGTGTTACAGGTACCAGACAACGGGAAGTATATTTAATACTTTTATACTATACACATATTTAAGATTTTTATTATATTATACACATATTTCATACACATCCATGACCCAGGAACACAGAAAAACTTTTTGGTTCGTCGGCAGGATTCGAATCTGCGACCTCCGGCTTGAGCACCAAAGCGCTGAACCACTGAGCCACAGAGGTCGTCAAATATAGAAATATATAAAATTACCACTATATAAAACTCCATAATCTACCGCTAAAAGAACGGCGTAACGTTGCCGATTTACCGCTCCTCTTTAAGATATACAATGGATTGCTCAGAACCAGTGGCGTAGCGTAGTAGGCCGGGGGGGGGGGGGGGGGGGGGGCAAAACCTAAGTAAGGAGGCGGCTAAGTAATTGGCCCTATGTTGTTACTCTGTACCTTTCATCTTGTAACCGTTAATCTTGTACCTTCTAGCTGTAAGTTTTCCTTGAAAATAAAATAGTCTGATTTAGTACTTGGCTTAGGAAAACGTATTCTAACGATATCGTAAGTTAAAAGCTTAAGATTAATGAATTAAAAAAAAAATTATTTTATTTTTACTGATGAAAACACCTCGAAGTAACTTCCGACATGGATGTGACGTCACAAACATTAAACACACGTAGTAGTGAAACGGATCGTGTTTCTATAATAAATAATATATTTCATGACATCTATAAAGTTAAATGATATTGTCGTCATTCCAGTTGCACGCGCTTTCGTGCTGCCTCAAAGCAGTTTGCACAAGCGACGCGGCCGCTTGCGTGGAGCGCTGTCGTCTGGCGTGCGGCGGCCACGGATACATGCTGTCCTCCAACCTGCCGCTCACGTACGGCCACGTCACCGCCGCCTGCACCTACGAGGGCGAGAACACCGTCATGCTGCTGCAGACCGCCAGGTGAGACAGAGAGAGATACATCAACTTGCCTAGGAACAGATGATAATGTGATAATATTCTAACACAAACGCCCTGTGTACTCTTAGCTGGAACAGGCATTTCCCAACAAAAATGACTTGCTCAAAGAGAGAATCAGTGTTCGATTCTCGTTCCAAAAATATATAGGTATGATATTAAATTGTGACGAGATTTACCTGCTCATAAAATAAAAAACGTTGTTATCCGGCTATAATTTTACGTGGTAGAGCCATGCTTCGGCACGAATGGGCCGGCTCGACCGGAGAAATACCACGGGCTCACAGAAAACCGGCGTGAAACAGCATTTGCTGTGTTTCGCCGAGTGAGTGAGTTTACCGGAGGCCCAATCCCCTACCCTATTCCCTTCCCTACCCTCCCCTATTACCCTATTCCCTCTTAAAAGGCCGGCAACGCACTTGCAGCTCTTCTGATGCTGCGAGTGTCCATGGGCGACGGAAGTTGCTTTCCATCAGGTGACCCGTTTGCTCGTTTGCCCCCTTATTTCATAAAAAAAAAAAAAAAAAAAAAAAAAAAAGGTTATTTGTCTCGTTGTTGTTCCTATAGTTTAGATTTATTTTGGACTTAAGAACATCCAACATAAACATTCCTTTAGGAAAACACCCCTACATATTGGTCCTTCGAGTGCTGCGGGGGTTGTGTTTCTGCTGTAATTAGCGATCGGTTTGACAGGTCTCCCAGAAGCAATATGTAGGGGTTTCCCTACAAGAATGTTGATGTTGGATGTTCTTAAGTCCAAAATAAATCTGAACTCAAGGAATGACGACAGCAATGAAACGTTCAAAGTGTTTATTGTCATTAAAATATACTTAGTTATGTTTACACAGTTTTATAACGTTTGAAAAGTGTACGGTCAGCGGTTATGCTAAACAAGCGTTAATGTACGACTCCGCTCGTACAGTGGTAAAATCGAAACAACTACAAAAGCGGTACGCAAAGGTAGGTCACAGAATTTTTTTGTTTACGGATGAGAAAATTCTGTTGTTTTTTCGATTTTACCACCCTATTCTTTTTTAAATTATCAATTAAGAAATGACCAGTACGTCTCTTATAGGCTGCAAGTCCTAAGTCATCGTTTAAAATACGCGACATGGTTCTAGGTGCTATCTTCATCTTCCGAGATAGAATATTTTGCTTTCGGACAGGATTTCTTTGAATTCTTTCCCTTACTGCTTTGACCACCTTTTTCATAAGAACACTACGTGGACGGCCAGATCTTTTTCTGTCACTAACAGAGGAGGTCTCATTGTACCAATTACTAGCCCGGTACACAAACATTTTACTAATACCAAGCGTATGGAGAGTTTTAACAAATGCATTTGGCTCCATACCTACCTTTTCATTTGGTTCTCTTTATCACCCCACTCCATTTTAATATCGCAAAATATTGTACAATGTATTGGCGACAAAATGAGAAAACACAATGAACAATCATATAAAAATGACAGATTCCAAATTAAAATGTAATATTTTGTTTATTTTTAATTTTAACAGTATTTATGGCCAGACTTAGTATAATACCGCACTATGTATACAGGTACCTAGTAAAGGCGTGGCAGCAGGCGCGCGGCGGCCGGCAGCTGCCGCCGACGACCGCGTACCTCACGGTCGCGGCGGACGTGCGCCGTCACCCGCCCTTCGACTCCACTGTGGAGGGGATCATACATGCGCTGCAGATGGTGGCCGCTGGGTGAGTGGAAAATCCTACTATCTACTACTAGCTTTTGCCCGCGACTTCGTTCGCGTGGAACAGTTACTTTGGGATATCGCTAAAATTTACCCGCAACTTCATTTACGTAGAAGGAGAAGCGCTTCACCCTCACGACTGTCCGCCGCGCGCCGTACATTATTATTGCGCGCTTGATTATTTTAGTACTGCGATATCTTCTAAAATATTCATTTAAATCAAATTATGTTATCGGCAAATTTCTTCTAGATTAAATGCTTGTTATGAATAACTTATTTACTTGGATAAGGATTAATATCATCTATATGAAAACACCTTCACAAATAATGCTTACTTTTAGAACAAATTTGGTTAGTATAAAAAGGTTATAGTGAGCCAACCTAAAGATAGACATATACAGTCGCGGACTTTTTTTTAGAACTTTTAAATTGAACAATTCTGTCATACATATAATTTTAGCTAAACTTTAACCGTTTCCGCAGCGTACGCAGCGAAAGCTCTCCAAAGGAAAAAAAAACCGCATTCTTGATTAGTGCTCCACTCGTATTGAGCTTAGCATGATGTTATATAGCCTAAAGCATTCCTCGATAAATGGACTATCCAACACAAAAATAGTTTTTCAATTCGTACCAGTAGTTCCTGAGATTAGCGCGTTCAAACAAACAAACTCTTCAGCTTTATAATATTATATAAACATTTGATAGTCAAGTGACGAATTAAACACAGTGAACAGTTCGTGTGGGAAAATTCAAGCGACGCTTGAATTTTTTATTTTAGTGTGTTCCCCACAATTTTACGAATATTTGTCACGGCTTGAACCTTCCCCGAACATCCACAATTATTTTAAGAGCAAAAATTTGCCAAATCGGTGAAGCCGTTCTCGATTTTTAGTGACACATTAGAATATAATCCATTTTTACATAGAAAAAAAGAAGATATCACATATTATGAAGATCTTCTATTTATGGTTAGATATAATAAATATATTAGATGACCAGCGTCTCCAAAATAGAATGATATGTTAATATGAATTTATGACATAGATAAAATATTTAAAATATTACTTATTTACAAAAACTTAAATATTTCACATGTTTTGATCCCCAAAATTGTTTCACTTTTATAAACTATATCCATTATCCGATGTTTTTATACTTTTTATAAACATCCTGCATAATATGATTGTTCAGTAAGATCGCCCTGTGCGTCGCCCAAATCGAGAAGCGCCAGGAGAGCGGCATGTGCTACGAAGACGCGTGGAACATGACGTCAGTACAGCTCGCTTCGGCGTCTGAGGTATGTATGTAGAAATAAAATTTGTAAATATGACTTTTATGATTATTATTTAAAAAAGCCACATTATTACTGAATAGTAATCGATAATAATAAAACAGCAGAATGACATGCACCGCATGTGACTTGAGGGTTTAAGTTTTCGGCCGTAAGCTTTATAATAAGTAAGTATGTTCATTAATGGTCGTATATTTTAACACAACATAAGCACTGGTGCCAGCGATCAGTCAAAAGACAGAACGATTCATCCTCCGTCTAAATATTTCTTTATGTTTGTGTCTTCTAAATTAATATTAAACGTGCTATTTTTGCCTTTAGGCGCACTGCAGAGCGTTCGTGATTTCAACATTCTACAACGAGACCGCAGCCAAACTTCTCGAAGTATCCGCGCCGCTTAAGCTAGTGCTACTCCAGCTGGTGGAAATATACGCGTTGTACTGGGCACTCGAAACCGTTGGAGACTTGTTAAGGGTATATATGAAATCAAATATTAAAGTTATGTTAAACTAGCATCTAGCGGCTATTCAGTGTCGTGCGTTGAGCGATATAGAACGGTCGCGCTCCGCAATACACATGACGCAAATTTAATTGTTAGCGAGTCAAGCGGCTGCGCCGCTGCACGTGCACCATGGGGTTGGTGACCAACGACTTTCTGGCGTTTATCCAGCACGCCATCGACACCATGGACGAGGTCAGCATCATGCGAATCTGCAAATCATCCTTCACCAGCAAGGAGATTTGCACGGGCAAGCAGCTGCTCTACGAGACTGGCATAATCTAAATTGTAATTAAATACATGATTTAATAATGTCCCGACAAACGTGTATATAATAAAAATCTTCAAGTGAAATATGTTTTTCACTACAGTTCACTTCGATATCGGAACGCGAAATTATGAAGATGCAGTCCGCATACGAAGACTTGCTGTCGAAACTGCGTCCCAACGCCGTAGGACTTGTGGACTCTTTCGACATACGTGATGAGGTAAACATTACATAGTATAGTCTCATAATAATAAGTAAAATTGGTACCGGCTTATCAAAACATAGTTTTAAACCGGATTGTGCTGAAATTAGGTACGCATCAGTTTTTATGAATTATAACATAGACATCTAGTATCTAAACTAAGATACACAGTATCTAGCTAAGTTTGATTTTGCTGTATTTCCACAGAATAAATAATAGTACCTACAGGTACAGAAGAACCACTCCGACAAATGGTTTGAAGAAATAGGGACTCTTTCTGCGACGCGATAAGGTTCAATTCAGCTAACACAACGCTTGATTACCTACGATTATATTTACCTAGAAGTTGCGTCTCTTTCTATCGCGTAATTCTTATCCTTTCTAATGACATTAGGGTTGTCTCTTTTTAGAAAATTATTAACCGACTTCCAAAAAAGGAGGCGGTTATACGTATATATTTTCTTAATATTTAATTACAATCTTTTTTTACCTACTTTCTAGTACCTACCTACTGTACTTTACTGAACAAATTGCTTTCCAAATAAACCTAAGGTAGGTGTTAATAGTACTGTAATAATTGTAATAAATTCGGGCATACCTATAAGTATATATATACAAACGTATGCGTAAACGTAAGCATTTTTTATACCTTCACGGCCTGATATTACTCAAAGAAGTTGAATCACGCCGCCTTATTTTTATTTACATTTACTACTAGGTACTTTTGTCAACAAATGACTCTTCAAATCGTATCACATCGGAATAACATAAGACGCGAACAGATAGTTCAAGTGGAGCCAACACCTAAACACTAAATATTGGTTATCAAGTAATTGCAGTAGCAGTAGTAGCTCAAACTATATTTTTAAATATTGTTATATTATGTTATGGTATTATAGTTATAGATGGCCGGGTGATTTTTACCTATACTTACACAGTACCTATTGTAATATTATATGCACAAATTGTAAGGTATTAAATCCAATCCATAAAACATTGCGACGAACAAATCTTACGCATACGTCGCTCACTGCTCGCGCGCGAGTCCCTCGTAATTGGCCCGTTTAAGGAGGCCGCCGCACGCACTTACATTTTTGATACCTACACGGGGAGTGGGACAGGCCTGGTATTTCTTAGGGCCAATTCACGTAATTAATTTTGTTAAAACATGAATTGGATACCAACTACAACTGCAAGAGTGCGACAGCTATTATATCTACGTAAATTATTGGCTTCTGTTTATTGTTGTTTTTTTTTTAAATTCTGTTTAAAATGTCAATGAATATTAACTGTTGCGGTAAACCTGTAGATTTTAAACTCTGCTCTCGGCGCGTACGACGGGCGCGCGTACGAGCGACTGATGGAGGAGGCTATGAAGAGTCCGCTCAACCAAGAGCCAGTCAACCGGACATTCCACACACACCTCAAGCCGCTCATGCAGGGGAAACTGTGATAGGTGTACAAGGTGACCGTGCTGTCTCTTTCTAGCTAAATTCAGATAGATATTCGCAATTCAAAGGTAAATCAGATAGGATGTGAGGATCGGAGACCATGTTATCTCTTTTTAGCAAATCAGCATTTGATATACGAATTTCGAAATTTCCATTCCATTTCCATGTCGTTTTTATATAAAAAAAGCATATCTCATATTTTGCACGCAAGCTGTCATTTTAAAACTTATTGTGTCTAAATGAATACTCCCTGTATTCAATTTTAAGTTTTTTTTTTCAGATGACGTGAAAAATAAACAAGAACAAAGTAAAATAATCTGATGGTGCCTGAGATTAAGATAAAATACCTTAAAATATTGTAGTCAAGTCAAGTATGTTGCAGACAGAGGCTAAATTAAACATACCTACTTATTTTTTCAAATGATAAGAACCTTGAGGCTCCATAAGGTATCAGAATGTTTAAAAAAACATACCAAAAATTAGAAGGCCAGTAAAATTAAATCTTTAAGTAGACTTGACTACCTGATAATGCGTCTCTATATGGTCACAACCATTTAAATATATAATGTCTCCGAAAATCAATTACGGATACTTCGAGCACGTGATCCACTGCATAAGTAAAGACGTTTAGGCAAAAAAATAATTGTCATACTCAAAGTAAAAAATCATCTCTTGTATGTATGTGACTCTCCGCAAAACGCAAACTCGCCCATATAATGTTTTTTTTTTCGAGTATGACAATTATTTTTCTGCTTAAACGTCTTTACATAAGCAATAGATCATACGCCCAAAATACCCGTAATTGATTTTACCGAACCTTATTTAATATATATGCCACCGTAAAATTGTAAAAACCGTTATATTGTAATATAACTAAAGAGATTGTAAAAATATGTAAGATTCTTTGCTATATATTTATAATGTAACGAAAAAAATGTGTTAAATTATAAGCACAATATTCGGGTGCGTAGTGTTTCGACATTTTACAATTTCACTATATTACAATCTAACGGTTTTTTTGCTGATGAATGCAATAAATTTAACTTTAAAGAAACTGTTAATGATTTTATAGAAATTAATATTGTATTTGATGAAACTGATATTAAATATGCAATATCTTTAGCTAGTAGATGTAAGAAATCTTGAAATTTTATGAAATTTTTATACTAAGGTGGTGGTTGTAAAACATTCCATACCATTGAGATTTTACAGTATTTATATTTCATTATTACAGAAGTGTAAAATATTATAATATGTTATATAAATTTTATACATTTGTTACACGCTGTTTAATTTAACAAGAACATATTTAAAAAAATTCAAATATGAACTCAAATAAGGCTACATACGAACAAACCAATTATTTACCTAGATGTTAACATTACTTTGGAAAGGAAGGTTTGAAAAGAAAAAGGATATATCATGACATTTTTTCATTAAAAAACAATCATAACAATGTTTTGTAATGGCAACACTGAGTGGTTTAATATTTCCCTTTTTTATCTACAAAATATTTACAACTTTAATAATTAATCAATGTTCATTAAACTGCAACAAAAAATTACAATGGTTTTAAACAGTTAAACGTCTTACAAAATGCTCTGTAGTCTCAGAAACACACTATAGTGAATAGTCTATAAGACAGTGGATGAACACTACAATTTATGTCAGTAATCCCAGCATTAAAATTATACAGGAAGGCCTTGCCAAGTTCATTTGTGAGCAGTGTCTGCGTGTATAGCTCTACCAGAATCTGATGGCATTTTAAAAAAAATAAAAAATGTGATTTTCATATGGCAATGTCAAGTATGACCCGTCAAATCAAAGTACGTGATCTGTCAACCGCTGCTAAAATTTTGTGATTATGTTCTTGGAATTTGTTGTTTTTGTGAAAATATCCAAAAAGGCAATTCGATCTCAAGCGAGAAATATTGTTTTCTATGTCTATAGTAAAATACAGAAAGAAGAAGGTGTAAATCGAACTCAATCTTATAATTTAAAGTTCGTGGTAGAGTTGACCGGTAAGTTAGAGTGAGTTGTTTTGATACTTTTAGTTTTTTTATATTTTCTTAGGTAATTATTGTGACTTCTTTAAATGTGTTTCCAGTACTACTATAAGGTGAATCGTAGCTGATGGCACATCGAATGATGGTTTGTTTTCCATGCCTGGTAAAAGGAGGAGAGGAGGAAAAAAGAAAATCAACATAAGACAGTTTCGATTTATAGTTGATTAGGAATAAAGTAAACGAGTTCTATACAGTTCGGAAGGAAATTCCAACATTAAATAAACTGTTGCCAATTTAATTGTATGTTATTCGTAATAAATAAGTATATAAAGTAATTCACGATTGATTTATTTTTCATGAAATATCATTATATTACATAGGTAGTATAAAACAAAGTCCCTTTTTTGACTGTCCCTATGTATGCTTAAATCTTTAAAACTACGCAACGGATTTTGATGCGAGTTTTTAAAATAATAGTCTTTAAGTATTTAATAGTCTTTAAGATATTATAAGATTATGGTAAAATTTATGTTCAAGTACTTATTATGTAAGTATATTATCAAGTGGTCGCGCATGTTGTATCGAGGTGATAGGGTCCCATTTTTAACAATTTGCATTGGGCAAACCTAAAAACATGTTCAATATTGTATCAATAGTATATTGCTGTAAGTAGGTAGAGAATTATTCGCCGAAGTAGTTCTTTCTCCAAGAACACTATTCCACGCGGGCGAAGCCGCGGGCAAAAGCTAGTTTTCTATATTCATGTTCAATAATACTAAAGACATAATTAAATATTAACCAGTATCAAGATCGTTTAATCCAATTTCCCCAGTATTGCACACTACAAATTTTTTTTCCCCTATTTGCCATGAGATTCTGGTACACCTATAATACTGTACAATAGAGGTTTTCCGAGGAATCCAATGTGTGATGTCGCTAAGCACGAAGAATAGATACCGCTAAAGCTGGAACTGAATGCTCCGGATTCTCCGGAATCCGGAACGCCGGTGTCGAGTCAAATGTCAATGTCACAAATGACAGCTCGACACTAGAAACATCATTCTTTGGTCATTGAGAAACATCCATTTTCAACTCTATTGTCTTTAAATTCTTTAGGTTAACTCGTCCCACTTTTTATTGATTAGTTTCTACACCTTCAATGCTGCACAATTTGGCACTTTTTAGTTTTCGTTTAACGTTTGGCACCGAGAACGTTCGAGCGCGGACCATAGATAATACAGATATATATTAGTATAGATGCGCAACTCTAAAATTGAAACTGAGTCTTGCAAAAGTTTCGGAATGTCGTTTTTAGATGGCGTTGTACCGTTTTAGTTACTATCAAACCCGCTAGATGGAAGTAGTACCGCCTGATAATTTTTATTGAACTGAATTATGGACAGAAATTAAGTTTTATCGAAAGTCGTAGACACAACAACGACCAAGTTCCTCTTTAATAGTGGGATATGGTTGCTGCATAGTAACATGTTCGCGAGCCCTTATAAATACGCCTTGTGTTAGCGATAGCGCGATGTAGAAGTCGCTTAGTGGCATCTGTTGTGACTATCCGAAAACTGTTAGTACCGGATCGTCATTTTTAGATGTCTCTGTTCTCTGTTAATTTGTGCATGTATGAGAGTTTCACCCCCCTGGCGCGGACTGTATAAAAATGGCGCTGAAGGAAGCAATTTTTGCTCCTCTTCTACACGCAAAGTACTTACACTTGCGTAGTCTAGTCAATAGAAGTCTGTGGTTAGGGTTACTAATGTTACAAATGAACGAAATATTGCAACCAGCATAACTTTCACTACGACAAGATATACACTACACAACATTTTTTCACCATTTTGACTGATAAATCACCAAATAAATAATAAAAACAGAATCACAGGAAGTAAGAAATAAAAACTGTTTTCAATTTAATGTCTTATGTATCTACCTATAAAATTTAATACAACTAACAACATAAAACTGTAATATAGGCTGTTAGTTACTTACCCCTAAATGTATGTGTTTGTTTTAGGTTCTTTCAATATACCTCGCTAATCGCTATTCAACTTACCGTACGCGTAATTCGGAAAGGTACGCGGCGTACCCTTATTTTGGCATAAGACCTCAAAATGTCCTCAAATATCAGAGTTTCGTCACTCACTCCATCCGACTTCTTTGACTCACTCTGACATTGGCGAATCACTAAGGAGCCAAATATAAAAAGAAGAAGAAGAAGAACATAAATAGAACAAAAACTTGAATTGTAGTTTTATTTCTATTTTAAATTAGATATCTCTACATAGGTATTTAAAACAGTGATGTCCATTAGTAACAAATTATGCAGAACTTGCCTAAAATCAATTGAGTCGATACAGTATTTCTTGTTTGACAATGTTTCTCCTGTTATGTATTGGTTTTGTACATCCATTCAGGTAGGTATTCATAAAAATATGTATATTTTCTATATTATATTAAAGTCAACTATAAGCATTTTCTAGCGACTTACCTTACTAATATTAAATACTAATTACAGGCAAAACCAGAAGACACGATCTCAAAAGCTATGTGCAATACTTGTTTTGAAAAACTTGTAACATTTTATGAATTTAAAAATGTATGCATACAATCATATAAAACGTTAAAAGGCTATGAAGAAAACGTAAATAAATTATTAAGTAGCTCTCAAAAGGAGGTAATAGCAAGTACAGATTTGAAAGAAGAGGGTTTTGTTGATTCGGGTCATAATGATGTAAAACCACATTTTAACAACTCTGAAGGTAAATGTAAAGTAAAACCACAGAATACAGAACATCCAGAAACCGTCAACGCGCTTGAAAGTGAAGCCGTCACAACTACTCCAAATTGGAGTGGCTATCCACACATAATATGTTGCCACAGAATAACAAAATATTTTATCCAACTTTTTTCAATTAATTTTTATTGAATACCTAATTGTCGTAACATAATAAAGCTTTTGTTTTGTAAGTATAAAGAGTAAAGAGCAGGCGGGGTGGTGTTTCACCATAGTTTTGGACACAGTGAGCTGCATACAAATGTAATGGAACACTCATTCTGGATGTTCCGTATTCTGTGAGTAAATGAGCCTTTAAGCTGCGCGTCCACTGCATCGGAATCGGAGCGTACGGATTTGTTGCTTTGTATGGATTTCTATGGTACTGCGTCCACTGGACCGGCATTTCTGCGCCTGCGACCGGTATTTTTGCCGATGACGTCATCGGCAGTGAACCCGTCATTCGGATTCCGAACGTTTCAAGTTCTGACGTGTTTGCGACGACACAACGGCTATACATAAATACTTATTCATGATGAATGACGATATTTTAATTACTTTAGTGGAAAAATATGATGAACTTTACAATCTAAAACATCAACATTATCATAACCAACTGAGGAGAGACGATATTTGGGATGAAATTGGGCAAATAATAAATAAAAATTGTAGAATATAGTGAAGTTCAAAAAACTTTTTTCGAGTCATATGAATGTACCCAAAAAATCTATTTTCATCTTCATAATAAATCAGAATATAATGTATGAAATTCTCCAAAAATTAATCTTTTTGAATTTATATTATGATTTATGAACCCATATCTTTCGTTTCCTCTTGTTTCTCTTTTCCTCTTCTGTTAAAATACAGCTAATTACAACAATATCCTCGTCACTATCCTCCATAATGCAAATGCACGTTCAGGCTGTCGGACTAAAAATAACTAAATTGCCGATGCTGAATCCGGATGCAGTGGACGCACCCCATCGGCCTTTTTTAAATGCCGACGCTCCGTCCGCTGCGGACGCTCTGATTCTGATGCAGTGGACGCGCAGCTTTATTCTGATTTACTTATCTATGGGTTAAGTGGACTAGAAAGATTATAAGTACTTCACTTCATTCCTACTTCAATTAAGTAGAGTAAAACCATGTTATAATAATATATGGACGCTTTCACACCACATCAATTTGTTGTTCATGAATAATGGCCATCGACAAATCAAGGTTTTTGTGTTATTAATGCCAAAAGCCATTGAGATTGTGGTTTTGCTGTAGTTATACTGTATACTAATTAATTTATAGTGTTTTGATGCTATTATTTGACCTTTCTACTTATTATGTCAAGAGTTCTAATCATAACTTTAAAGTACACTGCTAGTCTGATTCACAAGATCCATTTCAGTGAATTTCTGTCCAAGGGCACTGATAATTATGATCAAGATTCAAGGGCTTATTCGATTCAGAATGACCTCTATTCAGAAAAACCTTTGAAAAAATTGCGAAGTTATCAACAATTTAGTAAAAAAAGGGGGTATGGTTTTTTCGAGCCCCTCTTGAAATTTTAAAATAAGTTTCTAGAGGTCATTCCGAATCGAATGAGCCCTGCATCATAATTTTCGGTGCCCTTGGACAGAAATTCACTGAAATGGATCTTGTGAATAAGACTATGCTGTTTTAAATTATTTTGTGGTAGTGTAGTACTAATAAAAAAGGGAGTAATAATTTATTTACAATTTCTGCACTAAACTGTGTGAATCATGCAATAGGGAGTAAGATATTTGGGTTGTTGCAATAACATACTTATCCTTTGTTACCAGATGATAGTGTAGACAATAGGAACTCAGTGTTTGCTGAATCACTTGAGGGAAATGAAGACATCACTTACAAAAGGTATTTAGATAAGTCAGTAACTGATATAAAAGAAATGTCCTAAATAAACAACTTGTTCAAATAACTACAATTTATATTTCATATACGAGTAATATATTGTTGTTGAGATTCATACTATAAATTTAAAATTTGGTATGCTTTATTAATGAACCAATATAAGTATTCATTTAAATGACCTAACACCAGTGTTGCCAACTCTTTCAATCAAAATTATCGGATTTTGGGCTCAAAATTATCGTACAATTATCGTACATTCATGTTTATCTTTCGGGGGGGGGGGGGGGGGGGGTTATTTCAAGATAATAAAACGACTAAAAGTACATTACTTTCCGAGGGGTGGTTCAAGAAAATAAAACGACTTACTGTTAAATACGTATCGACGTATTAAATACTGCTCTTTAACCTATTAGAAGCTCTGGGCCTCTAGTCAAGATGCATTCGAAAATTTCGACGCCCAACTTCGTAATCAAAAATGTATGGGATTTGACATAAGTCAACGTTAAGTGACATGTCGCTTGCGATGCAATATGTCAAATCCCATACATTTTATTGTCGAACTTCGTCATCGAAATTATCGGATGCATCTTGACTAGAGGCCCTGGGCACATTACTGGGCCCTAATTTTTTTCGTTTTTACCTTTTTTAGCTTTAAACCCTGAAAGACTGTAATTCGAAAAAATACAAATATCAATAGCCTAAAACTGAACGTCGGTACTGAATTTTATAATATGTTCTTTAAGCCAAACACGAGTAAGAGAAACGAGCGAGAATTTTTTTTCCATTTTACAGGTTAAAATCTGTTCAAACGTTAAACTAAAACACAAAATAATGTGAAATTTCAGCAAAATACCATGAAATAAACCAGTTAAAACAGAACATCAGTACTAAGTAATATAATATTAGGTTTTTCATGTTAAACGCGAGCGAGCGAAGCGAGCGAGCAAAATTTTTTCCTATTTAATAGGTTTTAAAATCTGTTCAAACTTGAAACCCTAAAAGACTGAAAATAGGATGATTTTGTAATTCAAATTAAAGTAAAATTTGCGTAATTTCTGATGTTGTAAAAAAGATGACAAATAACCTATTAAGCTAGGTTTGTCATAATTATAATGCCTATTTCACGCTTTTTTCGTCGTACATAATTACACAATTTTGTGATCAGTGACGTGCTCAAAATATTGTGTCACATGCTTTAAAAAATTAGGTTCGAGGATTCGATGGCACGCGTGCCATAGCTTCGCATTTTCTGTTTTAGGTTTTATTGTTTTTTTCCAAAGAACAACAATTTAAATTTTAAAAAGATTTTTACAGGAAAAATAATAAAAAGCATTTGCTCGCTTTCTCAATTTGAACGCGTTTAGCATAAAGATTATACCTAATAAATGTCATGGGATACTCATCCCAACTTACCTGTCCGGTAGTTGTGGTATAGTATACGGGTATGCGACCCCGGCTTCCCTAGCTATTACTGTCCTATCCCTTACCCTCCTGGGCGGTAATATCCTACATTTCCTATTTCCCACTCTAACTTACCAATCTTCCCTTCCACACCACCTATCCTTCCCTTTCCCTATTCCTACCCTCCCCACTAATCCGTGGAAACGCAACGGATAATCATAAAAATAATTCAATTATCCAAAATGGCGGCGATGTGGTTCACCACCCATCACGTCTCGTTTCTTGCGGAGGTGAAAAGCGGACCATGGAGAGCCGCTTCGCTACGTTGAATGTAAGAGGATGAATGGATGGTAAGAATGAAAGTGAACGAAGCGAAACGAGTATGTAAGGATCGTAGCAAGTGGCAAAAAGTGGTCTCTGCCTACCCCTTTACGGGAAAAAGGCGTGATTATATGTATGTATACAGTATGTTATACCTAATATCATATACTTAGTATCAACATTTTGTTTTAGGCTGTTGATTTTTTTTTCTAAAATAACTTTAAAAAATCATCTTTCATATAGGATTTGAAGTATAATTAGATGTTAAACTGTAATAAAGATAATAAAAAAGTCCGCCTCTGCTTGACGGGGCGGCAAAATATGTTAATTGGCCTGGGGCAGCGCAAATTTCTAATCTAAATACGCGTCTGTATAGGGGTCATCCACATGGACCAGCCGGATCCAGCACCGCAAGCTTGAAGCAAAGTAGTAGACTAAAATGATTGTCACTTTTGCCAGTTGACACAAATGGCGGCCATTTTTGTATGGGTGAACCCCCTGGCTATGCCCATGTGGTAGAATATTTAATAAAAGTCTCATGTCTTTCAAAATTATCGTATGAATTCAAAAAATATCGTACGTAGTAGTGAAATTATCGTACGATAATACCTAATTATTTTTTATCGTACCGCACCTCAAATTATCGTACAAATACGATAATTATCGTACGGTTGGCAACACTGCCTAACACCTAAGTTTAAGTGTTTATGTACTTATGGGTCAGTGACATAGGTAGTAAAACCATATTGTTAATGGCCCTCGGCAATCATCGTTTTTCTATGGAAATCACAATTCACAGACAATGTATGAATACCCTAACCAAGAGCATATCAGGATATGTCTAAGGAGGGTTTCCGTAACTATCAACTATCAAAGGGTAAAAACGAGACCCTATTACTAGGGAATATTATTCGAATATTCGAATATTCGTTTTATTCGAATATTCGACGATTTCATTATTCGAATATGACTGGGTTCAATATTCGAATATTTCGAATAAAACGAATAATAAAAATATTTTATTTATTTATCAAAAACTAGCTTTTCCCCGCGACTTCGTCCGCGTGGAATAGTTACTTTGGGATATCGCTAAAATTTACCCGCGACTTCATTTACGTAGAAGAAGCGCTTCCACCTCACGACTGCCCGCCCGCTCCGCGCGCCTTACTATAGCGCGCATGATTATTTTATTACTGCGATATCTTCTAAAATACTCATTGAAATCAAATGATGTAAACGGCAAATTTCTTCTAGATTAAATGCTAGTAATGAATAACGTATTTACTTGGATAAGGATTAATATAATCTTTATGAAAACACCTTCCCAAATAATGCTTACTTTTAGAACAAATTTGGTAAGTATAAAAAGGTTATAGTGAGCCAACCTTAAAAGATAGACATATACTGTTGCGGACTTTTTTTTAGAACTTTTAAAGGGGAACAATTCTGCCATACATCATTTTAGCGAAACTTTAACCGTTTCCGCAGCGTACGTAGCGAAAGCTCTCAAAAGGAAAAAAAGACCCCCGATTTTGTAACATTCTTGATTGGTACTCCGCTCGTATTTAGTTTAGCATGATGCTATATAGCCTAAAGCCTTCCTCGATAAGTGGACTATCCAACACAAAAAGAATTTTTCAATTCGTACCAGTAGTTCCTGAGATTAGCGCGTTCAAACAAACAAACAAACAAACAAACAAACTCTTCAGCTTTATAATATTAGTATAGATATGTTAATAATAGCAATAAACTTGTATATAAACCGGAATGTTTCGTTATTTAATACATTACTTTTATTATTTATTAATATTGTGGTCAATAATATCCTAAAACAGATTTTACTACACTGTTTGTGAAAGAATACATACAAATAAAATAATATTTAAGGTGAATATTTCCTACAGACGTCAGCGAAAGAAATCCATACTCACACGCTTGTCAAAATAACCAAGAGCGTGTTATGACGTGTCTAAGGAGGGTTCTGTTACTATAAAGCGTAATACGATTTTTAGTTTCTTAACCTTACTGTTCGATTTCGTTTAAAATAACTTTCCTAAAGAGAATTTACCATGATCTACCAGCATGGAAAATTGTAAGTTCATAATCTTCAGAAATGACAGAAAGGGGTGGAACCAATTTGGAGGCCGATTACTTGGAAATGGTTGACTTCGTAAATGTCATGTTTATAAAACTTTTCCTTTATTTTAAAAGACATAATATTCAACACACTTGGCAACCGGGATGGCTTTCCATACATGTGAAGTGTTTATAACTATGTAATAAAATTATATTTTTTTATCAAACCAAAACCGATATCTAGACGCAATATAGCTAGAAGAGCAGATAGAAAGAGAGACAGGGAGACGAACAGAGTGAAACGATAAAGGATACCTGTTGATTATTACAGTATTACACTGGCCTGCAAAATACTTGTTCTAACAAATCGTTTCAAATTTCATACTTTTCAAAATATTATAACAAGATTTATCAGCTTTCTTTAAAAGTAATAAATTATATATATCAGTATATTACTTTTATCTTTAAACAAAAATTAACCATTTTAATCTTAGTCTTTAAGACTACATTTACACGTTATATAAAATTACTCCTCGAGGCCTGACAATAGCTTGGAGGAGGTTTGTCATACTGAAAACGAGGTTTTAGAGCTGAATTATGAAATATTCTCTCCCATCCTTATATCAGGGCGTGTTTTAGTGCTGTGAGGGTACTAACTGTAGGTGATAATCTGCGGCTTCTGACTAGCCTTCTAAGCTCTTCTCAGGGTATACTTAATCGGGTTGAGGTGAGGACATTAAAGAGAATCTTTAAGAATCTTTTGACCATATCTTTCTCCGGGTAGAGGTCCAATTGTCATTATGTGGCCACATACTCAGCGCGGATTCCTGAAAGTATGCCAGCCCATTGTATATGTACTATACCTGAGCATACTGGACTCTATCTGAAAAGTAAGCTTCAATCCCCTACCAGGTCACGTTTACTTAGCCTCCCTTCAGAAGTTTACTTTAACTTGTGAAGTTAGTGAGTAAATCCACTCATCTGGGACCAAAATTCTGGACCATTCTCGTTCATCCTTTTGTATGTGTCCACGGACGTATCACAGTGTTGCTACTCGATACTAGGGCTCTCGAGTTTGGTCTCAAGGTGAGACCACTCGCCCTTCGCCTCGGTCTTAAGGGATTCAGTGAAGAATATTTACTTAAGCAAATCTTCTTCACTGTGCCGTCAGTAACATAGTACCCTCGGGTCTGAAGAAGTTGTTTCTGAACTTAACTGCATTTAAGTGTTGATTTTCAACAAGTGGAAACAAATGAACGGTCTTGCCAAGCGCTGAGTCTGTCATTCAATCCAAAGTCTTGCACGGCCTTGTCAAATATTTTTCAGTCTCTTTGTACCGTCGCTTCATCTTCTTAACGGTTCGTATCTTGACACACTCTGTTCTTGCAGTACAACGCCTGATGCCTACTTCTGCACTGATGCCTACTTTCAGAAAAACCATCAACTCATTCTTCAGGCTATGATACAATTTTTAAATCTATTGTTTTCTACTTCCTTTTTGTAATAAGGCTCATCGTTGAAAAATTGACAACATAAAGATACCAACAACACGGATAACTTGAAAATGGAAAAAGGTTATTTATTGTTTTAAAGATTTTCCTCCCACTTTTGAACCAACTATGAAGTTTTTTGTTATGATAACATTAAAATCTTTTTTGAGTACTTTTTATTTTGACGGTTTATCTTGTTTACTTATTACGGTTTATATACACATGTACCGATTAGGTCTGGAATTACCGAGCAGACCATTATGACAGCACGATACTCGTATGTTTAGAGTTTTCAGCTGCACTATATTAGAACAGAGCACAATTTACAGTGCATTCCGATGTCTGTGCAGTGTTCCAACCCTGCAAATATATTTCTCTCCAACTCTAAAAAAACTTATATATAAATAATAAAGAAATATGTTCTGTAATATTCGTGTTCTTTATAGATATACATTAAATTATACTACCAAAAGTTTAATTTAAAAAGTCAGACTGTAGGTCTGACTCTTTAAATCGATTGACTATGTTGAATCGATCAATAGCTTAACTCAATTAAAAACCAGAAAATACGAACCTCTAAAACAAACCCATAAATTTCTCCCCCCTAGAGGATCTTTTCCTTAATTTTTTGAAGAAACCACTTAGTTGACAACCAAATCCATGGTCTGCTCCAGACCTAAACCGTTCATGTGTTGATAGTTTTAAAAAAGTAATTGCGATTTAGTATTTTAAGTCTGAAACTTAAAAAATGATTTTTTTATCAAAAAGACGTTGATTTTTTTAGAGTAATTTGTGAAACAACTCACATTTTGACATTATTAAATATATAAACGCATTATATTACTTGTATTTAAAGTTTATTACTAATATTCGTATTATTCGAATTATTCGAATTTATTCGAATAGTGTTTTGCCATTATTCGAATTATTCGAATAGTAAAATTTGTCGAATAATAACATTCCCTACCTATTACAGAGATTTCGCTTTCTGTCAGTCCGTCTATCACAAGGTTCTATATCTCCTTAATGAAATTTTCTGTTGCCGGTATCACAACAAATATAAAAACAATAAAATAAATATTTAGGGGGCTCCCATATAACCAACATTATTTTTTGACGTTTTGTACGGAGTCCAACTCGCACTTGGCCGGTTTTTATATTCAATTCAATAGATACCAAACAAACTGCATGCCATAATGTTTACAAGTGTTTTAATATTTTTAAAATAAAAATGTATTTTTAGAGTGAAAATAAAGGAGGACAAAACTGCAACATTTACATGTAACATTTGCAATAGACATTTTGCAACACAAAAAAGACTGAGAGCACACAAATTGAGTCATGAAAATAAAAAGGTAAGATTTTATTTTAAAAATACATTTAGATTTTAGAGTGTTCATCTTAGTGGCATAGGGTTAAATATGGTGTGCGTGTGGTTTGAGGGACCTAGCTGAATATCCCCAAAATAAGTATAGCAAGTTTTAGTAGAAGTCTAAAAAAAATTGTAGAACAAATCTGGGAATTTGTAAAAAGATAGTTTAAAAGATATAGCCCTTAGAGTGTGGTCCCTCAGTTCACACACCGCTATTTTCCAGATCTCGAAAAGTATGTGGAAAATTATGGTTTTTTCACTACAGAATTTTAGTAGAACTTTTGTAAAAGTTTTTACAAATTTATCAAATACATAGCATTAGAAATAAATAACCTAACCAAGAGCATGTCAGGACATGTCTAAGGAGGGTTCCGTAACTATAAACGCGTAATATGCTTTTGTTAAAATTACTCCAAAAGTTACTATCCGATTTGGTTCAAAATAGTTTTCCTAAAGAGCTTTTAGCATGATCTATCAGCATGGAAATTTGCAAGTTTCTATCTCCTATAGTTTAAAAATGCTAGGGGGGGGACCAACTTACCAACTACTTTGGAGGCCGATTACTCGAAAATGGTCAACTTTATAAAAAAGTAACTTATGAAACCTTACCTTTATTTTAAAAGACCTATTCTACGATACCCCACACGATGGGGTAGAGTGAAAAAATATTTTTCATCCCCACTTCACATGTATGAAGAGCCACCCCTAAAATATAAAATTATTATTTTTTTATAATCCCGAAACCGTGATCTATACACAATCTATAACTGCACCAAATTTCATCAATTTATATTCATAATTACAGGAGCTAGAGGCGCGGACAGACAGACAGACAGACAGACAGACAGACAGACAGACAGACAGACAGACGGACAGAGCGAAACTATAAGGGTTCCTTAAGTATTACGGAACCCTAAAAAGCTACAACCACCGAAGTGTGGTCCCTCAGTTCACACAAAAATGACATACTCATTTCGCGATATATTACTGACTTTTTTAATTATTTTTCTACGTAGAGTTTTAGTAGAAAATTTGTAGAATTTGTAGACAAAATTTCAGCAAAATCTATCGGCGCATTTGGAAGATATATACCATTATGTTGGGTCCCTCAGTTCACACACTTGTGTTTAAGAAAAACTCAAATAACTAATAAACGAGAAAACTAACAGAAAGTCTACTATACTTAAATTTTAGTAGAAGTTTTTTTCTCTTGGATTAGCACATAAAATATTTAATTTCTTGCTTCCTAGCTGAGATAATGTCAATTTTGTGATTGTATGAAAATGCAGAGTAGGTTACCACACAAGAGGCAAAATGAGGACAAGTCCTAATATTATTGTGTATGTTATACCTTATTAATTTTACGTTTTGCTCGCGGTTTCGCACCTTTTCACTATTTTAGGGGTTCATAGTACTACAAACAACCCATATACTTACCAATTATTAACTATGTACCTATTTGTGGTTTCGCTCTGCCCGCCCTTTTCTCTGTCCGTTCTTGCTAACTCCTTATATGTAATTACATATGTATTATATGAATAAAAAACTGGCCAAGTGCGAGTCAGGCTCGCGTACAAATGGTTCCGTACAAAACGGCAAAAAAAATCACGTTTGTTGTATCGGAGCCCTCGTCCTCGTCTCGTCGTCGTCTCGCCCCCAGCACCAAAGATTACTCAATGTAATATTATGACTGCACCTAATATTTTTGTTATATTAGCTTTTGCTCGCGGCTTCGCCCGCGTGGAATAGTGTTCTTGGAGAAAAAACTACTTCGGCGAATAACTCTCTAAGTCTCTACTGTCAGTAATATACTTCTGATACAATACTGAAAATGTTTTTAGGTTTACCCAATGCAAATGGTTAAAAATTGGACCCTTCCGAGTTTCGCCTCGACACGATATGGGCGACCGCTTGATATATACATAATATTATATTTGTCGCGCTTGAATATACATTCGTTGCGTCATGCTTTCGTTGTTGGACATCTACGAAGTGGTAAAAAATACTAAGACCACTCGTGAACTGTATTTTAAAAGTGGAATGCTATCGTGTGTTGGCGTCCATAAAAAAAAATGCACACAAAAAAAAGCACACACACTTAAGAATAATGTACACCGTACATCCCACAAATTAACTTTTTCCTTTTCATAAAAGCTTGACATTAATTTGAAGACCTAAGATTTCTATATTTTTTTTATAGAAAATAGGTAGGTATAATAAAAATATGAAATTTCATCAATGAGGGTTCCGTACCCAAAGGGATCCAAAATATTATTAAGACTTCGCTCTCTGTCCGTCCGTCTATCTGTCAACATGCTGTATCTCAGGAACCGCGATAGCTAGACAATTGAAATTTTTACAAATTATGTATTTCTGTTGCCGCTATAACAACAAATACTAAAAACAAAATAAAATAAATATTTAACGAGGGCTCCGATACAACAAACGTGATTTTTTTTGCCGTTTTGTACGGAACCGTTTGTGCGCGAGCCTGACTCGCACTTGGCCAGTTTTTTATTCATATAATACATATGTAATTACATATAAGGAGTTAGCAAGAACGGATAGAGAAAAGGGCGGGCAGAGCGAAATCACAAATAGGTACATAGTTAATAATTGGTAAGTATATGGGTTGTTTGTAGTACTATGAACCCCTAAAATAGTGAAAAGGTGCGAAACCGCGAGCAAAACGTAAATTTAATAAGGTATAACATACACAATAATATTAGGACTTGTCCTCATTTTACCTCTTGTGTGGTAACCTACTCTGCATTTTCATACAATCAAAAAATTGACATTATCTCAGCTAGGAAGCAAGAAATTAAATCTTTTATGTGCTAATCCAAGAGAAAAAAACTTCTACTAAAATTTAAGTATAGTAGACTTTCTGTTAGTTTTCTCGTTTATTAGTTATTTGAGTTTTTCTTAAACACAAGTGTGTGAACTGAGGGACCCAACATAATGGTATATATCTTCCAAATGCGCCGATAGATTTTGCTGAAATTTTGTCTACGAATTCTACAAATTTTCTACTAAAACTCTACGTAGAAAAATAATTAAAAAAGTCAGTAATATATCGCGAAATGAGTATGTCATTTTTGTGTGAACTGAGGGACCACACTTCGGTGGTTGTAGCTTTTTTATTTCTAATGCTATGTATTTGATAAATTTGTAAAAACTTTTACAAAAGTTCTACTAAAATTCTGTAGTGAAAAAACCATAATTTTCCACATACTTTTCGAGATCTGAAAAATAGCGGTGTGTGAACTGAGGGACCACACTCTGAGGGCTATATCTTTTAAACTATCTTTTTACAAATTCCCAGATTTGTTCTACAATTTTTTTTAGACTTCTACTAAAACTTGCTATACTTATTTTGGGGATATTCAGCTAGGTCCTTCAAACCACACGCACACTAAATATGTGGAACTATTAAAAGCTTTGATATCTTTGATTAATCATTACATATATACATTATATCCTTACAAAACTGACAATATTTCTGTGCCACGACACACATTGACATGGGACGCTGTCAATGTGTCAACGTCGCATAGTAACACAAAACACGCTATTACTCGCGGAGCACACTAACCAAAATTGGCCCGACTCGGGCCAATTCGAGTCTTCATTTTTACGCGTTTATAACATATCTACCTCTTTTTAATATTATATATTATCTATGTTTGATATAATAAACCTAATTAAAAAGTATTTTTGATAGTTTATGTGCATTAATTATAACTCCTTGGTGTAACTCCAATTTCTATGCCAATTCGTTTACTGTCAGAGCAGCCCAACTATGGAACGCTTTGCCTGAACAAGTGCGGCAGAGTCCAACAGTGGGCATGTTCAAGAATAGGCTGAAGAATCATTTTCTTTCGTCATTACAATCAAAATAGTTTATTTAAGTTTATTTTATATTAATCTCATTCATTAGGTATATTAATATTTGGCATGTATTTAAACTTGCGACAAAACAATTAAATTTTGGATGTGAAAATACCCAATATTGAATACTAAATTACTAAGTTGGCGAAAGAATGTAAGGAACAAAAAAATTACAAATCTGGTGACTAAATAATACCATTGAATTTTCCAAACTGGCAGACAGATTATATTTTAGCGAACAAATAACCATCTTGGGGACAATTTGTGAGTACACATTTAATTTAAGAATAGGCACATATATTTTCCCTGATGTAGGTAACTCAAAAACCATACAAGCAGCAAAACGAGAGCACACAAAAAAAACATAAAGGAGCGTACAAAATTTCCAATTTTTAATTTTTCTCGGTTTTAGGGGGGTGTAGATTATTGTGTAGATTAATTTTGAAATTTAAAAATGGCGGATATTTATTTTTCGTAAAATTGATATGGGTGTCTTTTACCAGGTTTTTGGGAGTGCTGGATACGAAAATGACATTCGTTTTGAAATTCCAATATGGCGGACATACTTAATTTTATAAAAATAATATGGGTGTCCTTTTATTGGTTTCTGGGGTTGATTACAAAAAAGTCATCCATTTCAAATTTCCTTAGTAAGCCCGCAACCTCATATTTTCGTCATGATGGGAGAAAAAAAAATCGAAAATCCTGAATTTTCCAACATTTGTATAGCTTTATACATTCCTAGTATCTCAATGTACAGCATTTACTTCTTTTTTTTATAAAATTGATTCTATCTCGGAAACGGTGCATCCTATTGAAAACATAATGAAAATTTCATCCCCTTTAGAAAACCCGCAACATCATATTTTCTTCATGATGGGAGAAAAAATTTTTCGAAAATCCTGAATTTTCCAACATTCCTATAGCTATAAACATCCGTCGTATCTCAATGTACAGCATTTACTTCTTTTTTTAAAAAACTGATTCTATCTCGGAAATGGTGCATCCTATTGAAAAAATAATGAAAATTTCGCCCCCCTTAGGAACCTTGCAACATCATATTTTCTTCATGCTGGGAGAAAAAATTTTTCGAAAATCCTGAATTTTCCAACATTCCTATAGCTATAAACATCCGTCGTATCTCAATGTACAGCATTTACTTCTTTTTTTTTATAAATTGATTCTATCTCGGAAACGGTGCATCCTATTGAAAAAATAATGAAAATTTCGTCCCCCTTAGGAACCCCGCAACATCATATTTTCTTCATGATGGGAGAGAAAAAATTTCGAAAATCCTGAATTTTCCAACATTCCTATAGCTATAAACATCCGTCGTATCTCAATGTACAGCATTTACTTCTTTTTTTTATAAAATTGATTCTATCTCGGAAACGGTGCATCCTATTGAAAAAATAATGAAAATTTCATCCCCTTTAGGAAACCCGCAACATCATGTTTTCTTCATGATGGAAGAAAAAAAAATCGAAAATCCTGAATTTTCCAACATTGCTCTAGCTATAAACATCCGTCGTATCTCAATGTACAGCATTTACTTCATTTTTTTATAAAATTGATTCTATCTCGGAAACGGTGCATTCTATTGAAAAAATAATGAAAATTTCTTCCCTTTTAGGAAACCTGCAACATCATATTTTCTTCATGATAGGAGAAAAAAAAAATCGAAAATCCTGAATTTTCCAACATTCCTATAGCTATAAACATCCGTCGTATCTCAATGTACAGCATTTACTTCTTTTTTTTATAAAATTGATTCTATCTCGGAAACGGTGCATCCTATTGAAAAAATAATGAAAATTTCGTCCCCCTTAGGAACCCCGCAACATCATATTTTCTTCATGATGGGAGAAAAAAAAATCGAAAATCTTGAATTTTCCAACATTTCTATAGATTACAACCTTCGTATCTCAGTAAAGCATTGCCATATTTTTTTTTCTACAATCGCTTATATCTCAGAAACGGTGCATCCTACTGCAAAAATAATGAAAATTTCCCCCTTATTAACCTAGAAATCGCATATTTTCTTCATGAATGGTATAAAAATTCATAAATCCTGAATTTTGAAAAATTTCTATATATAGCTGGTACCTTGAACTACATAACATACTGTAATAATAATCATCAATTCTAATTAGCATCCACAAGATCTTTTAATTTAGTATTCATATTCATTTTACGAAGATTGAATATTCTCCATTTTGGAAAATGAAATTGGAAGACAATTTTGTAATCAGAACCCCCAGAAACCTGGAAAAGGACAACTTTATTAATATTAATTAAAATTTACGCCATTGTGGAATTTCAAAACAGATTTTATTTTCATACTAGCTAATGCCCGCAACTTCGTTTGCGCAGAACTAACGAAAGCAGAACCCTATTTTTTTAAACGGAACCCTAAAATAAAAGTAGCCTATGTTAGACCTTATAACATAAGCTGTCTACTAGTGAAAGTCCCGTGAAAATCGTTCCAGCCGTTTCATAGATTAGCCGGAACAAACAGACAGACAGACGGACAGACAATAATTAAAAAAATTGGTATTTTATTATAAGTACCGAATATACTTTCAGATTCATTTTGTGAAAAGCTGTTAATTTGAAGTTACAAACAGACACTTCAATTTTATTTATCTGTATAGATATAGATTATAACATAAGCTATCTGCTAGTGAAAGTCCCCTGAAAATCGTTCCAGCCATTTCATAGATTAGCCGGAACAAACAGACAGACAGACCGACAGACAGACAGACAAAAATTAAAAAAAATGGTATTTTATTATAAGTAACGAATATACTTTCAGATTCATTTTGTGAAAAGCTGTTAATTTGAAGTTACAAACAGACACTTCAATTTTATTTATCTGTATAGAAGATTATTCTGCACCACCAGAAACCTAGAAAATGACACACATGCCAAAGAAAAACTTACTCCAACAGTATCCAAAAAAAGGATTTTCCGTAGTCAGCAAATTGACTTTTTAGCAGCCATTAATTTATCAACCAAATCTGATTTTATAGCTGCTTTTATGGTATAATGTTCACCAACTCGGAAATTAAGTCACCAACTTATAAATGTCGGTGCTAATTTGGATTAAATTTCGCCTCTTTTTATCTGCCGACTATTGAATTTTTTGTCACCCGAGTGTTTTCGCCAGTTTAGTAATTTAGTCGCCAACATATTAATTCGCTGCCAAATTCAGTAATACAGTATGCTCACATGCAGCCGCCAACTTATTTTTTGTTCGCTCGATTAATTATATCCCTTAATATTTTAATTATTACTACTATCACATTATATTGTATCTATACATAGTATTATTTAGTTTAATTTATTAATTTCATATGTATAATCTCATAATGTAATTATTATCATATTATGCATTTATTTCTCTTCTCACTCTTGTCATTATTCTTTTTGTACTACCTGTGGGCTGTGTCCTTTTTGTAATTTTTTTTCCTTAGGTCTGCTGGCAGAGATCTCTTCATAGAGATAAGCACACCTTTGTACCATCTCCTTTGTATTTAGTCTGTTAGTTTTTAATGTCTACTGTGTACATAAAGAATAAATAAAATAAAAAAATATTCATCTCAATGGCAATTCTATTTATTCATCAGGTACAAAAGACCCTACACTGCGTACCGTGCAACAAGAAGTTCCTAACGCGTTGCGGGTTACGACGGCACAACGCGACATGGCATTTGCGTACGCGTTTATCCGCAGCGGCGTGCGGTGCGTGCGGCAAAGTCGTTCGCAGCGTAGACACTTTGCGTGCTCATATTAAACTGCATGCGCATAGACAACCGCACATATGTAGCGTGTGCGGTAAAGCGTACTCCTCGGGGCTTGGACTAAAGGTGGGTTATACGCTAACCCCCTTACTAATAACAAATAACTTACTTAACGATAAAAAGTAGCCTATGATCTACTCTACAGCTGTGCCATATTTCATCAAAATCGGTCCAGTGATTTCGAAACCGATTCAATTGCAAACAAACAAACTTTTTCTCTATATATCAGTATAGTATAGATAAGGGAATCATCCGATCTAATATCCGGATTTTACACCTAGACTATACCACGCAAGTGTACGTACTTTGCATGTAACATCCCGTGTAAAGAGGAGTGAGTCGGTGCCAAACGTCAAACGAAAGCTAAGAAGCTAAAAAACGCGACAGGGCGGCGCGCGGCAACGGTCTTTGTATCGTTTACTCGGGGACGGGGAGTTATCACCACTAAATCGCTCTTGTGACGTCACAGTAGGTAGAAAAACAATGGCACGCTTTGTTTCTATACCGATGATGAGACTTGCGTGGTCTTGTCAATAGATGTCTGTGGGTGGAGCTGTGTCCCAGCCACGGTTGTTTGTTATACGTGAATACGTTTACATAATGGCTTCCTGCTTCACAGCACGATGCTGCACACAGCACAGACACAGCTACACCCACAGACATCTATTGACAAGACCACACAAATCTCATCGTCTGTATAGAAACCAAGCGTGCCATTTTTTTTCTACCTACTGTGACGTCACAAGAGCGATTTAGTGGTGATAACTCCCCGTCCCCGAGTAAACGATACGAAGGCCGTTGCCGCGCGGCGCCCTGTCGCGTTTTAGCTTCTTAGTTTTCGTTTGACGTTTGGCACCGAGAATATTCGAGAGGAAATGGCGCTGAATGAAGTAAATTTCACTTCTCTTTACACGGAAAGTTACACGCGAAGCATATATATATATATATATATATATATATATATATATATATAGTGGTCTAGTCTAGGTGTAAAATCCTGTCGGAGGAGGATTTCCTTATCTATACTATACTGATATGATATTAAAGAGGAAAAGTTTGTATGTTTGTTTACAACTGAATAGGCTCCGAAATCACTGGACTGATATTGATGAAATTTGACACAGATGTAGACCAAGGACATAGGCTACTTTTCGTCGCAGAAGAATTTACGGCTTTTGCGAATTTAACTTTTGCGCGCGCTCGAAATACCGGTCAAGATCTAGTCGCTAATAAGCGAGTAGTTACTGACCATCAATGATAAGGGGCTCCGTATTGTAATCCGTATTATAAGTACCTAGTTCTGATTCTATTGTAAATGCATACCCCCTTACTAATAGAAATATTTATCCAGTAGATAAGCAATACAATGTTTTGTACTTGTCTGTCAAGCGACTTTTTCCTTTTCCTTTTTCCTGCCTACCAACAACGGCGGTCTCCGTCAGCGATACCGCCGTCCATAAATACCATGCGACATCAAAAGACTTTAAAAAGTGTTGTCTGTCTTTAAAACTCCTCCTCCTTTGGGCTTATAGTCTGAAACAACAGTTTTCTGTGACACCATGTCCTAGTGGTAATACTCTCGTCCAACCGTCCCCTTCGTCCCAATGCACTCCACGGTAAATAATTCCCAAAATTAATATTTTCAGACGCACCTCGAAATACACCAAGAGAATCGAGAACGCCAGTGCACCTGTGAATATTGTGGCAAGAAATTCTTCACGAAGAAGACTTTAAATGGCCACGTATCTAGATGTCACATGGGCAAACGGTACATCTGTCAAACATGCAATTTCCCCTTCACAGACAAACACAATCTGGCCAAACATATCCAGTTGCACGAAGGAAAGAGGTCATATAAGTGTAAAGTGTGTGAAAAATCATTTACAACACATTTTGCATTCGAAGAACACCAAAGAATACATTCGGGTGAACGACCATTCAACTGTACGTACTGTCCAAAGAGTTTTCTGTCAAAAAAGAGGTTGAACGAGCATAACCGCATACATACAGGTGAGAAACCTTATAAGTGTAGTGTTTGTGCCCGTGGATTTACTCAAAGAGGGACTATGAAGAGGCATATGAAGATACACTATAAAATACCTGCGATATAACTATCTTTAGTTTATTAGAGCACTAACTTACTACCAAATCGAAGGTTTTAACAACTTCGAAGGTTGTGACAGGTTGGTGGTTGCTCAATCAAACACTTTTTCAGTCAGTTTTTTCGACTGGTTAAACTTAGGGCAGTATTAAAATGTAAACAAAAGTTTTATGTATCAATATTATTTAATATTACGTGTAATACTTTTTAACTTCTTATATTTATTATCCTTATAATTAAATCACATATCTTCACGATTATTCAACATAATTTATACAGACAGAAAATAATATAAAAAAATGTTAATGTACAATTTTTAATTTATAATACTGCTTAGTTTGAATAGCATGTACATGTAATTAGATTTTTAAAATAAATTATTTTTATACAACTTTACGTGTTTTACAACTAATTACTTAATCATGATTTTACAGTTTAAGTGTGATATGTTAATTGGTAGTTTAAAATTAATGTTTTAATTGTAGTTTAAGGGCCAGTTTCACTATCGTCTGTTTAGTGTAAGATAACTCTACTATGACGACCTCCGTGGCTCAGTGGTTAGCGCGTTACGCTAAAGCCGGAGGTCGCGGCTTCGAATCCCGCCAGGGATTTCTGTGTTCCTGGGTCATGGATGTGTATTAAATATATGTATTTTATAATAAAAAATCTTAAATATGTATATAGTATTTTAAATATTATTAAAATACATATTTCCGATGTCTGGTACCCGTAACACAAGTTTTTCGGAACTTACCACAGGACCAGATTGACGTAGTGTGAAAGCGTTCATAGATATTATCACTCGACATAGATTATGTGACAAAACATATTGCGGATAAGATAACCAACACTCAATAGAACAATGTGAAGCAGGTCACACTTAAGGGTACATGCGTTTCAACGCTTGTATGCGTACACTTTGGTACAGTACAACCACGATCTCAATGTCTTTCGGGAATCGTCGTTTTTCATACAACGTCTGTCAAGATTGCCGAATACCCAATGTACTATTAGCAACGTGTTTTTACTGTACATGCTCGTCCGAGTGTGTATATGTCACCGTAAAATTGTAAAACCCGTTAGATTGTAATATAACTAGCGAGATTGTAAAAATATGTCGAAAGATTCTTTACTATATTATACCTATATATTTATAATGTAACGAAAAATATTGTGTTCAATTATAGCAGATATCTCAATGCAGTCTTTCAATATTTTACAATTTCACTAATTATATTACAATCTAACAGTTTTTACAATTTTACGGTGACATATGTATCGCGCTTGCGTCCCCTCAAATCCATACGGGTATTCAGTGGCGTATCTATAGCGTGTGTCCGGGCCAGTAGTGCAGCGGCAGGGGCGGGTCTATCTGCGGCGGGGGCGGGGGCGCAGGCGGGGGGGCCGCGTGGCCCTTCATGTGTCGGTTCAGGGCGCACTTCTGTATGAACGCCTGGCCGCACACGTGACATTTGTGCGGCTTCTCCCCCGTGTGGATCATGCGATGGTTCCGTAGGTCTTTTCGGGCCATGAACTTCTTCGGACACAAGTCGCAGGCGTAGGGACGTTCGCCTGTGAGAAATCAATAGTTAAATTATTTTACTTATTTATTTAAGAATCAAAACTAAATTCTGTTATTAAAGCCAACGCAACCGTTTTTATTTATTGATGTGATCTACAGATCAGTGAGCTGAGTGCGAGTATTTGTCACTACTTGCCGTAAACAATGTTAACTACAATTTGTATGGCATCGAAACAACGCCCCTAGTTTCTAACAATGGTATAACGCAGTTCAAATGAGAATAGGAACGTCAATGACCTTTATCTGCCAAATATCACTTGAAAAGTGCGATTTTCAGAAAAACTTATGTGCATATAAATATATTAATAGTCTTGCATCGAATTTAAATAAAAACGTTGAATAGTAATCAATTATCTAAACATAAATTTAACTATCATAACAGTCTAAATTCGAAACTATATGGCGCCGACTCCATCCTATTCTCATTTGAACCGCACTATAACTAATTCGACGCCATACAAATTGTAGTTAACTTCACGGCGTGCGTTGACAAGGACTCGCACACACACAATCTGCTAATGAGATTTTGCAAGAATTCAAGGTAGGTACGTATGTAACTTGTACCTAAGAAAGTATTGATTTAGGCTATAAAAGATATGTGCTAATTTCTGTTGAAATAACATAAGATTGAACAAATGAAGTGAGTGATGAACCCAACGAGCGAGTGTGGTCCCAAATGTTTTGTCCTTGTCTGATACGTGGGAAAAGTCGTTGTATTGTAATTGTATTGCTTATCCATTGTGTAAATATTTTATTAGTAAGGGGGATAGTATAATTATAATATACTAGATGGTGCCCGCGGCTCCGCCCGCGTAAGTACAGTATCCCACGGGACACTTCCCCGCGACAAAAAGTAGCCTATGTCCTTTTCCGTGGTCTAACTTTTTATCTGTGCCAAATTCCATGATAATCGGCTTAGTAGTTTTTACGTAAAACTGTAAATAAAGTATCCCACGGGAACCGTACATTCCCCCGTGATAAAAAGTAGCCTATGTCCTTTCTCAGGCTCTAGACTATCTGTGTACCAAATTTCATTTAAATCGGTTCAGTAGTTTTGATATGAAAGACGGACATACAGACACACACACTTCCATTTATAACATTAGTATGAATTTTCTTACCCGTGTGAGTCCGCATATGTATGGCCTGGAAGCTTCTACTCTTGAACGTTTTGTCGCACATCTGACACGAGAACGGCTTCTCGGCGGAGTGAGATCGCATGTGTTTTACTAAATCTGCCTACAATTAAAAATATTATAGTATAAATACAAAATGTTTGTAGAAAGGGAAGGATTTGGCTTTTACCAAGTTAACCGACTATGGGTTTACACTTTACATAAAAGGAATAATGTTGCCTGGTGTCGAATCGCACATTTATACACATACAATTTTAAAATTGTTGAATAGATCAATATAAAATATCTAAAAAAAATAGTTATTCGAGTTGACGCGATCAAAAATTATAAGCATAACAAAATATAGCCCATCTCTTTCTCGTTAAACGATTTGTTACGTCACAAGCTGCTACCGCCATTTTTCAATGACGAATGTAAAGTAGTAGCAACTCGTGACGTCAAAGGCCACTATATTGCTCTCTTTCTTATGATAAATTAAAATTGTTCGTGTCTTCGTTATTTTTTAAGATTTACAACAATTTGTTTCAGATTGTTTATTAAAATGTTGTCTAACGTCGCCTTGCCTATTATAATATTCTACTTTAAACGAGACAAAACATTTTTTTTTTTTGTAATAACTGTTGGTATTTATTTTCCAACAGCCTTTTTTCTTTATAATTTACAGTGAATAGAGATATGGTACTTTTTTTTTTTTTTTTTTTTATCCGAGCCTTCCTATTTATGTTGCTTGTTGACTCTTCTAACGATGATTCTCGCCATATCCAAAAATATTCCCCGTGTTTTATCGTCTTGCATTATGTGTCTTAGGTTATCTCTTTCTATTTTTACGTTTATTATCTGCTCAGTGTCCATTCTTATGATGTCGTATTTCGGACATTCGCACAGGCAATGCAAAACTGTCTGGTCCGCAATCGCAATGTTTGCATCCCTTTTTTATGTTAAATCTATGGAGGTACTCGCCGAAGCCTCCGTGTCCTGTAAAAATTTGTGCCATGCCATTATCCATTTTTATGGTTTTCATAATTTTGTGGGCTCGGCGAATGTCTCCAAAGAAATATGAGATTGTTTTATGATATTTATTGTACTCTTTTTGGAACTCGTCCAGTGTGTTTCTTCTGAGTTGGTATTTTATTGCGCTTATCGGTATAGCATCGTAAGCTGGGGCGGTCTTCATTTTAGTCGCTTCCTTGGCAAGGGTATCCGCACGCTCGTTCCCCTCCAGCCCTGTGTGGGCCTTAATCCAGAACCAGTCTATGTTGGCCTTTTCTTCACAGATTTGGTTTTTTATAGCCACGGCTATTGGATTTAGGCTGTTGGGATCTGCGAGAGTCTGAAGGGCTGATCTGGAGTCAGATACGATGCTGGCTCTTCTGTCTTCAGGCTTCCTTTTTGTTAGCATTTGTATTGCTCGCCAGACTGCCACCAGCTCCGCTTGGTAGACTGAGCAGTATCCATCTAGTTTAATTTTGCTTCTTTTGGTCTCACTGTTTCTCTCCCACCAGCTCACCGCTGCCCCCACTCTTCCCTCCAGTTTACTGCCATCGGTATATATGGTTGGTATTATTTCAGGTATTAGTTTTAGATGTGCTTCATTCGATATGAGTTCAAATTCTATTTGTTTTCTTTTTGCAGGATGGGGAAGGTCGAAGGGGTGGGGGGGACAAAACATATTGTAAATATATAATCGGTTCCTCGAAAACGGGTGCAAGTATTACCGTGAAATTTAGTACCTATACAGGGAGTTTTGGGGGAGAAAAGTCGACCCTAGGTCTTATCCCTGGGAAACTGCGCATTTTTAAGATATATTGTTTCCTTCGTCACGCAACCATGTGTTTTCGAACCTACCACATTCCGAATTTTCGAACAAAGCATTATTTAAGTGGGATTCGTCCCGGTCAGGTAAAAAAAATTGTTATTCTTTTTATTATTTTTGATAATTTATCAGTAGGTAGGTACTAACTACTACGAGCAACACTCGGTAACCCAGGTGCTTACCTTTATATAGAACCTCATCTCGCACATAGTGCACGCGTAGTTCTTGATCCCCGTGTGTCGTATGAGGTGTATCTTGAGGTTGCCGGGCTGAGCGAACTTCTTGCGAGCAACGCTCGGTAACCCAGGTGCTTACCTTTATATAGAACCTCATCTCGCACATAGTGCACGCGTAGTTCTTGATCCCCGTGTGTCGTATGAGGTGTATCTTGAGGTTGCCGGGCTGAGCGAACTTCTTGCCGCACTGAGAACAGCTGTAGTTCTTCTGATTGTTGTGGGTTTCTAGATGCATCTGTAAGATATAACGCTTATAAAGACAACTATTATGTACTTTATCAATCCTATGATTCAGCTATACCTTATCAATTCTATGATTTCTGCAAAAAATCTTTTTTAAAAGAAAAAGAAAAAATACAATGATTATCGTTAAAAATATATATATAAAAATTCGATGTTTCGCAAAAACTATACTGCTTAATCATTGTTAAAAAAATACAAACTTTTATAAAGTAAAAAAATTAGAATTAACATAAAATTTAAATTATTTACTAAGCACACATAATAAAATTAAAAATAATAAGTGATCAGTCAGTTTAAGTATTAAGTAGGTACTAAGTCCTAAATATTGTACTAAATGTTAAAATGTTACTACAATAGTTATTTAAAATTGCTTACCTTGTCACAGAGGGTTTAGCGTTCAAATTTCGCTGCAAAGATGGACACTCCTTACAATTAAAAAATTACCTTCTTTTGAAGATCACAAAAATAGCCGAAGAGTTTTTCGTTCAGTCTTCATAACAGCAATGAGAGTTGGAACTTTACCACTGATCTGTATACATACTGGATAGCTCCTCATATTAAAAGATTCTCATGAGTATTTTTCAATTTAACTTAATAACTGATTTCCAAAAAAACGAAGCGGTCATGAATATAGTACCTATTTTCAAAAGGTATTTGATAATAACTTGATTTCTAGGCCAGGGATTATCTAAAACATGTTCCATCCATGAAGAGATTAAAACATGGAAGGAGTACTAAAATCGAAGCCGTAGCAGATACCTGTCTCACAAAACATCAATGGCAAAAACCCATAAGAGCGAAAGAAAGATCAAATCCGTGTCATTTCTTTTCAAAGTTGTCTCAGTGTTGGTGATCCTCTGAAGTCCATTTTTAGGCCGTTTGAATAACAACTTTATTGCTACTCAAGATACTTGTAAGCATGTGGGATAATTATTACTTATTTATTTACTTATTAAAACTATAAACTTTCACAAACAGCAGTTTCCCACAAAACCAGCATTCAGTTGATAAGGAACGATATTTTATGTTTCTTTTCTTACTTATATCTATGATATAGTTTTTGCTCTGAGACAAAAATAGAAATGCATTAAAAATAACTATTCCGCCATTTTGGATGGTCCGCCATATTGGATTTTGAATGATGTCACATGGCTTATCGTGTATTGTCATCCAAACTAAACGTGTGTACAAAATTTCAGCACAATCGGTTGAAGATATCTGCTTCAAAACTTAGTAGCAAGATTCCACCTGAACTAACATACTTACATACATACATACATTGCAAGTTAAATAAAAGCTTTTTAGAAAACATGTAATTCATATCATGATTGTATCCAATCAGTATTGACCATATTTTAACTATTAACATCCAGTGTTCACAGATCAGTGGCGCCCTCTCACCTTCAGATTATAAGCTTGCACGAACTTCGCGTCGCACAGATGGCACTGGTGCCGCTTCACGCCGGCGTGTATGAGCTCGTGTGTTTTCAGCACGTTGAGATAGGCGAAGCTCTTGCCGCACGCCTGGCATTGGTATTTGCGTACCGCTGTGTGTATATGGACGTGGCTGCTCAGGCTCCGGAGCGAGAGGAAGGTTTTGTCGCAGTGCTTGCATTTTATGTCCGGCTGTAAACACGAAAACGCGATGATAAATACAGTGTAAACCAGTGGCGTAGCGTAGTAGGGGCGGGCGGCACTTTTAAGGGGGCGGCAAAACCTAAGTAAGAGGGCGGCAAAATCTAAGTAAGGGGGCGGCAAAATTGACGTCCGCCCCGGGCGGCAGACACCCACTCTACGCCACTGGTGTAAACTCATTATAACCTCGCTCCATATAACCCCTTATAACGACGATATTGTTCCACCTTGGTTGAGTTGCCTCATGCCTTGTTTTCTAGTTATACACTCTACATAGCGTCACGCTCACACTTTTTAACATTACACTATTACACTTTGTTTAAACATAAGTTTATAACATTATACATTATAACATTTTAAATGTATCTTGTACAGTACAACAAGTTTCTTAATGTCTCTCCACATTTATTGAATTTCTTTGGCAGCAACAGCCTACGATAGTTAATTAAGTTTCCTGATACACAATAAGTAGTTGTACTGTATATATGAATTTTCATAGTAAGAAATATGTATGGTATGCCAAAACTAAAACAATGAGGAGTACCGAGTGTCATTTTTGGTTAATTGAGATTAAAAATAATAAAATTGAGTGAATACTGATATTTTTAAAATATCATTTTTTTCTGTAAGGTCGTGGTATGTATCCTGTCAAGCTGGCTCATTCGTGCCAAAGCGTGGCTATGCCACCGTTTTTTATAAAAATTGACACTTTTCATAGTTTTTAATGTAACATAAATACTACACTGGACACACTTGAACTGGATGCAATTTCAAAAACTTTAAAACTCACTTTCTTCCCAAAGTGTCCTCTCATATGGGCTTCAAAGTTCTCATACTTCTGAAAGCTCTTGCCGCACTTCACGCACTTCATCCGCTCCCCCTTCCGCTTGTGCCCGTCGGGGTCCTTTGGTGGTCTGCCCGGACCCCGCCGTCTTCGTCTTGAGAGTATCTGACTGTAATATAAAGTAGCTATGACACCCAATCTTTATTGCGTTGTAATATAAGCATTTTCAGAATAGATTTGGCCTGACTTTAGGAATGCAGGCTTCTATTCTGACAATTTTTGGCAATATTCGTACATAATATATAAAATTTTGAAACAGGGATACTGTACAGGGACAGAACAAATAATTAATATTTGTAAACTACTTTGAAAATAAACGATTTATTTATTTATTTTATTTTTCGTGTCACAGTGTTTAGGGTGGCCCACTCCATATATTTTTTAATTTTATTATTTGGCATTTAAAAAATAATACAATATTTTCAGCCTTCTAATACACAGAAATAATTTCATAAAAATTGGACAACCCCTATTGTTTAATAGCTATATTATTATTACTGTAATAATATTCAACCTTAGCAGTTGAAAAGTCTTGTGTGTAATCTTTCAGGTTGTAGGGATAGGTAGGTGCCAGTGGGTATAGGACTATAGGTAGTAGGTGTAGGAAATGTAGTTATTTGTAGGTAGTTATTTTTTATTCCACTTCATAGTTGAGACAGAACATCATCTGCTAGTATTTTTATACTGTTTTCTCTTAGTTAAATTATTAAAATCTGTATAAGTAGCTGGTTGGCGATATTGTTAAACAAGATATTTGTTACTCATTTCATACTCACCAATTACATACAAAAATTATAAAATTATTAATGTATACTTAATATAATAAAGAGGAATAGTTTGTTTGTTTCTTTGCATTGAATAGGCTCCAAAGCTACAGGACCGATTTTGATGAAATTTGGTACATTATATATAGATTAGACCACGGGGAAGGACATAGACTACTTTTTATCGTGGCAAAATGGTTACCGCGGGATTTCCTTTTGTTTTTGGACGAAGTCGAGTGCAACATCTAGTTTTATAATAATTAACCTAATAAGTGTGGCATCTGTGGGACGTTCTGGTTTTTCTATCGAAGTAATATTTTGGAATGTATTTTGTTCCTGCTCCTTCAACCCATCATTCACTTCTGTTATGTTCACTTCAAGAATTTCTCCATTTTCGTTTGTGTTCACATCATTTTTTGTCTGAAATTGAACAATTGTATTATTGTCTTTAACATTTGGTCACATTGAAGTATGATCTTCATATCAATGTATAATCATAAAAAGATCGTAGTTTTTAAGATAACCGATAGATATCAGTAAATCATGAATTGATAGCCAGCATATTTTCGATCTTCTAGGTCACCTGGCAGGTCAAAAGTCCCACTAAAATGATCTGCATTTTTTACAATATTATTTTTAATAATAAATAATACCCTACTAAAATTTCAAGGTGCCTCAAACACATTTTTTAACATTTTCCAATTTGCTTTTACACTGGAATGGCAAGCTTAAAGCCCTGGCTAAATAGCATGGTTCTTTTTTACCCAAATCCCTAAACATTAAACTACAACATATCAAAATTTCAAATTGCATCATAGTTTTTTGGATTATTTTTCAAAAACCCTCTTCTGCCCCGCCAGTCCTGCAGTCTCATGTTGGGGTACATTAGGAGCAGTATAGTACAAGGCTTGTCTCAAATACCCGCTCTTAATTTCCTAGTATCTAACATCTGTGTAACAAAGTCTTTTTGTAATATTTTAGTTACCTGCAATCGGCACTGCTGCTTCAATATAACATTTGACCTTACTACCACTTGTTTGAAATAGTACAACTTGTTAAGTAACTCCATACATGTTTGACATATCAGTTTTGGAAGTAGATCATTATCGGCAACCTGCAACATAGAGACACAATTACAGTAGCAACATGTGCATAAAACACAATTCACACAGGCTTCATGTTTAATAGGCTAGATGACTGATTTTTTAATTTGCATAAATGAGTAGTACTATTAAAATATATAATGAGTAACTTTTTAGAAGAAACAGTATATCAAAAGACAGAGATTTGTTTACAAAATTTTGCAAGTCTCATGAAAACACTCCATACTAGTCGTACCTAGCTGTGACGTCACGCCTACATTAAAGTGTGTGAGTAAGTTCATACTTACCATAATGAATAATCTATATTATGCTGAATACCTACATGTACTTATTAACACACACAACTTTTTATTTTGTCTGAGGTACTAAACTTCTTATGATAGGTATTTAAATAAGTTCTGCAACTGATCTCACTTCTACAGGTTAGGGATTCCTTTTGTTGTTGAACCAGCCTTTGCTACTGAGACACAATCTTAACAAGTAAATAAAGTGTCTGTTTGTAACTTCAAATTAACAGCTTTGCACTAAATGTATATGACAGTGTATGCAAAAAATCAACTTTTAAAATTTTTGTCTGTCTTTTCGGTCTGGCTAGATGTTATAAGGAGTAACTGAATATATTTTGTAAATTTAGATAGATAGTTGGTTTAGATTATATATTATTGATTATAGTATAAGTGTGAACAAAACAAATTCTGTAACATCTACTTGAGTATGTCATAATTATTTTGTATGGGTAGAAATTAAAGGTCAAATATTATGCGAATAGGCAAGCGGACTGATTTTTTTTTATTACATAGATGAATAGTACTCTTAAATATGAGTAACTTCTCAGAAGAAACCGTATATCAAAAGTCAATATTTTCAAAGGTACAGCGATTTGTATACAAAATTTCTTCGAGTCTTTATACCAAAAAAAAATTTTTTTTTTTTGCGAAATTGGTAAACAAAACCTACATCATTAGTTTACTCACATCATATACAAAAACATTCATTATGGTAAGTATGAACTTAAACGCACAAATATCGGAGATATTTACAAATATATTCCTGCGGCCATATACTTCATATACTACTTCATACTACTTCATATTCAAGTGACGTCATGTGTATATCGATTTTAGTATGGAGCGTTTTTAGGAGGCTCGCGAAATTTTTTATACAAATCGCTGTACCTTTGAAAATATTGACTTTTGATATACGGTTTCTTCTGAGAAGTTACTCATATTTAAGAGTACTATTCATTTATGCAATAAAAAAAAATTTGTCCGATTGCCTATTATATTTAATCACTTAGATGTAAGATGGATAATTATTAATTCTAAAATTGTATAAAACATACACTATAAATGTGTGGAAGCCAAGTGGAAGTAGATTATGAATAAAAGGTATTTATAATATGGGCCTATGTCGCCCGAAATAAATGAAATTTAATTTAATTTAATTTTAATTTAATACTTAGATCTCACCTCCACAGAAGTGCAGTATTTAAATACTCCAGCGGAGCAAACTGTAAATAAGTCTTTCAAAGGTCCTGCATCAGACAAACAAGCTCTACAAATCTTCTTAAAATCCAATAGATGTGCCATAATTTCCAAGGTTTCAATAACACTTTTTCAAAGAAAAACGTATGCTATAACTGTTAGATTATACGTTATGCATCCTTTAATTTTAAAGAAAGACAACATTTAATTTTGCAGCTTTATTAATTTTCTTTTGTAATTTGTAAAAACAACACAGTCTATTGTCAAAACGAATTTGTCAAATGTCAATCTGAAAACAAAACAGAGCTAGCGAGTGTTGCTTGCAGAAAAAGTGAAATTTGGGAAAAATAATGAGAAATTTTACGCAGGTTTTAAATCTGAGTGATCTGCTTTGGTGTTCTGAACATTTAAAAAAAAAATTTGACGATAATATAAAAAATGTATGTAATGAGAATACATAGATATATAATATTAATAAGAGGTAGATATATGTTATAAAAAACGTGTAAAAATGAAGACTCGAATTGGCCCGAGTCGGGCCAATTTTGGTTAGTATGCGACCAGCTGGTCGACGCGTAGCACGTACTACGCGTCCCGTGCGCCTTGCACAAAATTCCATCGTGTGTCTATAAAAGCTGTAAAAACCATGACAAAAAAGTGAACAAAAGTCAAAGAATTTTATTCCCCTTGTAACTTTACAACATTTATTACTCAGTCAAGTATTTTGTTAAAAATATATTTTTCAACAATAAATAATTTCAAGAAAATACTTGACAGTTTATGTCTTATGAAAAATAGAAAGCAATGTCAATATATAATAGTACAGAAGCGAATGTCGTTAACTGGTACAGAATTTCAGACCGTTCACTTATTTACTTATTTTATCTAGCTTGAAGGATATTTTGATAAGATTGACGAAAATAATGTTATTATATTGTTGAATCAGTTAAATTAATACCATTAACTTTTTAAAATTGTAAAATACAGAAATAATTGTTGTGAGATGTTAACGAAGTAACATAGACTGCTGCTTTTATTTGATTTAAGTTCATCAATCTTGAATTTTAACAGATACAGATTAGTTTTTTTTGCTTTTTATTAAGCGACAGGGACAGAACTGCGCTATTGGATGCGCTATTCGTCACTTAATAGGCGATTGTGAATAGTGAAACAGATCCTTAATATAAAAATTCCTATCACATTTCTGGCTTAGTGAAACGGTTTACAAGAAAGATATATTTATTATACATTAGCTGTATGTACTTAACAGACGTTGTTTGATGGAAATATGAATTGAAATAATTATTCCTCCTACATAAAACTAAAAATTTTACACCAACAACTACACCTACTGCCTATACCCTACAGTCAAAGAGAATGTATAGCTATACTACGTATTAAGAGGTGGCACTCCGATTAAAAAATAATAATTTCGAAATTCAAAATTATACCGTAGCTTTTTTACGTATTTATAATATCTTCTAAAGTGCAAAAGATTCAAGCCTACAATGTAAAAAAAAATAAAAAAACTATACGTAGGTTTTTTCAATTTTATTTTTAGGACCCAATTATTAGGTTAAAAAGGTAAATAAAACAATAAACAACAATAATCCGATCGTTTTTATTGCATTAAAGAAATACTACATTCCCACGAGCGTTTTTATGTGATCGCGATTCGCGACTGATAAAACTACACTATAAATAGAACTTTGCGCTAATACGACCCAGCTGAAAATCGTGTACACTTGACACTTCAATTTTCAGCTCTATTGTAGATTAAGTGCAGAGTTCTATTTACAGTGCAGTTTTTCTGTCGCGTCACGACTCGCGACCACAAAAAAACTCTCGTGGATACGAGGGCTAAAAGTTGGTAACCAAAATATTTCAGATTATAACATAATTATACGACATAGCCTGATTAACTTCAGCGGTTATCCTTTGGTGCAAAATAGATAGGTACATTTTATACGAATGAGAATCTTGAAATATTTTCATGTTGTCTTATTTATTATTGCGTGCCCTTGAAATTGGAATCCAATACCTGCAAATTATGAATTTATATTACATTTTACTTATTCCTTCTTATTCGCAATACTAACAAAGGTTAAACTAAATGTTAAAATTAGATTAATAAGTATGCGGTAAAACTGTACAGTAGTATTAAAAATAAAGTACCTACATAATTATTATTAGGTATGTAACTACCTATTTAAAGTTTTTACTGACTGGCAGACATAACAAAATATATTAGGTAAGCACATGACTTTGTTTTAGACAATATTGCGTGCCTTAATAAACATTCGAATCTAATATTATTAATAGAGAAACTTTACAATCTGAAATCTTAGCACGCATATTAAAATCACTACACAATAAAATTTATTAATTGAAACAAATAATAATAATAATATGTATGGACGCTTCACACCACGTCAATCTGGCGCCGTGCTAAGTATCCGAAAAACTTGTGTTACAGGTAGGTACCAGAAAACAGGAAGTATATTAATTAATACCATGTTAATACTATACTTAAGTATATTTACGATTTTTGTTATATTATACACATATATAGGTACACATCCATGACCCAGGAACACAGAAAAACTTTTTGTTCCTTCGGCAGGATTCGAACCCCTGGCTTGAGCACAAAAGCGCTGAACTGCTGAACCACAGAGGTCGTCAAACAAATATAATCTTTAAATGTCTCTTTTCAATAAAACGAGAAGTTAAAAATATGGTAAATTTTTTTACAAATACTCACTGATATTCTTTGACTTAAAGCAGGTTTATATAGTGGTTATATAAATGAACCTATTTTATATAAATCAGTGTTTTATCATTATAAATATGATTTCGAGGTCACTTCACTAAAATTACAGTTTTTTGCAAATAACAAAACACGAGTTATCAAATTTTGTTAAAGTTGAAAATATTTTTTCAAATTAATAGAATAGAATTTCGTAGTTTGAAATTTAAAATTAATCCTCTATTTCTGTTTAACCAATCACAGGCGATGTCTGAAAGAGTACACACAATAAAAGAGCGAGCAAGGTATGTGGTTTGCACAGACGATAGTCAGGTATAGTTTTGGATTTCGAACGCCAATACTTACGATAGGAAGTTGCGACACCCTGCCTACAGTCTATTTTTTTTTTTTCTTAGCCTAGACTGTCCCACTGCTGGGCAAAGGCCTCCCCCAATGTCTTCCAGGTATCTCTATTCTGAACCACCGCTGGCCAGCCTGGCTGGTGTGCATCCAGCTCGTCGCGCCATCGTGTTCTCGGCCGGCCACGGCGACGTCGTCCATCCTCAGGTACCCAATCGGTGCATATCTTTGCCCAGCGGTCGGGATGCATTCGGCTGATGTGTCCTGCCCAGTCCCATTTAAGCTTAGCTCCCTTTATTCCCACGTCTGTGATGCCTGTTTTGGAGCGCAGCGTGGTGTTTTTTATTCGGTCCGCTAGTTTTATTCCCAAGATGCTGCGCTCCGTAGCTCTTTGGCAGACCCCGAGGCGGAACTTTTGTGATTCGGTCAATGACCAGGTTTGAGCACCGTAGGTTAGGACGGGAAGAATACACTTGTCGATAAGTTTTCGTTTCAGGGAGATTGGTAAATCCCCCTTCATTAATGTCTTCATGGACCAGTAGCTTTTCCAGGCGTTTTCGATTCGGCGATCGACTTCCTTCCCTTGTCTGTTTTCGAAAGATACTAGCTGGCCCAAGTAGATGTACTCATCGACATAGTGTATATCTTGCCCATCTACCTCGACCCTACACTTCGTACTGTTGGTCATTATTTGAGTCTTGGACCTATTTATTGTCAGTCCCACCTCGAGGCTTGCTGTGCTCAGATCTTGGAGCATAGATTGTAGTTCTCTTCAAGCACACAGGTAAAGAGTATCTGTCATGTTTGGGGGGGATTGGACCGTAATCTGCCACGCTGGTCCATTTGCGTGTTGGCAGATGGGGATCGCCAGAGCCTCGTTCGTTAATCAGCAGGGTGTACCACGAGCAGGTGAGGTTGGCTTGGGTTTCGAAGATGTTGGCGAGACCCCTTACACCCCCAGTACTACAGTCTATATCATAATAATTTTCACTTTAATAGTTTCAAACTCAAACTCAAAATTTTTATTTCCATGTAGGTTATAATATAACGCTTATAGAATTGTCCTACATGATGCCTACCACCGGTTCGGAAACTAGCCCGGCGAGAAGAACCGGCGTAAGAAACTCGCACGGGGCCACCTTTTAGCAAAAAGATGGGAAAATTGTTCTTTTCAAAAAATATTTTTACAATGTTGTAACTTAATCTATATAACATTAGTTATAAGTACATAAAACATACTTAAGTACATAAAAGCAGCCTCGCATGGGGCCATCTTATTCCCAAGGTGTGCAATCGTTAATGAAATCACTGACTTTATAATAACCTTTAGCACACAAACGTTCTTTAACTACTTTTTTAAATTTATTAATAGACAGACTTTGAACGTTTTCTGGGATTCTATTGTATAGGCGTATACATTGACCTTTAAAAGATTTACTAACTTTACTTAGTCTGATCACCGGAATGTCTAATTTGTGTTTATTTCTAGTGTTCATGCAATGATTATTACTTTTCGTATTGAACATATTTAAATTTTTTCTTACATACAACACATTGTCTAAAATGTATTGAGAAGCGACGGTCAGAATTCCTATTTCTTTAAACTTTTCTCTCAGAGATTCAAAGCAGGACATTTTCGAACTTAGTATTCCATTGTTCATAATACTTACAGATTTTGTCGTAGTGCACTTTGTTTTTTTGACGTTTCGGCTACTTTCCATACATCATACACACACGAAACAATCCGTAGGTAAGTGTTTAAAACAATGAACAATATTCGCGTAAAAATAAGAAATTTGGTATTTTTTTAAATAATATTATAATTGTTTAATTATTTTTTCCAGGAAAACATAATATATACAGCGGAAGACATTTACATTTATAACTCCCAAACTAAAAAAAAGGATTATAATTAAAAAAAAATAGTTTTTTTTCTATTATTCGAATAGTGCCCATAAAAACACCGAATACCGAATTCGAATGTCAAAATTGTCGATTAAATATTTGCAAGCTCTACTTATTATCCTTTACCTTTTCCCAATGCTGGGAATATAAGATCCGGAATCCGGAAGGCCATAGAAAATTCTGAGCATTGAAAATATAATTCTGCGCCAATACAATAGAGTTGAAAATTTCAACATACGAGTGTCGAGTTTCAATATCTTAAATGACAGCTCGACGATCAAAACTTCTATTTTCAACTCTATTGTAGTTAGGTATTAGCGCAGAGTTCTATTTTTAACTTTATAAATTTTCACCGGCGTTCCGGATTTCGAAGCATATAGTTCCAGCTTAATTAGGAAAAATTCTTGAAAATAAGCTAACTTTTAATAAACTACTTTTTAGGGTTCCGTAATACTTAAGGAACCCTTATAGTTTCGCTCTGTCCGTCTGTCTGTCTGTCTGTCTGTCTGTCTGTCTGTCCGCGCCTCTAGCTCCTGTAATTATGAATATAAATTGATGAAATTTGGTGCAGTTATAGATTGTGTATAGATCACGGTTTCGGGATCATAAAAAAATAATAATTTTATATTTTAGGGGTGGCTTTCCATACATGTGAAGTGGGGATGAAAAATATTTTTTCACTCTACCCCATCGTGTGGGGTATCGTAGAATAGGTCTTTTAAAATAAAGGCAAGGTTTCATACGTTACTTTTTTATAAAGTTGACCATTTTCGAGTAATCGGCCTCCAAAGTAGTTTGTAAGTTGGTCCCCCCCCTAGCATTTTTAAACTATAGGAGATAGAAACTTGCAAATTTCCATGCTGATAGATCATGCTAAAAACTCTTTAGGAAAATTATTGTGAACCAAATCGGACAGTAACTTTTGGAGTAATTAAAAAAAGCATATTACGCGTTTAAAGTTACGGAACCCTCCTTAGACATGTCCTGACATGCTCTTGGTTAGGTTTTTTTGACGTAAAGGTCAAGGAGTATTTTTATAAAAAATAAGCTTTTTCTTCATCTGTACCGTTCTTTGCAGAATTTGTGCACCAATATCGCACTTTAAAAGAGTGCAATAATAGAAACATGTTTTTAAATATCAAGTTTTAATTCCTCTTTGACATTGATAAAAAAAAACTAAATATGTTTTATGTAAATAATAGTAGGCGTTCATGCCATTATCATAGTTACTAATAAGAGGTAATTTTAATAAATCACCTTATAATAGTACCTGGGTATGGTCGCCAAAAATTGTACTTATAACATTCATGACATCGTAACACACGTTACATACATGACCGAATGTTACGTACATGACCATTATAAAGCTTAGTCCATAATAATATAATCCGTCGTCGCCAAATTTCATTCATATCGGCTTAAGTAGTTTTTGCGCGAAAGAATAACAAACCTCAAACTCAATACCCCCTCTACCCCCCCCCCCCTCCCCCCTCTAGACCCGCTCTAGACCCCCTCTAGATCCTCTCATGACCCCCCTCCAGAGCTCCCTCTTGACCCCTTCCTGACTACTCTCTAGACCCCCTCAAGACCAATGGGTCCTGGATGGATGGATGCTCCTGACTCTCCTCTAGATACCCCTCTCCTGACCCCTCTAGATCCCTTCTAACCCTCTCCCCCTCTCTAGCCTATGTAGCCTATGTCTTTTCTGATAGTATGTTCTTACCCTCTTCCAAATTTCATCAAAATCGGTTATGTGGTTTAGGCGTGAAAGCGTAACAGATAGACATACAGAGTGACTTTCGTATATTTTATAATATTAGTAAGGATTTATCATCACCGATTTTTATTATCATTATTATTTTAAATATCACTTAAACCTTAAAAAAACTACCACCTGGCCCAACACATTGGCCAGGTTCAGTCAAACAAACTGCCGACCGGCGCCGCGCAGTTTGAGTTTGTTCATTATTAACATACAAAAATACTTCTTATTGAACATTTTAGTAGGTATATAATTATATTTTCAAGTGTAGTCTCCGCCTTAGAACTGGTCATGACTGTAACGTTACAAATTTCGTTACACATTGTAACATTCATGACGTAAAAAAGCGTGCGACATAACCTAAAATCCAAATATCACTTCATTCCAATCAACTACAGATTAGGACGTATATTTACCGTATTCAGTAATAATGAATCTTTTAAACCTTGTTAACAAAAAAACACAATAAGCCGTACTTACCTTTGAATCAAACACTCAATAGACAATATTTTTAGCGACAAATCTTCAAGTGCACACAAATCTTAATTTTACTTACGCAAACAAGTATGGCCGATGTTTCTTTCTGAATGTTAGCATTTCGCTCGACAGGTATGCCATATGAAAATAGCAAAAACTGCCAAATTACTCAAAGAACATAAAGAAACACACGTTATATTCATGACGTTACACACTCATAAAAAAAGTGGACACATTTTTGAAATCGACTGAAATGGTGACTAAAGCGATATTTTTTATAAATTCGTTTAGGAAACGTAGAAAAAGTATCATAAAGCGTAATAACAATTTAAAAATACGAGAAACAAATTCAGTTTTGGAAATGTTATCAATTTTTCATACAAAAGCAGCAGTTGGACAAAAAAATTTTATATGGGAGTAAAACCAGTACTTATAGAAAAATTATATTTAAAAAATAAATGTTTAGGCATACTGCATTTCGTGGACATTTAATCTACACATAAGAAGCTCGTTATTTAGAACAATGTACAAGAACTCAAATTTATCAAAAAAGTATCAAATTATTAAACAAATAAAATTGGGACAAACGAAAAATAATATTTGTACAATTTTTGCCGACCATACCCACCTAGGAACGAAATAGAATTTATACGCATTTTGTACCTTCTGCGTCGTTAAATAATCTATGTCCGAGATTCCAAACTTTAAATGTGGAATCGCATGTAATTGGTAGTGACAAACACTAGTCATCTTTTTCTTTACTATTGAATTGCCATCCTTGTCACGAATTTTTGCTGTGAGTGAAATATCACAGTAATTAAAAGTGTCAATGTGTGACGCGGCACAAAAATTTTGTCAGTTTTGTAAGGGTATAACGTATCCTTAGTTATCACTGTGAGAATAATAATTAATAACCGACCTCAATTCTGAATTTTATTATAATTGTATATAATTATTATATAAGTAATTATAATAGGTTTATTTTTATATTAAATGACAATGTTTTTATCTATACTAATAATTATATTAGAGAGGAAAGGTTTGTTTGTGTGTATGTTTGTTTGGTTGTTTGCATTGATTGGAAGTGCCGAAGCCTATTGGAAACCTATTAGAATGATTTTGATGAAATTTGTCACAGATATAGAATAGACCACGGGGAAGTTAAAATACAAAAACGACACAGAAGGTTTGTTTAAGTTCTGTAAAGTGATGAGTGTTTATGATAAAATGAAATTAGCTGTACTAAATGAATGTAAAAATAAAGATATACAAAAAACAAGACCAGTTAAGTTACGCGAGATTGCATTTAAAAATAAATTTACTATTTTAAAGTCGAACAGTGTGTATGGTTCTAGAATGTTAAGAAATATAATACCAACAATTGCTAACAGCTTACCCCCAAAATTGCAAGATAAAATTGCTAATCAGCAGAATTTTCGTAAAGATTTAAAACAATATTTAATTAATATGGAATATAAAGAAAAATATATAACATAACTCAAAATGCAAATTCTTTGTATGTCATTGTAAGTTTAAGCAGTATAACATGTTGTAATACATAATAATGATTTTTTTGTAAGCAATTCGTACGTGTTTGTGTGAACTATAGTGCCCAGATAAACCGATACGGTTTGTGGCGCACATATATAGGCTAATTGAATATTGTATATTATGTTTTTGGAAATAAATGAAAAAAAAAAAAGAAGATAGGCTACTTTTTATTCCAGCAAAATGTACGGTTCCCTCGAGACTTCCTTTTGCACACACGAAGCCATGGACAACATCTAGTTTTATAGTAAATCTTAAAATCCTTAGATTGATGAGGCTTTCGACAACATTGGCATAAAGTTTTTAAAGTGCTCAACTACTCAGCAAATAAATCAATATATACGGTAGTTAATTTATAATTCATTTAATACTAATTATTTTGAAAAACATAATTAACATAAAACGTAAAGAATACAATAATATCAATACAATGCTTGTTTAAACATTTATTAACAGCCATATACCTAAATAATAATTATTAAAAATGCTTTATTAAAATACTTTGAACACCCGTACATAAACTTTATATTTTATTAAATGCTTAGCAACTTCTTCTAATGTAACATTAAATTATAGCTATAATTAATGGAAATGCACAGTAATATTAAGACATGTATAATATTTTGGCCTTCGTATCTCTTTAAAGATTTATAATAACAGCGAACTATCATAGTTCCTCTTGTAACTTATAAGACTAATGTTGTAATATTATTATGTTATGTTGGTATTTTCAATGATCATATTTTGTAAATTGTTGCTCCGTAATTAGGTGCTGTGGCGAATACGTAAGCGTTGGTTTTGTTTTTATCTATGTTACATTTTTTAACATAATATTCATCTTTTAATGCCTCAATATACTCATTTACTTTATCTTTATGGCACAATGCTACAATACAGCCACCCCAACCTGCACCGGTAACTCTAGCATGGACATTCATCTTTCGAGAAATATTGACTAATGAATCTAAATTTTCATGGGAACATTCATATAGTTCTTTTAAACTTTGGTGACTACGGGACATACATTCGCCAAGTTTTTCAATAATATCTTCTTCGATATGACCGTTTTGACCATTATTTGACGATTTTCCATTTGTTTTTTCTATGCACATTCTACGAAAATCTTCCACCCTCATAGCTTCTTCGTATACATGCAGAGCTCTTTGTTTTAGTTTGAATTCGGTTAGATGTCTGGTATTAGGAGTCAAATATAAGTTATTTAACTCATCTTCAGTAATTTTTAGTAATTTGCAAATATCTTTTTTACTATATGATTCCATTGGCAGGTGATTTGATACGTATAGCACCATTTTATGTAAGTCTACTTTAAGCATGTTCTGTAATTGACTAAGAGTTATTATTGTGTGATCATTTGAGACATCTAGCGATGTAGCTATTATTTTTGCTGCAAGTCTACATTCTATAACTCTTCTGTTAAAATCATTTGTAGCTGCTTTATTCGCCTCAGCTAGTGAATTGGCTACAACGAAAGTAGCATGTTCAGGCAAAGCCACGGGAACAGCCTTGAGTGGTTGAAAAGTAATATACTGGGCACAATATTTTTCAGCCAAAAATGCAATGGCCTGATCCATACCACCACCTTGCGTTCCAATATATCTTTCGCTTTTTGCGCACAATGAAGCTATTTCTGTTTTATTCAACTCTGAGCCCTGAGCGTGAAGAAATGCCAAACATGCTGCACTTACTAAAGCTGAAGAGCTAGATAAACCAGACGCTGGTGGTATATTTCCATCAATTAATAATTCTAAGCCAACGCTGATTTTATTATTTAAATGTTCTAATGCGCCTTTTATACCGCATAGAACATAATTATACCAAAATGGTTTTCCATTGTCATCTGGTTCAATGTTAATGTCTTCGAAAGATTTAATTTCTAAATCTATAATTTTGTATTTTGCTGATTTATTACGTATATAAATCTTGTGGTCCTCAACACAATGTGCTGCTACTAAAATATCTTGTTCTAAAGCCATTGGCAACACTGGATAACCACAATAATCAATATGTTCACCAATTATATTAACTCTCCCAGGTACTCTTACAATAAATGTTGGTTTTACTTTAAACTCTTCATAAAAAGCTTCACGTATTTTGTCCATTCTGGAATCAGCGGGGAGGTCAACAATCCGCACATAATCACTTTTGTCTCCGTTCATGTTGTCAAATAGTGGTGTAATTTGTAAACAAATCACCAGCCGGCCACATACACAGAAAATTTCAGACTAATGTTTAATTGTATTCTTATCACAGCTGATTATATTTCATGCCACTTCAGTTCACTTGCAGTGCGATAACAATGTTAACCACTAAAACTATTTACACTGCGATAAAACATTACCGCTCTATTCTGTTGTAAAATTATTATTTAAGTGCGTAGTAGGGTACTACCAAATATGATTTATGACTGCAAAAATGTAATTAAATCAGTTTAAATCTCACTACTAAAATCTCACATTACATACAAGTTCTAATAATTAAATAAACACAAATCTAACCTCAACTAATACGACGTCATACATCAACACTTGTGTATGTAGTGTATCAACTTCAACACAAGCATGACTAAACTATGGACAAACAGAGTTAACAAACGCGACTCGTGATGATCTACGCTTAAATTAATGATTCTATTATACGGTAACATTTCGTAATAACAAGTTTCTAAAATGGGATTTTTATGTATAATTCTTTCGTTCTTATTAATAACAAGGTTACTCAAGACAATGACCTCGACCTAACTTATGACACTAGATTACCTATTGTAAATCTATTCACAAAAGCACTTAAGATTTTATACCTAGTTATGTCTAACTACTTATGGGTAATAACTAATAACATAGATAAATACTACTATTGATTACTTAATGAAAAGTGGATGCGGATTGTTAACAAAAAAATGTATCCTACATTTCTCATGAAAAAGTTTGCCTGGCACGCATGGGTTGGCTTCACAAGAGAAATACAGCTATAGCCGCACTATGCTGGCGTGAATTTCACCTACGTAATGCGTTAATGTGAGTGAGATTACAGGAGTTCTAATAGGATTGAGACTTTTAAAGACTCTAAACGCACTTGTTACTTTTGTACTAGTATAGGTGACCAAGGGCGGCTCTAAAAATATGAAAAAGCAATCTTTATCACGTTGGAATAACGACTAGGTATAAAGTTGTTGCTAGCACCACATTCTAATACTTATTATAAGTGTCATAAGGCACTTATAATAAGTGTTAGCACGTGGTATAAGAAACTATAATATTATTATGTTTCTTCTCTTACTAATAGCCGGTTCTCTTTGTATAGTGCGATTCAAATGAGAATAGGATCGAGTCGGCGCCATATTGTTTCGAATTTAGACTGTTATGATAGTTAAATTTATGTTTAATTAATTGATTACTATTTAACGTTTATATTTAAATTCGATGCAAGACTATTCATATTTATAAGCACACAAGTTTTTCTGAAAATCGCACTTTTCAAGTGATATTTGACAGAAAAAGGTCATTGACGTTCCTATTCTCATTTGAAACGCGTTATATAGTTATTACTCTAAAATTAGTCATTAGATTTGTCAACGATTTGTTGCCTTTAGCTTTCGCGAAATGTGGCGAAATTGTTGATATGGCAGCACCAGATATTATTTAAAAATTTCTTCGTCGTTTATACGGCCATGCTAAGACCTTTCGGGCAACAGCTTTTTCTTTTACAATTTTTTTATCTAGTGATCAAATTTTTCCCTGACCCTCGTTTTCGCTCACGCTCGTGTAGTGGGCTTACGGCCCGTTTCATTAACATATCTACCAAAAACTATTTGTTAAAAACGTCAAACTTGTATCGCAAACATCGCAAAAAACCGGCAAATGATTGAAGACGACGTTTTTTAACAAAATATAGTTATTGGTAAAGTTAGTCTTTGATTATTGTGGAAAAAAAGCCTATACCGTTCGGACTCCTGGTACGTTAGTACTATATTCTTTGCTCCTGGTATCTATACTTCGTGAATACGGTGATGAAAATATACTTGACACTGGTTCTTTGGACACTGGCAAATGGTTATAAGCCGAAGTCATATAAAAAAAACGAAACTAACCTATATTTCGCTTTTTATTCAAATGTATATTATTATTTTTATGGTTACATACTGATAAATGAGAATATTTCTTGAGAAAAAAACTGAACTTGTGTTATCGACAATCGGACTTTTTTCCGAAAAATATTTAAAACTAAATAGGTAATAATATCTCAAAGCTCAATTTAAACTGCACACGTAAGTATATACCTACTTTGAGTTTCTATGTTTTACGATCCAAGCACAAACAATTAACAAATAACGTTTAATTTTATCCATTCCTTAGCTTTCTAAGGATAAGCTGCTATGGTTTTCTCACAGGTATACGTAATATGAAGTATCAAATACTATGTACAATGAATTCTATTTTACCCTGTACAATAATTTTAAAAAAGTCATTTGTTTACACTTTACAGTTTTGATTGCATAAAATATATTGGTTTTTCGTAACTTGAATCTTGATTGCACAAGTGAATTGTTAAAGAAGGGGCAAAACGTCCCCACCCTTGTAGGACTACAGGACACATCAAATGAAAGGGCTTAAAAAGTGTATCATTTTATTGTATGACGAAAAATCTCTAAACCATTGGAGAAAAAGTTAATGAGGGTAAAAGTTTTAAAAAAATCACCTGTATTTTGCGCCATTTCATAGTGTTGCTTATAAGGATCAATTTTTAGGAAGTAATGGTATACAGCAAACTTCAGAAAAGTATTATATTTTGATAAACTGCCTCATATTTGGAAGAAATGTATGGAAAAGTAATAAAATGCTACAAATAAGCTCTTTCCTCAATTTTTTTGCACATAATTACTTTCTGGAAATTGTATCTTACTTGCAACACTATCGAATGGTACAATATACAGAATGTATTTTTTTCTAATTTGCGGGTTTGAATCCTGGCCTGGAAAATTGGTTTATGTAAAATCTAATGGTGCAGATTAAACAATATACATTAAAATACATATATATTAATGTAATTGTTTTTTGTCATACACTAAAATGTCACACTTTTTAAGCCCTTTCAAGTTTCATTAGATATATTGTCTTGTAGTGCTACAGTAGTGGGGACGGGTTTCATACAAAACTGCCCCTTCTTTTTTGTGCACATAAGTCTGAATATTATCTTTTTTGGTATTGCATGTACCTACCTAGTTTGGCAAAAACATTCATTAAATCATTACCTACATTAGTATCGACATACTACAATAAGAGAGTAACATATTACTTTACAATATATTATAAATGCCAAATAGCACATTGTCTCGTTACTACAAATTAGTATAAAATATTTTTGTTTTTCAGGTTAACATAGATGTTGAGGATCTTGAAAGTGTGAATGTTACCAAATCTCAGAAAAGGAGAATACGTAGAAAAAAATTATTCAGTGCACTCATTGAAAATAGTACAAAGAAACTAGTACAGTCTTGTCACACAAATCTATTGGTGTCTAGTGAAACTTTGGCCGCTGTTACAGAAGCAAAAGTTGACCCTAGAACTTATACTGAACCTAAAGTCACAATGTCGTCCAAAGACAGTACTGAAATGTCTAGAGAAGACATCAAAGCCGCAAGAGAAGCTAAAAAACTTGCAAAACAAAAGGCTAAGAGTAAAAAAGGTGATGTAAACACACCTACTAATGTACCTGACAATAAAGAGAATAAAGGAGATTTGCAGAAAACTGAAGTGCCACCAAATAAATCAGCACAAAATATAAAAATTGATGTCAAACAAAATGAAGCAAAGGCAAAGAGATCGGAAAGTGTTGATGAGGTTGACAAAGCTGTGACTAAAATCGGTCAGAAAATTAAAACAAATGCACCAATAGCTAAAACGGATTCAGCTGGGAAAAAACAAGGAGATAAAAATGCAACAGTTACAGATATAACGGTTAAAGACATAGTAAATACTTTAAAAGATATTGTTGATGTAGCGAAAGAAGTACAAAGTGTCACTGCCAGAGTTGAAGCTATAGATCTGGGACCAAAAAAGGCTAAACCAATAGTATGTTTGGATCATTTATACACTTTGAGTAGTTCTGTTGTTAATAAAGTACAGTATTTCTCTTTGAGACTTAGGGTACATCCACATATTACGTCACAGCGCATGGGGGGGGGGGATCATACTATATGTGACAGGACATGTTAAATACAGGTACAGGGATACTTAAAAGCGTGACATAGGGGCAGGTGGGGGGTCAAAAAGTCGAAATTTTGTGTGATGTAATATGTGGATGGCCCCTTATAGAGACTAGCAATCAGAATATTATAATGACTGTAAAAATTCAATTTCCTATTCACAGAATGTAGTATACAGAATAACTACATGCATGTGGTAAATTATTTTAGTAAGAAGTCTGTAAATTCTAACATTATGTTGCATGGTGTGTGAAATTTGATAGATTTCTTGTGTCATAAAATTGAATTGATATGTAATTATTATTTGTAAACAAAAAATTAAACCGACTTCCAAAGTAAAAATACACAAAAAAGTATGAAATAAAACTTAATCTCTAAATAATTCCCCTTTCAAATTCGGCTAAATTTTTTACTATTTCTCTACTCAATCTTATTGATTTTGAAATTGGTACCAGCCTAAACAATATCCTACAATATTTTATATAACTTACGTTCATATTTGCTGGTACCGACTTCAAAATTAATAAGATTGAGTAGAGAAATAGTAAAAATTTTAGCCGAATTTGAAAGGGGAATTATTTAGAGATTAAGTTTTATTTCATACTTTTTTGTGTATTTTTACTTTGGAAGTCGGTTTAATTTTTTGTTTAAAAATAATAATTTCACCCTTTTTAGTAATATATTTTGTTAAGTTATTATTATTACGTCATAAGAACGTCTAAACTAAACGATCGAATGTATAATTAAATACGCGCCAAGCTTCCATTAGGTATTGTTATTAAGATGATGATGATGATTACTGTAAATTATAAAGTGGCATATGCTTGCAGTTCTTTAAACAATGCCGAAATTTCCAAACGCATATCTTTAAAGACTGAGAAGTTCTGTTCAGTGCTTTTGTTTCCAAGGTATACCATGGTACAATATCTTATTTTTTGGTAGCATATGCTTGTGTTACTTCAGTAAAAGTCAAAATCACTATATGTGTGGATATAAATTTCGAGGAGTTCCCTCGATTCCTCATGGATCGCATCATTAGGTTTCCACTTTAGTGAATTTCGAATTAAACCCTTTACAACAACAAAAGAATTTTGCAAATAGTTCCATAAACGGCAGAGTAATGTTCAAAGATCTCCGTGTTAGTGTAAAATACTATGAGAAGTACCTTTTATATCATCATAATCTGATGATGTATGGTGTGATAGTGGTGATGATGATGATGAATAATCTAACTGACAGGGTGGCATATGCTTGCAGTTCTTTAAACAACGCCGAAATCCCCAAACATGTATCTATAAGGAGTCAGGAGTTCTGTTCTGTACTTTTGGATTCAGGGTATACCTTGGAGCAAAATCTTACTTTTTGGTAGCATATGCTTGAACTACTTCAGAAAAAGTCGAAATCACCATATGTGTCCATATAAATTTAATAGAGTTCCCTCGATTCCTCATGGATCCCATCACCAGGTCACCACTTTGATATCAAAAGGACCAATTTGGGACTACACCCTATATATCACAGAAAAAATTTTGAAAATCGGTCCACAGGCGGCGGAGTAATCGTTGAACATACAAAAAAAATAAAAAAATATATACAGCCGAACGTATAACCGCCTCCTTTTTTGGGAAGTCGGTTAAAAAATAGGTGGATATGGTATTGTGCGTAAAAAGAGAAGACTAATTGGCCAATTTTGGTTAGTGTGCTTCGCGAGTAATAGTGTTCTGTGTTAATGTGTGTCGCGGCACAGAAATATTGTCAGTTTTGTAATAATTAATCAAAGGAAATTATACATGAAATAATACAGAATTATCATTAAATTAGAGCAGATACAGGTTTTATTAAACATTTAGTCATAGGAAAGGCAATTACAATAGTAGCCCATGTGGTAATTCAGAGCCTAAACTACTAATATACTAAATTGATGTAATTTGGTATGTTAGTACGTTAGTAAAATATATTCAGTAGTTATTCCAAGAAAGTGTAACAAACATCCATACATACAAACTTTCATATTTTTTTATATTAGTAAGGAAGATAATCAACATAATAACACATTAGTGACTAAACTTAGAAGCAACTTTGTTGGACACTGGTATAGTTTGGTCAATGTAAGGAATAACTAGATGCTTTTAGAACTATCTAAAATTGTCATTTAGTTACATTTAGTAATAGTTACTGAATTTCTCTAGGGATAACAGTAGTTTAGAGTTGATATTGCATTTTTTTAATGGTTGTCTTTTTTGCATGTCTTTGTGTTTGTTTTCATAGTATTTTTTATGTATTTGCTTTATTTTTTCTTTGGCTTAACCCTGGCAGTGTCATTATCAATAAAATATATAATTTAGTTTATTGTTCACTACAAGTTTCCCCATATTTCTTGCGCCCAAAAGAAAAATTCTTTGGGCTCATAATATCTCTGCCACATTTCATCCAAATCGGTTTAGCAGTTTTACAGATGCACTATTTTTTGCACACAAACAATTTTTTCTTTTTTTTATAATAATATTAGTATAATAATAATAATAGCTCCCCACACCGATTTCGGTTCAGTACACCTGTTTGGCAGATTCATTGAAACCAGGCCAGCCACACAGAGTTATAGTGCTTAAGTGTGTGCACAGTACACAAGAGCACTCTCTTCCTTGATGATGGATGGATGGATGGATGACCGACATGACTGGCGTGAGATCAGGCCGACTTTTTACATGCCCATCCAACACATGGATCATCTTTCTTGTCAGACAATCGGGTATTCAGCCTGCATTGCCTGAGCAAAACTTGGAAACAACATTTTTTGTTCTTTCAACACGGGAATCGAAACCACGATACCCGAGTCGATAGCCAATCTCTAAACCGCTGGACCACGGAGGCTGTTATATTAGTATAGATGTTAATAGACATATGTTGAATCTTTTTAGGAGTCTGCTAAGAGTAAAGCAGAACTAAGAGCTGAGAGAAGAGCAAAGCAAGAAGCCCAAAGGGCAGCTAAACAAGCTGCTACAGAGAAGGTTGTGGCTGAAAAAGAACAAAAGAAAGATGAAACAGAGGAGAAAGAGGTATGTAAGGCTTTAGGCTGACCCCACATTAGGTGTGCGCGTTCCTCGGGCGCGCACGCAGCGCCCGCATCGCTGACACGCCCGAGGAAGTAGGAACGCGCACACATAATGAGGGGGAGGCCTAACATTATGATTATAATGAAGACAAGTTAGCAATAATGGAATTGAAACTTTATCTCCTGCCAAACAAATATGTCCACAAGAGAAAGCTGTGCTGTATACATATGTCCCGACTCCCGGCATTTTGACCATATTTCACTAGCATATTGAGACTAAAACAATTGTTTTGTCTTTTCAGGAAAAAGCATCCAAATCAAAATCTGTTGAAAAACCCAAAACCAAAACAATGAGTGCACAGAAAATGAATTGGTTTGGAAGAAATCCACTCGTGGAACATAACAGAGAAGAAGCTTTGAAAAATATAGCATTGAACTCAAAGTACGTTCATAAGTACAAGATGCTAATGCATTTAGATCCTTTACACACTGCGACTTTTAGCAGCGATGCAGTCGCGATGCTATCGCGATGCAGCATCGATGCAGTCGCAAATGGTCCACCTTTACACACTTGGGCTACTTTTAGCATCGATACAGTCGCGATGCAGAAGCTGCCCATTGAACTGTAGCAATGCAGTATCGATGCAATCGCGATGCAGCCTCGATGCAGCCTCGATGCTGCATCGCGACTGTATCGATGCTAACGTGAGCCACGACGCGAAACGTATAACGTAACTACCCCTACGTCTGCAATTCTGCATCGATGCTAACGCGCGTCTGCATTGATGCTGTCGCACGTGTATATCGATGCTAACGCGCGACTGTCACCATACTAACGCGCGTTAGCATTAATGCAGTCACGCGAATTTATCGATACTAATGCGCATCGATGCAGTCGCGCGACTGCATCGATGCAAAAATCTGTTCATTGCTGGTGTCGCGACGCTATCGCGCATTTCAAACCAAAAAGAATACCTTGGATGTTACATGTAATAAATACTAATAATAAATTCATTGCTTTTCAGCATGCATCCGGCAATAGTAAAATTAGGTGTACAATTAGCAACGCATGTAGTGACCGGTGCCAATGCAAAATGCGTGGCGCTACTGGATGCATTGAAAAAGGTAGGTGTTACTAGTTGCCAAATACCACCTCGTTATACATTGTTCAAAACCAATTTAAACAAAATGTTAACAAAGAGAAGAATTTAATACAATTCGAACAATTCAAATGTTACTTACCAAGCAATTATGGAGGGTAGAGGATAAAAAAAAAATAACTAAACTAACTTCACTCCATCTCTTATTGCTCACTTCATATCACATTCATGACCCAAGCTTTTTAGCTTTTCTGCCTTAGAGAGATAGTCCTCCTTTCCGCTACCCGCTACCCAAATACAAGCAATAAATAACAATTACACATTAATTTGGACAAGTCTTAAATCTAAATCTTTTTGTCTCACATTACTATTAAATGGGATCCGAATGGAATGATTTTGGTATGACTGCTATAGTTAAAGCTTAAATCATCCAATTACAACTTAAAAAAAGAAGCTGCCCCAATATTCCAATCTATAGTCGGAACTGGTACTTTGAAATGAAATAATTCTCAATTCTCATTCTTAATTTAATATACCTAAAGTAACAAAGTTTGAAACTGTTTTTCAATGTGATCCAAGGGCTGTGAACTCCTGAATGTTTGTGTATAAAATATTGTTACGTGTTGGTTCGAAGGATTTGGAGAAAAAGACCTGCTGACTCTTTTGAAGAGTTTATTCACTAGCACTTAGTCTAACATTAAGCACTAAGTCCAAACACTAAACACTAAGTCCAAACACTAAGCACTAACGGTGTCCTAAGTCGTAGCCAAGTCGTGGGTTTCACTCACAGTATCATCACATCACTAGTATTCACATCGATATCGCCTGTTTCGCGTTCAAATCGAACTCCCGATCACTAGTTTTCACTTGTATCGCCTGTTTCGCTTCGCAGGAAGCTCAAAATGAACTCGCCTCATTCCCAACCCCTCAGGCGTATTTATATATCGGATGACACGAGTCCCAGACCGTTCCAGAAATGTTCGCGACTCGCGTGAACTGGTTGGATTGTTCCGGAATATTAGCACAGTAGCGCCATCTAGTACTGAGTCGGGGGCCCCACGCTGTCCCTGTTCATACCAAGTGGTTTCATTGGTTGACGCTAGATGGCGCTGTCTCTTTGTGTTGTTCGTAACAATATATTTCTTCTCGTGGTATCAACTATGCATTACATCATTTAGGTGATTCGCGACTACTCGCTGCCCGCACGCACGGAGTTCGGTCGCGGGCTGGAGGCGCAGCTGTCTCGGTGCGCGGAGTACCTCTGGTCGCTCCGCCCTCCGGCCGCGGCGCAGCTGACAGCGCTGTCCCACCTACGCAGATACCTGACACAGCTACCTGCCGATGTGCACGAATTTGACGTGAGTTTGAATTACGAATGCTTTGTTTTTTTTAAACAATAAAATATGTAAGAACAGAGAACTTTTTCTAGAAGTTATGGCCAAAGTTAAAATTAGAGAACCTAAAGTTTTTTTTTTCATTAAACTTAAAAAAATAATTGAAAACAATGTAAACCAATTCAGAATACGCTTTGCCAAAAATCCAAAAAATATTAGATGAAACCGCTTATTTTATATTTACAACTGCTTTATATTTATAGGCGAAAAAAAAGTTGCAAGAAGAAATCGACCGCTACATACGTGAGCAGATAGACATGGCGGGGGAAGCTATCAGCATCGCCGTGCGTAAGAAGATATCTGATGGTGACCGGATACTTACATACGGATGGTGCGTGTTCCGTAACTAGATAAATGTTCGGAAGATTGTTATAAGTTGTTTTTGCGTTAATTGTTGTTTTTAGTCATAAAAAATAAAGCCTCCATTTCATCAAAGCAAATTGTTGCTTAAATACTGAAAGTTGTTTCAGCTGGGCTAAAGTAGTGACTTTAATGTATGCAAATGATAGCAGTTGTATACATTTAAAGTTACTGCTAATAGCTATATGTATATAAAAGAGGCAAAGCTGATTGATGTATCAAGGCACAGGCCTTAAGGCTAAAAATTTGAAATTTTGCACACATATTTCTCATATGACGTAGGCAACCACTAAGGAAGGATTTTTTAAAATTTAACCCCTAATGGGGTAAAATAGGAGATGAAAGTTTAAAACCTAATTTCACTCAGGCGAAGCAACGGGCAATTAATACTAGTAGGCTACAAAGCCTGTAGTGATTAGAAAGTAATAAAATTGTTACGTTCCAGTTCGTCGCTCATCGAGCGTATACTGTGCGACGCGCACGCCGCCGGCGCCAACTTCACGGCGGTGGTGGCGGGCTCGCGCTCGGCGCCGGCGCACGAGATGTTGCGGCGGCTACTGGCGCGCGGCGTGCGCGTCGTGTACGTCGACGTAGCGTCGCTCAGCTCGTACATGAGACACGTGAGTGTTGCCACAGTAAATAGAGAACAGCAGGACATCTAAAGGCCTGTATTCACTTTGATTAGTGCGAGTGCTTAGTGATTAGTAGAAAATACGTGTGGACAGCGAGTGCGAGTGTTTAGTTGTAGTGATTAGAAGCGTGTTCTATTTTTTTGCGAGTGGACTGCGAGTAATCCGTCCCGCGCGCCCCCTTCCCCCCCACTCGCAGCGTGCCTGCTTCTAAACATGTTTGGACATGGTTTCAAATGAATTTACTAAACAGAGCCACTAAACAGTATTGGACACTACTCGCACTACACACCTGCACTACACACTCGCACTCGCACTAATCAAAGTGAGTACAGGCCTTAAGGCCATCTGACGAGTTATTTGCCTAATCTCGCAAGGACTGTCAAATAAATGCTAAAATAATGCAAGCAAACGTGAGCCGCCGATACTTCAATGCTCTTGATCACGGTACGTACGCGATCGGTCACGAGTCACGACTCACGGCACAGCCCGGCACTGAGAGTGCCTTATCATTCCTTATACGAGGTTCGTGCCTTTTTGTCGGGCAATTGGCCCACCACACTTTCCCACCACTGCAACTCCTGTGTAGCCAGGATCAACAGTGGTAACCAACCGCAAAAACCCTTTGATATGATCTCAGGGGTGCCCGGGGGACATGCTAAATCTGTCTTGGAACCCGCAACGAAATTAATCAGAAGATTATAGGAGGAGTAGGAAGTATTCCAGTTTCCCTCCCCAAGCAAAGCGGGAGACAGCAAAAATTGTTATGACAAAAAAGTCAAAGGGGAAGCACCACGGGAATAACATGTTTTTTTTTTTATGACTAGAAGATAATGTAATTATATGTTTTAATTTATAATATGACAATTATTACAATGGATTTATGATGATAAAATAGTGTTGCATTGTTTCCAATAGTACTTATGACAAAAACGTTTGAAAGCCCGAAAGTTCTTCGTGCAGCCCACGAGATCTTCATAATAAACTACCCTAGAAACACAGTGGACGCTGTTCAATATTTCGATTCTTTCGTCATACCAGAGATCACACTCCCGGAGTATGTGATGAGCAGTTTGTTCATAAGGGCCGCCTTCGGTCAAACACTCGCATAGCGGAGACGGGACTAATTTAAATCCAAAAAGTTTCGCTTTAAAGTTCCCGTGACCTGTCAAAAATTGTGCGAGGTTCGTGCCTGTGTGCGGAAAGGTGCCGGGCGCGCACGCACACATTCAAGAAGATGTTCTCTGTTTGCCGTGGTGCCAGGCCTGTCCCACTCCTCGTGTAGGTATCAAAAATGTAAGTGCGTGCGGCGGCCTCCTTAAACGGGCCAATTACGAGGGACTCGCGCGCGAGCAGTGAGCGACGTATGCGTGAGATTTGTTCGTCGCAATGTTTTATGGATAGGATTTAATACCTTACAATCTGTGCATATAATATTACGATAGGTACTGTGTAATTTAGGTAAAAATCACCCGGCCAGCTATAACTATAATACCATATAACATAATATAACAATATTTAAAAATATAGTTTGAGCTACTACTGCTACTGCAATTACTTGATAACCAATATTTCGTGTTTAGGTGTTGGCTCCACTTGAACTATCTGTTCGCGTCTTATGTTATTCCGATGTGTTTACGATTTGAAGAGTCATTTATTGACAAAAGTACCAAGTAGTAAATATAAATAAAAATAAAGCGGCGTGATTCAACTTCTTCGAGTAATATAAGGCCGTGAAGGTATAAAAAATGCTTACGTATACGCACAAGTTTGTATATACTTATAGGTATGCGCGAAATTATAATAATAATAATAATAACTGTGGACGCTTCACACCACGTCAATCTGATCCCGTGGTAAGTTCTCGAAGAACGGGTACCAGACAACGGAAATATATTTAATACTTTTATACAATACACATATTATTTAAGATTTTTATTATATCTATACTAATATTATAAAGCTGAAGAGTTTGTTTGTTTGTTTGTTTGTTTGTTTGTTTGAACGCGCTAATCTCAGGAACTACTGGTTCGAATTGAAAAATTCTTTTTGTGTTAGATAGTCCATTTATCGAGGAAGGCTTTAGGCTATATAGCATCATGATAAGTTCAATACGAGCGGAGCACCAATCAAGAATGTTTCAAAATCGGGGTTTTTTTCCCCCTTTTGAGAGCTTTCGCTGCGTACGCTGCGGAAACGGTTAAAGTTTCGCTTAAATGATGTATGACAGAATTGTTCCCCTTTAAAAGTTCTAAAAAAAAGTCCGCGACGGTATATGTCTATCTTTTAAGGTTGGCTCACAATAACCTTTTTATGCTAACCAAATTTGTTCTAAAATTAAGCATTATTTGTGAGGGTGTTTTCATAAAGATGATATTAATCCTTATCCAAGTAAATACGTTATTCATTACAAGCATTTAATCTAGAAGAAATTTGCAGTTTACATCATTTGATTTCAATGAGTATTTTAGAAGATATCGCAGTAATAAAATAGTCCAGCGCGCAATTATGTACGGCGCACGGCGCGGGCGGGCAGTCGTAAGGTGGAAGCGTTTCTCCTTCTAAGTAAATGAAGTCGCGGGTAAATTTAAGCGATATCCCAAAGTAAATGTTTCACGCGGACGAAGTCGCGGGCAAAAGCTAGTTATACATATATTTAATACACACCCATGACCCAGGAACACAGAAAAACTTTTTGTTCCTTCGGCGGGATTTGAACCCGCGACCCCCGGCTTGAGCACCAACACGCTCAACCAACTGAGCCACAGAGGTCGTCAAATTATTACAGTGCTATTAACACCTACCTTAGGTTTATTTGGAAACCAATTTGTTCAGTAAAGTACAGTAGGTAGGTACTAGAGTGTAGGTAAAAAAAGTTGTAATTAAATATTAAGAAAAAATATATATAATACGTATAACCGCCTCCTTTTTTGGAAGTCGGTTAATAATTTTCTAAAATGAGACAACCCTAATGTCATTAGAAAGGATAAGAAGTACGCGATAGAAAGAGACGCAACTTCTAGGTAAATATAATCGTAGGTAATCAAGCGTTGTGTTAGCTGAATTGAACCTTATCGCATCGCAAAAAGAGTCCCTATTTCTTCAAACCATTTGTCGGAGTGGTTCTTCTGTACCTGTAGGTACTATTATTTATTCTGTGGTGGTGCTAATCACCGCTGACACAAAGTAGAAATATATCGTAAATCGTCATTATAAAATGGCACATATGTTAGTACATTTTCACCAATTTAGATTTTATACTCATTCAGTATAACGATAGACAAAACATTATGTCTTTTTACTGATAAAGAAGAAAAGTGCCATGCAGATGGCTTAGCGGGACTTCGGAAAGCCTGGTGCTTGAGGGTTCGTGAGCAAAGAATTTAGTAGAGGATCCGAACTAAGATCGTCCTTCACTATTGTGTTGTGTCAACCAAATGAAAGTGATATTTTATCTAATGAAATATGATTCTCAACATAATTTAATTAGGCAACGCTGCGAAAGGTTGAGAAACTTATTTCATTAGATAAAATATCACTTTCATCTGGTTGACACAACACAACAGTGAAGGACGATCTTAGTTTGGATCTTAGATTAATACATTACCCGCATAATAATTAATTGTGGGGGAGCCACGCTTCGGCAGGAATGGGCCGGCTCGACCGGATAAATACCTCGACATCACAGAAAACCGGAGTGAGATAACGCTTGCGTTGTGTTTCGCCGAGTGAGTGAGGTTACCGGAGGCCCAAGGGGGGATTGGGGATTTGAAGGACCAGGAACGCAAGTCGCAGCACCAGAGGAGTTACAAGTACAACTCCTCTGGTGTTGCGAGTGTCCATGGGCGGCGGTAATCGCTTACCATCAGGCGATTCGTCTGTTCATTTTATTAATAACTGGCTGATGCCCGCAACTTCGTTTGCGCAGAACTAACGGAAGCGAAACCCTATTTTTTTTAAACGGAACCCTAAAATAAAAGTACCCTATGTTAGACCTTAACCTCTTTACTAATAATCGCTGTATAAGCTTTGAATAGTTATACAGTGTTTTGTCTCTTATCGAATTAAAAATGTCACTTGTGTGACGGGAACAAAACACTGTATAACTATTCAAAGCTTATACAGCGTTTATTAGTAAGGAGTTATAACATCAGCTATCGCCTAGTGAAAGTCCCGTGAAAATCGGTCCAGCCGTTTCAAAGGTTAGCCGGAACAAACAGACAGACAGACAGACGGACAGAATTTTTTTTTCAAAATTGGTATTTTATTGTAAGTACCGAATATACTTTCAGATGCATTATGTGAAAAGCTGTCAATTTGAAGTTACAAACAGACACTTCAATTTTATTTATCTGTATAGATCATGTATAGATAAATCGTGTAATTTTCTGTTTAGGTAAGCAAGGTCGTGCTGGGCTGCGAGTCATTGCTCGCGAACGGTGCGGTGATGGCGCGTGCGGGCTCGCTGGGCGTGGCGCTGGCGGCGCGCGCGCTCAACGTGCCCGTGCTGGTGGCGTGCGAGACGCACAAGTTCTCCGACCGCGTGCATACCGATACCTGCGCGTGCGCCGAGTGCGGTTAGTATTTTTTTTTATTATTAATATTTACTTATTACAAGGGATTTTTTTACAAGAAATGACGATATCAATCCCATCGAACCTTATTCTAAATATACTACTACATCTTAATATTAAATAATAACCAAAACCGTTTAGTATTAATTATATAAGGTTTGGTAAAATCAACTGCGGATATTTTGGGCATATGATCTACTGCTTAAATAAATACATTTTAGTAGAATAATAATTGTCCTACTAAAAAAAAATTATTTCATTATATGGGCGAGTTTGCGTTTTGCGGAGAGTCACCCTTAAATGAGATGATTTTTTACTTTGAGTACCTATGACAATTATTTTTTTGCCTAAACGTCTTTACACAAGCAGTGGATCATGTGCCCGAAGTATCCGTAATTGATTTCCGAAGACGTTATATTATTATGAGTTTAAATCGCAGTAAAACGGAAGCCAAATATAGCTGTGTCTCTGGTTAATAGATAATAAAGGTAGAGAATGAAAGTAAATAAAATAATAATATCCATGGACGCTTCACACCACGTCAATCTGGTCCCGTGGTAAGCTCTCGAAGAACTTGTGTTACGGCTGTTATTAGTATAATATTCTTACAGTTCGTTCGCGTTTATAAAAGTTGTCTATTTTTGTCGAAGTCAGTGTAAGGTGATATGCTTATTGTTAGGAAATAAATCCTTTTTGTTTTACCTCATTAAAATTAAAAAAAAAAAACGCGATACTAACGCGAGTATAATTAATTTTCCTTAACGTGAATCAACTGTAATCATTATCTATCTTTTTAGGGTTCCGTAATACTTAAGGAACCCTTATAGTTTCGCTCTGTCCGTCTGTCTGTCTGTCTGTCTAGCTCCTGTAATTATGAATATAAATTGATGAAATTTTGTGCAGTTATAGATTGTGTATAGATCACGGTTTCGGGATCATAAAAAAATAATAATTTTATATTTTAGGGCTGGCTCTCCATACATGTGAAGTGGGGATGAAAAATATTTTTTCACTCTACCCCATCGTGTGGGGTATCGTAGAATAGGTCTTTTAAAATAAAGGCAAGGTTTCATACGTTACTTTTTTATAAAGTTGACCATTTTCGAGTAATCGGCCTCCAAAGTAGATTGTAAGTTGGTCCCCCCCTAGCATTTTTAAACTATAGGAGATAGAAACTTGCAAATTTCCATTCTGATAGATCATGCTAAAAACTTTTTAGGAAAATCATTGTGAACCAAATCGGACAGTAACTTTTGGAGTAATTAAAAAAAAGTATATTACGCGTTTATAGTTACGGAACCCTCCTTAGACATGTCCTGACATGCTCTTGGTTAGGTTATTTATATTATCAAGAGATACAGAATTTATTAAGCCGTATTCCATTTTGTGATATAGCTTATATGTTGTGAATTGTGATAAAGTTTATACATATACATTTTAGAAAGAAACTTAAAATAACTTCTTTTTTAGGTGACCCCGATGACTTGATTGACAAAACTGATGAAAACTCACCACTCAAGGACTGGAAGTCAAATCCCAATTTGAATGTTTTCAATTTAATGTACGACGTCACACCCTCAAGTCTGGTCACTGCGGTAGTCACCGAACTGGCTATTCTACCCTGCACGAGTGCGCCCGTAGTCCTCAGATACAAAATGTCGGAATATGGAATCTAAATTGGCACACAACTCTATAATCTATGGTTACATTGTAGAGAAAACTTCTTCTTAGTATATTTTGTACATATAAGTACTCCCTAATAGACAGAAATTGTTGTTTTTACGGTATTCTGACTCTGACTGAGTTAAGATGAAGATGGTAAATATAAAACTTTATGTACTTATATATAATTTATAATCTATTAAATGATGTAGTTGTAAATATATTTTTGTATATAGAATCATGTGGGACATACTCAGCACAAAATATGTAAGTATATGATATAATATTACAATTCAAAACTACATTCGGAAAGAGCCTATTTGTAATATGATCCTTGGTAACATTTTGTTTGAGACAATCTAGTGTTCTCTCAGATCAAACAAAAAGGAAAGACAAGAGTTCTGCGAACCACACAGTGAGGCCGGTCTAAAACTCTTTAACTACGCCTAGTCGTAAGGCCTTACATTGTAAGGCGAGCTGTCATGGTGTGTGGTTTTTGTTTGACAAAATTCTGTCTTCACTTTTTACTTGGATTTAGATTATACATACAACAATTACAATGTTTGCCTTATAAAGACAAAAGTGTGACAAATTTACTCCTTATTTGTTAAGTATACAAGTGTTCTTAATATCCACATCTCTCCATGTAATTATATAAATTTTTGTAACTCTCTTGGGACTTTTATTTATCTTTACTTTTATTCATCGCTGCACTCAAAACAGAACATTCTAGAAATGTTGGTAGCTGAAGGATATACTAATAATCAGTTCAAAAGGAGACGCGGACGTGATGGTGTTTGAAAATGCTGTAATAATATTTTGCATCGTGCATTTCGACTTTGAATAGTTATTTAAGAAGCTCGCATCGCAACTTAGTGTGAAGTATTGGTCTAAGATACGAACTAAGGTCGACCTTCACTGTTGTGTTAACCAGATGAAAGTGATATTTTATCAAATAAAATAAGTTTGAACATAATTTAATTAGGCAACCCCTTAAAAAATGGTCAAGATATATTATAATTAATTCAAAGTTCACTCAAAAATTCCACCTGAAGACACAAAAAATTTCATTAAACTCAGTCCAGCCGCTTAGGAGGAGTTGAGTGACATACACACACACAGAAGTAATATATAAGACTAGTTGACCCGGCAAAGTTGTTTTGCTTTATATAAAAAATAGATTACCTCCGATCCTCAATTCCTCAGACCACGAAGTATAGGTATCTATACTTCGTGCCTCAGACCTACCGAGGCTACCGAAAATTAAAAAAAAGAAGAATCGGTCAAGCCGGAGCTCGCAGGAGTGTGTCTCCTACAAGGAATTTGTAAGTATTATATACAACTTACAAATTCCTTGGTCTTATAATAGTGTTCTGTGCCTATAATACGATAGATTCTATAATCTAGATCAGTGTTTTTCAACCTGTGGGTCGCGACCCCCTGGGGGGTCGCGAAGCTTCTGTAGGGGGGTCGCCGGAGGTCGAGAGAACTAAAGAAAAAAAAACAATAAAGATTAAAAAGATTGATTTATTAAGTAAGATAATTTTAACAAAAGTATATACTCATAAATCGATCATCGATATCATTGATGTATGTAATTGTTAAATAATGTTTGTCGTAGTAAGTCTCATATCCGAATCCTAATTATGGAGACGCATAAAAACGTCGTATGGAATGAATATTTGTAACACTGTAACATACATATACATACATGATAAAAAAGCGAAGAAGCATGGGCGTAGCCAGGGGGGGGGGATTCAAAATTAACATGAAGAACGTATTATATTATTTAGTACCGATGTTCTGTTTGAGCTGGTTGATTGTATGGTATTTTTCTGAATTTCACCGTTATTTAGTGTTTCAGTTTAACGTTTGAACAGATTTGAAACTGTAAAATGGGGAAAAAATTGACTCGCTCGCTTCGCTCACTCGTGTTTGGCTTAAAGAACATAATATTATAAAATTCAGTACCGACGTTCTTTAGTACCCATCGGCTATTAATATTTGTATTTTTTCGCATTACAGTCTTTCAGGGTTTAAAACTGAAACGGGTAAAAACGAAAAAAAGGGGGGCCCAGTATTCTAATGTACCCAGGGCTTCTAATAGTATTTAATGTACTTTTAGTCGTTTTATTTTCTTAACCACCCCCCCCCCCCCCCCAAACCAACACTGGCTACGCCTGTGGTCGGGGGGTCGCGAAATAATTTTTTCATACAAGGGGGTCGCATCATGAAAAAGGTTGAAAAACACTGATCTAGATTATAGAACAATACTAGCGATATCCGCTCTTGGCTTCTTATTGATGCGATGTATTATACATATAAATCTTCCTCTTTACTCCACAGAACACTATTACTCCTACCGGAGCTTCACTCAATTGCTGAAAACTGCATAGAAATCCACTGGGTAATGATCAACTAAACAGACAGCAACTTCACTAACTACAAAGATTTTTATTATGGTATTAATAAAATATTTACTCAGCTATCTGGGGGCACGGTAGTGCCCCCATGCCAAGACGTCAAGCGAAGCGCAAGGGCACTACCAAACCAGGTTTTCTCGAAGCGTTTCGTCGATTTTTTGAACCCTCATAACTTGAGTTTGGATTGTACCAGATAAATGAAACTTTCAGGATTTTTTCCCATCAGCGGTCTCATTAAACATGTAAAGTTTCGATTAGCTACGTCTTATACTTTAGATTTTATTGATATCTAAAAACCCCTGATTCCGTCACTGACTCACTGATGATCAACAAAATTATATCGTACTTTCGGATGTTCTCGAAAGCTGAAATTTGTTACGTGAGATTGTATTAGTACACAATCAACATAAAAATTCTCAAAATTGGAACTTTCATCTTCCAACCCCTTAAACAAGGGAGTTAAAGTTAATTATCTGTGAAAGCGCCATCTATCGCGTTATTATGAATAAGTTACAAAAAGAAGTGAAATCCCACCAAAAACATTTTCATGTAAAAAAATTATGCCAAAACGATACCATATGACTAGCACTGTCAAAAAGTTATGAAACCAAGCTTCTTACCCTACACGCCTTAACTCTGCAAGCGTAACTTCACAAACTCTACACCTTAGTCATTTTATGTGGCTTGGCCATTTCGTTATTTTATGAGAGTATAATAGAAAAACAGTCGATTATAAATTTTTCTCCTTACGGCCAAGGGAATGTAGCGAAATGGCCAGGCCACATAAAATGACTAAGGTGTAGAGTTTGTGAAGTTACGCTTAGGCATGTAGGTTGGTTTTACATGAGGTTTCATAACTTTTTGACAGTGCTAGTCATATGGTATCGTTTTGGCATAATTTTTTTACATGAAAATGTTTTTGGTGGGATAAGGTATTCAATGATGCTATCTTTGTTTGTCAATTGACTTCAACATATCAGACAAACAATAGTTTATCCGTTGTGTAAATATTTTTATATGTGAGGGGAGTACAAAACAAATAATATAGTAAATTTATTTACTGTACATACTGAATTGCATTTCTCGTATTTATCTTAGACTTATTCATCTATAATGAATTGTCTTGATAACGTACCTATACAGATTTTCGGTGTTTTTACATATAAAGACTTTAGCATCAAAACTATAATATTATTGTAAGATTTAATTAGCAGAATCGACCTACAGATTAAAATAATATGGACACAATTATACCTGTTTATCGGAGGGTTTAATTCAAAACAATGTTTATTTTTTTATTTTATTTTGTATTTATAATTTTGTGACTGATGTATAACAATGAGAGAACATTACTATACCACACAGATTCATAATAAAAATTACTTTTAATTACTTATTAGTATTTTATTAAATGCAAAAACACTACTCTTTGTGTTGATGTTCTGACTTATGGATAGAAAAGTCTAGTCTTACATAAATAATTACACAAATAAATAGTGCATACAGGAATCCTACAACTAGAAGTGGCTCCTGCAACATAAGTATGCGAGGGAATGTGTAGCGAAGCTGGAAATCTTGGATGTGGTTCTCCACAACATTCTTCTTAGTGAAAGAAACGACGGGACGGCCCTTCGTGTCCAAATATGTGTAGTGCAAACTATCGGGCAGCCTAGTTACTGCATATGGGAAGTTTACTTTGATGCTGGTAGAACCTTCTGGCAATATTATCTTGGTATGTACTTCATCAATCTGCATGTCATCAAATATGTGATCAACGGCCCTCATCTTAAGTAGATATTCATTGCCATACTGGTACAAGTATTCATAGCTGGGCACATTGTAGCCGAGTGTGTAGTGAGATCTCCAACCTCCGAATAATGGGTATCTCGGTCTCAAGTCCAATTCAACCGAGTCTTTCTTCAACTTCATGTTGGACGTTGAGATGTTTCCATTTGTGTCACGGTAGTAAACGTCAGCAGCCGAAGCGGGGAGGAAAGTCTTGTAGGACCGAACACTGGCTGGTCCGCTGTGGTGGTCCTGTTGGTAGTCATATCGAGAGAATGGTCCCTTGAGCTTGGCCCCAGTATGTTCAATCTCAATGGTTTCTTCGATAGCAATATTACCCCAGTGAGACACCTCAATCAGACGCTCTATACGAGTGACAGTCAAGAATGGGGAGTTGTTTTTGTAATGAGCACTCAATTCCTTCTCAGTAAACGGACTAATATTTGAGTAAGGGCCATACGAAATAGTACCATCTTGCTGTGAGAACGGCTTCACTTTTGTGAATGATTCCACCGATTTAGTGTTTACAACGAGGCTCGTTTTTTGTGATGTGACTTGGTAAGGCGTAAAGAAGTACAGGTTTCCGTTATACTTAACGAGCTGGTCTTCTTGCTGGGTGACCTCGGTGGGGTACGGCAGCAGCGCTTTAGTGAACACCGACTCTGAGGTGATAACTGCTGAAGCGGCGGCATTGATTGCTTCCTTCAAATCTACACGCCAGAACTTGAGCTTCTCGTAGCCCTTTACAGTAGTTGAAACCAGTTTTAACTCATTTCCTTTTGAGTCTTTTGCACCAATGAAAGCTAAATTATCTTTTTTACCACTCTCTACGGTCAATAGAACGCTCTTGATCGGCGTTTTACCAGAGTTCTCCAAGGTTAGTTTGGAAACAATTTTTACAAGTTGTGAGGATATATCGATGTTACGATCGACATTTTTTATTTTTATATCAGGGGATATCGAGTCTATTTTATTACTATAGCCAAATGCGGCAATATATAGTAAAATAAAAACACAAAACTGTAATTTAGCCATCGCCGGTACCTATTACTTTGACATTTGACAACGTAGATCTGCGCCGGAAGTACACGCCATCAAATTCTAGTTTTTAATGGATTTTTTTATAAGTAAAGGTCATAACAATTTGTTAAAAAATGTCGCCACGACATTATTCTCTTTTTTAATTTAAAAAGACTTTATTAAAGAGTTAAAACCCTACGCGATACTATAACCAATATTGAGCGTTTTCTCATCATCCCGATATCATGTCGATAAAGACGAAAAACAGGCTTCAGGCTTCAGCCTATGACACTCACTGAAACTGAAGTTTTATTTAACTGTCATACTGAAGCTTAAAATAGCATTTTTTGTCATCATCGGACTCGTTAAGCGATTTCGTATCGTGTAATCGAGCGTTTTCACATAAATGGCCCACTCACGGTCCAGCCTGCAAATCCAGCAGCCTAGCAAAAAGCGGGCAAAATGATTGTCAATAAATAACGGCCATGACTCATGACAGACGACATTTGCAGGCTGGAATGTGAGTATGGCTCTTTATATCGCGATTCACGATACGATTTCGGATATTCAAAATAAATCTTTTCTAAGTATATCTTTGAGTATCCAACTATACGGAGACGACATGACAGCTAATTTCTATGCGAAAAAGTCTCGCCACTTTCTGCGGGAGGGGGGACCGCACCGCTAGTGCTTGACACTATCGATGTTTTACTATCGATGAGTTCGGCTAGTAATAATTATGTGGCAAAAGTAAATTTTAAAAATTATATCTATTAAATCTTAACTACAATATTTAATTTACAATTTCGCTCAGTATCATAAAGTAAATAAGTATTAAAATGTTGAAACATGCAAAAATGGAAGCGTCATCCAGCGTGAAGAAGAATTTTAGCATTTTTAGCAGTGTTGCGAATATCATAGTTGCGGAGCGGCTGGTGCGTACAACCAATTTGTAGCATTCCGTAATACTCAAGAAACCCTAATAAATTTGCACTGACCATCCGTCTGTCTGTCCGTCTTTCTAGCATGTGTAATTATGAATATATATATGTAGAAGACATGGGATAAACATGCTTCAAATATCGCACTATATTAAAGTACTGGCTCTCAAATTAACACTGTGGGCTTATTGTGGGTAATGTTGGTTACAAAATGGAAAGAGAAGAAACAGCAATACTTCACCATTATTCTCAATAGTACTAAAACTAAGCACTTCACACTGTTTTAATTACTTTTCACTGTCTATTAAAATAATAACGACTCCACTTATTTCATTACTTAGCACTTATATTCACTTTCACTATCTAACAAGAACACCGATAGTTTCCGAGCCAACCTCTCGCCACGACGGCTGGTAGCATTCTGTTCCGTGACCATTCCTTGGAGGGAAAACGTGATCACTACTCCCACCACACCGAACGCGCGAGCTCGTCAAACTGGACTCTATCAGCGCCAAACAACATGGCGCTAGTGTTCCCGTCAACTATACTTCCGTACTATTGACTTGCTTGTCAATTCAGCAACAAAATATTAACCTCTTCGACACGGCCATCCTGCGTGACTCACGACCTCGTGAGTACCTAATCCTGTAACCAACTTAAAACCAAGGTATTAGCTTTACCCTAGCTCGGCCAACCTGACCATTTTTACCACATTACGTTACAAGCCAAACCCTCTATTCAAATTGAAGGCTATCTCAATTCATAAAGCTGACTGTACTTTGTTTGATTTAGGGCTGATTTTTCAATCGTCAGATAACTCTTAACTGAGGAATAAATATGTAACTTTGACAGATTTTGTATGAAAAATCTGTCAATGTCACATATTTATTCCTCAGGTAAGAGTTATCTGACGATTGAAAAATCGGCCCTTAGACAATCTACTACCAGATTGTTACTCCCGTACATAATGGCTAGATCCAGGTAGAACGCATTACGGTAACCGAATGAAAGACCAATTGCTCAAACCCACTTAAATCCATTATTTCATATCCACTTAAGGTCAACATTTACTATCCAGTTCATAGTACCCATCGTATACCTTTTATGCCGTAGATCAACCGCATTAAAAACCGCATAAGATTATGACACATCCACATTAGAATTTAGGATGTTAACGCAATTCTTTGACGCAACGCAAAACATGTGACCGTTACTATATCCTCATCACCAGGTACGTGTCACTTAAAACTTGTCACTAAGTGACAATAGAAACCCAAAATAATACCATTTCTCATCTTTGTATCAAACAGCAAGTAATAGCGTTGTACCGTCAACAGCAACATCATTACTATGTAGTAACGACAAACATACCTACATGCCATCGTCACTACACAGCAATAGGATACCAATATGAACCGCATAATACTATGCCTTTGTCACTACTCAATGTGTATTAATAAGTAGTGACAGGATACCACCATCAAAATCATTATGCCTTTGCCACTACTCAGTGTGTATTAATAAGTAGCAACAGGATACCACCATCAACAACATCATTAGTGTGTAGTAATGACGTACATACTTGACATCATTCTTACACAGCAACGGAATTCCATCATCAACAACTCATTACTATGTAGTAATGGGATACCATCAACAATAACATCACTACTATGCTGTAATGGGATACTGTAAATACTGTGTACCTACTCGTATAACGCATAGTGCAAATTACGTTTAAAACGGGCGTCACCCCACCATATATTCCCACCATTGTAATTCTTGTAACTGTTGTAACTCCAGAATCAAATAAAACTCATTGATGTGATCTCAAGGGTACCCTAGGGGCATGCTAAAGCTGTTTTGAGATCCTCGATGAAATTAGAAGAAAATTATAGGAGGAGTAGGTACGCACCACGTTGCAATGGCCAATAGCCAAAGAACAAAAGAGTAAAGCACCACGAGAATGATTGATGACGAATTGCTGTCTATTAAGCTGCTACCGGAAAATCAAAATGCTAATTCGATTAAACTTCTTTAAATCGCGAACGCTTTTTTTTAACCTCTTTTTTTTGTTGCCAATTAAGCTTTGATGTCCCATAGTTAATGTAACCCATCGTGTGTATACTCATGGATGTACCATACAAACTATTATAATGTTATGATCATTGAAATTAGCATTGTCTAAAAGTAGGTATGTAAGATTCAAAATTCACAGTTTACAACAAGTTTTAGCTTTTCTTCAACTTACAAGCAGACACACTGTTTTAACAGTATGTCATACGGTAGACCGTAGCGAGAGTGGCTACCATAAGCGATAAAGTGACAAAGTTCCTTAACACTTGGAAAAAGTTCCAACATACACGATGTTCTTTAAAGTCCGCTTTTGAAATTGATAATCATTTGTTATTTTGTTTTACTACATGTGTAGTACCCCAATAAAGAATTAAAACTGTATGTCTATGCTTCAAAAGTAAACAGCAAGTTTGAGCTTCATTAAAGTAACTGCAGGCGCCAGTGGCGGATTATTCTAAAGGTAATCTAGGCATGTGCCTAGGGGCGCGAGGATACAAAGGGGCGCTCCGACCAAGCGAGGTGGTATACCCGGTCAGGCCGAAGTCCTGGGCAATCACCCCCCGCCCCCAGGGACGCCGATGACATGTTTGCGTATGGAGCTCTCAACGTTTGATCCGCCTCTGGCAGGCGCCTAACAATTGCAACAAACAACCGGTGTTAGCATCTAGCCGCAACATGTATCATACCGTTAAAAATCAAACGTTAAATTCTTATTTGTCATCTGTACCGATTCCGCCCAATATAAAAAGATTATAGTATGTCCAATAAATAGGTTGTAGTTTGTATAGGTACCAACTTAATAATCACTGCAGTCTGCTTAGTCAGTATCGAGTCGACAGTGTTATTCACTTTATTATAAGACCAGTATGAATGTATGACACACCCAAAACAAATAAAGAGCATTGGTAATTTCATTATGAGAAATTGTAAACTGAAAACTATAGTCGTCTCATTTATCACCTATTACCATGTTACAAATTATTTGATATCACGAAATGAAATCTCGATAATGACATGTAATTACCAAAAGATAAAGTAATTAAACTTTAGTACTGCATTTTCCGGTGTGACCTTCAGCGGTCATTCAAACAATAATAATAATAGGCTTTAAGATGTATGTACTATGTACTAGTTTTTACTTTACGTTCCTTTTTACTCATTTACTTGAACTTCTAAAAACCTTTGCTTATAAATCCAGCATAATTAAGCACCACTAATTATGATACAAAAACAACTTCACCAGGTAACTCCCATCATTGTGAAGCGACTAGACCAGTCCAGATGTGCACTTGGCGCTGTCGCCCAAGCTGCTCGGTCGCACAACGCAGCTCGCTGCACCCCTTGGTGCGCCCATCGGTACTCGGTTGCCGTTACCGCTCGAACATCGAACCTCTGCACATAAAATAAACAGCACAACAATAATGTTCTACTAAAGAACTTCTTTAACTTTAACAGGAAAATGTAGAAATTGAATTTCAATTAAACGATCTAACAGATTTTCTAAAGAAAATGTAAGTACTGTTAGACCCTCATAATACCAAAGGAGAATACAAGTGCGTTTACAATCTTTTACATAGTAACCAAGTTCACCAGAGTCCAATGCTGACCTTTCTGACCCGCCGCAGTCACGGCCACTGGACCGTCCAGAGCGCGTGACACCGCCGTCGTCACGTATTCATACCATCACCATCAGCCACGGTTTATACCACTATCACTCGATTGTAATAAATACAAAGCAGATACACCTGCACATATTAAAAAACAATAAGTCAGGGGCCCCGCGGCCCATTTTTGAGCTTACCGAGCTATTGCCACTACTACATCGCAGTCTGCCACTGCCACGGCACTGCAGCACAGTCATTGTAGAAGTCCCGGCACGATCCACTCTTCTGAGAATTCGGCCCGCTGTTGTCCCATCTTTCCGCAATTACGCCATACATTTAGCGTGCTGCCTTGGTTGCACACTACCAAACTCGATCCACATTATTAACACTAATTTATTTTCACTTTTTGTAAACCGCACAAGATTACACATTTTTTTCAACTACCGTCACTTTTTTTTAAACTTGAACAAAGGATTGAAATTCTCATCTTGAACCAACATGAATCCCACTTTCTGATGTAGAAGACATGGGATAAACATGCTTCAAATATCGCACTATATTAAAGTACTGGCTCTCAAATTAACACTGTGGGCTTATTGTGGGTAATGTTGGTTACAAAATGGAAAGAGAAGAAACAGCAATACTTCACCATTATTCTCAATAGTACTAAAACTAAGCACTTCACACTGTTTTAATTACTTTTCACTGTCTATTAAAATAATAACGACTCCACTTATTTCATTACTTAGCACTTATATTCACTTTCACTATCTAACAAGAACACCGATAGTTTCCGAGCCAACCTCTCGCCACGACGGCTGGTAGCATTCTGTTCCGTGACCATTCCTTGGAGGGAAAACGTGATCACTACTCCCACCACACCGAACGCGCGAGCTCGTCAAACTGGACTCTATCAGCGCCAAACAACATGGCGCTAGTGTTCCCGTCAACTATACTTCCGTACTATTGACTTGCTTGTCAATTCAGCAACAAAATATTAACCTCTTCGACATATAAATGAAATTTTGTATAGTTTATAGGTATTTTAAAATTGAAATAAGAATTTAAAAATTACCTTTTTACAAAGTCAACCATTTTCGAGTAATCGGTCTCCATAATGGTTTATAAGTTGGTCATCCTCCTAGCATTTCTAAACTATAGGAGATAGAAACTTGTAAGTTCCCATGTTGATTGACTATGCTAAAAACTCTTAGGGAAAATTATTCTGAGCGAAATCAATTCGAAATCGATTTTTTCACCTATATTTTCTCTTATAAGTTTCTGTATGTCTAACTAGTCTAACTAGCACATAGAATAACTAATGAGAGAAAGTATAGATAAATATTAATTTGCGGTCTAATCTGACTGTACGTCGTTTAAAAAAATATTTGTTTATAAACCTAGGTAGTATATAATATTCTATACTAATATTATAAAGAGGAAAGATTTGTATTTTTGTGTGTATGTTTGTAATGAATAAACTAAAAAACTACTATGCCGATTTCAAAAATTATTTCACCATTAGAAAGCTACATTCACCCTGAGTAAAATAGGCTATATTTATTGCTAGAAAAGATTAGGGATTCTTACTAAAACTTTAGTAACGTAACCCAAGGTGTCAAAAATGCCATTAAACAACTTTCGTCGCATGCGCTGCGGAAACTATTGATGATAGAACAAAAGTATGTTTTACAATATTAAAGAACATCCATACATTCACCATCTATCCATCCTCACAAATTTTCACATCCTATCCTAGTAGGTAATAGTATAAAATGTGAAAATTTGTGAGGATGGATGGATGGATAGATGGTTGGATGGATAGATGGTTGGATGTATAGATGAATGCTTGTTACTCTTTCATGCAAAAACTACTGAACGGATTTTGATGAAATTTGGTATGGTAGTAGTTTAGGCTCTGGATTAAAACGTAGGCTACTTTTTATATCGGAAAAGTAGAGTATTCCCGCGGGATAACCGATAGTATATTTACGCGGGTGGAGCAGCCGTAATAACTAAAGTAAAATAGATAATAGCTTCAAGAATTAGCCTCATACGTGTTGAAACCCATTATCTAGCACGCTTCACGCTTTTTATTTGTTGTAAAAAAAGGAGTCCGTGGGTCTACCTACGTAAAACAAGTTCTTCGATAACTTACCACGAGACCAGATTGACATGACGTGAAGCATCCATATATTATATTTAAAATATATTATAGTATTAAATAAAAAAAAAATACCAAAATCGTACTATAATCGTAAGTATGTGTTGACTTGAGAACCTCCTTCGGTTTTTTGTCGGTTAAAAAAGGTAGAGCTAAGTAAAAATGCGGAATCGTTTTGATAAATAGGGTCCACCCTAAATACGTTTTTTTTTTGCATTTATAATAGTTCTGTTCCACCTCAATGTTTACCAATGTTCACCATAAGTAGTTCAAAGATTGGTTCAAATTCACGGGCAAAAACTAGTTAATTATAAAATGCACCTTTAATAATTTCAAAGTTGGCAAGGCGCGCTGTTTTAATCTCCTACTGTTGTTCGTCTGAACAATAAAACATGAAACTTCAAACAGCGGCGTGCACACGGTTATGACACTGGGTATGCGGCGGAGTAGTCGGTCACAAAAACTTTTTCTTTTATAGATTTTTAGCAATTAGCCATAGATAATACAGATATATATTAGTATAGATGCGCAACTCTAAAATTGAAACTGAGTCTTACAAAAGTTTCGGAATGTCGTTTTTAGATGGCGTTGTACCGTTTTAGTTACTATCAAACCCGCTAGATGGAAGTAGTACCGCCTGATAATTTTTATTGAACTGAATTATGGACAGAAATTAAGTTTTATCGAATGTCGTAGACACAACAACGACCAAGTTCCTCTTTAATAGTGGGATATGGTTGCTGCATAGTTAAATGTTCGCGAGCCCTTATACTGTATACGCCTTGTGTTACCGATAGCGCGATGTAGAAGTCGCTTAGTGGCATCTGTTGTGACTATCCGAAAACTTTCAAACTGTTAGTACCGGATATTCATTTTTAGATGTCTCTGTTCTCTGTTAATTTGTGCATGTATGAGAGTTTCACCCCCCTGCAATTAGCATAGCCACAGCCAAGCGACGGATTTCTAAATCGGAAACCATGCCAACAGAACTAACAGAACTTCATAACTTTTAACATGAAACTTTTGAGTTACATTCCCTTTTTGCTGATTTAATTATTGTAACTCGGATACACACCTACCTTTAGTAGACACAATTTGAATCTTTTTACTGAATGACAATTGTGAGAACTTATTATCACTCAAATCAATTAAAAAACAAATCACTACCTACAATTTTTATAGAACTTCAGTAATAAACTGTTAAATGTACACACTTTCAAATGTTAAAATGAAAAATCTTTTAAGAAAACTATAAATATTAAATATAATGGCAACCGAAAAATAACAATGCGTTTTCACATGAAAAAATGGCTTCCTTGAATCTGATATTTAAACAAATAAAACCTTACTAAAACAAAAACGCAACATGTGCGTAGTGAGTAATTAGATTTTACGTCAATTATAATTACTCGCATTATAGGCCACCGTGCCACGAATATACCCGATTACTTCCGTGTCCCGACAACTGCCGAACTTCGCCGAAGTCTATAAGCATGCCGTAGGAGTTGGACGACTCGCGCCTTGGGATATTCATAGGTGTGTGCGTTTGCGAACTGTGTACGGACACTAAAATTACTACACACATGCGAACAAATCTACTGCTACACGACAAGGCAGGAGTCGCATCACCAACATGTCGCTAAACGCCTGCCAAACATAATGTACTTGTAAATAGGTGCTATTATAAAATATTAGGCGTTTTTAAGTTATTATATTTTGTTTATTCATTTATTTACTATTAATTAAAGTCATATAAAACGTCCGAACGTTTTATTAAAATATCTGTGAATGGTAAGTAAGTAAAGCACTGCATTTCTGCCTTTATGGAGCGCACGCCACTGACTTCAAAATGCACCGAGCAAATTGTACTCGTACGTTTGGGAAACCAAGAAAAATGATTAGCGCAAGCTTGGACCCAGGCATTCCTAATCATCCTATTTTTAGGAAATCTAAAAAAAATAATGGTCAGAATAACATACTGATAAAGTCGATATCGATATTTCTTTTACGTTGTCACAACCCTCAGTTTTTATGAAGTGTGGCCTGTTTATAAATTAAAAATGCATAATTTCAGGATAAATTTATCAGCAAATATTTTATTGTAATAAATAATAATTAATATAAACAAAAGTTTGTTAACACAATTGAATAATTATTTTATAATAATTTGCAAATTTTCAATGTGTTTCGTGAAATAATATCATGAAGAAAAACAAAATTGTAAATAGTGTACTAATTAATTAGTCATCTTTCTTCATTATGAAATAGTAAAAACAAGAACGAATATGAAATAGAAGTTTTTATAAATTACTACTTTTAAATATTACCCTAAATTTGGATGTTGTACGATTTAGTAGCAACATTTGTTCATCGAGTAAAATTTTTAGATTTTTGCTAATATATCGCAATTATTGTTAATATTTAGGCAAAATAATACATACACATGGAAAGTAACACCATCCTTTTGTTTATTTGATGTTTCCGATCTGTTTTTGCAGGAAAAAATACAGCAAGTCGGCATTTTCTGCTCCGGTTCGTTCCGCCTCGCTGTAATTTTCCGAATACGTCAAAAACGCGCAGCAACTAGTTTTATATAACCCTCACGACCGGAGGGTCTAACCTTTGGCAGCGGGGAACGCCTGATAATGGCGTCTCCATAGTTGGATACTCAAAGAAGTATATCTAAGGTATAATATGACAAAATCTCAGACTTGGCTTAAAGTTCTCGTTACCAGGCCATTAAATCATAATTTAAAAAAAAATAGTTTCACTATCTAGTGTCAACGTCAAATTAAAAATTTGAGCATTTTCAGCGCTTTGCACATGTTTATTTATTTTTTATCGTGTATTTTTAAAGTAACACATAAAAAGCAACAACGTTTTAATAAAATTTCTTTTCTCGCTGAAATTTATAATTTTATCTCAAAATATGCATCATGTAATATGTTATTAATAATCAATAGCAACAATTAGTACATTGAAAGTTTTATATAATTTGTAAAATAACCAGTTTTATATCCGTTCTACATTTTTTTTGTTTCACGAAGATATATAGCCGAGATTAAGAATAAAATTGCAAAATGAGAAAGCAAATTTTATACATTTTCTTTATTTTCATAGGTAAGTAAAGTTGGTATTATTATTGATACATAACGTCATACCTATATTTCCCGATTTGTCTATAACGTTTTAGTAATACCGCAAACACAATTGTCCTCGTTGTACTACCATCCTCAATTTGTAACTATAATCTTCTAATTTTAAACTAGGTTGTCATTTATTTCAGTGTTTATGTGTGCTTGTGATGGCCTTAAAAACAGCAGAGGGTACAACAGCAAATACAATACTCGTGCGGAATCTCCTAAATCTAAAGTCGCAGCAGCACCAGCGACTACAAATGAGAACACGGCCACTAGAAGAGGATTGGGATTGTCTGCTTGGGGCATAGTCACAGTTACTGTATCGTTAATTCTTGCCATTGCTGGAATGTACTACTTTTCCATCTGTTACCCGGTACTGTGCCAGAAAAACAGAAAATATGACATCATGGGTCTAACTCCAGCGTAGTTGTTTCATAAAAATAGTAAATATACTTATGAATGTATTTTAATGCATTGGAAGACTGTGTTCTTATATCAGAATTGTATTTTTTGTGTAAGGTCTTTACTTCTCTGAATAACTAGTTATATTTCATTTAACAAATGAACTTCTTAAGCACAATTTGTGTTACCGTATACATAGAACAAAATAGTGTAAGGAACTAGATTAGATTTTAAGTTAAAAATGTGTCATCAACTTGAAAAGGGGTTGTGATTAAGGGTATATTATATTACATCCTATAGACTGGTTTTGGACAATTTTTTATAGAATAATATAGTGTATTTTTAATAATATAAATGCGTCTTTTAGCCTTTTGGCCAACTATTGTGTTGAAAACTTTACATTAACCATACATATCAAAGATCTTAAAGTCATTGTCAACTCAATGTTTTCTTAACCCAAATTTTAACTTTAATCAACAAAGTGTTCATCTAGATACATATATGTTAAATAATTATGTGACTGATTACTTTAACTCTGCAACGATTTTATTGTATTTTTTGAATTACACTTATATTTAGGAGAATAATTTTAATAGAAAATTGGATAACATTGATGACTTTTATTTTGTAAGGAAACATGTGCTCAATTATATTTCCATTATGAAACCTGGCTGGATTTTTTAATACTAAGAAGTATTGAAGAATATGTATATTAACTGAAACATATTTTTGAGGATCATTCAATATCATATATCTATACATAGTAAACAAGAATGTGTGTTAGTAATAAAGTAATGGAGCAGAAATCTATACAAATGTAAAATTAAATATTAAATCAAATCAGTATTATGTATGCACCACCTTAGTAATTTCTAATAATTATGATAATGATTCGAATCTAAATATATTTTAATAACATATTATATTTGAGTTTTTAATAATTATCCCTAAGGCTAAGAACTCACGGAGCGGTTTTCACCCGCGCCCGCCGCGGTTGCGGGCCCACAACTTTTGTAGAATGCAGATACGCATGTAAAAAAATAAAGCAGAACTCACGGCGCGTTTTACGCCCTCGGTGTGCGCGGTTGTTCGCGGGTCCCGCAGCACCGGTGGGCAACTTGTAGAATCGCGTGGGCCGCGGTCGCCCGCAGCCTCGACGGGTAGCGCCCGCGCGCTCTGCGTTCGGTTTGCGGGCGAAATTCAGGAATTCTATTGTAAATATGTGCCTCTTTGCAACCGCGCGTCCAGCGATCATCGCCCGCCAAGTTTGCAGGCAATGATCGCGACGGCGATGGTTGCGTGCCAGCGCAAATCACCGGTCTCGTGAGTGTAGAAATAAAACCGCCGCGGGTGAAAACCGCTTAGCCTAAGGCTGCGGCTTGGCGCCAGCGTTTGGAGCGGGCGGTGAGGGCGGAAACTGTTCTCGACGACAGCGGGCGGCCGCATCGAACAGTTTCATACAAAACTATGTATTTGATCAAGACGCGCCGCCCGCAGCCATTGGTCTACAAGTAATTTTGATAATTCAAAGTTTTTAGAGTTTTGTTTAATAGCTTCTGAAAATGGTAGAATTGAAGACAGCATTCTAGATCTTCTTCATTTTAAAGGACTGACTGGATTTGAAATTCCCATACATGTCTGCCCATAGTGTTGTCCTATGTGCAGACATATTGTCGCTATAGGTGTGATAAGGAATAAAACAATTGCATTAAATTAATTTATTAAATACTAAAATTATACAATTATGTTACTTATACATTGACACAAAATAATATATTTTATATCATAAACATACGAAAAATGCTTTAATCTAAAATATTGTTACAAAGCAAAATACCAAAGCACTTTTTGTCATAAACTTAATAACTTTTTAAATTTATTGGCTTTTTTACAAAACATTCTCAAGCTTGGAATCATATTATATCGAAGGTTGAAAAAGCTGGCCAATTTGTTCAATCATACTTTTAGTCTTTTCTAAGAGGGAATACATAATACAAAACTCAATATCTATCATAAATCAAAAGAAAAATGAGGTATAATATGTTATACTGATGGAGTAGTTTCATTTTCAAGATCAGTCTTAATACTTATTAGATGTTATGTATAAGAGAATATAGAATATCTTTGAACATCTTTAATTATATAATATAATTATATCAACATGTCACAGTAAAACCAAGTTTCTCTACTTTTGGGAATTTTCGTTTCTCATAAAGTCTGTAATTTTAATATTAAAACAATTATTGCCGAGAGTCATTAATAACTTGGTCGTACAGTAACCTTTGCGATGTTTAAATAAGTTAAGAACATAATATTTTAATCATTTAACCTCAACCTTATAAGTTATTTTATTCCATGAGAACACATTATTTCACACTGGCAACCACTAAATTATACTAAATGCAATATAAATGTGCACATTATTAACTAGTAGCTGACCATTTATCGTGATATTAATTTATTTATAAACAAGACTTAACAGAACCTCAATTCTTGTATTTAAAGTAGACTTTCATTTTGCTTTGATTTTATTAAAAGTGAAGAGACATGTTATCATAAGCTGAGTTTGGACCGTTCAGAACGCGTTTCACGTTGGTTTAACGTTTACGAGAATACCGGTTTGACAGTTTTAGCGTATCGGGACTTGATTGTAATCATTGTAACAATGCAGGTTTTATTTAGCAGAATTGACCTTCTGTTGTGTTTTAGTTACTACTAAATGCTCGATATTTTGTTTATACTCAAACAGGACTTCAAGCTACTTTGTAAATACAAAAATCGAAATTATAGTTTTTCGCTAGACATTCTAAACAATAAAAAAATTAAAGAGCTATCAAATGATTCTAGGTACAATGTAGCAATAATATTTACCTTGATAGATTATTTTATGATACTTTTTATAACAAATAGGTACTATATTCAATATTATTATACTACAGTACATCCTTTTTTAAATTAATATCATGATAAAAACAGCATTTGTGATGTGATTTATCTGTAAACGAATTCCATTACACTATAATATCATAGGCTTAAGCGCGGAACAATTTTAATAGGTGTTGTGGTAATGGGTTTCTTTGGACTCAGCTTCGTGGGTGACTGCATCACAACATTAACAGCTCTCCTTAATATCTGGTGCTCGCTTTTCTTGTATTCCTCCGTGATCTGGGATAGATCCAAGTCAGCATCAATCACGAGCACCTTAAAAGAAATTACTATATAGTATAATATAAAAAACAAGCATTAAATGTCAGCCGCTTTAAATAAGTTTTTAAACTTTCATCCCCTATTTTACCCCCTTGGGGTTGAATTTTGAAAAACCCTTCCTTAGTGCCGTTGCACACATTCCGGTTGCCGGGTAGCCGGTCATGTATGGCCGTGTACACCGGTACGTGTGAGAACTGAGAGCTATCGTACATGGCCATACACTTCGCGACCGACTACCCGGGTACCTGGCAACCGGGACGTGTGCAACGACACTTAGTGCATGCCTATGTCATATGAGGAACAAGCAATTTCAAATTTCTAGCCTCAAAGGTTTGGCATGTGCGTTGATGGGCATTTTTCAAATCTTTTGACCCGTTACTTACCGGAATGTCATTTTTTTTTGTGTTAATTATGGCATTTTTTCCATATTGTTGGATAGCCCCTTTAATAAGCTTTTTATCAATGCCACATATGCTATATTTGAACGAGCAATTAAATGGAAAAATGTGTTTTTCTAAACCCCTTAGGACAAAAGTCGTTCCAATTAGCAACTCTTTTAAAATGTGTTTTTGAATAAAAGAAACAATTATATTATATTTTTTTTGTAATTCTCGTATCAATCTTATCAGTTTCATTGACAATAAGAGCAAACAAAAACAATTTTTATCGTTTTTTTATAAAATAATGATTAAATTACCTCCGATTAGTAACATTTGTTTCATTTTGTACCCGAATGATACTCTGTTATTAAAAAATCGCAAGGTATATACGACAGTCTCTTGGTGATTTAGATAAAATAATTCCAAATAAACAATATTTATTTATTACTTTAATCATCTTCTTATAAATTAACAAAGAAAAATAACATTTTCTGGAAAAAATCAGACTGTAAAAGATTACTAATTGGAATTCTTAGTTACTAATAGGAACATAAAGTTGAGTTCACAAATACAACTTTTTTTATAAACTTGTCTACTTATTACAATTTAATCAGTCTTAATTAGAATTACAAAATATCAATCACAAATGTTATATTAAATTAATAACAGTGTTGGCGAAATGACGCCATATAAATTTGTAATATACATTACAAAACTATACATAAAAGTATGATACTATCACGTATATGTGCATATCAGAATGACCGGTCAAAATAACCGCTCAGCTGTAAAATATTACAATACATTTTAAAACTATTTGATACCTATGTATCACATGTGTAACACATAATAAATAAAACGATAAATTTCCTAAATTGGCAGTTGTTCTGGTGTCGGAATTACTGACCACATTTAGATTCTCACGCGAGGGGTTCGAAATTTCAATCAGCCATTAAAAAACCTTTAGAACCTATTTAATATGTCAAGTAATTTTTTTTTCTGATGGCTAATTGAAATTTCAAGGTAAGTCGAGATTCCAAATGTGGCAGTACCTAATCGTGACTACCTATTTTTTAACTAGTTAATTATTATTTAACTAGTTAATTATTATTTAAGTATCAATTATTTAAACAAAGGTATCATATTATAGTACCAAATAGGTATATTTTAGTAATATTTTAAAGCTTATCAGTTACTTTGGTCAGTCATTCGAACACATTAATTAACTTTATACGCCGTATTTAATACAGTTTGTGTTGTCTTAACTTTAAAAGTTTACCAAAACTCTACTAGAACTTACATTTAGCTATCATACTTTCACTAACATAGGAATAAAACTTCTAACAGTGTCATCCTGCGAGTTTAGCACATATTATTTTTTTTTAAATTATACAAAATCATTTATGTTTGTATGTACTTAATTAAAAATACACTTTAATTCTCATCTGATTCACAAAGACAAGGAGGACATATGTAATCAAAAACAACTGTCCCGCTGCATTTCAGACATATATCACATTTACAAACCATGCACTTTATTTTACTTTTTGGTTCTTTTTGACATAACTTACAGGTTAAGCCAATATTTTTAGGTTTGTTAGCAGATCCAGCATTGCACAAAAGAGAGCTTGCAATTACTTTTTTTGGTGGTGGTGGGGGGTCTCCAGGATACAAAACGCGGACGCGTTTTTTGATACCTTTTGGACTTGGAATAGATACTTCTGGAAGATCATAAGTTCTATTGCTCTCAAAATCAAAATTGGTATCAACATCATAACTAATATTCGACAGATCAATTTGAACGGTTATAAAATCAATTGACGGAGATGGAGAAGGTAGATCGCATTCTAACACTGAAGGCACAGTTATAATAATGGGTTGGTTAATAAAAGCAATGAAGAGTAAAATACCTGTAACGTCCTATTATTGTAATTGATGTTACGGTTAAAAAATCTTATTTTAGATTGTAGACCGAACATATTCGGCATATACAATCCAGATTTTCTTTTATATTTCATTGCTATTTTTTTAATATCCTTTTCTCTACAAGTGTCTTGCAATCTGCATAAGTCTCCTGTACCGAATCTTGCAGGTTCTGTAATTCTTTTTCTGTTATAATTTTAGATATTTCCAAACCTTTTACTTTTGGCTTAGTGCGTGTTAACTGCTTTTTTAGGCGATTGATGCCGGTATTTAACTTAAGCTGATTTTTTTGGGCTCTGTGATAGTTTTTATAACTCCTTTTCAACCTTTTATTCATATTCTCTGTTTTTTTTACTTTCCTTGTTAATTGTATTTATTGGTGCGTTTTCTTTATCAATTGATGCCTTTTCTCTTTCTTTCTGATTTCTTTTCTGTTTTCTCCACTGTTCCCTTCGCTTTTCTTTCTCATTATCATCTAAATCATTAATTTTTTTCCGTGACTTAGCAACTAATTCTCTTTGTTTTTTTTTATAATTTTCATATTTTTCGGGATCCTCCTTCAACTTCTCTCTAAATTTTCTAGCTCGTTCAGCACCGGTCTTTGGCTTCATTTTTAAATAAGCTAAGTTATATAAGTTAGTGCCCAGTTGTATTACTTGTTGCAGAATTCACATTCGTCCTCCGGATAGTGGTCATAAATAGTATATAATGAACAAGTTTGGCACCAGAAAAATGAAAGATTTAAAAGATCGTATATTTGATTGTCACTTAAACACACAAAATGAGTAGGTAATCCGACATTAGTTTTAGTGTTGCAGTAATGACATTTTTTTGCTCGTATAAAGTGTGTTGTTCTCCAAGGCCACTTAGCTCTTTTCAATAGTTTTAAATCGTTGCGAGTCAAAAATTTGTCAATGTCTAAAATCACCACCATAGTATTTCTAATTACTAAAGGTTTGATATTTAAATTATCTGCGTAATGAGATCTGCAATATGAAAAGGTATTGCTGATTACATATGTTAAACAAATCAGTATGAAATGAACTGCGGACAAGTAAAAATTAGTAACTTTACATAATGTGAAAATTTTACGAAATTAAATATATTCCAAATGTTAGGTAATTCATGATAGTGTCAAATAAAATTCACAATTTAACCCTAACATAAATATTATATATATAGAAATAAACAACACACAAGTACATAAAATATCCTTATAATGACCTTTTTTAAGAATAAATAAATCTCTTTAGTAAATACTTTTAGTTTATTGTATTATATGTAACAAACACCTGCTTCCAAAATAAAAATATTATCATTTTTATTATTTTTTAAATATCAGTAAATTTTTTACTGAGGACTCGGCCTTATAATTCCAATTAGTAACAAAATCCATTCCGGTTAAATGTAACGTTATTTACATGACGTTACTAAAGTACATATCATGAGCTTAGATTACAAAATTTTGTATTTAACTTACTAAAATATGCAATTCAAATAAACTTTTCTTATTCTTGGATACTTTATACGCAACTTCATACAATTTTCGTCTTAAAACAATTATATTGACCTATTAAATATCAATCTACTTACTGGAAGACGTTTTCGTGGACACATTGCTCGACGACTGAAGTAACGTATTTTTCTAATGACAGAGGCCCAAAACAGAAACAATAATGACGTTAACTGTTAAAAAATAGTTGCCACATCTCAAAAAATACTAAAATTGCTATGATATCTTTTTGGAAGTCGATAAAAAACGACGTTGCCTACCGGAAATTCCGGTTTTCTCGAAATCCGGGACAAAACAAAATTTGATTTATTTTCATATTTTTATATAACAACAAATAAAGAAAAGATAAAATTAACAAAATTATATATTGTGTTACTAAAAAATAAAAGATTTTAATATAAGTTTCTAAGAATATTTCAAGATATGACATTCCAAAGTTAGGAAGGTATACAGGGGACATGGTGAAATTGGCACACCTGTTGTAACATTTTGTTATTTTATTTAAATTATGATTTCATTTTCAACCATTTTTCTATTTTATGTTATTTTTAATGAAATTTGCTACCGATTGCCATTTACCGCAACATTTTTACTAGTTCTCATTAAATAATATAATAGCACAAAGTCAGGGGACATCTTGTTTTCGCCGTGGTCAAAAGATTTGAAAAATGCCCTGATACATCAACGCAAGTTAATCAACTTTGCCTTTTATATATTGTATAGATAGAATCTTTTGTGAGAGCAAAGTACTTATTTTCCTTTTTTATTTTTTAATAATTTTTATTCAAGATTCAAGACCCAGTCCGCTTACAATCAAAGCAGGAAAAAGAAGAGGTCGTGAAGAATTTTGAAGATAGCATCCAAAGAAAGGAGGACCTCCTTTCTTTGGATGAAAGGATGGCCATGACAACCTGTTGGACAATAGGGAGATGGTTTTTCACCGTCAGCGCTGAGAGCGCCGTAGGCAAACATGTCATCGGCGCCCCTATATTATGTCAGTAGTGGCGAGGAGGGAGGTTGTGGCCCAGGGCTTCGGCCTGATCGGGCATACCACCTCGCTCGGTGTCAGAGATTTCCCTTTGGCGCTTCCACTATCTCCACATTGGTGACCCTCCACAGAACACGCCTTTTCTGGACATAATCATCACTCTTCACCCTTCGCTCTACGCCAGTCGCTTCAGCCTCATGGGTACCACGGGTAGCAGCAACGCACCGCGGCAGGCGGTCGAACCCACATCGGAGCAAGCAGAGCACATCTCTCCTGGTCAACACAAACCATCGGCCCCGCACGGCAGCACTCCGACTTACTGGAGCCCGTTCAGCAGCATCACAGTTCCTACCCATTGGGACTATCTGACACTAGCGACGTAAGCAGAACGTAACGCCCCTAGGCACATGCCTAGTTTGCCTTTAGGATAATCCGCCACTGGCCATCTGTAATTTGCAACCAAAAAACTGGAAATATGTGGTAAGTTGAAAGATTATAGCTTCCATGGAAGGATGGCCATGACAACCTGTTGGACAATCGTGAGATGATTTTTCGCCGTCTGCAATCTGCAACAAAATTTGCAAATCTGCAACGAAAATATGTGGTAAGTTGAAAGATTATAATGATATTATACAGCAATGGGAGCACGCGGGCGTCATTGAACCGGTACCCCCGACAGACTATAACAAGAGTAATGTACACTACTTACCTAAGAGCTGTGTCTAAGGAGACTAACTTGACAATTAAGATTCGTCCAGTTTTTGATGCACCTGCAAAAGATAAAAACAGTAAGACATTAAATGCCTGTTTGGAGAAAGTTATAAATTTTATTGATAAAATACCTGATTTACTATTAGATTTCCGCAAAGGTTTAATAGGTATTACTGCAGATATTGAGAAAGCTTTTGTGCAAATTTCTGTAGTCCCTGATGAGAGAGCCAACCTTAGATTCTTATGGTGGAAAGACTATGAGAGACGTGAGAATGTAGAGTCCTTTTGGCCTGACTTCTAATCCATTCTTACTGTCTGCAACAATACAACATCACCTGAGAAAAATAAAGGGTGATTTTAGAAATACAGCTGATATATTATGTAATTCTTTCTATGTTGATAATTTAATAACAAGCATAGATTCAGAAGAAGGAACATTAAATTTCATTAGAGAGGCAAAACATATCATGCAAGAAGCAAAGTTCAATTTAAGACAATAGGTAATTTCTTCCCTGAAAATTAATGAAACGGGAAAACATGTGATCTCAGTTTTAGGCATAATGTGGGACACTCTAACTGATGAACTTTTTTGCAACCTTAAGGTATTGCCCCAGCAATCACAGAAAATTGCAGAATACCAAGACCTCTGTCAATTGAGCCGTTACAAGACTACACCGTCATAAGTCTCCATTTATTTTGTGACGCTAGTAAAGACGGGTATGCTGCATGCGTCTTCTTAAGAATTAAAAACAGTAAAGGTAATGTGAATGTTCGGTTAATATCTGCTAAATCAAGGATATCAACACCCGAAAAGATTACCATACCACGGTTAGAATTGCTTAGTTTTCATAGGCTCACGTTTATTAAAAGGGTGAGAGAGAAAATTTAATTGAAGAATTGTAAAGAATATTACTGGTGTGATAGTGGAGTGACACTATGCTGGATAAAAAGACAATTGTTTTGGAATAATTATGTAGGGAACCGTGTCAAGGAAATCCTTCAAAATACTAACATAAATGATTCAAGATAACTGGGCAGATTTACCATCCAGAGGATGCAACAGTTGCCAGCTCCTTGAGACAAAATGGTAGAAAGGCCCGTCATGGCTATGTCAGCGTGTCGATATGTGGCCGCGTTCTGCACTAGTAGTAGATGAGAAAGAAGTTAACAAAGAACTTAGGAAATCTATGTGTGTCAACACATGTTGTGAAGAAGGTATGATACGGATTTCAACATATTTTTCCAAATAAATCAAAATCATCACAATGACAGCATGGATGTTATGATTTATTTATAATAGTCAAAACCAGAATAATAAGAAAAAGGAGAATTGAGTTTTGAAGAATATGAAGCTGCTGAAAAGAAAGTAATACAGATTATACAAGTACAAAGAATTCATACAAAAACACTGAAAAATTAACCACATTCTATGACAAAGATAATATATTGAGAATTAAAACAAAACTTGTACTTACCGACTTCCCAGAAGTGAAAACTCCAGCAGTGTTACCAGCGAAAAACGTCATCACACGAAGACTAGTAGAACAGCAACATGCTCCATGCTGGCACCAATATGATGATAACAGACCTAAGAAAACGATTCTGGATTACAGGAATAAAAAACTAGTAAAATCAGTTATAGATACTTGCATTATATGCGGAAGACAGAGCTAAAGCTACTCAAGTAACAATAGCACCATTACCTGTTGAAAGAGTTCAACCTCTTGCTCTGTTTGAAGTAACAGGAGTAGATCTTGCTGGACCCAATATACTTGCGTGGTAATTTAAAACGTGCTGTGTATCGAGCAGTACACTTAGAACTAACACAAACATTGTCTACTGATGCCTTCATTAGAACATTTCGTAGATTCATTGCCAGGCGAGGCCGGCCTAACCTCATGATTTCTGATAATGTCACTAATTTTACTGCACAAAGAACCTGCTGAACCTTAAAAAACCTTGCTGAAAAGAACCTTAGATTGAAAGAAGTAAAACGTGTCATCAATAATGCGTATAAAATGGAAATTAAACGCTCCTACAGCTGTATGGTGGGACAGATTTTTTGAATGCATGATAAAAATTGTGAAAAATTTATTAAGACATGAAGAGATGGAAACTCTTCTATGCGATTGCGAGTCTGTGGGGAACGGCTGACCACTCACATATGTCGAGGCATACAACGCTAAAAGGCTAACTCTCTACAGCCCCTGCCACAGTGACAGGTAACAGATTTTGATATCCTAGATGCACATCCAGAAAAACATGAATCAACGACTGAGGTGCCTGCAAAAACTACGAGAAGAACTCCGTACACGATTTAACTCCGAGAACCTGACAGCTCGTACAGCGAGGAAGAGAAAAGTGTAGCGGTATTATAGGAGATATAGTTTTGGTAGAGACTGAAGAAAGAAGAGTAAAATGGCCACTTGGTCTGGTTGTCTAGATTTATCAACCAAGGGATGGAGTAGATAGGACGGCCAAAGTTGAAACAGTAGCCCTTTGTTATGACAATACCACTTTTTTATCAATTTCAAAGATGTCATTGTACTTAACAATACAATGCTTAACCCTCAGAACAATCAATTATGTCTCAAGTTGTGTGATATCAGTAAATTGTTCACAAAACATACTGATACAAAAGTCTACAAAATACAATGTATGTTGACAAACACTATACCATATTGATACAACAGTGGAATCTGTAGTCACCAACTGACCTAGTACATACATATGTATACATAATCACGACTCCTTTCCGCAGGGGTAGGCAGAGAACCTCTTCCCTCCACTTGCTACGATCCTTACATACTTGTTTCGCTTCGTCCACTGTCATTCTTACCATCCATTTCTCCTCTTACATTCAACGTAGCGAAGCGTGGCTGTCCATGGGCCACTTTTTGCCTCCGCGAGAACGAGACGTGATGGGTGACGTGACCACATCGCCGCCATTTTGGATAATAAAATTATTTTTATGATTATCCATTGCGTTCCCACGGATTAGTGGAGAGGGTAGGAATAGGGAAAGGGAAGATTAGGTGGTGTGAAAAGGAAGATTGGTAAATTAGAGTGGGAAATAGGAAATGTAGGATATTACTGCCCAGGAGGGCAAGGGATAGGACAGTAATAGCTAGGGAAGCCGGGGTCGCATACCCGTATACTATACCACAACTACCGAACAGGTAAGTTGGGATGAGTATCCCATGACATAGTAATAAATAAGTCTGCAATATTTTTTCCACTGGGTCCATTGTGTCTTATTTTTGAGGCTTATTCTGCGTGGCAATTTAACTTATAAAGACCAACTGAATGATAATAAATTAAGGAAAGAACTACAGAAAAATTGTATAAAAAATTCTTTAAACGTGTTTGATTTAAGTATGTACAATTTGTGAATATGGTTACAATAAAAGCTATTGCATAAAATATAAATACAATAATAGTCTAGCATTTTTTCCATTCCGTTGTACTTTAAAATAAAATAAATATTATTTAAAAGTACAACGCCATCTACCAATCCAGTACTTTATTATCTTCAGCAATGTGTAGGGAACATACACACGTCGTAGTTTAAGCTTGAACTCATAGATGGCGAAACCATTGTAATAATTCAATATTCCTGCTACTAATTTAAATAACACATAGCTCACGTTACACTAGACGGAAAGCGATTCAGTACCAGCGGCTCGACAGTAACCAAATTAATCAGACCCCCACCCCAGCTTAGCGGTGTTAGGTTTTTTCGTTACGGAATTTCTTGATTCGGTCGCCGCGCTCAAAGCCCGCGATAAAAATTAAAAATTGACACATTTTACGTGTTTAAAATATTTAAATAGAACCATCAAAGAAATGAAATACTACTTTTACAAATACGACCTATGTCGAAATTGGAGCAAACTCTGAAAAATCTTCTTTTATTCTTTCTTTCTTTCCTTTCTTTCTTTCATTAATTTAAAATGTTTATAGAGAAATAATATATTATATTCACATTTGTAGCACATAAGTATTGAGAATGTTTTGTTTAAGATGCATAATATATAATAGGTTAATAAAATCTTCATATAGAATAAAGATTAATATTGTTAAAAAATGTAAAAACAAAATATATTAATTAATGTTATGATAATAATGTTATTATTTTTTTATTTAATCTGTCATATTAATAAACCAACGAAAAATTAAAAAAAAAATTTGATCACATTTAGTTAGTGATGAATCGGGTGTATTGATAGAAATAGTATGGATATGCACAAAAAAAAAAACCCGGGATTTACCTTTATTTTTTTTTGTGCATATCCATCAGTTTAGCATTTTAGCTTTGGATATCAAACATTTCATAAACTGTGTGCAATATATGTACATAATTACATATATATTTAGAACAGTATCATTTTTATTCATTTTGTTTCCAATTTCATTCCGCCCTAATATTTGGAAATTTCTATTCAAACTATTTTATATAATATTAAGTAATCATTTTATAAACAAAATAAATTATTTTGATGCATTTATGAATTTAAAATTACATACTTTCTAGGAAATTTTCTGATTACAAGTCTTACCCTTTTTTTTTACGTTCAAAATTACACTCAGATTCTGATCTATGATCATTATATTATATACTCACTGGTGCAGGGCATTCAGCATGTGTTCTGTTAATGAGCCAGTCCTCATGTAGTTTATGGAGCTCCTCTATATACGACAGCGGTACACATTGCTCCTCCGACCGAGCCCTCTTTTTTATCCTGTCATGTACTATTGACGGTGTTGCTTTTAAATATACTAAAATAAAAAAGTTAAATAAAATAATGTAAAAGTGTATATAAGGTTTGGTAAAATCAATTACGGAAACTTTGGGTACGTCATATACTGCTTGTGTAAAGACGTTTAGGCAAAAAAAAAAAATTAAACCCATGGATTTTTTTTTTATATAAAATTAAATTATGTTGCAGGAAATTACATCTTATTGCATTATATCGACCACGCGCGAACAGCTGTTCAGATATGAACTTGAATGACCTTTCCTGGTGTATGCAATATACACTGCTGTCTCTGTCGTGCTACATCTGCTGTCTTTGTCGTGTGCGGATGCTTTATGCAAAATATTTAATTTGTTGCAATATTTTAATTTAATAATTTTACTTTGTAGTATATTTAATAATAATAGTTTTTTGCCTAAACGTCTTTAAACAAGCAGTGGATCACGTGCCCGAAGTATTCGTAATTGATTTTACCAAACTTTATATATTAGAAAGTTTTAATGTTTCTTATCAGTTCAAGGATAAAAATGTGAGCTAAAACAATAACTCACAATCGGTATCTACATAAAGATTCACATTACAATTTGCAGTATTAAATGTTAAATCATGATTCAAAAATACAACAATTTAAATAATTCTATTACTTGTAATTCCTTACATATGTCACTGTAAAAACCTTTAAATAGTAATATTACTAGAGATATAATAATATGCCAAGAGGTTTCGAAATAAAAATGTCTCCATACAATAATTGTACGCATTATTTTTCGTTATATTGTAATATTTACCATGCCGATTGGTTAAACAGCACGTGCCCCACTCTGCCATATTTGTTAGCTTTTTCATAATAATAATAAAAAATAATGAGTGCAATTGTATGGTGAAATTTTTATTTGAGAATCTGTTGGCATATTATAATATCTCTAGTAATATTACAATCTAACAGATTTCACAATTTTACAGTGACACATACATTTTTTCATTTAGAACTATGAAATTTAATGCACAAACCAGAGATTGCATTAACAAGATTGCTCATTGACATTAAGTGTCCCTTACACAATGGTGAAAAGTTGTAAACAAGAAATAACAACTAACCTATTAGATCAACATCAATGGGGGCAGTTCTCTGCATAAACATGAACCATTCGTCAAGAACAGCGAACTGCGCTGGATGCAGGGTGCCTGACCTTCTCATATGCTCGACAAAACAGTACCTAGCGCTGTATAAGGACCTCTCCATCAGTTTCACTGGCGTCGTCGTCGGAAGACGGTGCATGTCCAACATAGTCATAGACACATAAGCTTGAAACGTCATAGCCCACTTCGCTGGGTCTTTGTACATCAGATCCTACAGAAAAAATCAAATTAGTATCTAGAATGTAGTGCATGGCGTAGTTATAGAAAAAGTGATAAATTACCAATAGATTCCATCCTTTCAAATTGCGCCACTGCTCGACGGGCTCCGTGAGAAGAGTTATATCTTCAAATTGACGGAAATGCTCCAAAAATGTTGTTTTTCCACTCCCGATGTTGCCTTCCACAAGAACCGTAAACGGTCTCGTATTCATTGCAGACATTTTTCTACAAAACCGTTGAACTAAAAGCAAAATAAACTATCAAACTCAAACAAGAGTCAGCAACGCAATGAAGCGAATAGCGACGCCACCTCACGCTATAAATATTTCCCGCCTAAAATCTAAATTGACCTAACATCCGTCCAGCGATAACCGCATATCGCTGTCAGTAACCCCCAAAATAACCTGAACATAACAATAATATAACCTAAAAAGATTACCGTTTATATAAATTTGAATACAATTGCGTCTTATCATTATCACTTCCACAACATTTCACATTTTTATTGTAAATAGTTTTAAGTTTAAATATTTTTAGCACGTAAAATGTTTATATTTATTGCAAATCGTCGCTCTTGTTCATTTTTTTTTCTTTTCCCCCATGGAGCAGGCTATAGTCTTTCAACCATACCGCCTAGCCTTTAGTAGAATTTTTCTTTTAATTATATTATAATAAATTCATTTGTCTTTCGTAAAACGGTAAAGTAATTAATTAGTAAATTTCAATTTCTTTTCAAAGCCATGTTTTAAGATTAGTCAAATCGTCAAGTGGTGTCAGTTATAATGCCGCGTTCGCACGTTTGCCACTTGCCGCAGACTCCAAACCTCCACAAACGCTTGACTTGAAAAAGGGAATCAAACGTTGGGAACCGCACGCTTGCGAGTTAGTGGGTTCCCTATTTTTTCGCTTAAAATCATATCGCACCTTTAGAATTAAAGTGGCGTAACTCAAAAATTTAAGAAATTGACTTTTATGCATAAAACGACTTAGAAACATATAATCTATCGGTCTAATGGAAATAAACAGCCACTTTCAAGCTAGAAAAGGATAAACATACAGTTGTGTCTCTTTCATATCGACCGCTTATCACGCGTTCCTTCACTTTTAAAGGGCCCCTTTTAGTGTTGAGTCGATAATGCTAAAAGTTGGGTGCTGCGCGGTTACTCCGTAAATGACATAAACTGTAATTCGTTGTTTTAATTGTAAACGTAAGGTAAGTAATTTGTGTGTTATTTATTTTTGTACAGCCTCTTTTAGGTTTCGGGCGTTTTAAATCTAAATGATAATAATATTTGACGCCATATTTGTATTAGTGTCATTTCATTTCTAAACATTTCATAAATACATGAGCCTGATTATGTGTTATGTCTTTACTTTATGAACCGTTTTTCTGACTACAGTGACGTATACGGAATTATGTCTATTATTTTCTACAGAATAATGTGAATTGGCGAGTTCAATTGTGATTGAGTCTTTTTATTTTTATTTCAATGAAACTTTGAGGTTAGTAATGAAAAGACAGGATCAAATTTTGGCGCTATATAAATATAACTGGAATGAAAATACAATACGAGACAAGATGAGTTCAGCAAAACCTAAACGTATAAAAGATATTTAAGGCTTGGTTATTTCTATAAATATAAAACTATTGGGCATTTTTGGTCATCAAGCAAGCTATAGTGTGAAATAAGGGCTCGACGGTATTTGCTAAACTCTATGACTCACGTTGTCATATTTTGACAAAACTCAGCCACAATTTGCAAGACACTATTGTCACCACGAAATCGGATGTTCTCGATGAAGTCGAAATGATTCCCCATACACCTAAAACACGAGCTCACCCCAAACCCATCTTGCAGATAATTCACGAGCCAGACTTATGCGCCACCTTATTGATGAGATTACTGATATTGACATGGGTGAGATTAGAATAGCTCTCAGGCAGATTCATAATAATAAAGCACCAGGAGATGACGAAATAACCACAGAGCTGCACCAGGAGGAACACCTGTCTTGACTGAGCTCTTTAATTCCGTCGTCCACACTGGCACTAGCTATCCCAGAAAGCATGTAGCTGGAGCATGGTGGTTTTTTTTTTTAAATAGGTGATAACACGCGACTTGAAACTACTGTCCGATTCCGCTCCTGAGCCACGTGTATTAGCTATTATTGAGGGTTATCTGAGGGTCTGAGGGCCCAGAAGTTGAACGACTTTCAGCTAGTGGAGCAAACGTATAATCAGCCTCTCTGCCTAGCGTGTGTGGACTATGAGAAAACTATCTAAAAAGGCCACTTTAGGTGTTTCATATATTTTGACAGTTTTCAATAGAAATGCGTTAAATCGCGCACATAATATAAATTGCATATGATTCATCTAATGTTCACCTAAGGTGGCCCTTTTTGGACCCCCTGAGGGGTAATTCTGCTAAATTAAACCTGCATTAATACAATTACAATCAAGTCCCTATACGCTAAAACTCTCAAACGGGTATTTTATAAACATTAAACCAACGTGAAACGCGCTCTGATTGGTCGAAACGTCATAAAATCCGTGCATGGTCACATGTCGCTCCACTTTCAATCCAATCGAAGTAAAATGAAAGTCTACTTTAAATACGAGAATTGAGGTTCTGGTCTGTGCTGGAATTCATGCAGAAATGCCTCGTTGACTGCCGATAATATTTTGAGGTGTTAAGATGTCTGTTCAAGTGATTTCTGACAACTTCTTCAAGAAGTGAGACAGGTAGATGTTATCTCTCCAAAACTGTTTACTAACGCGTTGGAGGACGTTTTCAAGTCGCTTGATTGGAACGGCCGGGGCCTGAGACTGAACATAAACGGCCAGTACATCTTACACTAGCAATTTACGGATGAAATAATCATTATGTCAGACATATCTGCAGGACCTGGAAGAGATGCTGAACAGCCTAAGCGATTGTTCAAGACGGGTGGGTTTCGGAATGAACCTTAACAAAACCAAAATTATGCAAATAATTTTGGTTTTGTTAAGTATTGAACATGTTCTCCCAGGACATGGCATGGTAAATGGCACTAGTCTTGAAGTTAAGAACCAAGAATACGTATATCTTGGGCAAACTTTGCATCGTCGATACCATAATCACAATCACCTGTAGTCAAGATGCATTTGACAATTTCCACGGCGAAGTTCAGAAACAAAATGAGGATTTGATATAAGGCATCGCAAGCAACAAGTCACAACGATTACTTATATCAAATCCGATACATTTTTAATTTCGAAATTCGCTATTGAAATTAGCGAATGTTCTTGACGAAAGGTCCAGGGTCTTTAATCAATGCGTTCTATCGGTAAAGAAACACGGTAGCGAACTCTGCTGATTGACAAGTTCAAGGTTGTTCAGCCTGTGATGTAAAGTGCAATGTTGAGGGTATCTCTGGTGGATAATAAAACTTGCTACGATGTGATTCGACAGAGAATTAAAGTCACTGACATTGCTCATAGAATTAGCACGCTGAACTGCAAGTGAGCCGGCCATGTTCGCAGACGGACAGACGGTTGATGGTACAGACAAGTGTTAGAGTGGAGACCACGCTTAGGCAAACATAGTGTAGGACGACCTGCGCCACAATGGGCCGATTTAAAGTTGGCTGGCAGCAGATGGATGAGGGCTGTCCGAGATCGGGTTGGTTGGCGCTCATTAGTGGAGGCCTACGTTAAGCAGTGGGCTATCCATATGTCCGTAGCGTGATGATGATGAAATTTCTCATCGATAATAATTGATATTAACCTCTGATATTGAAAGGATTATTTAATTATTGCTTATTTAAATAGCTTTTCCTTTTTCTGTATAGTAAACATTATTTTGATAGAAAAACGCCACGGTAACTTAAGTATCTTATATTTTTATTTACACGGTAAATACATAAAAATATAAGGGATCTACATACCAATTAGGTATAAGTTTAGCTTTATTACGCATAAAATAAAAGATTTTTTCAGTTTTTTCTATTCTAATTTACCTTTTATTACCTTAAATTTTTAAAAGTCAACCATTAATAAACTAGCATATTCCCAAATTAGTCACCAAAAATAAATTTTATTTTAGAAATAAATAGCCTATTTTTAAAATAGTTACGTTTTATTTTTGAATGCTTTATTAAAAAATAGACACAAAGCTAAATAAGTCAATTAAATTTAAAATATTTTGGAAATAAAGTGACACCTTTTTTTAAATTGTTAATTAACAAAGGTTCTAAATAATTAAACTCATATTTTTAATAACAAATCACTAAAACAACTATTCACCTACGGCAAATAACAAAAACTGTAACTACATATGGCTCACACTTACTATTATAGTCAAAAAACCAAAAAATGGCCTATTCTCCAATTACATTTTAGGCGTTTACCAAAAATCAAGAATTTTGGATTAAGCCACTTCAATTCTAAAGGTGCGATATGTCATAATTTTACTTGGCATAATTTTATTTGACCTAATAGTAGTTTTGCATAATATTCATTTGTCATAACCAGTGATCGGAATTGGGTGAGTATATTTACCTACAGTTTAACGAACAGAGACGGAAATCGGAGACTTCCTTACGACTAAAAATTTTTTTACCGGTAAATTTACCGGAACTTTGAAGCAACTTTCTAATAGCTAAATGCTTCAATAAATCTTAATTAATGTAAGATAAAAAATAAAATAACGTATATTAAAAAAGAAAAAAAAAAGTTTTTGTTTGAACATTTCAATATTAAATGACTATAATATATTATTATTATTTTTTCTTATGAAATATGGGGGCAAACGAGCAAACGGGTCACCTGATGGAAAGCAACTTCCGTTGCCCATGGACACTCGCAGCATCAGAAGAGCTGCAAGTGCGTTGCCGGCCTTTTAAGAGGGAATAGGGTAATAGGGGAGGGTAGGGAAGGGAATAGGGTAGGGGATTGGGCCTCCGGTAAACTCACTCACTCGGCGAAACACAGCGCAAACGCTGTTTCACGCCGGTTTTCTGTGAGCCCGTGGTATTTCTCCGGTCGAGCCGGCCCATTCGTGCCGAAGCATGGCTCTACCACGTAGAAGAAAGTCATTAATAATATTATAGTCATGTTATATTGAAATGTTCAAACAAATTTTTATCAATAAAAAAATATTTTTTAATATACGTTATTTTTTTTTCTAACATTAATTAAGATTTATTGAAGCATTTAGCTATTAAAAAGTTGCATAATCAAAGTTCCGGTAAATTTACCGGTCAAAAAATTTTTAGTCGTAAGGAAGTCTCCGATTTCCGTCTCTGTTCGTTAAACTGTAGGTAAATATACTCACCCTATTCCGATCACTGGTCATAACTTTCTTAGCATATTTTTTTTTCGCATAATTACTAAAAGCATAATAATTATTAGGCATACTTATTGTAAGGCTAATATTTTTACGCATAATATTCATTAAGAATAATATTTTTATGCATAATATTAAAAAGCATAAAAATATTTACGCATAATGATATTTAAGCATACCTACTATTATATTTACGCATACATGTAGCATTTTTTTTTCACATACTAATGAATGATAAATTCTACTGGGTATGCGAGTTAAGACGAAATAACAATTATTATTGTAATTTTCGACTGATTACGAAGTTAAACTCGGACAAAAAACACGAACTGCTATCTAAGAACATGCCGAGCTAATTATTTTAAACATGTTAGCGGCTTACGGGTGGCCCAAGGGCCACCCCGCCGCAACTTAACCTACTGTTACACATGTTACACTAGGTATATGAGTGTAATACCTGCTTTTAATGTTTCATAAATATCCGTTTAATTAACTTAACCGTGTTTTCATTATGTCGTTCCATTTTATGCATATTTGTGCCTTGTGACAGAATACCTTGAATTTATTATGACCAAATAATATGCCTAACGAGTTTATGCCGAAAAACAATTATGCCAAAGTTATATTATGACAATAAAAATTATGCCTTACGAGTTATGCCTCATTAAATTAGGACAAACAATATTAGTCTAAATGATATTTATGCCTAATGATGTAGTATGCCAAGAAACCCTTATGCCAAAGTATTATTATGCGTAGTAAAATTATGCCAAGTGAGGTATACGAAATAAAATTATGACAAATAAAATTATGCGAAAGAAGAGGATCCCGAGTTGGTGTGTTCTGAACAGGCAAGCATGACGGACGTTGAGCTCGTAGGTATTGGCTATAGCATTTGCTTTGAGTTATTTTTATTGTAAAAACAACAGCCTCCGTGGTATTGTGGTTAGAGCTTGGCTCTCGACTCGGAGGTCGAAGGTTCGATTCCCGCACTGGGATTATGAGAGTAAAAGAGAGTGTGCTTTTTTGTACTGCGCACACACTTGGGCACTATAAAAATACTCCTGTGTAACTGGCCTGGTTTCAATAAAACCAGCTACCGTCACCGAAATGAGGAGTTATTATTATTATTATTGTAAAAAATACATAAATAAAAACAAACAAAAAAAACTGCAAAGAAGATGGTGGATTAAGTTACAAATTAACCGTATATTAATAATGTACTTAGCCACGCATCGGCTACTTTTTTCTCATAATAATAATAATAACAATATCTATGGACGTTTCACACCACGTCAATTCTCGAAGAATTTGTGTTACGGGTACCAGACAACAGAAATATATTGTTACGAACAAAGAGACCAGCGCCATCTAGCGTCAACCAATGAAACCACTAGGTTCGAACAGGGACAACGTGAAACCCCTACTCAATACTAGATGGCGCTACTGTGCTACTACTTTCCCGAAAAATCCAACACGGTTACGAGAGGCGGAAACTCTCTGGAATATTCTGGGACTCGATTCGGCCCATATAAATACGCCGCGGAGATGCGAACGAGTCAGTTCAGTCTTGAGCTTCTTTCGAGGCGAAACAGGCGATAAGTTAAAGTGATACCAGTGATTAATACAAGTGAAACCCACGACTTGGCTACGACATAGGACATCGTTAGTGCTTAGTGTTTGGACTTAGTGCTTAGTGTTTGGACTTAGTGTTTAGTGTTAGACCTAGTGCGTTGTGTTGAACCTAGTGCTAGTGAATAAAGTTTCAAAAGAGCCAGCAAGCCTTTATCTCCAAATCCTTCGTACCTAACACGTAACAATATTTAATACTTTTATATTATACATGTCACCGTAAAATTGTAAAAACCATTAGATTGTAAAATAACTAACGACATTGTAAAAATATGTCGAAATATTTATAACTATATATTTTTAATCTTACGAAAAATAATGTGTTAAATTATAGGCAGAATATTCGCGTCCAAAGTCTATCGGCATTTTACAATTTCACTAGTTTTATTACAATCTAACGGTTTTTACAATTTTACGGTGACATAAACATATTTAAGATTTTTATTGTATCTAAGGGTATTATACACTTAGATACAATAATTATGCTTGTTTTTCGGGTCCCAAATGCATGGTTCAGTCTGATAACATTCGAGAAAAACAAGATGTCTAATATTTGACCAATCACTACTCATTTTGTGCGAGCGTAGGCACGTCTGCCCGTCTCCAGTACACAAACCAGACTGAGCGCGCGCAAACGTGTGGATGCATCGCAAGCGCTTGCGACAAATTCCCTTTGATTTGTGTCAAAAAACCGACACTCGATCGGAACGGCTGCAAGCGCTTGCAAACCTACACAAACCAAGGCAAACGCTCTATCCGCACGTTTGAATTTGTGAGAGCTTGTCGAGGTTTGGCAAACGTGCGGACGCGGCATAATAACACTTGTCACTTGTTTACAATGTATACTTTTTTCTATGCTTGTTTATTGTTTTGTCAGCGGTCGAATCCGTGCAAATGTGCCAATAGCCAATATCATAGGTATAATTTATACAAAGAAGTAGGAAATTCCATATTATAACCTTAAATTTTATCAAATTAGAACAAATTTTAATGTAAGTTTAAGTTAAATTAAATAATTATATGCAAAAGACACGGCTGAATCGCTTTTGGAACCATCTGTATACACCAATAATTTGTGATCTGACCACTGTGACAACATTGTATACTTCCTTTTTTGAGGACAAAATATCCTTTTTCTTGTTTACAATCATTTATGTCTATTGCTGGAAGCTTACTATCAAAAGTTCCTTCATAGCAAGGTAAAATGTGTTTAGATTGATAAATATTAATATTTTGAATAAAATCTATAACACTTGGAAGATCTTGCAACATATAGAAATGTTTTAAACCTAGCGAGTAGTAAAAATTTATGAGACTATTACTAGGTACTGTATAATAATTTCAAAAGAAACCTTTCTTTAAAGTAATTGAATCAAATAGTTAGTGGTGGAACATTACATTAAATCTGTAATGCATTTACAGGAGTACTTCTGAATGCCCCAGTTATTACACGCAAACACTTATTTTGCGAAATATTTATACTATTTACAAGTTTAGAATCTGCAGCAAATCAGTAAAAACCATATTCAAAGTGACTACGAAGTTACGAACTAAAGATTTATACAACAATAACAAAATTTTAGGGTCTGCACCCCAGTATGTACCACTCAAGGATTTTAATATATTGTAGGCTTTATTAGCCCTACCAATTTAGGTGTTTTATATAAATATTCCAGGTCAAATTATATGAAAAAATAACTCCCAAAAATTTCACCTCAAGTGTAATAGATCACATGCAATCTTATACATCACAGCAGGAATACTATGATTCTGTTTACTAAATATAACAACTTTAGATTTAAGAGGATTAACACAAAGATCAAGGCAACAGAAATATTTACACAAATTTGCTAAAGCAACATTGACTGATTCAACAACCTGAGAAACATTCTTCCCAGATGCATAAACAACTAAATCATCTGCAAACTGTGTGTGCGTGTGGTTTGAGGGACCCACCTGAATATCCCCAAAATAAGTATAGCAAGTTTTAGTAGAAGTCTAAAAAAAATTGTAGAACAAATCTGGGAATTTGTAAAAAGATAGTTTAAAAGATATAGCCCTTAGAGTGTGGTCCCTCAGTTCACACACCGCTATTTTCCAGATCTCGAAAAGTATGTGGAAAATTATGGTTTTTTCACTACAGAATTTTAGTAGAACTTTTGTAAAAGTTTTTACAAATTTATCAAATACATAGCATTAGAAATAAAAAAGCTACAACCACCGAAGTGTGGTCCCTCAGTTCACACAAAAATGACATACTCATTTGGCGATATATTACTGACTTTTTAAATTATTTTTCTACGTAGAGTTTTAGTAGAAAATTTGTAGAATTTGTAGACAAAATTTCAGCAAAATCTATCGGCGCATTTGGAAGATATATAGCATTATGTTGGGTCCCTCAGTTCACACACTTGTGTATAAGAAAAACTCAAATAACTAATAAACGAGAAAACTAACAGAAAGTCTACTATACTTAAATTTTAGTAGAAGTTTTTTTCTCTTGGATTAGCACATAAAATATTTAATTTCTTGCTTCCTAGCTGAGATAATGTTAATTTTTTGATTGTATGAAAATGCAGAGTAGGTTACCACACAAGAGGCAAAATGAGGACAAGTCCTAATATTATTGTGTATGTTATACCTTATATAATTTACGTTTTGCTCGCGGTTTCGCACCTTTTCACTATTTTAGGAGTTCATAGTACTACAAACAACCCATTTACTTACCAATTGTTAACTATGTACCTATTTGTGGTTTTGCTCTGCCCGCCCTTTTCTCTGTCCGTTCTTGCTAACTTCTTATATGGAATTACATATGTATTATATGAATAAAAAACTGGCCAAGTGCGAGTCAGGCTCGCGCACAAACGGTTCCGTACAATACGTAACGACGACGAACGTACAATACCGACGACCGACGAATATACAATATGACCGACCGACGAATATACAATATGAACATCAAAGGCGATAAAATACCACCTTGACAAAACTCCTTTTGACGACTGTCTAGGGCCATAGAGGTGTTTGTGAAATTTAATGAATACTTCCTCCCTGCTATTGAGAATTTTTTAAACCCAGTTTATAATTTTTCCAGGGATACACAAAACATCTATATTTACACTATTAAAAGCACCTGCAATAAAAAAATACAGCAACCAAATTTTCATTTTTGGACAAGGAATTATGTATATCAAACTGTAATTGGCAAACACTTTCCCTAGCAGAACGATTCCTTCGAAAACCAAACTGATTTGATGGCAAAATACTATATTTTTCTATATATAGAAAAATATAGAACTATATATATTCTATAGAACTCTAAACATTGTTTTAACAATTGTTCAAATAATTTCCCAACACAAGAAGTAAGAGCTATAGGACGATAAGAATCAGGATGCATTTTAGGCTTATCAAGTTTTAAGACAGGCACAAGACAGTCCATCTTCCAGTTATGAGGTATAATTAAAATTGAATACAGCTTTTGTGCATTTTTGGTTCCACCAAGGAAGCGAATACTTTTTAGTATTGTAATAACATTTTTTTTTATATGAGTGGCTAACAATATCAATACTGACATTAGATTGATTAGAATTTGGTATAGAATTTGCAGCGCCTGAGCGCAAAATTGTACAAAACTGAAGATATGAATCAAGAAGACTTAAATTATCAACTTTAAAATCAAGTAATGATTTATCAACAACACTTCTGTACCTTTGCCAATCTACCAATCTATATTTTGGATAAATGGGCAAACATGCAGCATTACAACGATAGTTATATTCCTCAATATTATGACTATTACTAATATTTACTCTTATGATTACAGGAATGTGATAACTAGTACCAAGAGGGCTATCGTGTACACTCCATTCATAATTAAGTGCTAAGGATGAAGAAACCAGGGTTAAATCCAAGGCATTAGGACGCCAAGATAAAGATCCAACTGTTATTGCTTGATTATTATGCAGAACTAAATTATTATCATCAATGACATCCAAAATGTCACGACCACATATTGAGTCTGAGTCACAACCCCAAGAGGAATGATGAGCATTAAAAGTCACCGACAAATATAAAAGGCAGGGATAGATTTTATAATAATATCGAAGTTACGTTTTTTGAATTCTGGATTACATTTCAAAGGACTATAAAAACTTACTATACTAATTTCTTTGTTATCAACTTTTATTTTTACACAGATATTTTGCAATGAGTTGTCAAAGTAGATATTGACTTTATTGTAGGCAATACTTTTGTGAATAATTATTGCAACTCTGTTATGTTTGTTACCAGTATCATTTCTTTCAATATTATAATGTTTTATTTTAAAATTTTGTTGAGGTTTAAACCATGTTTCACTGATAATTGCTATGTGTATATTTTTATTGTAAAGAAAATCGATAAATATATGCTTATTACTATTTAAACTTTGAGCATTCTATTGTACTATCTTCAATTCGGAGAGATCCATTAGGAGGTTAAGGAAAATGTATTGTTGAAGGATGTTTTCAATGTTTCTTTTATCGATGCAAAATTAATAGGTGTCTCCTTATTATTAACTATTTAAATAATTATAAACAAACCTATCAGATTTCATGAGATTATTAACTTGAGTATCTAAATTACATGCTGTTAGAGCTGGGAAGGCATTAGTATCAAATAAATCTGAATATGTGGCATTCCTAGCTTTTATTTTATTTTCCTCTACTTTTCCCTTTTTTTTTTTGGGCATTTAGAAGATATAGCGATAAGATTACCCTCACAGTTTGCACATTTAGCATCCTTGGGGGCAACTTGGCAAGATTTAAAATTGTGTTTCTCTGCACAAATTGAACACACTTCCGAATTACGACAAAATTTAGATATGTCCAAAACGCATACATTTCAAACATTGTTTAACAGGTGGAATATATATATTATATATTTACTTTATGGTGCCAAGAGTCTAAATAAACATACTCTGGTAAGATGGTTGAAGCAAATATGACAGCAACTGCCTGTGTGTGTAGGTATGAACAAAATAGTTTTTTGTTCATACCTACACACACAGGCAGCTCACTACCACTTCTGACATGTTGCATGAAGCGCCTGACTTGTATAACATTCTTAGAGCTACCAACCAGAGGATATTTGTTTATTAGACACATCTATTGGAACAGAGGTGAGAACTCCAGTGACCTCAGTGTCCTTAGCAGGTATTGAAGCTTTAAAAGATAACTGATCAAGCAGTTTTTTGTTTTGCAAAAACATATTTGCATTGTTAGGCAAATCAAATGTTACACTGACCTTATATTTATTAATAATACGTAAATGACACCAGGATACCCCGTGTTCCCTAATGCCCTTGGAAAGAGCTAAACAATGCTTATCGCTGAATACAGTATTCTCATCTAAATTGGTAAGAAAAATAATCAGCCCAGTTTGGAGTCCTCCGCATACTTACGAGTAGAGATGTGATAAACGGCTTAAAATTAAAAGTTAACTTATCCGTTATTAAATATTCAATAGCAGCTATTTTTAACTGCTTAGTTGCTTAGTTGCTTATTTGATTATCTACTTATTGCCACTTATAAGTTATAATATTTTTTGCGCTTATGTTACGTTTTTCGATCGCTTAAACTGATTTAAATTAACTTTCCTTCGTACTTTGCAGGCTTAGGACTGTCTGAAATCTGAATAATTATTAATATAATAATATGAACTCATAAAAATGTTTTTACATGTTGATAATATGCATTAATCTTAAATGTTGCTTATCATTAGTAATAGTTGATTTATAGGATAACAAACATCGCCACTTTTTCCACCTCATTTCTTTCAAAGTAGTTCCATAAATTACTGTTCCAATTCACGTCGTTTATTCGTCATCTTACGACAAAAACTAAATAAACTTAATACTAAAACACTACACGAAAAGTTTATATTACGTCCATATGGACCATTATTATATTTATTATTTACATTAAAACTTCACGGTAAGCCACCAAAGCACCACTATTACGATTAAAATACGAATTATTGCGTAACGTAATATAACGTGTTTTCGTCAACCCGCAAAGCGTAACTAACAAAAAGTGAATAAACACGAAAAAGCTTAATAGTTATAAGTACAAAAAATAACCCGTTTAAATAAGTGATGAGCTACATTAAAGAATTTTCACTCTTATTGCGCTGTCATAAGAACTATTTTTCTTTGCTCATACCACACTTATGGCTTTATGACTATAAACGATATGAACGATAATTATAAGTGATAAACGCTTAAATTTTTAAACGACTTTACAACTTATTTATAAAAGCACGCTATTTTAAACGCTTTACGTTATAACGGCCATCTCTACTTACGAGTATACTCTTTAAATGGTATATTTATCTTTGGGTTCTTTTCCGCATCCTTGGCACAGACTACTAAGGGATACTACGTATCAGACTGCCAACTAGCGGACAAAAGTTTCAACCGTAGCGCGATTCCCATGAAGCATAGATACCAGGAGTCCGAACGGTATAGGCTTTTTAATAATAATTATGTACACAATAAAGGCGTGACTCCTGTTCGAAACATTACACAGAAAACATGAAACATTGGGGCGTGGCTATACACATTTGTCTAGGAATAGACAATGTTTTTGTTTTCGGAGACGGACGGAAAACATTCCCGCGCGGGTAGAGAGGGGAAGAAATGTTTCATTTCTTACCTAGTGTTCACATCGTTCACATGACACCTAGGTACAGGTTTTTTAGGGTTATAGTTTTGCTTGTTGTGTTTTTTGTGTTTGTTTTTGTGATCGCTCATAATATATGGCTGACTTAATTAAAAAACATCGATTTTGTCAGTTTTCAATAGAAATGCGTAAAATGGCGCACATATTTATGAGTTAAAAAAATACCATTATGAAACACCTAAAGTGGCCTTTTCAGAACCCCTCTTTTCTCCTAGATTCTACACCTACAATCACTAAAACTGCGAGCGCTAATACGTCTTCCTCGTCGGAACTTAGATCGTGTCTGGACAAAATGTTTTGTTTCGACCAAAAACATTTTCTGTAGCTGGAGACAGCTTGTGTATGAAAACAAATGTTTTTGTTTCATGTTTTCTGTGTAATGTTTCGAACAGGAGTCACGCCTTAATAGGACCAGATCTTAGTTCTCTTTTCTGCCGCTAGGCGTGCGAGACCGACGAGTACCGAGTGTTGCCAATACTATTATACCGAGTGTTGCCAATACTATTATTTATTACAATTATTTTTAAATTACTGTTAAGCAATTACCGTGTTCTACGGTATCTATTTTTCGAGAACAGTTTCTAAGAATTTCCTAAAACTTTTATATAATAAGATTTCAATCTTTCCAGAGCTGTCAATAGCAACTTTAAACTTCCCGCGTAATTTCAAACGAGTGCACGTCGGACCGTCGCGCGCTCTACCGGCAAAAATCTGTCCCCGTAATTGAGACCATTATTTTAACCACGAAGTATAGATATCAAGGAGTCCGAACGTAATGTTAAAATAATGGTCTCAATTACGGGACTTCGTGGCGATTCCAATGATGTATGACAGTTTGTTTTTTTTTTCAAGCTGTGACACGAGTTTTACGGCAAAAGAGTTTTGATAAAGGCTTACGCTCATAATGCTTGTATCTATACCCCTCCTTTTTTCTTGGTTCATAATATGTAGATAATATTAATTTTTGTAATAAATAAATAAAACCATATACATATTACTTATTGAAAGATTTATTTTTTATTTTTTTTACATATTTTTTATATGCTTTATTTTGCATTGCAGGCAATATGCGATTCTTCAGCCGTATTGTGTCTGTGCCCTTTAAAATTTTATTAATAACACTGCACCAATTTATTATAGCAAATCTTATTGTTAATACAATAAATAGGTCAAGCAGAATTTCTCTGTGTTGGGTACAAGTAATAAAATCAAATGAATATTTAGATCTAATTTTCTCTTTAATATTCCTTGAAATATTTATTTTTTCAGGACTGTTTTCTAAATATTCATTTGTTTCCGTAACTACTGTACCAAAACACCTTACTGCACCTTCGGATGGGTAGTTCAATCTCTGTTTTGCCTTAGTGAATTCCCTATGGCTAATCCAGTTGTGTACTGTAGTGCTTTTTTGGCTAGTTAGGGAATTTTTGCAATTGACACAGTTAATTTTTGATTTTTCGAAAATTTTTTGGACTACCCATCCAGCAGTGTAGGCCCGCGAATGTACATTAATACGTTCCCGTCGGGCCTGTTCTACAATTTTTTCAATACTATTTTCTTCTGACCTTAGAAGATCCGGTCCGACACTATCCTTTATTTCTTCATTAAATAATGATTGTAAATTTAGAACTTGGTCGGCCGGATCATCTTCACAATTAAATGATTCATGGTGAAATTTTATAATTCTTGTTATTAACAAAGATTTAAATGTACAATTAAAGCTGTGGCAATTAGGGTTATTATTACGGTAATTATAAGCTCTCACTTGGCCAAAAAAATTTTCGATGGGATCGGAATTAAAATATCTTGGCCTCATAATCTTTATTTTCTGATCAGTAAATATTTGCCACAGCCTTATATAACTTTTTAAAGTTGTAATAAAATTATTAATAGATGGCACAGACTTTACTTTTCCTGAAGAATCAACATATTTTAATTTTTCTAGTTTTAAAATAGCTTCTTTCCAAAACTGGAGATGGGGTGATTTCGCTGTTACTGCGGTGCGTAATATTTTTCCTTTATTTTTTTTTTGAAAATATTGAGGCCCCATTAATGCTATCAAACAGTTGATCGAAGAAAAGAACAGTTTCTGCAGTATTCTTCAGCGTGTTGCTCACAGGTCTGCCATCTGCATAGTGAGCTGTAAAAAGAACTTGCATTAATTCATAATTATAGTAATGTAATATTTATGTTTCACATAAATAGTTTAAAAATTTTGCTAATGTTGTACCTAAAATACTACCATAGCCATTATAAGACTAGATATTGAACATATTATATTCTCTGTAAATCGAGTGAATCAAGTCTTACTGAAGGATCAACTGTTCCTCTACCCCGTTCCCGTATAACACTTGTTTTAAATTTGAAAAGGTCACTATTATGAAAAAATCTTTGAATACTTACAAAATTGTGCCGTATAAGATAAAGCTGCAGAAACTGTGGAGCTAAGTACTTTAACACAATTTTTCACCTAAAAAAAAATATTATTAGCTATTTAGAATAATTTCTTTCTAATTACTTATATAACAAAATTATAACATTTAAAAATGACAAAACCCACCTTCATCTTCTTAATTTTTTCAGGAACGACATGTTCGTCAGTTAATTTATGTAGAAGTCTAGCTTCTGTGTGATTGCAGTCGGTCTTATAAACGTCAACAATATCATTCCATTTTGATAATTTCCCGTCAAATTATTATGTCTTTATTTAAAAAATTGTTTCTTATGCCCTTTATTAAATGAGATGGATCATAAATCACACTTAGTGTGACTCCACTTAATTGGACGGTCCCATCTGGAAACATAATAAAAATAGTTTAAAAAATATAATAATTATAATGTGTAAAGTTTAAATGTGATAGTAATATTTAACATTGTTAACAAACCTGGTTCTTGATTAGAAATAATCTGATTATGTCTAGTATCTTGCTTAAGGCTTTTTAGGGCAGACTGAAATGCTGCTCCCTGGTCACAAATTAGTGCAATCGGTTTTAAGCCACATCCAACTACAGCACAAACAACGTCCTTCAAAATATTTTTTAATTCAATGCCTGAGGTGGCTCCTTGGCAATAATAAAATGCCAGTGGTTGCTGCCACTTATACAATGCTCCCCTTAGCATAAAAACTAAGGCGTGGTCAGCAAAGTCATTTGTTTTTTTATTCAACTCAACAAATCCTGTGATCTTGTCTTTGTTCTTATTATAATTTAAAGCAGTCTCTAATGACATCTCATCAAATATCACTGAACAAAGCTTCTTTTTGTCATTCCAAGATGCAACCTGAAAAAAAAAATTATTGCAACAGACAAATACGGTATTTTCAATGTGCCCTTAATCAAAAGGTTATCATTATGAGAAAAAGAATGGTGATATAAATTACAAACCTTTTCTTTCATTAATTTAAAAAGTTGGGGGCAAATTCCAGTTTCAATATTAAATTTTGACACCATATTATTGAGAGTAGATCTTGATGGCAAAATAAATATGTTGTGCAGAAACTTGTAGCCTTTGGGGCTTTGCTTCATTATAGACAAAGCCAGTAATTTCTCTTCATCTGTAAATCTTCTACCTTTTTTATTTTTGTTGCAAAGTTTTATTTGCATATTCATAATTTTTTTTGCATAGGGATTCATATTTTTTGTTAATCTTTCGAACAATTGCTCTTTCGTAAAAGCTAAGGCTCTCTTGGCTCTTTTATAAAAATCTTTTTGCCGTTTTGCTCGTTGGTACTCTTGATATATGAGCTTGGCTGTTGGGGTCAAATCTCCAATTTTATGAAGTAATCGCTTCCTTGAAGCTTTTGGCACTATCACATGCTTGGCCTTGGACATTTCAACGGCATTCACATCTAAAATATAAAAATCTTATTAATTTATACAAAAACATATCTTGGGGTTTGCCACATTATAAAGATATTGAAGAAGGTACTAAACAACTTTAATATAACTTTTGAATTTATTACAAAAATAAATTATTTTAGTTTTAAGTCTATAAATATATTTTATGAGAATGAAATTCAGAAGTATTGTTTAAGTAACACTGGTACAAGATGTTGGGGTAACACCCACATTTGGTGAAATTGAAGCCATATTGAACTCCTCATTTTCAAACAATTATTTATTTCTAGTATGCATATTATTATATTTTTCCAAAAAAAAAAAACTCTGATACTCATGACAAATAAGCTTACCTGTTGGGGTCAAATCTTTGACTTCATGTAATAATCGCTTCCTTGAAGCTTTTGGCGCTATCACAATATGCTTAGCCATTTCAACTGCATTCACGGCTAAAATATAATTTTTTTTTATTATTTACACAAAAAATATATAGTAATTATATAACATAACATTATATGTGATGTTCAAAATAACATGGTTTCCCTTTGTCTACAAAGTAATAAATTTAGGTTTTAAAACACAATAAAATAACTATTATAAATAATAATTATTATCATAATATTATATTTTATTCCAATATTTGTAAAAAAAAAAACGAATTTAGATTTGATTTAAATTAAAAAAATCAAACTCAGAAACTGGGTGTTAATTTACACTTTTTTATTTTCAATTATGTTATTGATTCATTAAATAACTGTAAGCGTTTGTTATATCAAAAAAAAAAGAGATAAAATAAAACTAATTCATATTCTTATTACCTGTACAGTAAGGACTTGAAGTTGAATAACTCTGTGAAGTTCCGGGCGTATTCATCAACACACTGGTGCCTGATGTACTTAATTCTACAACAGACAAAATGTATTTTTTTAACATGCAACTGGATTACATCTTATTTGTTCTTATTCTTATTTGTTTGATACTAAGATCGTGATAAGATAAATTATAAAGATTAATGTAGTTTAAAAGACAATGACTAACAAACCTTTCAAAGGTTCCCGCTTGTGGTATGTGTGGTCAAAGTGTGCATTTCGTGCATAATTGTGCTCAAATACAGGATCCACATTTTCTGAAATTGGTAAAAATCATCATTTAGCATCTTTGATTATCCTACTTCCTAGTACTATTATAAATGTGAGTTTGTAAAGATAGATGGATGTATGTTTGTGACTCATTCAGGAAAAAACTACAGAAAGGATTTTAATGAAATTTGGTACGGTAGACTCTGGGTTTAATATAGGCTACATTTTATCCTGAAAAAGTAGTATTTTCATGGGATATTGCATTTGGGCAGCTTAACCTAGTATCAATATAATACAGTAACTAGTTACTCATGACAATATTAAAATAATATCAATGGACACTTCATACCACGTCAATCTGGTCCCGTGGTAAGTTCTCGAAGAACTTGTATTACAGATGACGGAAATATATTTAATACTTTTATACTAAATACATATTTAAGATTTTTATTATATTATACACATTTAATACACATCCACGACCCAGGAACACAGAAAAACCTTTTTTTTCCTTCAGCGGGATTCGAACCCACGACATTGAGCACCAACACGCTCAACCACTGAGCCACAGAGGTCATCAAACACAACCATTCTCATACTTCTCATAACATTATTTCAACAACTGCAAAATATTGTTTGAATGATTCAAATATTATATAGCAGGTAATCTCAGATCAAATAAAAAACTAGATTGCGCATGGCGCTTGTTTCAACTGAAGCCTCAAAAACTACGCTGCTTTGTGTAAACACACGCGGTCACGCACACTCATGCAAAAAAAGTACGCTACTTTTCGTCAGTATCGAACGAGTCGTCGTGCAGTGATTTTGCCACAAAAATGCCGTCCTGCGCTATTAAGTTGTGTGAAAACTGTACGAAGGCGAACAAAAAGTGTCAGGGAATAACATTTCATAAGTAAGTACACACAAAACTGTATTTTGTTTAAGATAATTTATCACAATTTAGAGGTTACTCGAAACAAATAATGACAATTTCATAATGGCGGATCGAGAGAGTGTTGCCAGGATTTCATATTCTCAATAGCCTAAAATAAGGTAAGTTATTTCTAGGCAAATTCTTAACAAAATTATGAAGTAGAGAGTCAGACTGTGTTTTTATTTTTTAATTAGGAAGTTTTGAAGTTTGAAGCAATTTAAGGTAAATGCCCCTATATTCGGTATACGGAAAATATCGGGAACGATAATTCCGCCGTCTGTGGACTGATTTTCAAAATTCTTTTTTGATATAAAGGGTATAATCCCAAGTTGGTCCGGTTTTCAAAAAAGTGGTGACCTGATGATGGGATCCATGAGGAATTTTTATGGAAATTTATGGTGATTTTGACTTTTTCTGAAGTAGTCCAAGCATATGCTACCAAAAAGTAAGATTTTGCTCCAAGTTATACTCTGGATCCAAAAGTGCAGAACAGAACTCCTGACTCCTTATAGACATGTTTGGGGATTTCGGCGTTATTTAAAGAACTGCAAGCATATGCCACCATGTCAATAAATCATCATCATCACCACCACAATCACACCATACATCATCACATTTTGATGATATAAAAGGTACTTCTTATAGTATTTTACACCAACACGGAGATCTTTGAATATTACTCTGTCGTTTATGGACCTATTAACAAAATTATTTTATTGCTGTATAGGGTATAAATTCGAAATTGGTCTTTTAGTCACTAAAGTGGAAACTTGATAATGGGGCATCCATGAGGAATCGAGGGAACTCCTTGAAATTTATATGGACACATAATGATTTAGATTTTTCCTGAAATAACACAAGCATATTATGCTACAAAAAAAAATAATAGGCAAGTGGTACACTGACTTGTTGGTGACCGTATATTAACTACCCTATTACTTACCATAATATTATTGGTACACCTAAATCGAAACTTTTCATCTTTACCTATCCTTTATCTAAATTTATCTATAAATAAATAATAAACAGAATTATCACTTTCTGTTTTTTTTTTCATAGTTAAAGACGTTTTAAACGCAATAAAAATGTTCTAATCTAACCCATTTTTAGAATTCCATAGTTGGGGAGAGTTGTGACAACGTTATTTCGCGCCAGGTTTTTGTGAGGCCGTGTTACAACTTTTACGTAAAATAGAGCTCTGCAAAGTTTTTTGACATAAAGCTATGGAAAACGAAACATAAATGTCACAGAAACGTTAACATGGCCGAATTCCTATACAATTTTCGAAAATTTATTTTATTGTTATCTCGAAAACTACGCATCTTATAATTTTGAAAATTTGCGAAATTACTGCGACAGTAAAAGAACTTTAAGCGGTAAAATTACCATAAACCAATAAATAGTACAAATGTGGGATGTTTTTCGAAAGTTTAGCCAACATATGGTAATGAAAATTTAGTATGGCAACACCGGCTCACGCACACAATGCATAAAAAACCGGCTTCACTGTGTTGTTCGTAGAAGTCCATCTATACTTTTTATTTGATCTGAGCAGGTAATATATCTCCTAATAACACATATTATAATAAAGAAAATGTGGTAAACCAACCAAAATCAATCAGTCTCGAGTTATGGAGTTCCTAACACTCGCGGATAGCTAGTTGTATATAAAAGACTTACCGGTATTTTGTTGAGACGGTATTCCACTGGAAATCTCGCCTTCGGTAAACAAAGAAGGATACGCTTTGCTTAGGAGACGTGATTCCGACGAACTAAGAAACCTCTTTTCGAAGTGAAGTTGACAAACGAAAAGGTTTGACAATTTCTTTGGTGGTAAATTATTGAGATCCTCACGGTTGACACACTTTAACCACTTCTGGAGTCTTAACTCACTGCAAGGAAAGCGATGTAAAATAGCGTCCTGTCGCGAACTTTTACAAACACAGCACTTGCGATTCATCTTGAAAAAGACGTAGAACGGGCACAAAGCACCCTATTACAGATAAAGCGGAGAGGATAAGCTGAAACTACTTCACTCAATCGACACAGTACACAAAGTATAAAGTGGAGAGGATAAGCAGAGTCTTCTTTCCTCGATCAACACAATAACTGTAATGGTTTGAATTTTGAAACGTCTAACGGCCGTTTTCAATATCGTATCTACAATTAACAATAGATAGCAATCCCAGTTTTACAGTGGGCTGTTGTTTACCTTCAACTTGCGTTTCACAATCAAAGATAGGACCTATTTTTTTTTTTTTTTTTTTTTTTTTATTTATGGCGTCGGCTTATCACCATTTGCCAATGTCAAGTATATTATTTTTCCCCGAGTTGGTCGCGATGCGTAGTGTACTCCTGCGCATCGCGACACCAGAGGAGAATGGCCCATACAAGCCCCGATGGGGCCTCTGTTTGTCCTGGGGGGCCATCAATGCCCCCATCCAGAAGAGCCTGCGGTAGCAGGTGCCCGCCGGCGGAGTCGCGGTGCAGGCTCACGCGATCCCGTGGCCCGCCAAGGGTGGTATCGAGTGGAGTACCGCCGAGTTTTTAGTGAGTAGGGGCTGCGCCCATTCACCATCTTTTCGGGCTCAGCAGAGTCTCACATACTCATGGGTAGGACCCCCTATCCTCCCGTGGGATGCATAAATGCATTTTCTTGGCGAAAAAAAAAAAAAAAAAAAAAAAAAAAAAAAAAAAAAAAAAAAAAGTATATTATTTTCATCAACGTAGGTACTGTATTTCTAAATCGTCAAGTCCAAAGTCTAGTCAAAGTCCAAATAAATAGTCACGGTAGTCAATCAGTCAAGTCAGTCGATTCAGTAAAGTGGTAGACGCTTTACTGAAACTTCCTAGGGAGTTTTGGCGGGAAACCCAATTTAGCACGCATTTTGTAGAATGTATCACTTTTCCACACTAATGCACCTCAACGAATAATTAATGGTTAATATTCCACCACTATAACACATTAAAAACCGAATTAACACGAATTTAGAAAAATAATACAGAAACACAACATTGCTGATTGACTTTCCCGGCAAAACTCGATAGGACCTATTTGTTCTTGTCCAACGATGGATAGCGTCTTTCCCTCTTGCCTATCCAAGCCTCTTGAAACGTTTCATTCCTTGCCAACTACATAACAATTTATGTTTTTAAACAATTGTATATTTATTTACAATTAATGTATTAATTACTTTAAAGTGTAAAAATTATACTTAAAATTGAGAATAAAAACTCGGATTGATTTTTTACTTTATTCATCGTGTTTTTTTATCAATTTCAATAGTGAAACATAACAGTTTGACGTTAGAAGTGTGCGTGAAAAGAAATGTGAAATTTAAAATGAATTCAAACTTCGAATTCGATTCGAAATACTTCGATGTTAGTTTTTGTGGTTTCTACTGTGTACATGGTTAAGAGTTTTAGTTTAAATATAAATACGTAGGTAAATCGATTAAACTTGGAATAAAATGAATTCTGTAAGTATCTGGTTTTAAGTGAATTGTAATATTTAATGCGTTCAATCGTATAATACTTTTAAATATTGTTTTCTCTTCAGAAAGCTGCGCCCATGACGAAGGACGAGACAATGCTATTTGTACAACTTGTAGCGGTAAATAAAAATATAAATAATAAGGCAACAAACGCTACTAACAACAAAATGAAAGAGGAGGCTTGGGAGTCATTGACTCATGAATTTAACTCATCTATAACAAGTTTCCCTCGAACTCCAACTCAGCTTAGATTAAAGTGGGAGAACTTAAAAAAATCGGCGCGCAAACGCTGTGCAACCATGAGAAGCAGCCACAATAAAGTTAGTAATGATTTTATAACGAATTGTCGTTCTTAGCCTCTGTACATATTCATAAATATTAATTGCTGTAAGTATTTTTTACCCGACTACGGCGAAGCCAAAGGGAAGGGTAATGGTTTTGGCAGGCTATGTATACGTATATTTATGCTTATTTAAAGATGTTAAGGCAGAAAAATAATTGTCATACTCAAAGTAAAAAAACTTCTCATGTATGGGTGACTCTCCGCAAAACGCAAACTCGCCCATAAAAAGATTTTTTTTTTTTTCAAGTAGGACAATTATTTTTCTGCCTAAACGTCTTTACATAAGATCATATATATAATAATAACTCCCCACCGATCTCGGTGACGGTGGCCGATTTCATTGACACCAGGCCAGTTACGCAGGAGTAATTTTATAGTGCCCAAGTGTGTGCGCAGTACACAAGAGCACTCTCTCTTCCTTTACTCTCGTAATCCAGTGGGACGGATAACCGACACGACTGACGAGAGATGAGGCGCAGGTCCGATTTTTTACATGCCCATCCGACGCATGGATCATCTTTCTTGTCAGACTATCAGGTGATCAGCCTGCATTGTCCTAACCAAACTTGGAAACGACATTTGTTGTACCAATGCGGGAATCGAACCCACGACCTCCGAGTCGAGAGCCAATGCTCTAACCACTAGACCACGGAGGCTGTTATCATCATATATATATATCATATAGGTATATGCCCGAAGTATATCCGTATATGTTTTACCAAATTATATTACGTTACGTTTACGTTATACGTTTATGTAGTACGTACCTATGCTATTATTATTATTATTACACGTAAAGACGCGTTGGCTCGCGAATGTCGAATTTAATTAATTTAAGTATAACGTTCCACGTTTCTCAGAATATTCTTTTTCCAATGCTGTCAGTAGCAACAAAACTTCCCGCGTAATTTTAAGCGAGTAGGTACTTCTTGAAAAATGGCGCGCTCTACCGACAAAAATGCTGTCCCCTATTCCACGAAGTATAAATATATGGAGTCCGAACGTAATGTTAAAATCACGAAGTATAGAAACCTGAACCTCAATTCTCGTATTTAAAGTATGTCTTTTAAGAGTCAATTTTACTTTGTTTGGATTGAAAGTGTAGCGAAATATTACAATGAACGGATTTTATAACGTTTCGACCAATCAGAGCGCGTTTCACGTTGGTTTAACGTTCATAAAAACACCTTTTGAGAGTGTAAGCGTGTCGGGACTTGATTGTAATTGTATTAATGCAGGTTTTATTTAGCAGAATTGCCCCCCAGGAGTCCGAACGTAATGTTAAAATAATGGTCTCAATTACGGGGACAGATTTTTGCCGGTAGAGCGCGCGACAGTCCGACAAGCACTCGTTTGAAATTACGCGGGAAGTTTAAATGTTGCTATTGACAGCTCTGGAAGAAAATATTAAGAGAAACGTGGATTTAAATCTAATTATATAAACGTTTTAGGAAATTCTTAGAAACTGTTCTCGAAAAATAGATACCGTAGAACACGGTAATTGCCTAACGGTAATTTAAAAATAATTGTAATAAATAATAGTATTGGCAACACTCGGTATAATAGTATTGGCAACACTCGGTACTCGTCGGTCTCGCACCAGCTAGCGGCAGAAAAGAGAACTAAGATATGGTCCTATTATTGTGTACTTAATTACTATGGAACTATACCGTTCGGACTCCTGGTATCTATACTTCGTGCCCTATTCGTTCAACATTACGTTCGGAATCCTTGTATCTATACTTCGTAGCTAAAATACTGTCAATTTTTTTTATAATAGGTAATGGGCAGCAAAGAGAATTTAATCACTACGTTTTAATGGGCAGCTGGCAACACTGATCAGCTGTTTTGTTTTGAAAATTGAAATTTTTTCTGTACCTAGTAGGGATGTCGAAAATGAAAGAAAATATCGATATATCGATATTTGAAAAAATATCAATATCGGTCTCGATATATCGCAAAAAAAAAATATCGATATATCGATATATCGATCAAATTTTTCGACCAATTTGCTTTTTTTTTAAATTAATTTACAGTCTGTGAAAAAAGTGAAGAAATTAAAAAGTGGCAACATCGTAGTGTCATCCCTTTTTTCTTAGATTGATTTGAAAGGGATGACACTACGATGTTGCCACTTTTTAATTTCTTCACTTTTTTGACAGACTATAAGGTCAGCCTAGCTCAGTAATAAAAACAGATTTTTTTTATTCCAATCATTACTTTATTCTCAATCAATTAAATGAAAGGAAATAAGGAATCAGTCATATGTCAATTATGCCAGTATTTGTCCGGAATAGAAAGTAAAAAAACGTAGTACAGCTGTTATAACTCTTAATAACGTCAGTTGCTTTAATGTTAACACTTTTATACTAGAATAACTAGACTAACATTACTTTTAACTTACTAATGTTACTAATAAATGAAATATTGCAACCAGCATAACTTTCACTTCGACAAGAATAAATACAACATTTTTTCACCATTTTGACTGTTAAATCATCAAATAAATAATAAAAACATAGTTACGGAGATACATGAAGTAAGAAATAAAAACTATTTTCAATTTTAATATTACCCGGTGTTCAACATAAAATATGTGTAATGGCGTATCTATTGTCTTGCGAATGATACCATCTAATAAAAAAGAAGGAAAAGGATTTAATGTAAACTGCATTTTTATTTAGTATTAAACGACTATTAATTAGAATTGAATATAGTTATAAATATTTGTTAAAATAATAATAAAGTACACTCGTTTTATCTAAGATTTATCAAGTTACTTTTTATGAATACCAACATTTTTCTGGTTGGCAACATGCAAGAACGAGACACAAAGCTCCCTTCTGGCTATCTCGCTCGGCTCGGATTTGCCTCTATGATACGTGCATTGTGAAATACACTCTATTACCAAGGTAATACAGTTCTTTTTAGCAATTACAAAATTCGGAGTCTTCTGAAATCCATAGTTACTAGATCCATTCAAGCCCGGTTCCTATAATCAACGGATCGTCATGGTATAAAAGTTACTATCCGTTTTTGTACAACCGACTACGAGTCGTAAATACCGTTCCACAATTTACTTTCTTCAACTGCTATCAACGAGCGTCCGTCGGTCGTTCAAATACCGAGCCCTCTTCACTCGTAGAAGTGCGTTTCGTTATACGAAAAATTGAAACCGAAAATGGCACAAAATTAAAGACATAATAAATTAGATTTACATATGATTGATAGTAATTAATTTATTATCGTAATAATATTATTATTATTGTACAATCGCAGGTATCTGCGTGTTATTTTAATCTTTTTCTTACCAAACACAGTAGAATGCATACACTTAACAAGAACGCGAACGGAACGTTAGCCCAATTTTTCTGATGACAAATGACATCCATCATCTTTGCAAATTATATTTTATTGTGGTGGTTATTTGGATATTTGTCTCTGTTTTGCACTAATTAAAGACGGCTAATCTCTGTTATTACGATTTTTACAATAGAAAGTATAATAAAGTTTCCAGTATGTAGTGTTGTACGTACACTTTTGAAATGGATATTACGCCGGTGAGTACCTACAGATAACATCTATATTTTGATCTATTTCTAACAAACTGTAAGCTACATGTTTGCCGCTTAAAATATTGCAACGTTTTTGTTTTGGTAAATCTTTATTTAGGTATATTTATGTTACAGAAAAACAAAGAAGATGAGGTTGCCCTGCTTGTGAATCTCATACAAAGCACCCAATACTTACAACAAAAGAGACCAATGCTGCCACAAACAAACTTAAAAGAGGAATGTTGGGCTACTTTGACCGAGACATTTAATTCAAAATGTGGTCAAATACCAGCGAAAGCAACTCAAATTGAAATGGGATAATTTGAAAAAGACTGCTCGTAAAAGAGCTGCGAGAATCAAGGTGAACAATTTGAAGGTAATTTTTTTATTGTTATCAAAAAAAAAAAATACTAGCTGTCCAACCTGCAGCTTTGCCTGCGTTGTATCAAATTTTATCGTAGGAATGAGATATTTTCCTTCGGTAAAAAGTAGCCTATTTTACACAGGAATGTGTAGCTTTCTATAGGTGAAAGATTATCTTTAAACTATTTAAGTAGTTGTAAGTGTGTTCTATGTGTTATTCCAGGATATTCTTGTACTAAAACTCGTAACTTTTTTTTAACCAAAACTTGTGTGTTATAAAATGTATATACTTTTCATAGTGAAATCTAATCTGAGCTTTTTTATTTCAGCCAAAAAGTTAAAAAGTAACCAGGATGATGGACAGCTTCAATGTAATTTGGCTATTGCCAAATGTTATGATAAAAAATCAGAAAAATTAGATTTAGAGATGCAAATACTTAAAATGGAGTTAGCTAATAAAGAAAATAATAATTGTAATATTAATTATTAGTATAAAATAGTGTGTTATTAAGCTTTGTATTAGGATTAATTCACTTATCGAAAATAATTGTGATATTATTAATTAGTGTACAATAATATATTATTATGTAAGTATTGCATTCAATTCAGACACTTTTATTGTCATATTAGTGTAAGCTTCTTATAGTTATTGTGAATAAATACAGTAAATAAAACATAGTTTAGAAAAAGTTGTTCATCTTTATTACTTTACATAACCTATATTTTTTATAAAAATTACACTTTGCAAGAAACTTTTTTCTCTTACTCTTGATATCAGAGCCACAAACTGCGGCAAAGAAGCTGGCTCCATGGGTTATTCGTCAGCGTAAGCTAAAAATATTGTTTTTACCAAATGTTCACAGTGGTTCCCTCTAGCATTGTCCCCGAAGGTGACAAAAAGCTTCCCAGTTATCCCCTCTAGTACACGTCCAAAGGGTAGTCCTCTAATACACATCCGTCCGATGGGAAGAGTTTTGAACCGGGTGACAACTGAGAAATTTTTTCCCTGATCGTTTCTCAACCGTGACCTTGACTCAAGGGTGACTCAACGTGACTCTTGGGGGATCGAGTTTGTTTTTAAAGGGGTTCGTACCGCAGCTTGCTATGTGCATATTAATATAATTGTATAATGATGAAGTCGCAAGACTTTTTACTTAACTTTTTGGCTTTTTCATGGGTTGCAACATAAAAAAGGTTGAAAAGCGATGCTCTAGAATCTAGATCAATGAGGACCTCCTATAGTACATGTATCATCATACATGAATGATAATGTATGTACATCACTGGATGATATACATCATCATCCAATGATTATAAGTTTAAGTAATATAATTATAGTCACTTATTAAAATATTCTGCAATCAATATTTCTCTTTCTGAAATATTTTGGTTTCCGCCAGTATTATTATTGGCTACAGGCACTGCCTTTGCATCAGGAATTTCCACCTCTGGTGGTAAATCTACTAAGCTCTTTGACCGACAAATACCACATTCATAACAATCAGATTGGCATTGCATACCGCTTGTACATTCAGGGAAGAAAGTTTCTGAATTCTCCAATCTGAAAACCTGTAGGTATAAAAAAGGCAAGTAAAGAACTAATGATAAATGAACTGTTTCTCTATCACTATCTGAACTCGATATTTCTTGCAACTCGCACAGCGAAAACAGTGCAATAGGCAATAACCGACCGAAATCGGCAGGTAACCAAATGACATTACGAGTAGTAATCTTGAGAGTTTACTGACGTTTAAAATATTTATAGGAACGGCCTAAACTGTCTTCTTCATACAATACGCTTACCGTCCGTTACTAGTAACCCTCCCATCCGTTAGTAGCAAGCCTACGGTAAGTTGCTTAACGAGACGTTTTTTATAGGAACGGTTTGAGCTTACGCCTCGTATAATATTCTACCATTCGTAACTAGAACGGATCGTTTTTCAAATATAGGAACCGGGCATCAGCCGACAGGGCAGTTCAAAGTTAGTTACGCACTCACTACCACAGATTAGATTAATGGAATTCTGCACAACAATAACTTTTTTTCAATATTTTACGGCTTTGAATTCTAGCGAATTTAGTTAGATCGTCATGAGATGATAAATAAAAAAAAATATCTATATTGATACGAATTTCGATATTTGATTTTTTGTATCGATGTATCGATATATCGGATCAAAAAATATCGGCTAAAAATATCGATATATCGAACACAAAATATCGATATATCGATATATCGATATTTTTTCAACAAGCCTAGTACCTAGTACCCATCGAGAGTTTCTCCTTATTTCTTTTGTACCTAAAACATTTGAGTTTTGAACTTTTGACTACAAAATAAGCTAGCTATTTTTTGTAAATGATGCGTTAATGCGTCCCTACATGCAAAACCAATTAAGAAAAATGGACGCATGCTGATAGAAGAGACAATGTCCAACCAAGCAAACATTCAATAGGTAGTAAGTTTTATTTTGTTTCTTATAAAAAACTGTTATAGTCTAGTTACAGTATAATTATCACAGAACAACTGCTATGTACTGGAGATGATTATTCTAATTCCTTTCATATTAACTGCAGGTTGGCGAACTCCCATTTTATGGACAAGGACGTATCTGCCCCACTGCTGACTACTGAGGAGTATAACGAAAAGTCCAAAAGAAAATAGAGGCTAGTGGACTTTTAAAACCTCGTTAAGATCCCTGGTGCAATACCATCTGTTTCTTAATTGCCTCAGTTTTATATTATGTGCCATACATATAAATGACAGTGTAGAAACAATTAAAGCAATTACGTATTAAAAAATTAGGTGTTAAGAATCTACTATTAGTGAAAAAGTGCAAAGTGAATATTAGAAAAAAATATGTGTTTATAGATTATATTATATAAGTGTATTTCTTAGTTTTTTATCTGAAAGTGAGGTATGTAGAGAAAGGGGAATAGCTTTAAATAATAATGCAGTTGTATTTGTAGTAATTGTGTTTTCAGGCTGTCCTGAAATGCATTAGAAATTATCAAACATTAATGTATCCAAACTGTAATCAAATGACAAATAAATATTGTACCAAAGTAGCTAATTCAACATTTTATCAAAGGGACCTATCAGACAGAGAGTGGTCACACAGTCAAGGGTTCAAGAGGTCAGTTTTGCGTTCTTGTCTTCTATTACATTCTATAGATATACCCACACAGGAGGCATTCTGACTGCGTCGGTCAAGTAGGATGCAATATAAGTCAAAGATCGCAAAACTGACTGCTTGACAGCGTGACCACTCTGTCTGATAGGTCTCTAATTAGTAATCGAATCGGCAGAATCAATAAAATAGTACAATATATTTTATACCACATTGTTTTATTTACCAAATTTCCTAACTATACTACCTAATTACATTAATAAATCATATAGGTATCTATCTAATATATTACTTGATAATGTATTCTAACAATATAATAACTAAATAATATAAAATCATTCCTAAAGAAGTAAGTAGCTGGTTAAAAAGTATAATAGGTTATCTTATAGGTTCCACTAGTGTATGTAATACATCATGCATGGCCTCATGTTGATGACGTCTTGCAGGGAGTGTTCTGACCTGAGATTATATTTACAGTATGGGTCGGCTCCGGCCTGGAGAGCATATTAACAGTCAGTGTGTTGATCTAATACATTTAAAATGTCGTGCAAATTAAAACCTTTCAGACTGGAGGAGGCAAAAAGTACTTTCCACCAGATGAAGTTTTAGACAAAGTGGCTTCACTCTTAGGTAGCACTTGCCAAGGTTTCCCTGTGGAGTTTGGTGGTGATGCCACTATGCCTGAAACATCAGTGAGATTCATCACTGTTGGAGAGGAAGTCACCATAAGTGATAGGCAAGGTGATGTTGAAGATGCCTGTGATGGAGGTGCTTGTGAAGAGGAGGTGTTAAAAGTGATAGAAATTGTAGATACTCTACCACTATCACCACCTCCACCTCCACCTCTACCACCTCCAAAACACAACTTTTTTTTAAATAAAGCGAGTGGAAGTGGATCTTTAGGTAGGTTGTGTATTATTAATCTTATATAATATATTGAGTTGTCTTTAAATTACTAATATTAAGCTCTTAGCTTATCAACAGCTAATAACATACTTTTATACTGTATATATATACACTTTTATCAATATGATCAATACAAAAAACCATAGATGAATAATTGGTCTTACTGGAGAGCGCCCAGCGAGACCAATAATTAGTCTATGCAAAAAACCTACAAACATTGTATTGTGCAAGATTGAAACCTGCAATTTTCAGTTTTGGATAAATAAGTATTATTTATATTCACTACCATGCTGAACTAGTGTTTGTCTAGTAAATAATACTTAATATTAGTCCACCGTTATACCGCATATAAATCAATTTAAAATTTATTAATGTTTTTGGGAGTCTATGTACCTATTTATCACCGTAGTGCCTAAACTACTGATCCGATTTTTAATAAATTTCAATAGATTCGTAATAATGGCCTAAGTATTAGTAACACATTACACAAGCAATATAATTTACGCAGTCTGGTTAAATCTATACTAAGTAATATTATAAATGCGAAAGTGTGTCTGTCTGTCTGTTACCTCTTCACGCTTTAACCGCTGAACCGATTTACATACTTTGGGTCCCGGGAAAGGACATACCTAGCATATTTTTATCCCGAAAAAGTAGTGTTCCCGCGGGATAATGTATTTACGCGGGCGAAAGCTAGTCTATTCTATACAGATAAATAAAATTGAAGTGTCTGTTTGTAATTTAAAATTAACAGCTTTTCACTTAATGCATATGAAAGTATATTCGGTACTCACAATAAAATACCAATTTTTAAAATTTTTGTCTGTCCGTCTGTCTGTCTGTCGGTCTGTCTGTCTGTTTGTTCCGGCTAATCTCCGAAACGGCTGAACCGATTTTCATGGGACTTTCACTGGCAGATAGCTGATGTTATAAGGTCTAACATAGGTTACTTTTATTTTAGGGTTCCGTTTAAAAAAATAGGGTTCCGTTTTCGTTAGTTCTATGCAAACGAAGTTACGGGCATCAGCTAGTATTTTATAATTTTGCTAAAAATTGCTCATTCTTACAGCCAAACAGAAACGCAAGATGGAGATGGAAAAATCAAATGCCCGTATTAAAAGAGAAAATGCACTAACAGAATACCTTATTGCGAAGAAAAAAAAAATTGACCTTGAGAATGAGGAAAAAGAAGCTAATATAGTCAAACTTAAATTAGATATAGAAAAAAGCATAATAGAGAATGAAAAATTAAAAAGAGATTTAAATTTATAATTTTCACTTTAGGTTCATTATGTATACCTACCACTTTTGTATGTTTTTATGTATTTGTGAATAGTAATAAATAGAAATAGTTGGTAAAAATAATTTTCTAGTTTAATTTAAAAGGAAATATTTGATTTTGGGCCAGCTCTATGTACACCACTTATGTAAATAGGAAAAAAATATGGGAATTTCTTAGAAATACAAAAAAAAAAATTAAGCCGGCCACAGACGTGCTGAATTCCTTCCTGAATGTACAGTCGGACAAGGATCTTTTGGCACTTGGCCCCATCCAAGTGCCAAAAGATCCTTGTCCGACTGTACATTCAGGAAGGAGAAGTGAGTGTCGCAAATAAGAACAATATTTATTACTAAAAGTGAAATTTTACAAGACGGCGATGTTGGTACTGATTTTATCCACGTGCCAAAAGGTAAGTGTCGCAACTACAAAACAATACAATTTATTACTAAAAGTGACATTTTACAAGACGGCGATGTTAGTTCTGATTTTGTCCACGTGCCAAAAGATCCTTGTCAGACTGTAAGAATCTTTTTCCATAGACAATTTTCAGACAAAATGTCACATTAAGTTATATATTTTGTTAAATATTTTAGTAAGATGTAATTAACTTTATCTTAGATGTCACACACATGCTGAGCCTGGCCACAAGCGTTCTTATTTTGACATTCTGACTGAAATTTAAGAATCTGAAAGATTAAGCACGTGTGTGGGCTATGCGTATTGTATGGAAACTTGGCCTTCGACTTGAATTTGATGTCTTAAAGAATGTCAAAATAAGAACGTCTGTGGTAGACTTATTACAATACGGCCGATGTATCTTGGCGAGTCTGAACTCCGCGCAGAAGGTTGCGCAATAACTGTTTCTAAGTGTTTTCGTATTTATTTTATTTGTACTAATTGGTCAACTGTATTAGGGAAATTTTATTAGTACATAGGTATAAAAATAATACATCAGTTTTCTTCACGAGTTGTACGTGCGCTAAAGTTCGCAGAGCCTATGTTCAGACCCGTCAAGATGCAGCGGCCGTGTACTTGAATGTCATACGCCAAAAGTTATGTCATTGTAAAATTGACATTCTTTGGTTTATGATCTGATCCGCCATGTTTTATTTAACGTTGTGACTTGTGGTCTCCGCGAGTAATAGTGTTCTGTGTGCTTAGTGCGAGTTTTTATCACTACTCGACATGAAAAAGTAAACTACAATTTGTATAGTATCGAAACAACGCCCCTAGTGGCAAAAATAGGAAACATAATTAGCGAGTGTGAGTTTTGTGGATTTTAACTAATCGAGCGTCGTCTCACACTCACGTTCAAATGTGGGTGTTTCAGCGCTTTGATTGGTTGTTTCAAAAGTCTTGCGAGTGCCAGTTGCACATTTTGACATTCGAATAGTAAATTTGTGTTAACGGCGTCGAAAAGTTGTCACCCCGCGCTCACTTCCAATTTCTCAGTGACTAGGTAGTGAATTACGGTAAAAGCATTTATAAAAGAACATTTTACTATGGCAGTACGTTTTTTTTCGCGTGGAGGATGTTTGCGGCTGCTCAATCTCAAGACGACCGCAATTTTAATGCAAAACGCGAAGCAAGAGCTCGTGCATCTTTCGATCCTTTATTGGACATTATTGTTTACCGATTGTCACACTTACTGTTCCATGAATGTTATTATAGTATCAAACTGAGAAAAACTTGTTTTCATCATTTTAAAGTTTGAATACAATTTATTATAAACGAAATGTAAAATTGTGTAAAATGCTTTGCAAATAAAATTCAAAATTTCGGCGATTTATGTCAGTGTCACAAACAATAACACTCGATATAACCCGTCACAATCTTGATGACAGCAGCTTCTTATCAAAATAATACAGTGAAAATGACATTAAATTTGGACGCTTAATCTCATAGTGAAGTCGTGCTACCAATATAACAAAAATAATAAAGCGTACTCTCGGTGAGGAAACGCGTTCGATTAGTTAGATTGGATAATGACTCGCACTCGTTAGCTTTTAATTTTCGATTCGATTTGCGCTAACTCGATTTACAAGGTAGTAAAGTAATCGAAAAAAATTGTGGGACTCACACTCAGCACACTGTGCTTGTGGTGCTGCTCACTGCCAAGTATTATGTGTTCTGTGCTCACTGCTCTCCTTGACGAAGTTAATATAAATGGACAATGAAACAAAGTGAAATTAAATGAAATAAAGGATAGGAAACGGTTACTATATTATATAGCTATATTTACATATAGTGTATATAGTGCGCGTCCACGCCTCATTACATTTGTAGAACATCTCCTTTAAATATTAAAATAATTATTTATTAATAATTGCCGCTCTGATGTATGTTCTGAAGGAACATTGTCCTGAACGATAATATTATTATGCTGGGGAATATCTAAGGGAACCGATATTTCTGGCTCCATTTCTTCCAAATTCATACGCCTTGCAATATTGTGCAAAACAGCAGTGGCTATAATTACTGCTTGAATATTTTGTACATGAAGTCTGCATTTTAAAGATAATATAGGAAATCTTCTTTTCCAAACTCCAATGCATCTGAAAACAAAAGGAAGTAATGCATCTTTCTGTACATAATGTTACAATGTACTAAGTAACTAAGTACATTTAAAACAGTACTGACCGCTCTACAGTATTTCTAGTTTTTATATGTGCCTCATTATATCGCTGCTCTGATGGGGAGTTTGGGTCAAGTAAAGGTGTTAATAAATATGGTTTACATGGATAGCCACTGTCACCAAGCAACCAGCGATTGCCAAGTCCACCTTGTTCACAACAATCTGTTAAAACACATTTATTATATAATTATTTTTATTGGAAAAATGAAAATATTAAATTTAGATATTCGTATAGTTGTCATATAACCTTTCAAATCAGACTGGTTAAATATAGTTGCATCATGGGTGGATCCAGGCCATCGTGCAACAACATTTTGAAAAAGCAACGAGGCATTACACACAACTTGAATATTTAAAGAAAATGTTCCTTTTCGGTTCCTAAATTCTTCTCCTATATTGGAGTCTGTATATTAAATAGTTATTAGGTACATATTATGGTGGCAAGGTATAATTTCGTATCTATATAAATATTTATGTTATAGAAATGTGGTAAAATAATGGATTAAGTAAGGTCAACTTACTTGGTGACTGTATTAATATATGAGTGCCATCTATAGCCCCATGGACTCTAGGGAATCCAGCAATATCATAAAACTCCCGTTGAGTGTGACGTTGCAAAATTATAAATATTGGGTACAATCTTGCAATGGCTCTCGACACATTTGAGACAATACGGCTAGCAGATGCTATAGACACCCCAATAAAATCTGCCACTGACACCAGCATAGTACCTAATGCATAAAATCTTAGAGCCAGAAGTATCTGATGAAGAGGAGGTATGCCTTGATTCCTGGGAAATTTTAACGTAATTAAAAGCATGTTAAGTTTAAAAGGTAGGTTTAACCATCTGATAGTGGATTCTGCAAATTAAATCCAGAAATAATCCACTTGTAGTGCATTTGCCGTGCAGTGGAAACCGTACATTTTGCCGCAATAAAAAGCAGCCTATGTCCTTTTCCGTGGTCTACTCTATATTTGTGCCAAATTTCATCAAAATCGGCCCAGTAGTTTCAGAGCCTATTCAATGCAAACAAAAATACAAAGAAACAAATATTTCCTCTTAATTTATTAGTATAGAATTATAGATTGCAAAATGTTGTACTCAATTCTCATTAAAATCAAACGCAGGAATCTATTGCGACGAAATTCGAAACCGTGGTCGAAACTATAAGATCAAAACTTAAATTTTGCTGTAATCGTACAAAATTCGAACCACTCATAAATTTATTCCACAGAATACAGAACATGTTCATACAAAATCATTACAAATTAATAAAGCAGACGTTATTTTATTCGGAATCGCACACTCTTTGTCTTGAGATGTTCAAGAAATGTATGAGGCCTGGGCCAGCCCTATGTACAGTATATGTAAATATAGCTACATAATATAGTAACCGTTTCCTATTCTTTATTTTGTTTAATTTCACATCGTTTCCATGTACATTTAAATTAACTTCGTCAAGGAGAGCAACATAAAGTAAAATAAAACATGGCGGATCAGATCAGAAATATCTAAAGAATGTCATTTTGTCAATGACATGACTTTTGACAAAGAAAGATGTATGACATTCAAGACGACGTCTCTTCGTAAAACTGTCTATTACGTCAAAAGTCAAGTCAAAACAACTGTCATGGCCGCCCTAAAAATAGTGTTCTCGCAATAAAAAACTCTTCAAATACCTAATCACTTTTGTACGCATGTACCCTTCTTCAAATTAATGTTTTCGTATTTTTATGATATTCCCATATTTTTTCCTATTTACCTATGTAGTGTACATAGAACTGGCCCAAAATCAAACATCTCTATAACAGTCAAGTATAAAAGTCAAGATGTCCTGCGGCAATTAGTGGAACTAAATTAGGTACTTAAATTGTTATTTATTTATTACAATGCCTGAGATTGTAAAGTGCTGTCCGAGAAATGATACCTACTGAAGTAGGAGTTTTGTAAATCAGAACAGCAGAGTCAAGGTCACAGAACACATGTACCCTCAAGGTGTTCTTAAATAGGTACCTATAAAAATTGCTGGAAATATTTTGTCGCGCGATTACAGCGCTGCGTCGTCGCGGCGTAGGCGGCGGGACTTCGTTTATGAAAAGGAATTTATATATTTACCTTTTAGAAGTTACAACCAAATGTGGTTGTAATAATATAAGTAATTGATTTACAGCACTTTTATTAAGCCTAAATCTGTATGAAAATTCGTAGTCATTCAATTTAGACATATGATTCACACGCGGTTTATATTTCTTTTGTGTGACATTATTACTATCGCTGTCTTCATCGCATTCTGTGATTAATAGAAATAATTCGATATCACTATCGTCACTACTACAATATTCCATTATTAATTATGTATTTTTAGGAAATTAAACCAAAAATAAAATTAAGTACATTAGTGCTCGAATAATAAAATTCGATTTTTTGAAATGTTCTACGTGTTTTTTTTTATGAAGGCAGAAGCATGGCTGAAGATAATAATAATTATTATACCATTGCCAGAGGCAAGTTAAAAAGGCGATAAAATAATTTTCGTAATAAGCTTTCAACACATTTTTTTCAAAATCGACGAATCCTAAACTAAACAAATCGACAAAGTCTAGTCAAAGTCAATGAGTCAAGTCAGTTGAATCAGTATGACCAGTAAAGTGGTAGATGAGTTCCTACTCATGCGTGCTATTTCGTGATCCTGAAAAAGCGGTAGACGCTTTTATATTAAAACTTCCTAGTTTTAATATAAAAGCGTCTACCGCTTTTTCAGGATCACGAAATAGCACGCTTTTTGAAGTTGTAGGTAGGTACGTACCACTTGCCACACTTATGCACGTTAACGAATATAATTATTATAATACCTAGTTACTATTCTACTAATAACAATGATAACCGTGTGGCGTACCAATCAGCGCACAGTCCTAACTCCTGAATCGCGCTATCGAAGCTTCTGAAGTTCGGAACTATATATACGACAGCTGAAATGTATATATTGTCACCGTAAAATTGTAAGAACCGTTAGATTGTAAAATAACTAACGAGGTTGTAAAAATATATAAAAATATTCAAAAAATAATGTGTTAAATTATAGGCAGAATATTCGCGTCGGAAGTCTATAAACATTTTACAATTTTACTAGTTAAATTACAATCTAACGGTTTTAACAATTTTACGGTGACATATACAAGTGGGCTCCGGCCTGACTGAGCATACCACCTCATACCAAATAACACAAAAAAATTCAGAAACAACAAGGTCACACATTGCTATCCTCAGCAAAACTGCCGATTTTGGCAGATAAGCAAATGACGTTTTTAAAGTAAGCTCGGCCTATCGACTGTAAGTTGAAATTGATATTGAAATGCAGATAGCCAAGATTTATATAAGCTTCCCTATCTCTAGTAGGCTACCCGCCCTCCCGGCAATAGATGGACCGCTTCGGTAGGAACTGCTATCTGTCAGTAGGTTATTGAAACGCAAGTAAGGACAAAAAGATAGATTTGCTTACCGTTAGTAGCAAGGATTTTGGATAGATAGAATATTGAAAACGGCCGTAAGTCAACTGTCATAAAAATGCCAGAAGAGCTGCACAAAGAATAGCCAATCACAGCCGAGCAAAACTGTCATTCAACATTATTCAAAATGGCGCTACACCACACTGAGTGGTCTATGGACTGAAACACCCGTGATCCTTGGACGTAAAATTTGAGCGCGCCGAAGCCATGGATTTCGCTGAGTCAGAGTCCGTGGACTCCAGCTCTTCCGATTCTTTTTCGGCATTACGAGATGTTAATACACCACTTCACACTTATATAAACGCAACAAAAACTAATATTTACAAAATTATTATAGAATTAACTCTGGAAAGATTGTAAAGAAAATTTTCTAAAAAGCGCGCCTTTCCACTTCAACAGCTTCCCGCCTTTTTCCATTTGACAATGACATATAACCATATTTTTTTAAAATTCGTCCCGAAATGGAACAGGCTAAGGTCTACTGCTAAGCTGCTGTCTAAGGCTAAAACCATACTGCCTCTTCTGTCGTTTTATTTCCTAAGGCTGGGACTATACGGCACCGGAATCCGTAGCTCCGGGAAAATTTAGTTCCCGGTACCCCATCGACTATACATAGCCCAGGGCAGGATAGCTCCTGACGTCACAGCTTGTTAGAGAGAGAACGTAAATTGGTCAATACTTGTGAAGAAACGAGACAAAAATGTTATGTTTTGTCCCTTTCGCTGTAACCGGGTTTTTGGCACAAGGCTGTCAAATTTGACATTCTTGTGCCAAACAAATAACAGCTGTGAAGAGTGAGGTTTCGTATTATTTGAAATCTTTTGTTTTTTGGTGTGTTTTATGTTATATACGCTTTTGAGATAGAGACTCCGTGTATTTTTAAGTATTTTAACAATGGGTGGATGCAGTATTTTGAGGTGCAAAAGTCGCAGCGAAGGAAAATGTGCTGCCGTAAATTTTCACTCGTAAGTAGCTATAGCTCGTGTTTTTTTAGTTTGTGATTGCATATTACTTAAGAATGATGATATATGGACGTAAATACAATCATATTTTCCATAGAAAGTGAGATGAAATCTGTATTTTTTACATAATTCGTAACTTATTCTAAAAATATATTTGTCTTAGTGTTGCTATTTAATTTAGTACCAAAATATACTGACTAAAGTTCTTTCGGTAAAAATTTAGTATAATATCCCACGATCCCACGATTTGTGGAGGAGGGGGATAAGAGGGGAGGGGAGGGGGAAGGTTGAACCCCCACTCTCCCCATCAGGAAACCCACAGTTACTGAGATATTAGTGGTTGAAGTTTTTAGTTGGGAGTAATAAGGCGACAGCTAACCCTTACCTCCACAAACCTCACTAAACATAAATTTTGGATACATAATCAATTCAAATAGAAAATAATCTTAAATTAATTGCTCGTTCACTTTAACTTAAATAATCTATTATAATATAGTAATCAATTCGGTTTTACTTTTAGGTCGGCCCACAACAGACGCAGGTATTAGTCTTCTATGCAGTATATTTGGGGCCTGAGAGGGATCACATAATGCACTTGGTGTCTTTTGTGATCTATCCAAGGCTTTCGACTGTGTCGAGCACGCTACGTTGGTCAGAAAATTATAAAGGGACACGGCACTTCAACTTTTAAGTTCTTATCTTAAAATTAGAACGCAGAGAGTAGAAGTAAATTCTACAAGGTCTACTGGGACCAAAATAGGACTAGGTGTGCCACAAATTTAAAAAAGTTATTTCATTAATGATTTTATTAACGATTGCACACCTTAGGAATAAGATAGACCCTTGCAAAGCTGCTTCCATGTAATTAAGTTATCTTGACTTTTGCTATATTATATGTCACCGTAAAATTGTAAAAACCGTTAGATTATAAAATAACTAATTAGATGGTAAAAATATGTCGAAAGGTTAAAAACTATATACCTATTTATAATATAACGAAAAACAATGTGTTAAATTATAGACAGCGTATTCGCGTCGGTAGTCAATCAGCATTTTACAATTTCACTAGTTTTATTACAATCTAAAGGTTTTTACAATTTTACGGTGACATATAGATTAAGTTACTACATTGTAAAAATATTTTTTGAAAATAACAACTTTTCCATATTTTTGCTAAAAAGTGGCCCCGTGCGAGTTTCTTACGCTGGTTCTTCTCGACGGGCTAGTTTCTTTTATATGTATTTTAACTGTTTAATTTTTTAAATGTGTTGAAGTGAATGAAGAATGTTTGAAACATCTACTTAAATAAAAAACTATTTACTTTTTTGATATTGTTTAATTTTTAATATTATTTCATTTTATTGTTTAATTTTTATATTAAGAGAAATACCTACCCTACCTAACAGTATTAATAGTAAGACTTTTTGGTGGTTTATGCTTGGACTACTTCAGAAAAAGTCAAAATCACCATATAAGTTTCGATGAGTTCCCTCGATTCCTCATAGATCCCATCATCAGGTCACCACTTTTTACACCCATAGGAACCCGTAACATAAAAAAAAAATTCGAAAATTGGTCCACAGACAGCGGAATTATCGTTAATTTTAACAAAATTACTAGGTATTTGAAGCCATTAAACCATACAAATTGTATGAGAGGCTCAGTAACTATGGTAAAGGCCTTTTTATCATTTTCTTTTTATTATAACCCCTAATAATAATATATAACTAGCTGTCTCGACACACGTTGTTCTGTCTTAAACATGAACTGAAATGAATAAATTACTACACTTATAATGCATCCTACGTCCTAGTCCTACAACCTTTTTCATTATTTCTCACTGTTCAAGCCTACCCTAAACTTCCGCAATTATTTCAAAACAATATAAAATGTGCCAAATCGATCCAGCCGTTCTCGAGTTTTGAGTCCCTTGTGAACGGGTTATAAAGTATCCTATGTCCTTCTCCTAGTTTCAAGATACCTCACCAATTTTCAGCCAAATCGGTTCAGCCGTTCATGAGTTAAAAATATTTTTACCACGTTCATAATATTTTTTTAATATATCTATTACTTTCGGTCTTGTCCTAGATTTTACTTAATAATAGGTGTCGATCGAGACCAAAGACTTCTAATCGAGACTGAAAATCCAGGTACGATTGTACTTTAATCGCATGTTTTCTTAAAACCTCTGACTCATAAAAAATAACTAGAACAATTTAATCGCCAGTATTAAAATATTGTACTTATTTTAATAATGAGTGGTGTAAGGGAAAACTCGTTTTACGGTTCTTGTTTATTACTGACTACGACGAGAAAACTTACATGTGCATCCTAAGATCAAGACAAAAATACCACAATTGAAGGCTATGTTTGTACATGGCAACACCTAGTGGGTGAGCGAGATGCACTCTAGTGGTTACAAGAGTTGCGGATCTAGAGGTTCTTAATCAGACATAGCCGGATTCCGGCCGCCGGAATGCGTAAGGATTGATACTAGAAAAATTTCTTCACTTTTTTTTTTAAGATTTAAACGGTCTGTAACAAGTCAAACAAATCCTTCTTATTGAACAATAATTTATGTGATGTATAAAATAATTGAAAAAGCAATAAATGGAACAGTTATAAGTAGGTTTCAATTAATTTTTTGTAAATTTTTTCTTAATATGGTCGCGTTACCTTTAAAGTGCCATGTTATTGTATCATGCAGTAGCAGTAAACAATAAACGCAAAATCAAGAAAGCTTGGAGGTACTGGGTGTATTCATTTATTGAAAACCGTCTAAGTTTTCAATAAACCTGTTTACCCCAAAATAAGATTCCATGAAGATACATTTTTTGAATATTATCGAATATCGGTCAATAGGGATGTTGCCTTCTGTGGAATATCACAGTTTTACAAATTAAATTTTATAATTGTTGATTAAAGATACATAAATCTGAAAGAAATAGGTATTTAGAGTGACGCGATTAAAAAATATAAGCAAATAAAAAATATTGTCCATCCCTTTCTCGCAAAACGATTCGTGACATCACAGCCTGCTACCACCATACATTTTGCGATGAGAAATGTATGGCGGTAGCATGTTGTGACGTCACAGGCCGATATATCGCTCTCTTTCATATTGTAAATTTCAATGGTTTGTATCTACGTTATTTTTTCAGATATACAAAAATGGGTTCTGTATTGTTTATTAACATGTTGACTAACATCGAATAGACGAAAAAAAACTTTTTTGGCAACATGCCTATTCCATATTACGTAGGTAGTATAAATTAATGTATAGGGTAAAGCCTATACATACTAAAGTCTAAAGGATAGTTGCCTGTAATTTAATATGTATAACCTGTAAATGTGTACTTAATATAAAATTATTGTAGTACTTACGTTTAGATTTTTTTCATCTTCACATAAATTGTTCCAATCTCTTTGCTCTTCACAGACTGGTCAGAGAGAATCTTTCAAGTTCCTGTTATGAATTATGAGTATTGCAGCAAAGACTTTTAGATAAATACTGCAACTCGTGTTCCACAGGCATTCAAAATTCTGTACAACAATATATTAATATTTCTGATTCTGAATCGACCATGGGCGTAGCCAGGGGGGTGGTTTAGGGGGTTCAAACCCCCCCCGAAATGGGCCGGCTGGTATATATAATACAGAGATCTGACCAATATACAGAGGCGTATTTAGAAATTTTGCGCCCGAGGCCAATTAACATATTTTGCCGCCCCATTAACCCTATCTGAAAGATGATTTTTGAAGTTATTTTATAGAAAAATAATCAACAGCCTAAATCAGAACTTTGATACTACCCCCCCCCCCGTAGTCGTTTTATTTCCTTGAACCCCCCCCGAAACTAAAACCTGGCTACGCCCGTGGAATCGACCATTGTGCACTGCATTAATTTGAGTTTTGTTGACACATCACACAATGGCGCGGGGCCGGGCGCCACTTGTCAAATTTGCCCGTAATTCCGTCGCTATGTAGTCAGCTCCATACAACTGCATACAATATTGATAAACTTCACCCCTTTCGCTGAATAAATTCCGCCCGGGTGCCCGGCGAGAACCAGGACGTCCGACGGTTGCTTACGGGGAAATTTCCGACCCGGACCGACCCGGCGGAAATGTAGTCGACGCAGGAAAAATTCCTACGATTGTTTGACAGACGGATTGGTACCGGAATTGATTTTTCCCCGGAGCAACGGATTTCGGTGCCGTATAGTCCCAGCCTAAATTGGAACGAAGTTCCATAACGCGCGTTGTGAAAGGGGGCTAGACGGAAAAAATTCTTACGAAAAGTTGTCATGACCCTTTTTTAATTACAAAAGATAATTTTATTTTTTATAAAAATTAAATATTTACGCGTATACATTTATTATATTGATGTATGTATGTATGTATGTGTGTATGTATGTATGTATGTATGTATGTATGTATGTATGTATGTATGTATGTATGTATGTATGTATGTGTGCATGTATATATGTATGTAATATATGTATGGATAATATCGGTTCGGATATTGTATTATTATTTATTTTATATATCTGACTGTATGTCTTTTTTTTTTTTTGCTATAGTAAGCTATTGTAAGCTGTGCGGCGTCGCATGTTTCTCTGTCTGTCTCTCTCTCTCTTATAGAAAGCAAGCCAGATATTTACATCCGGAACTTTGTTCCATCCGGGTGTCCCTTGACACCTCTCAAGTTTTTTTTGTCTTATTTCTAGACTCTCAAGTCTAGTCAAAGTCCCAATAAATAGTCCAAAGAAGTAGGCGTTTCATAGAACTAAAGCTAAAATCGAAGCCGTAGGCAGCTATTTGTCTCACAAAACATCAAAGGCAAAACCAATAAGAGTAAAAGAGAAAGCCTTCTCCATGTCTTACGTTTTTTTCGAAGGTCGCGTCGGCTCATAGAGTAGGTTTCCCCAATGGACCTAGTATAACAACAGGACAGACTACTGTGAGCAAAAAAACGAGCCGAGCGAGAGGTTGGAAGAGAGGCCGTGTGTCCCTTTCTAGTAGGGTGACAATAATATTTTCTGCTGTGGCAAACTGCAAAGCTGTGTGAGACAAATTGTGAAACACTGAATGACATACAGCTGAGGCTTTAAAAGTCGACTAGATTGAATAGTGTAAAATCAAGAAGGTTTGAAGTGACGGCTGCATTAATATGTAACAGATTTTTATGTAATTCTCTGCCTTACTTAAACACGATTGAGCCATTTTTGTCGCATTTCTTCATTGTTGGAAAATCTATAAAAACTGTATTATATTATCATTAAAGGCATTACTCAACTTCACACGTTTTTTCTCAGTAACTAGGTACTTACAGCTTACTACGATTCTAGGCGAGTCGCTATCGCTACTGACTAGTTTATAACAAAACGTAGTACAATTATAACTCTTAATAACGTCAGTTGCTATAATGTTAACACTTTTATACTAGAATAACTAGATTAACATTAACAATTAACTTACTAATGTTGCTAATAAACGAAATATTGCAACCAGCAGAACTTTCACTTCGACAAGAATATATACAACATTTTTTTCACCATTTTGACTGTTAAATCATCAAACAAATAATAAAAACATAGTTACGGAGATACATGAAGTAAGAAATAAAAACTATTTTCAAATTTAATATTATCCGGTGTTCAGCATAAAATATGTGTAATGGCGTATCTATTGTCTTGCGAATGATACCGTCTAATAAAAAAAGAAGGAAAAGGATTTAATGTAAACTGCATTTTTATTTAGTATTATATGACTATTTCTAACTTTTTTAATTAGAATATGATATAGTTATAAATATTTGTTAAAATAATAATATAGTACACTCGTTTTATCTAAGATTTTTCAAGTTACTTTTTATAAATACCAACATTTTTCTGGTTGGCAACATGCAAGAACGAGACACACAGCCTCTCTCCTGGCTATCTCGCTCGGCTCGGATTTGCCTCCATAGAGTACCAAGAGTAAAGGCTATTAGCAAGAGGAAAATTATACATCGTTCCTTATCCCCCTATATGACACATGCCAATGAGAAAGAAAGAGATATCTAGTTGTTCGTTAGTTTCGTTTTTTGTAGACGGTTACAGGTTTTGAACATATGTAACCAACTTCAGACAGATCAGCTGTCTGAAGTTGGTTACAAGTTGCCATACTCGTATTTATCAGCAACTTCATATGTAAATATATTCCCGTCCGCCAGTGAAGTCCCTAGTGTAGTGTACGTATTACGTAAGAAATCTGCAATGGTCTCATCCGATTTTTGTGTAGATTTTAGAAGTATGTATCTGGCGTGAACCTTATTCTTTTCTTTGAGATAAATTTTATCTAGGTAATATTGAATGGTCGAGACATAGGTAATCTTTTGCTTCACGGATATGCGTATACACATTGTAATAACCTTAGTTTATTTTCTTCTGAAATCGTTTCTTTTCCTATCCCTTCACTGAGATAATTTGAGAACGTTGTTTTCCAGTATTCGTACTTTAATTCGGCTGCCGGTGACCCAGGTTCGACGTCGAATTTTTCTGGCTTTAGTAATTGCGCAGTAGTAGACATCGAGGTTTGTAATGGTATTTATTGTTATTTGGAATAAATTGTTATGTAATAAAAAGACAAAACCAAGGAATATTTGGTTTTATTCCAAATAAAATGCTACTTAAATTAGTAATACATGTCAAGCTATGACAACAACATGAGATCAATATAAGAGACATCTTATGATATAAAAGAGGTCTAAATGTACACTACACCTAGTCGGCATTTTGTGTCGATAAAAATCAAAATGTGGATGAAAATGTTAATCTTTTCATAGCATAAAATGAAGTCTTTTATTCCGCTTTATGTTTGCTTAGATCTTTTAAACTATTAAATGAATTTAAAATGCAGTTTGCAGCAAATAGATAGAATGATTAAAGTGGAAGATTTATGCGTAATGATCTATGCACCTTTGTGATTTATAAATTATTATCAGTCGATCAAAAACGAGTTTATGCAGTATTGTCTACAACAAACCGAAATATGTTGGGGAAGCTAGTCTCTTGAACTATATATTGGTATCTACAAAACTCCAATTAATAAAACCTCTGTATTGATAACAGTTTAAAAAGTGAATTAATACTTTGACATATAATTGTCAATAATTTTATCTTGATATATTGGAATACATATTCTAATTCGAGCTACACGTATTTTTATTTCTCGTCCTTACTACAGGTTATGTGCCCTACGTTTCTGTAAAACGTATCTCGAAATTCAGTAAAAGGAAAATTTTCAGACCCGAAATCGGGAAACCATTTTTTTTTTCAGCCCAAGATCTTTCAGCACCATTTTCAGTTTGTGGCTTAAAAAACAGTATCTACCCATATCCAAAATAACAAGCAGAGAGAATAACGTGGAAAAGCAACCGAAAATTTGGAGTTACCATTACAAGGATACTTTGTGAGCATTGGGATCGAAAGGAATCACGTTAGAAAGGATTAACACAAGAGTTGAATTTTTGCAACGAGAAGCTTAAAGCTCTACTGCTCATCAGAATCACTCGTTTCGAGTCAACAACAACAATCAGGAGAGTATCGTGTGATGTTCTAGCAATGTTAGTTGCGCAGTCAAATTAACACTAATATTCAGAAATTCTGTTTTAGATCCCGGAGCAACCAATAATATTGTCAATGTGAAGGACGTCTGTTAATCTTCTGTTGATACATTTGCTCCCAAGTATAACTAAAACAATTTTTACCCTAATCTGGATCATCGGTATCTACTATCTACATGGAAAAGTACAAAGTCCTATTAGTGCATCCAGCCAACTGAGGAGCGCAGGGCCACAAAAGGATTTTATAATATTATGTGCACCGAGGTATCACATAGGTATATACTATACTATATTGTATATATTTATTTTTAGTATATACAATATAGTATAGTAGAATGCAATAAGCAGGAATATACTAATTGTTTTTAATACACAATAGAAAATACAATATTTATAATGAATTTTAAATAATATAACCCAACAAGCAAAAATGCTATATAAAGGATGATTAATTATAGGGTTAAAATTCTTGTTTATATTTTATAAAAGCAATAGCTTAATATTTTCCCTTTATAATTGCATGCTATAAGTATTCTTTTGCTAATAATAGTATTATGGGTCTTAAAATTTATATTAATAATGTATTTAAAAGCATAATATTATGGCTATTATGGTTGAAGCAAACATTTCAAAACTAAGTTGAAGTCTCATAAGATCAGAAATATTACCTTATATGACAATTAAAAACTATTATAACCCTTTACCTTTGCAATGTTTGATAAAATGCACATAATGCAAAAAGCAAGATATGTCATAGCTTTTATAATCAATATTTTTTTTTGGCTGGTTCTGTGGTTGTGCACTACAAAAACCAGTATTGTTATACATTTGTTTAATTGTGCCATTATGTAACTTCCTCAGCCAGAAATGGATTTAAAAACATGTGATATTAAACGGTGAAAACCAATTTTGATACAAATCCATCTATAAACATTATGTTTACTTGTTAATGATGCAAGAAAAAAGGGGTTTTAAGCAATAGATTGTGGAGGCTGAACCCTAATTTCTTCAATATGGCTGAATAGGCATCTTATAGTCTCAACTATAAGAGAAAATTACTTTTATATAAAAGCATTGTACCAGATAATTCTTATTATAATATAAATTATCAGACGCCTAAAAATGAAATAAGAACTGAAATGCTTAATATAAAGATATCAAGTAAAATAACGGTCAGAGTATGAATTACTGAGATCATAATTTTTTAATTGTCGGTAAACGCTGAAAGCCATACATTCCTTGTCCATAGAAAGATTATCCGTTTTATTTTTACATGGCAAGATGAAAGATTGCTTATCATAATATGATAAATTGGTAACAACAAAACGTCTACTACGATTTAACACATAATTTGTGCCCATAATACGTATAATGACTGTTAATTAAAGAACTACTGTAAAGCAAAGAAATATTGTTTTCATAGCAATTATAAAGTAAGTTTTTGCTAGTTGGGAATATCGCTTTCAAATGAGATGTACAAAATATGTTGTATTACAAAATACAAGCAGATGTCTTTGTGGTGTAGTCTGGTAGCCCCGACTACTACTTACAAATAATAATAATCTGTTACTTAATAATTGTTGTTTCTAAAGCTGATTTTTATTTTTTTTTGTCAGCTACTACATGAATGTTTTATTTTTAATGGTCGATTACAATAATGAAATTCTGTAAAAAATGAGCAGTGATGTTTGTAAGGGAATAACATAATTAGTTTAATCGCTGAAGTTCCCCGATAAAATGCGGTGGCCAAACGCATAATTCATACGTTTACCTAATTCACTATGGCGTCAAGTATGAAATTAAATAAAAATCGAGGCAACAGCATATGGAAATCAATTAATTTATTATTTTATTTAAGTAATAAAAGAAAAGAAAAAGCTAATAAGCGATGTGACATGGTATAAACCCGAAAAATATTTAATATGTATTATAATAATTATTCCTGCAGAAGTTTTACTGCAGAAGATTTGTAATTGAAAATATTCCCGCCGAAATCAACAAACCAAAGATGGTCAACAGGCGAAGTTGATAGGCAATAAATTAGAAACACAATAAGCCAAAATCAACAAACCGGATGTCAAACCGGCGGAGTTGAAAGGGAAGAATATTACAATAGGTAATGTACATACTTCCTAAGATTTTAAGCTACTGATTCAATATAGATTATTCAAATGTCTAATTAAATAATACTAAGCTGTGAATAACTATAATTATTATCATTGATAATAATAATAATTTCAATTACGTTAATGAATTGGCTAGATAGAGAAAAATGGTCAAACACTCAAAACGAAATTGGTTCGTTACAAAGTAGACCATATGTAATAAAACAAATAAGTACCTAGGTATTTAGTTGATAATTCTAGTAATGTAAATATCGATTCTGGAAAATGGATCTTTATATTTTATAATAAATATATTAAATTTTAAAATGTTAATAATTTATATATATTTTTTATTATTTGTTACTAAGTGTACAATGGCATTGAATACACGGAAACAAAGTGTATATGTTTGTCTAAGAAACATAAGCCAGGCATGTACACAGTTTTGTGAAGCTATAAAAGAGCATAAATGTTTATATTATTATGTATAATAGCTAGAAACTAAAAGCTCATATTTTAGCAGCATAATTAATATTATTTATATGAATGAACCATGACAACAGTTGTTGCACATTGGTATAGAAGGAAACAAAGAAATTAATAATTAAGATATATTTAGGTACCTACAATAATATAAAGTAACTAATTACATGAAGTTCTATCAAATCCCATTCAGCATTATGTTGCAAACAGATTTGCGATGCTGGTTTTTAAATAGGCATGAAACAAAATTGTATTATTAGTGCATATCTGCTTATAGCAAATATTTTTATACTTATGTAATTTTTAATATGTAAGATAATTTAATGATTGGATAAAAATCCTAAACAGCTGATAATATACTAAAATTAATGTAATATTTTCCACAGAATAATTACTTTTAGATATCTTCAGAAAATACCACGGAGGAATTATATAAAGACATTGTAGTTCCTTAATTTCAAGGAACAACATGGAAAATATAAATTAATATCATCGTGTTAAAAGATGAAATATTATCAGTTATGTACTTATTTTAATGTTTGCCTATACTGTTAAAGCATTATTTACTTAATTGAATTTTTGAGGGGGTGTATTGGTATCTACAAAACTCCAATTAATAAAACCTCTGTATTGTTAACAGTTTAAAAAGTGAATTAATACTTTGACATATAATTGTCAATAATTTTATCTTGATTTATTGGAATAGGTACATATTCTAATTCGAGCTACACGTATTTTTATTTCTCGTCCTTACTACACTATACACCCACACACTATGCAGGCTATCGTCCAATCGACTTGTCAGTTCTATATCCTACTACTATTATTAACATGAAAGTTCGTGAGGATGTATGGATGGATGTTTGTTACTCCTTCACGCAAAAATTATTGACCAGATTTCAATGAAATTTGGTATGGCAGTAGTTTAAGCTCTGGATTAAAACATAGGATACTTTTCCCTTGGATACAGCTGGTAAATATATAAACAGTAGACGTATAGACTTTTTATGCATTTCTCCCTTTAGTTGGGGTACCTACGTGGAAAGATAAATGAAAACAGGAAATTTTAATAGATATATTTATTATTTATTAACAATTGGACATCATTTATTAGCTTACACGTTACGACAACACCAAAAAGCTCTCAGATTGTCAGCATGGAGCTAAATATGTGAAGAAAACAGTGCACAGCAGTCCGTTTACGTGGGAGAGCCATGCTTTGGCACGAACGGTCCACCTGGACCAGATAAATACCACGGCCTCCGGGTACTCAAGGAGTAGTTGCGGATTTTAAGACCGGGATCGTACTTGTGACACCTGCTATTGCGAATATGTATAGGTGGCGATAATCGCTCTCCATCTGGCGATCAGTCTGCCCGTTTTCTGGTCAATTAAAAAAGTACAAAGAAGTATTTTTGCAAAAGGCCACCTAATTCCCTGCAAAACCAAAAAGCAAAGTTAAATTTGAAAATTTGTGACATGTTTTTGTGATGATGTACAACCGTAACTCCATTATAATATACAGGAATTATTAATTAATAATTATAATTAATAAAAAATACACCACACTATTTTATATTATATATTATCACTTAGTTTATATTTTAGATCTTACTAATTTGTATAATTGTATGGTGTTTGGTAAATATGAAGTAGGCAAAACATTTTTCTTTCAGATTAACATATTTTCTCTTTCGAAGGTTTATCGATATCCAAAACATCACTATGTAAATACACAACCTCTGAAATTTATACAAAATTTCTATTATATTATATTGTTGAAATCTGCATATAATGGACAATAAACACATTTATCTACAAGAATATAATAACTTCAGTGTAATTGCTTGTATTTATATAACCTGAAACAATTCTCAACATACTGGTGAAAAGTTAACACTTCTTCACGATTTTCTTTCCTCGTAGAGTGTGATTTACAGCCCTCCACAAAACGGGCCATATTAACTTGAGCACAGCTTTGTTTTCTAATAAGACTTTTTAATATAAACTGAGATTTTTACCAAATAACACACTATAAATTCATGATTTGCTTATTCTTCTTCTTGTATCATAATGCACACGTAAACAAATGGCATTAGCTGTCAGTGGCTAACTTCAGGCCACATCTACTGCTACTAATTCAAAATGTCACTTATTGTTAAAGCAATAAAGTCGTAATTCAAACGTCTAAAATTGGACTCCAATTTGGACTCCAAATTGGAGCAACCTTCGAAAAAAACGTATAGACATATAGATGGCTTTCTCTTTCACTCTTATTGGTTTTGCCTTTGATGTTTTGTGAGACAAATAGCTGTCTACGCTTCGATTTTTTGTTTTAGTTCTATTATACTCCTATTTCTTTGTTTGCCTCTATGATACGTAAATTGTGAAATACACTCTATTACTAAGGTAATACAGTTCTTTTTAGCAATTACAAAATTCGGAGTCTTCTATCCATAGGTACTATATCCATGGTTTCCCCTGGTTTCGCCTCCCAGTAAAATTCACCAATCAAATTCAACCACGAAATCCATTGACAATTTTGAGAGCTATCTTTATTCTATGGTCATATTTCAATTTTGTCGATTTGAAGAATTGACGTGTACTACCAGCATCAAGAATTCGAGACTCATTTTTTACTTTAGAATCGCTAAAACTCAACAAAGTTATCGATTTCATTACAGATTTAGTGTAACAAAATATAGGCTAGCGTAACAAAAATGTTACGATCGATTTTATTGGGTAAGTTTACATGAATTAATCAAGTGTAAAATGACTTGTTCACGCTCAGTTTAAATGCCGGTATTTTAATAACAATTTGCTTTCTAGGTGTTATTTTATGTTTATCGGGTTCGTTCGCCCTGTACGACTCGTCTTCAGATGTCGTAGAACTGACTCCTAGTAATTTCGAAAGACAAGTCATAAACTCTGATGAAGTATGGATAGTTGAGTTCTTTGCGCCGTGGTGTGGTCATTGCAAAAGCTTAGTTCCTGAGTATAAAAAAGCCGCCAGAGCTTTAAAGGTAAATTGTTAATCTGTACCTATACATAACTAATACCATGAAACTTCTAGTCTTCCACCCACATAATATTGTTCATGAATGTTTAATTTTATATAACTTTATTTGTAAGTATTTAACACATACTAAATCCGCCCTCGTGATACCAAATTTAAATTGCCTTCCTGTGCATGATTAAGCTTTGTTCTTTCTATATATATTATTTCTTTTTTATTCGGTGGTAACTTTGTGGTGCCACCAGTTTATATAGAAAATAGGTACTCTTTTCCTTTATAAAACTATTTTAAATGTATATGGAGAGCCAAGGGGGGATTATGGATATTAAGGACCAGGAATGCAAGTCACAACACCAGAGGAGTTACAAGTATAACTCCTCTAGTGTTGAGTGTCTGTGGGTGGCAGTAATAACTTACCATCAGGTGATCCGTCTGCTCGTTTCTTGGTTCATTTCATTAAAAACATGTTAATGTAATGAAGCTTTAAATGAAGTACAATGTTTATTTTCACCAACCAGGGTATAGTTAAAGTAGGAGCAGTAGATGCAGACCAACACAAAGATCTTGGACAAAAGTATGGAGTGTCGGGATTCCCAACAATCAAAATCTTCACTGGCAGCAAGCATACTCCGTACCAAGGACAAAGAACTGCAGAGGCATTTGTAGATGCTGCAATTAAAGCCGCCAAGGAAAGGGCATATGATAATCTCGGAAAGAAGGCCAGCTCATCAGATAAGGTAAGAAAGATGTAACTTAATAATGAAATTACTAGTTCAAAACAGTTTTATATGTATATTTTACTAACTATTCTATTAATAATTTTTTATATTATAATTTTCTTGTCAATATAAGATTATCGATTTTTCTTCATAAATGGATAATTAACACTGGTAGCTTATCTAATCTGCCATCCTAACGAAGAGTGCAATAAGTCAAGTTTTTGGGCAAATTGAATTTAGACCATAATATTATGGTATAATATGGTCTTAAGGAGGACAAAGCTCAAAAATAAAATGATTTTCACTACTCGTATGCACATTGTAATAAGAGTCATTTTTGCGTAGCATTATTTTCTATATTCATGTAGAAGACGGTGTTTGCAAGGTATTTCTTAAATATCTCTTGAAATATTGTACAAATCACAAAAGTGTTCGGTTTAAGTTGAAATATAATATATATATTAATTATTTTACAAAAAAAATATGTATGGTGCTGCACAACATTTTACGTTTTAGGAGATTTCTTGATTTTTAAGAGGTGATATTAAGATTTTGTAACTCAGGAATTACCTATATATTTTTTTCAAAATGTGTACGGTTCAGAACATGTAAAGGATTGTGTACTTAATCCCATATTTTTTCCCACTTCGTAATCGAACTCTGACTAGGTAGACTAGGTGACGGGAAATAACAAAGTAGCCTATGACCTCGCCTTAACTCAATTTGCCCAAAAATTCGACTTATTGCACTCTTCGTTAGGATGGCAGTAATAACATCTTATGTACCAAATTTAGTTAAAACTTTTGATAATTTATTAGTTGGGGCACAAAATATATGGGCACGAAATACCTTGGAAAAGCAAAACAAGCCCAAAGCCATACAAGCAATTGACAGCACCATTACTGGACGCATTTAAAAAGATAAGGTTTGATTCGTTGCAAAGAAATCTATTCCGTAATGTAAATAATATGAATTGAAACCTAACATTGCCAAAAGTGTGCAACCGAAGGGCAAAAGTAATAGGCAAGCGGACTGATTTTTTTTTATTACATAGATGAATAGTACTCTTAAATATGAGTAACTTCTCAGAAGAAACCGTATATCAAAAGTCAATATTTTCAAAGGTACAGCGATTTGTATACAAAATTTCTTCGAGTCTTTATACCAAAAAAAAATTTTTTTTTTTTGCGAAATTGGTAAACAAAACCTACATCATTAGTTTACTCACATCATATACAAAAACATTCATTATGGTAAGTATGAACTTAAACGCACAAATATCGGAGATATTTACAAATATATTCCTGCGGCCATATACTTCATATACTACTTCATACTACTTCATATTCAAGTGACGTCATGTGTATATCGATTTTAGTATGGAGCGTTTTTAGGAGGCTCGCGAAATTTTTTATACAAATCGCTGTACCTTTGAAAATATTGACTTTTGATATACGGTTTCTTCTGAGAAGTTACTCATATTTAAGAGTACTATTCATTTATGCAATAAAAAAAAATTTGTCCGATTGCCTATTGTCAATAAAATTTTTGTGATACTTTTGATGTACGTCTTTTGAAATATCTGTTTTTTTATGTTTTATAATGATTCTCAATGTTGGAAAGTACTAAATTATATAGAACACTCAGATCATATTATTAATTATTATTATTTCCAAAAAAATTGAGTAAAGTACTATTAATAAGATTAAAGTCAATCTATGCACAATGTTTTGAATTATTAGATGTTTTAGAAATCAAATTAAAATTACACTTTTTTTTTTAAACATCCCAGTTCGGATTAATAATGGTGTAAGGCTGGGACTGTATGATCCGGAATCCAGTGGCCCTGGAAAAATTTTGAGCCCTGAAAATAGTTTTATTAGAAAAATTTGTGCAAAGTTCTATTTTCAGTAGTCCGAATTTTCTCGGAAATGGTACACCACACAATTAATAAATAGTTAAGGTAAATGCACCAGTGATGGACAAGGAACCAATAATGGACGAAAAATAACCAAATCTGCTAGAATAAGGCCGGGAATCAATTTTATTATATTGGTAACATTTTACGGTACCCAAAAGACGTCAAGCTGCCGAAGTTTAATGTTTCATTCACTTCCGTTTTATAAGACAAAATGGGTGAGGTAAATTGGTGCTCGTGTTATTGAAAATGCATATTAGTGGCTTTTGTTACGGAAATGGTTAGTGAGTTAGGTAGAGAGTTTACTTGTTAATTTAATATTTAATTATTTGAAACAAAATCTATTTTGTTAGTTGGATTGACTATGAAATCGAGATAAAGACGTACTCTTTTACTCTTGAGGCGCTATATTTCACGTTTTTTTATCAATGTTTATTACTGGTGCACTGAAGTTGAATAGTTGCAATAATGGACAAATGTCCAAACTTGTTTTTTTTATTGTTGATTGAGATTTTGAACTTATTATACTCCTTTTTAAATTCTTTTTTAAAAGCAAGTAGATAATTATAAAAATATTGATACCTACCAGTAATGGACGCCTGTGTCCATTATTGGGTATTACATAGAAATCCAGTTATGGACATTGAAGTAAAATAATACAGTTTTCTTTTTATTTTAGAACTACAAGCTAGCTAGCTAACTAGTTTTTGCCCGCGGCTTCGCCCGCGTGGAATGTGTTCTTGGCGAACTTTACTTACAGCAATACTTCTGATACAACATTGAAAATGTTTTTAGGTTTATCCAATGCAAATGGTTAAAATGGGACCCTATCACCTCGACACGATATGCGCGACCGCTTTATATACATAATATTATATTTATCGCGCTTGAATATAAATTTTACGATATCTTATATCTTAAATACTATTTAAAAAAAACTCGCATCAAAATCCGTTGCGTAGATTTAAAGATCTAAGCATATTGATACATAAGGACAGACAGATAAAGCGACTTGTTTTAAACTATGTGATTAATCAATTAATTTGCCATTCTATGCTATGGATATTCCTTAAGAACTTCAGTACAAAATATTCGTGAGCCTCTTATAAATAATACGTCTATGCGTTTTCGATAGTGCGATTGCCGCCTAGACGTGTCCCTGCATATTAAATCTCTACTATCCTTGAAAATATTCATTTAAATTTAATGTTGTAAAGGACCATATTGATCTATAATAAATGCACAATGTATTTAAGGTACTTAATTGGATAAGGATTAATGCTGTATTGTTTAAACTCGCTTCGTAAATAATCTATAAAATTTAAATTAAAGGATAAAAATATGGTTATTGTGGGTTATCCCTAAGAGATAGACATCGCGGACTGTTTTGTAGGTTTTTTAAGATAAACAAAACTGTAGTAAGTACATTATTTTGATTTATCTCGTAGGGTTCAGCCAGCGTTTGCAATGTAAGCTCAAAATCTCTAAAATTATCTGTGTACCTCTACTATGTTATGCATATTATATACCTAAAAGCATCAAAATCCGTTGCGTTATTTTAAAAATTTAAGCAGACAAAGGAACAGGCAAAAAAGGTACTTTGTTATATACTATATTGTAATGATTATTAGCCAAAAAAATTATACAACTCAACAAATGGGCTGCGCAGTGGGCTATCGAAGCTGTTAGAAAAGGCGCAAATAATTCTGATGCAGCCAAAAAAAAAATAACGTGCCTAGAATTACATTGCGTAATACAATCACAGGAAAAAGCTTAGATCATATAGTATATGATCTAAGGGAAAAAGTACCGTAGAGTGTCCGATTGGACCCAGTACCATTTTGTCGAAGGAAGAAGAAAACATTGTAGAAGATCGGATAAAATATATTATGTCAAATAAACATATTCCATTACCCAAAGATAAATTATTAGATACTGTTCAACGTCTTATAGTCGACAAAAAGCAGGAGACTCCTTTCACTAATAACAGACCAGACAAAAAATTGTATTTCTCGTTTATGAAACGACAACCTACGGTTGCTGAACGTACTGCTCTAAATTTATGCACGTCAAGAGTTACTCTTACTCAAGATGACAGTGAGAAATGGTTTTTAGAACTTGAAGCTGATTTTGTCCATTTTAGAGAGTTTTTAGTACATAATTTGAATGTAGTCACGACTGCAATTACATTAAAGGCTGATCAAAATAAAAGTTTGCATCATTTTATACTCCAAATTTAATATTCCACAGTTAATTTAACATATAACATCTCATGATTCATGTTCTTTATTAGGTGTCCATATTTGGTTCTTGTTTATTACTGGGTGTCCATAACTAGATTTTTGTTGTCCATAACTGGTTAAAAAAATCTAAGTTTTTATTTGTTAATAACATTAAAACCTATTAAAGTGCCCTACAATAAATAAAGCAGAAAAATAGAATAAATATAGGACTTCCAATTTTCACTACGTTTTGTGTTAAAACTTTCACAGGGAAAAGTGAATTTTCTGAAATACCAAGATTTTCTTCTTAAACCGTCCATCATTGGGGTGTTTACCTTACTATGTAACACGCAAAATTAATGAATAAGTTTTTTTAAGTTCTAGAATCTAACCCCTAAGCTTATTATAGAAGAATTTGTTTATAAAGTTACCGAAAGTTAGGACCAGTATCAAGGTCAAGACAAAAAGAGGCTAAAGGCATCCTGATAATTTAATAATGACAATATTTTGTTAATTCTGTGTTTATCATTAACAGTAGGTGTTGGTTTATGCCCATGTTGTTTATGATTTTATGTACGACGCAAACGCGTTAACCAAATAAAAGCTCTATTGAAAATATGAACTACCAAAAAAACCTCACAAACCGGGCAATAATCTATCATAAGTTATCATTGTTTGTGTATTATAGTACACAGATAAAGTGTCACTACCCTCATTGAGAGGCACAAAATTACATAACCCACTTATTATTTTTATCATTAATCAAACAAAAGAGCTACCAAGGATCGATTTCAGGTGAAAGGTGAAGAGCTAAAAATATGTTAAAAATGTTTTTGAAATTGTTATTGTTTTTTTATATAAATATAATAAATATACAATGTATATCTATATTTGTATGTGCCCTAACAAAATAATACACAAAATTTTTAATTTCCGAGAAAACTTAAATAATAACATTCTGTTTTATACATATAATGTCATGGGATACTCTTCCCAACTTACCTGTCCGGTAGTTGTGGTATAGTATACGGGTATGCGACCCCGGCTTCCCTAGCTATTACTGTCCTATCCCTTGCCCTCCTGGGCGGTAATATCCTACATTCCCTATTTCCCACTCTAACTTACCAATCTTCCTTTCCACACCACCTATCCTTCCCTTTCCCTATTCCTAACCTCTCCACCAATCCTTGGAAACGCAATGGATAACCAAAAATAATTTAATTTTATCCAAAATGGCGGCGATGTGGTTCGCCACCCATCACGTCTCGTTTCTCGCGGAGGCGAAAAGCGGACCATGGAGAGACGCTTGGCTACGTTGAATGTAAGAGGAGGAATGCATGGTTAAGAATGAAAGTGGAGCGAAAGAAATATGTAAGGATCGTAGCAAGTGGAAAGAAGTGGTCTCTGCCTACCCCTACGGGAAAGAGGCGGTCCTGCCTACCCCTACGGGAAAAAGGCGTGATTATATGTATGTATGTTTGTATGTTTTATACAAAAATAAATACCACTCACTTTGTGAGTATGTTCAAATAAAGTCTAAAATAAACTATGTTACTGGTGGATATTACATTAATATAAACAATTATATTTCTTTTGAGTATAGCGGAATACCTTTTTGCCACTATCATAAAGAGCATGGTTTTTCAATCATAAATGTAGCATAAGTTAATACCATCATAAAATAATATCCATGATCACATGGGCCCTGTGGCTAACCCCACCTGTAGATATATATACCTTCAGCTAACTTGCAGCGTTTATTAAAACAGGGGTGTGTTTTTTGACTGACGCACAGGCCAAACCCTTAATGCTAGAAATTTGTGATTTTGCACAAATATTCCTCATAGGACTTAGGCATCCACTAAGGAAGGGTTTTTCAAACTTCAACCTCTAAGGGGGTAAAATAGAGGATGAAAGTTTAAATTCTAATTTCACGCGGGCGACGCCGCGGCCAATATTTTTTTTTTAAATAATAAATTTATATATTTTAGTTTTTCAAGTGTCACTAATGAAAATAAATGTACATTAATAATTTAATTGGTAATAATAATGTATTTAAATAATATAGTAACGGTACATAAGTTTATTATAATTACTACTACCAACAACACTGAAATCCAATGAGATATTGTTATAAGAAATTTGTTATTTGGATAGTTTTTTCAAAAAACTGACTATCCAAATAACAAATTTCTGCTACAAAGTGCAAAAAACTTTTTTGCACTTTGTAGTAGGCCACTTTGTCGGTTATTATTGGCCAAACGAAAAAGGTGGGTGTGAAAAATCTGGGTCGCCACTCGCCACTGACATTAGTGAGTTGTGATCCCATCAACAGATTTCCAAATACTACCTACTTACTCCTACACACACATTACACACATTAAAGCCAATGTTGACAATGATCAAAATGTAATTACAGTCTGATGTGGTCGAATTGACGGAGAGCAACTTCAAGGAGAAGGTTCTGGACAGCGATGACCTGTGGCTGGTGGAGTTCTTCGCCCCGTGGTGCGGCCACTGCAAGAACTTGGAGCCGCATTGGGCTAAGGCAGCCACTGAACTCAAGGGCAAGGTATAACACACTGTATAAGTCTATAAAACAGGGATTTTTTTAGTACCTTGTAGATTATTGTTTCTGCATAATTCCCTTCATGTTATTCATAAATCTTAGAAATCGCTAATGAAAAACTAGTAACAACATTTTTTTTTAACTGTTTAAATACAACAACACCAAACTAAAATGAAATAACAAAATCTATTAATTTGAAATCAATGACATTTAAGATGTTACAAGTAATGACCAACTAGAATTTTAAATTTTATGTTGGGTCATTTGCTTTAGTTATACTCTTATTCACCTATTATAAATCTATATTTGAAATAACAGCCAAACACATATTCTTATTGATTAAGACATTGTACTCACTATAAACATTTTGGTTTTATAATGTCATAAACTTTTATTACCAATAAAATCTCAGTCGCTTTCTTACGCCTTTTGTATTGTTATTGATTTTCAAAGTAATATTCTTAAAGCCAAGTTACATTCAACTTTAAGTTTTAATTGTATTAACTAAGCAAGGCTGCTCAACCTTTTGAAGAGTCGGGCCAAACGGTGGATTCAGTCGTTAACGACGTGCCACTTACATTTCGTGTTTCAGTTACTCTCAGGACAAGCGCAATAAAAACTCAATTAGTAGGAAAATAAAATTAAATATTTATTAGGAACATAGAGTATCTTATTCTAAAATCTAAATAAAGAATCAAAATTGAACTTAAATGTAGGGTAACTTGTTTATACAATCAATGTGATTTCTGCCAATGTTTGTCTTTTAATAATTTACTTATGTTTGTCGACAAATCCACCAACGTATTTTTAAACCTTACTTGCGCGAGCGACTTAAAATTCTTTCGCGGGCCACAGCGTGGCCCGCGGGCCTGGGGTTGAGCAGCCTTGAACTAAGGTAATGTATGTAAATGTATTAACAAGCTTCCTTATAGAATCAGCGACATAATGTGGTGAAGCTCTTGCTTTGCCCTAACTATCCTACTAATATTATAAACTACTGAACGGATTTCGATGAAATTTGGTCCATACCAAAAGTTAAGTACCATTAGTAGTTAAGGCCCTGGATTAAAACATAGGCAACTTTTTATCCCGAAAAAAAGTAGGGTTCCCGAGGGATAGTATATTTACGCGGGCGGAGCCGCGGGCAACAACTAGAGTAGCTATAAAACTGTCTTTGAATGTTTTTTTTAAATTATTAGTTTCCCTATTTGTTTTGTAAAAGTTTTAATCTAAAATAAATACCAATTATAGGTTAAATTAGGTGCGGTCGATGCCACCATACACCAGGCTCTGGCCTCGCGGTTCCAAGTACAAGGGTACCCGACTATCAAGATGTTCCCATCAGGCAAGAAGACCAGTGACTCCGCTGAGGACTACAATGGAGGCAGGACGTCCAGTGACATTGTTTCCTGGGCTCTCGAGAAATTGGCCGATAGTCTGCCACCACCAGAAATCGTTCAGGTAAGAAATCAAAACACAACAACGAATTTTTTTAAAATCTTGTTTCTGCGTGGTGTGCATTAGGAGATGGGAATCAATATTTCTGAGTATACATCCTTGAGTCTGTCATGGGATACTCATCCCAACTTACCTGTCTGGTAGTTGTGGTATACTATACAGGTATGCGACCCCGGCTTCCCTAGTTATTACTGTTCTATCCCTTGCCCTCCTGGGCGGTAATATCCTACATTTCCTATTTACCACTCTAACTTACTAATCTTCCTTTCCACACTACCTGTCCTTCCCTTTTCCTATTCCTACCCTCTCCGCCAGTGCGTGGGAACGCAATGGATAATCATAAAAATAATTTAATTATCCAAAATGGCGGCGATGTGGGTGGCGAACCATCATGTCTCGTTCTCGCGGAGGCGAAAAGTGGCCCATGGAGAGCCGCTTCGCTACGTTGAATGTAAGAGGAGGAATGGATGGTAAGAATGAAAGTGGACGAAGCGAAACAAGTATGTAAGGATCATAGCAAGTGGAAAGAAGTGGTCTCTGCCTACCTTCGCGTACGCGTAGGTACCCCTACGCCTCTTTCGCGTAGGGGTACCTACGCGAAAGAGGCGTGATTATATGTATGTACATCCTTGAAGATGTCCCTACTCCCTTTAATATGCATTTTAAACACAGTTTACGGCAGTGCTATTATACCACTGTTTTTGCAGACTACTGACCTTAGTTGTATAATTTTTTTAAGGTGATCGATGAATCAACAATGAAGGCTTGCAGCGAGAAACCACTATGTGTGGTGTCCATCTTACCTCACATCCTGGACTGCAACGCCGCCTGCCGCAATCAATACATCAGCATCCTCACACGACTCGGTGATAAATACAAGAACAAGATGTGGGGGTGAGTGATTATGTATTGTAGAAGAAAATATTTTGCACCATAATAATTACTTCAATAAGTCACAGATCTGAGACCACAGTCGTCCTAACGGCCGCTCTCAGTCATATGCAATGCTTGGGATGCTTGGGATCCTCTTTTTTCGCATAATTTTATTTGTCATAATTTCATTTGGCATACCTCACTTGCCATAATTTTATTACGCATAATATTACTTTGGCATAATGGTTTCTTGTCATACTATATCATTAGGCATAAATATCATTTTGAGTAATATTTTTTGTCCTAATTTAATGAGGCATAACTCGTAAGGCATAATTTTTCTTGTCATAATAGTACTTTGGCATAATTGTTTTTTGGCATAAACTCGTTAGGCATATTTTTTTGTCATAATAAATTCAAGGCATTCTGTCACAAGGCACAAATTTGCATAAAATGTAAGGACATAATGAAAACACGGTTAAGGTAATTAAACGCATATTTATAAAACATTAAAAGCAAGTATTACACTCATTATAATTTATACCTAGTGTAACATGTATAACAGTAGGTTAAGTTGCGGCGGGGTGGCCCTTGGGCGACCCGTAAGCCGCTAACATGTTTAAAATAATTAATACGAAAGGTTATTTAATTCAAAAACAAAACTTACTTTATCCTTAAGTGCATTGGGCTCGTGTTTATGGCTCGGCATGTTCTTAGATAGCAGTTCATGTTGTTTGTCCGAGTTTAATTTCGTAATCAGTCGAAAATTAGTATTATAATTGTTATTTCGTCTTAACTCGCACATCCGGTAGAATTTATAATTCATTAGTAAGTATGTGAAAAAAATGCTACAAAGAAGTATGCGTAAATATAATAGTATGCTTAAATATCATTATGCGTAAATATATTTATGCTTTTTAATATTATGCTTAATTAATATTATGCGTAAAAAAATGTATGCCTTACAATAAGTATGCCTAACAATTATTATGCTTTTAGTAATTATGCGTAAAAAAATTATGCTAAGAAAGTTATGCCAAATGAATATTATGCGAAACTACTATTAGGTCAAATGAAATTATGCCAAGTAAAATTATGACATATGATTTAATGCGAAAAAATAGGGAACCGCAATTCTTACATACTTTGACATGAAAGTCCATATTATAGTTTTTATCAAAATCTATAATATGTGACTCCTTAAAGTAAGGAATAAAAATATGTATCTGAGTGTTGTTGTAATTGAATTTTAAATGTAGATAAATCTGGGGGTCTAAATAGGCCACTATAGGTGTTTCATGTTAAGTTTAATTTTTTTTTCTTACAAAAATCATTAAATGGTAAAATGGTTACATGGTTCAACTAATTTCATCATAATATTAGAAAATATCAATTTTGACAATTTTCAATATGAGTTGTAAAAAAATATATTATGATACTTAATATAAAACACCTAAAGTGGCCTTTTTAGACCTCCATAACCCCAATTCTCGTAATTTGGAGTTTGGACCAATCGAAATGCGTTTAACGTTGATGAGAATACCATTTTGCAGATTAACCATATTGGGACTGGATCGTAACTGTATTATTGCAATATTTAATTAGCAGAATCGACCTTCTGAAATTTTAAACTGTATCTCCCGATTTAGTTATTATTAGTTGTTTTTTTTAATATTATTACTCACCATGGAATCACATTTATTTAGTGTTCACGTCAAATATACTCCAAAGCCTATGATATTAAAAACTATAATTTTACAGCTGGATTTGGGCGGAGGCCGGTGCGCAGCCGGCGCTAGAGGAGGCCCTGGAACTCGGCGGCTTCGGCTACCCTGCGATGGCTGTTGTTAACGCCAAGAAACTCAAGTTCTCTACGCTGAGGGGATCGTTCTCTGAAACTGGCATTAATGAATTCTTGAGGTAAGTTGCCAAAGACTTCAAAACTCAAGATAGGCTACGACGTACATTTGACAGAACAAATCTTCATACAAAAAAAAAGTTACGCCATCTTGGTTTTCACCATACTTCAAATGTCAGCCGTCTTGTTTTCACCTTTAACTTCAAATGTCAAAATGGCCCAAAAAATCTCAAAAGTGGGGGCCATTTAACTGGAGACACTTTTTGCATCAACATGCCTCGTCTATCTTCAACATGCCTCGTCTATCGATGATATGTACATCTATATAAGTTGTCTCAAAATTGTGGTTGGTTTGGCTGTTTCATGGGCACGACCATATTATGATGTACGATGTACATTGTACGTGTAAGCATTAATATAACTGGTTAGAAGTTGGGTAGCAGTTCCCCCTTGACTGCCCTTCATAATTTTGCACTTACCTAGCGTTTAAAATTCAATTTATACTCTGTTTAGAGTAATAAATTAATATGCTAAGGGCCACTTGCGCCAATCCGAGTTAAATAAATAAACCCAGAGTTAAACCCTAGTCTGGAGTTAAGTTGACATTTCGTCTTGCACCATCGAGAGTTAAGAGATAAACTAGAGTTAAAAATTTAAAATTTTAACCCTACCTTTTTGGCAGGTTAAATTGTCTAACTCGGGGTTATATTCTTATCTAAACAAATATCATTGACAAAAATTGATTTTTGAGGTTATATTGTCGTTATATTATTATGATTTGTTGTTGAAAAATGATAAATGAAAGTAATATTATGTTTTCTGATCGAATTTATTGGTTTATTGATTCGGATTTTTTTAACAGAAGGGTAGATGAACACACTGATCTCTTTAACTCCCTCCGAGATAAAAGTTTTCAAATATTCCGTCTGGAGATATAATATAGTGTACCTAATGTTCTTGTTGGACAAAATAAAGTATAAATTAGAAATACGCAAATGAAAATAAAAAGTCAGCTTCCACCATATATGTAACTTACTTCATATTTGTGTCTATAATATGGACTTTGTTCATTATGATTTACCTACCAACATTTTTTGTAGAATTAACCTATTTTCTTCTCCATTTTTACTCATAAATTGAGTTTATTATTGTTAAACGAAATATTATTTTGATGAAAATTTTTCAATGTCAGCTTCTAATTATTGACATTGGCATATTAATTTATATGAAACAAAAAGGAAAGTCATTGTCAAAATAAAATAATGCGACATTCATATACGACAGACTGTAGTGCAAAAGAGACAAATACAATTGTCACTTCCACTCAATTATGTCGTATTATACTCGTTTTAAATAGCACACGCAATGTTGCCAGTACTAAATGAACTAACACAAGGTTAGTTAACTCGGGTCTAATGTTCATTGGCGCAAGACAAAAAAGAGTTAAATATTTAACCCTGTAACCCTGAGTTAACAAACTCGGAGTTATCGAAATTTAACCTAGTTTTGGCGCAAGTGGCCCTGAATATAATATTGAAATGAAATATGTTTATTTATCAAAAATTCCATTCAGATATTTTTTTCTATGCCCCTGCACTGCAGGCAAAGCCTGTCACGCAGGTGATAGCAATAATATTATATTCATGCGCGAGTGAAAGATACAAGTAGCGATGAGTCAATGTACGAAATTCTACGAGATCACACACAATGATAAATCAAGTTGGTCGAATTTTACTATGAAGATTTTTACACATTAATATATTTACTTATTTCTTTCCTTCCTCAGGGATCTGTCCTTTGGTCGCGGACAAACGGCTCCAGTAAGAGGCGCAGAGATGCCCAAAATATCCACAACCGACCCATGGGATGGTAAGGACGGAGAGCTGCCACCGGAAGAAGACATTGACCTGTCAGACGTAGATCTAGAGAAAGACGAACTCTAAATTATTCATAGTTTTGTACTGTGGTTTTATATAGTGTAAGTTGATATGTGGCTGAGCGCGTATTTTTTGGAAGTCTGAATTATTTTTCTCTATTTTTCATAAGATACCTACGCGATTAAGGGTGATGTATTTTTAAGTTTTGCAACTTTTTCTAGTAGTGCAGACTCACCCTTAAATAAATAAATAAATAAATAATTTATTTGCAAGAATGTTGTACATTAGACAACTTAATTATATTATTAAATTACAATCAAAATTTGATTAAAAGTTTTATATGTATGTAATGCTTTTATGCATCTGAAGATAAATTATACAAAATACACACAGAAAAAAATAACAAAATACTATAAAAATATAACGAAGCATAATACAATACATTGAATTTTACATTTCAAGCTATGTATAAGCTTTAAGTAAACTATATAACATTCTATATATTTTTCAGTAAAATATTGTCAATGAAGCTATCTATAATTTCAATAAATAGATTTTTTTAAATCACAATAGAATAAGTTTTTTACAAACAACGACGCTTTTAAATCATAATATATTAATTTTCTACTGTTACATAATATTCTATTTCTTTAATGTTTAGATTATAGGATCTATGCCAGTGACTTAGGAAATTATTGTGATTTAAAATACTATGTAAACAAAGTAAAAAAGATATTTGCTGTATTTAAACTTACATATCTTGAAATGAGCATAGTCGATTTGGATTTGCGTTATTCTATTAACTATTTACCCCCTTACTAAAACGCTGTATAAGCTTTGAATAGTTACACAGTGTTTTGTCTCCTTCTATTGAATTAAACATTTCACTTGTGTGATGGGAACAAAACACTGTATAACTATTCAAAGCTTATACAGCGTTTATTAGTAAGGGGGTATAAGTATAATAAAATATTTGACCAAGTCATGGTGCATTTCAAGAACGTAAATTAACTTTTACATTATACATACTCAGGGTTGGTTAAAATATAATGCATTCCTATAATATCCAGTGACTAATAATAATATTATTTTTATAGCTTTAAAAATTCTGTATTTGTATAAAAGTGTACAAAAAACATATCTAAAATGTTAATTTGTGTAATTTTGATAATGTTATTAATTGTAATAGAGAAAAACTGCTTCTTCCAATAACGTTTTAACATATTATGCATTTAAGGAGCCAAATTGAAGTAAGTTTGTAATTATTGATAATAAAAATAATAAATTATATATTTTGTTTTTAATTTAACTTTTTTAATTTTTCATCTGTTAAATATATAGGAAATGAAACAGAAACATTTTTAACGTGTTATAAAATCATCAAAATATTATGGTACCGAATGTAGTGAGTTGTGACCACAATGTATTAGTCCGAACGTAATGTTAAAATAATGGTCTCAATTTAGGGGACAGATTTTTTCCGGTAGAGCGCGCCACATTAAAAGAAGCACTCGTTTGAAATTACGCCAGAAGTTATGTTGCTATTGACAGCTATGGAAATTATTTTAAATAGAAACGTAGACTTTGAACGTAGATTTAAATCTAATTATTTAAAAGTTTTAGGAAATTCTTAGAAACTGTTCACGAAGTATAGATACTAGACGGGTCGCGCTAGGCGTATTCGAGGTGGTAAGTGGAAAAAATTCTAAAGTCGCTGAATTTTTGTGTGTTGATAAAGTAGCCCATCATTAAGTTTTGTGCCATTTCTGCCCACTGCGTTTTCAGCAATTCCATTATTTGTGATTGATTTTTTTATATGGCTATAGAAGTGGCAATATTGATTTAAAGTTTAAAATATTATTGGTATCTTAACTGGGACAGCTTCCAGAGTATGGAGACTTAATTTGCGTCGTTTTCGTCCAGTAAAAAATGACTTAGGGTCATTTTTTGAAAACAGTACCGGCAAAAATTCTAAAGTGTGATAAACGACTATTTTCTGTTTAAGACCACTAAAATATGCCTAATTCCAAATTTTGTGCCACATTAAGCGACTGCGATTCGAGAAATTAAGTTTTTTAGTTTCCCTAAGCTAAAAGCGCTCCATAAACACATAATCGTTAAATAAAGTTCACGTATTCAATATTATTAGGTCATAAAGAATCTATATTCCAAGTTTGTGCCTTTTTCATGGAGGGTTTAAATAATAAAATGCAAAAATAATATTATTATAATATGCGGTCGAAGTATTGTGGAATATTCGCACTACAACATACACATTACGTAAATGTGTGTGATAAAATGTCATTCATTCGACTACATTTCAAAATTTTTAGTAGAGGAGACCGTGGGAGGTCGACCTTCACCGATCTGATAACCAGATGAGACATATTTTTTATCAAATATAATTTATAAACAAATATGCCTATAATTACTTGCCTATCTAAAAGTGCTCATGGCTATTTTTAATTAAATTAACTTTGATCGTTTTATTTTCATCACTTTCATTCTTTTGATAACCAAATGAATTTCATTTCACTGTTAGTTTTTAACACACAGAATATGCCTCAGTAGGCTTGCCTACTCATTTCTGTGTATAGCTACCTGGCAAGCCGATGTGAACAGGTAACTTAATATAGGTGACTCCATCGTTCTGCTAACTTTTAGATACCGGCTCTTAGATCATTTTATATAATTTCGCATTTTGCAGCGATTACAAAATTTAAACTTGATTTGCCCGCAACTTTGTTTGCGTAGCACGAATGACGAAGCTGAATGTAATTGTCGCCTGATTTTATACAATACATAAATGCACAGTAAAATTTGATATCCGATAGGCTTCCACATGAAACTTCGGTTATCTAACACCAAAAAAATTACAATTTAAAATACCTAATTTTAGTTCTTGAAATTAGTCGTTTAACCGAATCAGCTACATCATATTTATTGTATATATAGTATTATTTAATAAAAAATAAGTAAATTATTTCAACGCTTGAATTTTATACGTAGGTTGTTGAATACATTTTTCTAATACTCGTGGTTAAGGACTTATTTATTAGGTTATTAATTGATTGTAATAATTTATATAATTAAATACATTTTACAAACCAACAAAATAATATTTGTATATATTGTTATTCATCCCGTTGACAATTTTATATCTAGGGGCACGGCAGGGCCCCGCCAAGTCGAGCCTAGTGAAACATCAGAGCATTACGTACGAATGTGGACCGATCCTTGTACTGCTTTTCGATATATGTTTACTATGTTTTGCTTAGATCTTATACTACGGGATACGCCTTACATGAGCTTTCCCCTCTGCCGAGGTATAAGATTTTTGAATCTAATGCGTTCATAAAAACTATTTGCGTAATCGATTTTAATCATTATGTGCATCGGTATAGCATCGAAAGGACGTCCGAAATGCTCCGCTAAAAATGCCGATTTGTGCTCTTATGTCCTGTAAAAACAAGTCCAACACGTCGAATCTTAAAAAAGATGGAATAACCTTTCATTTATGAGTATTTTTTTATTTATTTATTGTATATTTCTATTTAAATGTAATTTCGTAAAAATCGACGATGTATCGAATAGCGGTGTACACGAGACAGATAATCGTAGAATATTCGATCGTACTCCCCACGAGACTATTGTTGTTAGATATAGAATTTTAGTCTTTATTTCCTATGCAATAGATTCGAATTTTACTATGGCACTTAATTCTCGAAACATGGCGGAACTTTTTTATTACTTTTTGAGTGACGTGACAATCACTAGAATAACGATGTCGATAAAAATTAATTTTTTTCTTGGTAAACTAATTTTATATTTTGTGATGTAAAAATATTGGATTGCTTTTACACTTTATACGACAGATCAAGCAATGCATGTATGTATGTGATGTTTATTATTTACCCTACCGCAACTTTGAAACTTGAAAGGCTGAACAGTTTATTTGGATGTTTGAAATATGGACTATGGGGTATCGTTATAAAATCAAGATGTTCCCAGCCAGAGGGACACAAGTTTTCCTTGTTTGAAGCGCAGTTCATTTTTAGGGTTCCGTAATACTTGAGGAACGCTTATAGTTTCGCTCTGTCCATCCGTCTGTCTGTCTGTCCGCGCTTCTACCGTTAGCCTAATTATGAATATAAATGGATGAAATTTGGTACAGTCATAGATCACAGATTAGTATTATGTAGCTAGATCATAGATTGTGTATAGATCTCGGATTTGGCATCATAAAATAATAATAATTTTAGTACCTGGGTGACTATTTATTGTAATATGGTGGATGGTGTTTAGGTGATAATCTACATAAACTTAAAAAGTAAAATGTGAACTGATAATTATTATTATTTACAATCGATTTCTGTGTAGATTAGGTGTTTAATCTCAAACATTAACTACATTTTTTTAAACTTGTCTAAAAACTATAAAAAATAAAAAAATTATAATTATATACTTGAACATATAAAAAAACAAAAAACATAAGACTAATCTAGATCGATTGTTTACCCCCGAAAACCCCCATATACCAAATTTCAGCGAAATCGTTAAGAGCCGTTTCCAAGATCATGGTTATATACATATACATAAATATACAAGAATTGCTCGTTTAAACGTATAAGATATTCTAGGTGTGGGGATGAACTTTTTTTTATTTCTATCCCATCGTGTGGGGTATCGTTTAATAGGTATTTTAAAATAAAGGCAAGGTTTCATACATAACTTTTTTGTAAAGTCAACCATTTTCGAGTAATCGGCCTCCAAAGTGATTTATAAGTTGGTCCCCCCTAGCATTTCTAAACTATAAGACTTAAAAACTTACAATTTTCTATGCTGATAGATTATGCTAATAACTCTCTAGGAAAAATATTTTGAACCAAATCAGACAGTAACTTTTGTAGTAATTTGACAAAATATTACTCGTTTATAGTTACGGAACCCTCCTTAGACGTGTCCTGATATATTCTTGATTAGGTTAGGTTATTTTTTCTTTGATGTTTGCAAAAAAGGAGAGTTGTATGTTTAGTGTTCATAATAATATCTACGTATGTGAGTATTAGCGTATGTATGTGCGTATATGCAGTCTATAGTATACGTAGAAGCTATGGCGGTTTTAAAAAGCTTCACATAGATAAGCGGTAAATACAGCCTATAGGTACGCGTTAAGTTTGCAGTGAGTCATCAGTGCAAATGTCTAGAAAGCAATGACGCTTAGCTCGTGTTCACTTTTGACAATAAAGGTAAGCCAGTTTAACATTTGTAATTTGTACTGACGACTCATTGCAAACTTAACGTGAATAGACTGTATTTACTACTTAATTACTTATGTATGTGAAGTTTTCTATTGCTGCCATAACTTTTACGTGTAATATAATATAATATGTATATCGGAATTATTCGGAATGGTTTTATTTCAACAAAATACATTATTTTCAAATAACGAAGATGTGACCAATACAAATTCGTATCGACAATATATCGATATAATTTGTATTGGTAACATCACTTAACATGTCAGTGTATTAGTGCGTACGCTACACTGTTATATTAGCGCGAGTCTTATTTGTGTGAAATAAATAAGCTAGTGTTGCAGTTTTATAAATGTGTGAGTTTGTAACGATTACAATATTTTTGTGAATGTGTGATTTTGTTTTCATTGTGGGAGTTACCCTCCCCGCACCAAAATTGGCAGAAAGTTTTGTTGGAAAATTTCCTCGCGTGCCTTATCTTGTAGTATATAATCTAAGATGTTTTGTAATGTATAATTTGTAATTTTATTATAATTTTTAATTAGTATTATAAAAAGCATTAATTTGTGAAACTGGAAATAAAAGGTTTTTTATTTTTGAATTTTTATTTATTTATTATTGCTTGTTAGTTTTATGTTAAAACTAGCTGATGCCCGCAGCTCCGCGTAGGTACAGTAAGTAGTATTAGAAGCTATGATTTTTTTTATCTTTATGTTATTTTGTTTTTTGTATAACTGACCTTTGAATTACATCAATTTTAAACTTTGCTTGCCTTTTTGGGAACACTCCTTGACTTTTTATTTTTTTTAAGTCTCACGTTACGCAGCCACGGAAAAATTAACCACAAATAATCGAATTGCTGAAAATAGGCAGACATGGCACAAAACTTAATTATTAACTCCCTAGGGACTACTCTATCAACTAGGTACATATAGGTACAGAAAAAAATCAGCAACATTAGAATTTTTCCACTTCCCACTAAAAAACAGCTAGCGCGATCCGTCTAATGAGTCAAAATGCATAGCTTGAGCGTTTCATTACTTCATGAGCTTTTGTATAAGGCACACCCCACACTAGCAATTTTTTTTTTATGAAATATGGGGGCAAACGAGCAAACGGGTCACCTGATGGAAAGCAACTTCCGTCGCCCATGGACACTCGCAGCATCAGAAGAGCTGCAAGTGCGTTGCCGGCCTTTTAAGAGGGAATAGGGTAATAGGGGAGGGTAGGGAAGGGAATAGGATAGGGGATTGGGCCTCCGGTAAACTCACTCACTCGGCGAAACACAGCGCAAACGCTGTTTCACGCCGGTTTTCTGTGAGCCCGTGGTATTTCTCCGGTCGAGCCGGCCCATTCGTGCCGAAGCATGGCTCTACCACGTGTATATATATTCGAGCGTCGTCGTTGTGCCAGAACATTGTGTTCTCTAACAGAAAAGCTATGAACAGTGACTAAAATATTTTTTATCTTAAGCCTATTTTCTACTTTACGAGTTTGTAAATTCAAGCTATATAGAGTTAGAGAACGTAGAGTGGAGTCAGAAGGTTCTAGACGAGATCTGAAGACATTTTTTATTGGCGAGTCATAATATTATGGTCTCGTCTTGGCATCATTAAACATGAAATAAATTTAAAATTGAAATTATAAATTTCGCATATTTAGAACATTATTACTTGTCAAGTTGTCACATAAATTGTCATTTCATTTTGTCGTATTTTAACATGTAACTTGGGCCCCTCCCCGCGTGGCGAGAGGCCCGCACCCCGTATTCGCCATTGATACATGATAAAAGTTGGTTTTTTACATTCTAATAAAAAATCCCGCGAATAAACATGGTTAAACTTATAGAAAGTGTTTTGTAACACCATAATCATCATATAGATATGAACTCTACTAACTAAAAGTTTCATTAGTAGTTTTTATAGCGAGTTTGAGGTAAAAAAATGGAATATCTTTATACGAAATTGCCGAATGTGGCACATCTTTCTTACAGACTCAGATATTAACACTCTGAACAGTTTTTTAAGATTTGTCAGACATTAGAATAGTTGTGGGCCTGGTGGGACCATGTTTTACATAGTAGCCGAATACCAGGAAACCCCTGGTTGGATACGACTCAAACTGCATATGTGCATCGGTTACTCTTTCCTTAATATCGTGAAAGTAAAATTTTTAGCTATAATTTACTTTTGGGCCAATATCCATGAAAGACACAAAAACCTAAATTGCTACAAACGCAGCCATCCAAAATGGCACAAAATCAAATTTTAGACTAAAAAGAAGGTCCGGAAACTATACGCAAAAAATAAAAGACTTTAGAATTTTTGCACCCTCAAAACTTATCCAGACCCGTCTATACCGTAGAACACGGTAATAGCCTAACGGTAATTTAAAAATAATTTTGCCCGTAGAGCGCGCCACATTAAGAGAAACACTCGTTTGAATCTAGCACAGCCAGTGGCAGAAAAGAGAACTAAGATCTGGGTCTATTATGTTGTACATAAATACTATGGAAAAGCCTATACCGTTCGGACTCCAGTACCCCAAGCGAGAAATATGAGGAATAATGTATGAAAATTTTAGTTACTTTTACGTCCGCAAGAGGCGCTTTCATGGTTTTCATACAATATTTTAATAAATGAAAACAAAGGAAACAAGAAAATATCCTTCACAAAATGTTTATTGAAGCGACACAATTTCACCGTATTATAATTTGACAATGCTTTCACTTATTAGTACAAATGTTACTTACTATTACAAATGTTATTAATTAGGCCGAAAATAATAAGAATGTTATACAAAAGCGAAAACGCGGGAAAACAGTAATATCGAACGTCTAATCAGATCGGTAGCGCGCGGGAGTCTGGCGGGCGCGGCTTGGACGCGAACTCTTTGGTTCATGTCCCGACAAGTTGCGAGCTAGCGCATCGTTTGCACTGTGGTGCGAGCGAGAGGGCACGGTCACCGGTGCACTCGTTATAATATTAATTTTCTCGCTTACGTACACGTATCGACTATCGATACCGCAAAATGTTCCTGCTTGGGGTACTGGTATCTATACTTCGTGTTTGTGACTATTGAAAACAAAAACTGAAAACCAAAGAAAGTTGAAAACAATGATTGGAATAGAAGTCTTTGGATTGGAAAGTAAAAAATTGAAATTTTGTTTCAAATGTTTTTATTAATTTTAGAATTGGACAGCGGACCATAGAATATACTTACAGACTATATCAGTTGACTGTCGAATATTAAAAGAGGACAAAACTTGGGTTTTTGAGACGATCTAAGGCTATATCAATGATTTAGAGCGTTTTTAAATAACGCGATAAGTAAAAGAAATCGCGCGCGGCAATAAATTTGCGTAAAAAAGGTAAAAAACGTTGTTTTAATCTTTTGTGTGACGGAATATAAAACACCAGAGGAAATAATAAAATCAGGCGTTATTTTGCGGAAATCCATAGCGTACAATTTAATTAATATTGAGAGGTTATATTCGTGTTTTATTTTTGCTAAATTTGTGTTATTTTGGTAATTTAATGTGCAATATTGGTAGAATATTATTCATTAGATATTCGTTGACGTACACAAGTGTGGGCTAGTGATACAAGTACAAAATACGTGCTTATTTTGGTTTTCCCGCCAAAACTCCCTAGGAAGTTTCAGTAACGTCTACCATTAATCTACCATTAATTGAATCGACTGACTTAACTGATTGATACCCTCATAGATGTATAATATTAAAAAGAGGGATACCCTGACTATTTATTGCACTTTGACAAGACTTTGGACTTGACGATAATTAGAAATACGTAGATGAAAATTTGAATGAATATTCTATTTCCCGCCTTTTAAGTTGACACTGGCAAATAATTATAAGCCGACGCCATACCTATTATTTTTTTTTTTGTTTAATTCGTCCCGAAATGGAACAAGCTAAGGCTAAGAGCTAAGGTCTTAGACCATGAAGCATAGATACCAGGAGTCCGAACGGTATAGGCTTTTTAATAATAATTATGTACACAATAATAGGACCAGATCTTAGTTCTCTTTTCTGCCGCTAGGCGTGCGAGACCGACGAGTACCAAGTGTTGCCAATACTATTATACCGAGTGTTGCCAATACTATTATTTATTACAATTATTTTTAAATTACCGTTAGGCAATTACCGTGTTCTACGGTATCTATTTTTCGAGAACAGTTTCTAAGAATTTCCTAAAACTTTTATATAATAAGATTTCAATCTTTCCAGAGCTGTCAATAGCAACTTTAAACTTCCCGCGTAATTTTAAACGAGTGCATGTCGGACCGTCGCGCGCTCTACCGGCAAAAATCTGTCCCCGTAATTGAGACCATTATTTTAACATTACGTTCGGACTCCTTGTTATCTATACTTCGTGTCTTAGACCATACTGCCTCGTCTGTCGTTTGAGGTATTTCTTTGTCTTATTTCTAAATCGTCAAGTCCAAAGTCTAGTCAAAGTCAAAATAAGTAGTCAGGGTAGTCAATTAGTCAAGCCAGTCGATTCAGTAAAGTGGTAGACGCTTTACTGAAACTTCCTAGGGAGTTTTGGCGGGAAACCCGATTTAGCACGGATTTTGTAGAATGTATCACTTTTCCACACTAATGCACCTCAACGAATAGTTAATGGTTCATATTCCACCACTATAACACATTAAAAACCGAATTAACACGAATTTAGTAAAATAATACAGAAACACAACATTGCTGATTGACTTTCCCGGCGAAACTCACCATACCTATAATAATTTGAAAAAAAACTCAGTGCTGTCAAAAAATCCTATTCCAATTTGACAATTATTGTGTCATCTCATGTGTTTACAATTTACGTTACATATATTTAGGTCAAATTTATAAATATATTTTTATTTTTAACATAATAATAGACGAAATTGTTTAATTTTTATTGTTAATTAATAAATAAATACTGTGATGAGTTCTTGTTGTGGTAATGAATTGATATTCAATTCGGCAATAAGCGAAGTAGTGTCAGCTAATTGTAGGCAAATTTTTAATCTTATTTATTCAGAAAGTGGTTTTATTAGTGCTATCGGTATTATATTTGTTGTATGTATTATGATTACTTCCCGTTGGTACGTTATGAAGTTATAAACAACCTCGTTTAACGAAGAAAAAGTAAAAGTAATGGAATTGAGCAGAATTCAGTGATACGAGCATATTATAAGGTTAGTGCTGTATTTTATTACATAAAGTAGATATCTTACATAAATAACTGTTAAGTAATTCTAAATTTTGTTTTATGGATTGAAAATATTGGATACAATCTTATAATAATACAATAATTTCATGTGTGAACTAAATATTATATTATTATTTGTATTTTATTGGCAGCCAAGATTAAAGCTTAGGTTAGCTTAGAGGCCAAATCATAAAAAAATATAGCTTATAACCAAGTTAGGAAAAATAAGATAAACGTAAACTAAGTATGCCATAGTAATCTATTTCATGTACCTTAACAGTTAGAGTTGATAATACACAGTTTTTATTGAAACAGAGTAAAAAATCACCCAGAACATAAAATACAGTTTACTTCTATCCCATCAACAGCTTTTGTACTTCCTTGAATGGTTACTTAAATTAATATCTTATAAACTCTGTCCTAAAGTGAATATTGTATATATATAGTTTATAAATAAATTTGTCAATACATTCTCATTGTTACAAGTGTCATTTGTAATTTGTAGACAAGAAAACATATCTAATGCAGTATAGGTTTTATTATAATAAGGTATCTCTCAATTTTCATTTGAGCACTCCAGCAGTGGCGAAGGGTTCCTATAACTCCATTCCTATCGGCTTCCCTTGTCACTTACCTTTTGAAAACCTTCACAGAAGCCCCTACCTATTATACAGGCTCCGGCTTCCCTATGAAGGAGAAGCAGCCTTCGCCACTGCACTCCAGAGAAACATCAGACGACTTGCACAACTTTTTTCAATATCCTTTAACCTTGCATCCTAAGGGGTAACATGGTGAAGATACATATAATATTTTAAGATAAAATGTAGTTTGTATGAACTATCACAGATATATTATGTATAAGGTATTTCGAGACTACTCTTTAGGAATCTGGTCCCCTAATTTATACTGACAGATCCAGGTCTAGTATTTAGCGTCGTTTTAGACGTCTAAATGCCTAATGCAAAAAATAAAAAATAAAAGTGTTTGGGGTGTTTTAGTAGGCGGTTTTTGTAATTTTTAGTAGCAGATTTCCTTCTTCACTGTTTTAATATGTAGGTAGCTATCTATGGACCTCTTCGTTTTTAATGAACCAGGGTGCATTTGATATTTGTTTTAAAATTGAGTCTTCAGCTCGTCGAATAATTTTAATATTTGAGTCACTGGCTGATCCATACAGGTTTTAAGATGGTTTTGTAAATTAGGAATTTATTATCCAGTGATAATCTGCTAATTGTTCAAAGCATCCAGTATAGATCTCGGAACCTGATGTTCAGTTCATTTCTTTTGTTTTGTATATGGTTTCTCCAAGTCATCCTATGGTCTAAGTGCATTCCAAGGTATTTGACTGAGTCATTGTGGGGTAGTTGCTGGTCACAAAGCATGACTGGTGGTCAATTTTCTATTCTCAGTGTAAATGTGACGTGGACTGAGCTTAGTACACTTGCTTTAATTTTCCACTTTTTGAGCCATTTCTCTTTTTGGTTTAGACTCTTTTGTAGTGTGACTGATTCTACTGATTCTACGTCTTTATTTTTATTGGTTGAAAGTATGGCTGTGTCGTCTGCAAATGTTGCAACAGTGACTTCAGGTATCTGAGGTAAGTCATAGGTGTTAATTAGGTATAGGAATGGCCCTAGGACAGAGCCCTGAGGGACTCCTGCAAGTATCTCATGGATGCCTGAACTGCAATCGTCTTCTTGAACTTGGAAGAGCCGTGTAGACAAGTAAGATTTAAGTAAAAGGTAGTATCTGCGTACTAGTATTGTTTTTATTTTGTACAGTAGCCCCACGAGGGGCTGAACAAGGTGTGACACGTGTCACACCTTGTCAAACGACTGTTGTACATAATATGTCTAAAAAGGCTACTGAGCAATATTCTTTCTTTTCCATGGGTTCCCCAGACTCTCTTCTACTTGAAGGTCTTGCTGGAGAACATCTTTTACATCACTTTCGTCAGTTTGTGGATCAGGATCATTGGGGGTGAAGATTGTTGTTAAGTGATTAACAAATAACTCTACTTTTTCCTTCTGTTGTTCTCGCCCACTGACCTCTGTTCCTAATCAGAGGCTTAGGTAGTTTCGGCCCTTTAAGAGTCATTATAACATAAAATATTATAGTATCTTCGCAGTCTGTGATGCCCTTAACTTAATGGACTCATTATAACTATTGGTCTCAATGTTTTTGTCTATCTGTCTCCTAGGCACGCGTCGACACATCTCGAGATAAGTTAGGTTAGGTTATAATATATAAGGCCAATAGGCGATCTAAGTATATCACGTTGAGCTATCGAATGGATCATGGCGCGGTATTAGGCTTGGCGCGCACCACGATTTTTTTGTAGTGCGATTATTTTGTAGCAGAAATTTTACATACATTTCTGCGACAAAACAATCGCACATATGCGCGCACAGACAAATAAACCCATACGTTGCATTTCTGCGACAAAATTATCGCACTACAAAAAATCGTGGTGCGCGCTCCTCCTAACTCGACTTATGTCGCGTCACGCCAAGTCTCCAAATAATTGTGTTATTAGATGTAATTAACTCAAACTCAAAACTCAAACTCAAAATTTTTATTTCCATATAGGTTATGAAATAACGCTTATAGAACTGTCCTACATGATGCCTACCACCGGTTCGGAAACTAGCCCGGCGAGAAGAACCGGCGTAAATCCAGAAATATTTAAACTCCAGAAATATTTAATATCCAACTCTACGTAGAGAATCTCATAATTTATCGTTATTCGGTTAAGAACAATCCGGTCGCAGGCTAATGATGATAATGATGGATGATATTATAGTATGTAACACAAGCCGTAGAAGGAATATCAGGTCCATATTACCTCACCTCGGACGAAAGTGAGACGGCCTAGCCTTACAAGGTTTGATCATTTCACTTTTCTAGCAGAAAGTGCGTTGTGTCATACGGTGGTCATACATGAATGAAGTACAATCCACACCACAATCAGATTTGCGTGAATAAAATATTCATAAAAGGTAAAATCGCGAGCACTGTTAGGTTCGACCCGTGTTCTTAAAAAGGTTATATTACAAAGGGTCTCACAAATAGGCAAACAATTCCCGTACCTATGTCACGTACGTGTGAACTGTGGTCACTGTGGGTGCTAATCAATATTGCAATTTACATGAAAAATATTATAAAGTGGCGTATTTACTATAGGGTCAATAGAGCCATGGCCCGGGGCGTCGGCCCACGCAGCCTGGCGCCTTATTTGTATCGACATCTGGTTTTAGGTCAGGGATGGCGAACCTTTATATTTTAACATGCCATTTTTGTAAATAAATGTTTCATAAGGCCATAGACGTGCCATCAAAATTTTTCTTTTATTTTTCTTTGTGATTTAGAGGCATATTTAAAGATTTAGCGCCCCGGGCCAATTAATTATTTTGCCGCCCATTAAGCTTGACGTGAAATCTTATCTGAAAGACTGTATGCTTCGAAAAAATAGAAAAAAATCAATTGCCTAAAACCGAACGTCGAGACTAATTAATTAAATACATTAGAGCGAGCGAGCAATTTTTTTTATCTCTTGACTGTTTAAACTAAACCCCAAAAGACTTCGGAAAAATACAGGTATATTAATAGTATAAAACTGAACGTCAGTACTAAATATTATTATATTATGTTCTTTAAGCCAAACACGAGTGAGCGGAGCTAACGAGCAAATTTTTTTCCATTTTAAAATCCAGGTTAAAATCGGTTCAAACTAAAACACTGAAATACGGCAAACTTCGGAAAAATACCATAAAATCAACCGGCTTAAACAGAAGATTGGTACTAATTAATATAATAATATGTTCATTGTTCATTATGTTAAACGCGAGCGAGCGAAGCGCAAATTTTTATTCCTTTGTAACAGATTAAGTCTGTTCAAACTTTAAAAGAATGTGAAAATTAGTGTAAATCCTGATGTTGCAAAATAGATGAAAAATAACATTGTGTTAGGTTTTTCATGTAATACATACTTCAAACTTTTTTCTTAGTACATAGTTACGAAATTTTGTGATCAGTGACGTGCCTAAAATATTGTGTCACATGCCATTGATAGCACACGTGCCATAGGTTCGCCATCTCTGTTTGAGGTTATTGATTTTATTGTATTTTTCTAAAGTACAACAGATTTTCAGGGTTTAAAGTTTAAATAACTTAATAAGCCAATAATTGGCTTATTAAGTTATTTAAACTTTGCACAAACTAGTGCAAATCGAAACTACTGGACTTTTTTAGAGTTCTGTTATTACGGAATTTGAGCATTGAACAAGGAATCCTTATTTCGTTTTGAAACGAAATCACAGTTTGATTGAAAGCGTTAATCTCAAAAACCTTACAGGTTTCTCTTTATTATATTCGTCGTAAATAGATATTTGACAATATTCTTTTACATAAGAGAGCAAACTGCAAAGTGCAAAAGCATAACCATTATTGAGTTTATAATAGATTTTGCCATTGCACCTTTTTTTTTTGTAACGGGCAGAAAAGTTTCGAAGAATGAACTTTATAAAAGAGCTATAGCTTATGAAGAAAAGGAATGGGTGAGGAGTGCACGAAAAATTTGCGGTCATTATTGTAACGAGTGTTAATTGAATAGCCATTGACGTGCCGTAGAGGGACGTCGCATTCCCCATACAAAACGTACGTAAAGTATACAGGCGTTAAACCGCCTGTTAAGTGTTGACCTAAATCACTTGGTTTCGGAAGATCTAATATTGCTTAAACCTTGTTTTTTAAATAAAGGATGTGATGATTTAGACATGGTTTTGACAATCAATTCCCATTAGCCCTGTCTAGCACAATTTGCCTCGAAAGGCGCGAGAGAGTTGAGAAAGTGACAAAAATCGACCAAGCGCGAGTCGGACTCGCGTGCAATGGGTTCCTACAAAACGAAAACAGAATGAAATATTTATTTTATTCTGGTTTTAGTGTTTGTTGTTTAATTACGCCAATAGAAATGCATCATCTGTGAAAATTTCAACTGTGTAGCTATCAAAGTTCATGAGATGCATTCTGGGTGAGAGACGGACGGATAGATGGAGAGCGGAGTCTGAATAATAAGTTGCCGTTTTTACCCTTTGGGTACGGAACCCATAATGGCATGGGGCATGGCAAAAGAAGTTTTATTGATTGTGGAAATAACTCAAAGGCATGTTATTTCATATCACAATCAATAAAAGTTCTCCTGGCTAGCGGAGTAATTAATTTAAGTAGGTAGGCATCAAGTATTCTGATGTTCAAAAAGTGTATAATACGATAATACCAACTTTGAATTTTTTTTTTTTGACTTTGACTTAAAAACGTTGCTTGCCATAACTTTAGTCACCGTGAGAGGTGGCCGCTATAGAGCCAATATTACTGACTTTTTCGTTCATCAATTGAACAACCATGATGTGCAGCAGCTGTGGTTTCAACAAAACGGCGCAACAGGTCACACAGCTCGTTGCCACAGCTGATTTTTCGATTCTATGATGCGATGTGCTTAGGACATACATCGACGTGAGCAGAGAAATGTGAATGGTCACTTCCCACGATTGTCATAAATATTACGATACGAATAACGATCCACTTGCCGTAATATGTCAGGGTCATTCGACTGGGTCCTTGGACACATCGAAAATTAGTAAATGTTTTTGATTTATGATTATACTCATCTGAAGTTAACACAGTGGTTTAAACTTATTGTGATTGCAAACGATTACAATGAAGACGGCGATTGCGAATACGCAACCTTTGCAGTGTAATCAAAAATCATTATTTCCCAATTGCCATTCAGAATTTTGGATATTTTGCCTTTGACTCAGAGGAAATTCGGGCTGTTGCTACGAAGGTAGATTACGCAATCATGAGGCCAAATAGTATTATCACTTTTTTCACACACTATAATAATGATAGCTATCGTAGCTTTATCTATTCTGCCGTCCTAACGAAGAGTGCAGTAAGTCGAGTTTTTGGGCAAATCGATTTAAGACCATATTATACCATAATATAAGGTCTTAATCCAATTTGCCCAAAGGTTCGACTTACTGCACTCTTCGTTAAGACGGCAGTATTAAGCAAAATACCCACTCAACGCTTCTTAGAACGCTATACTTCTGCCTAGCAGCCCGTGCTTTGAGGAGTCATCAACTTAAACAATACCCTTCTTGGCAGTCGGATAAAATATACATTTTACGTGGGAGAATACCGCTCCGGCATAAATGGGCCGGCTCGACCGGGTAAATACCACGGCCTCACATAAATCCGACGTGAAGTAACGCTTGCGTTGGGTTTCGCCGAGTGAGGTGACCGGAGGCGCAAGGGGGTTGGGGATTTCATGGACCGGGAACGCAAGTCGCAACACCAGAGGAGTTACAAGTCTCCTCTGGTGTTGCGAGTGTCCATGGGCGGCGGTAATCGGTTACCATCAGGCGATCCGTCTGCTCGTTTCCTGGTTCATTTCATAAAAAAATATAAGTTTTTAAGAATTCAGACGTCCAATCGGGACCTTTTAACAGTCTTAACTTATAGGAGTAAGTAAGTAAATACTCAGGAACTTTTTGTTTACTATTACGTATGTCTAAAATTATCACTCAATCTAATTCTAAGAATTGATATTTAACTTTGAAGATGTCCTCGGATAGTTGTAAAAAATCTACCAGCCAATCAGTGTCAATAGGTTCTAATAATAAAAAACGCTTTTACCGTTAGGACATTATCAATTCGTCATTTACAATCACGGAATGTCACTCTGGAATATTCGCTAGTTTTATATCAAGATAAAATTCCTAATATTTCTCTTGCAAAACCCCTATTGGGTGTAACAATATTACTTTATACTCTGTTGGTGAACGTAAGGTCTAAACCCTCCAGTGGTCTCGAAAGTCAAACTGAGAAATCGGTAGAGTTGCCAGCAAAAATCAGTAGATTTATACCCAAAATCGGTATAATATAGCCAATTGTAATTTATAAAATACAGGGACACTCCCTACTAAATGTATTGGTTTTGCCGTAATATGTCATGAGTTTAGAAAAACCTTTAGTATTACGAAACCTTAAAGAGGACGGTTGTCAAATCTAAAAATGTGAAATTCATGTATACTCTGAAATCGTATCGGTAGATCAGACCCCAAATCGGTAGAAATACCGAAAAATCGGTAGGTTCGAGACCACGGAAACCCTCAGCCTATGAGCGACAATAAGGTAGTGTGTCCTCCTGAATGGATATGCTCCATATAATAGGATCCTGACGGGATATGCGCCCTGTCTCCAATTGAACCAATCTTTGACCCAAACTTCATTATTTCCAAACTGTACTTTTATACATTTACTAGATGTTGCCTCGACTACGTAGGCGCAAAAAAAAAAAAACCCTACGTTTTGCCGTAATAAAAAGTAGCCTATGTCCTGCCCCGTGGTCTATTCTATATATTATATGTGCCAAATTTGATCAAAATCGGTTCAGTAGTTTCGGAGCTAATTCAATGCAAACAAAAAAAATACCTTTCCTTTTTATTATATTAGTTAAGATCAGAACGCATTCAGGGGCAACCCACATGTAGTAAAAACTAACATCTTTCGGGAAATCCCCTCTGATAGTAGAGTCTCTAGTCATTAATAAGGTGTAAACACATGCATATTGTATATGCAGAAGTGTTATGTCACAAAACTATGATGAAATAATGTGTATCTGATGCAAATACGTGCATATTTGTCATAAAATTAATTCAAGCTGTCGTCGAAATTTTCGTTGATAAGATAAGATGGCAATAATAACATTCGAAATTTCGATAGCGTTTGATATGAAACATTTTAAATTTTAATAGATGCCTTCCGATACTACTCGTTGATAAAAACATTGACAACAACTTCGTTTATACAAACGTGATGATTAAAAGTGTGTAAATTATCAACATACCTCCCACGTTTCTCAAAGACAATTTATAATCAATAAAGCATCATCAAGACTATTAGTGGGCTGGACAGGTATCGCCGGTATTGTTGACAACTCTGCCTTCCATACAATTATCTAGTTAACTTACGTGTAATTATTACTGCTGATGTTTATATTTATCTTCACGTAGGAACATTTTTCTGATATGTAACATTAATAAAAGTAAAAAAAGTTGATTATGTTTATATTGGATAATACAAATTATGGCCTAAAGTACAACATAGGTCATGTTTTATCTAGAAATTTAAACAGTGCTATAAACGCGGCATTTTTTTTTTTTTAATGAAATATGGGGGCAAACGAGCAAACGGGTCACCTGATGGAAAGCAACTTCCGTCGCCCATGGACACTCGCAGCATCAGAAGAGCTGCAAGTGCGTTGCCGGCCTTTTAAGAGGGAATAGGGTAATAGGGGAGGGTAGGGAAGGGAATAGGGTAGGGGATTGGGCCTCCGGTAAACTCACTCACTCGGCGAAACACAGCGCAAACGCTGTTTCACGCCGGTTTTCTGTGAGCCCGTGGTATTTCTCCGGTCGAGCCGACCCATTCGTGCCGAAGCATGGCTCTACCACGTAACGACGGCATTAAGTTATAACCAACTTTTTAAAGGCCTTTGATACAGTCGCCCAAAGTTGCATCAAACAATTGAACCGATAAGCGCGGAATCATACACACGTAAGGCCGACGCGCGAGTCGAGGTACTAGGCCCCCATACATTGCGTCGATAAGCTACGCATGTATTTTTGACTAACGCGCGTATCGTCAATAACTTAAAGGGCCGCCAGACATTTTGTCTTAAAGCTATACGCACTTAGGTTTACGCGCGTAATTCGCTGGACAAGGTCTAAATAGGTACATTGTAGACTAATGCCAAAGTCTATTGTTTTAATTTATATACTTGAACATAATTCACCATTTTGCAGTTATGTAGTGTTTCTCAACCTTTTTTATGTCGCGAGTCGCGACCCACGAAAAAGTAAAAAAGTTAAGTAAAAAGTCTTGCGACCCCGTTATTATACAATTATAATAATATGCACAAAGCGCGCTACTTTTATCAGCTATGCGTTATATTGCCTTCACTGGTTCGAACGATTTTCTCAACGTCCGATACATAATTCGTTCGAAAAACCTAATGTTTTGTACCTATATGCAGCTTGTATTTGTTTATTTTGTTATTATTCAACAGACTGCGACCCCCTTTAAAAACAAATTCGACCCAAGGGTCGCGACCCCCCGGTTGAGAAACGATGCTGTAACAGTTGTAAACGAGAAAAATCCAAAAAAAAAAACATAAATTACACGCGTCCGAGTCTATTAAATTTTGTTTTCCGTGTTAATACTTCAACAATATAATTGCTGTGCCAGTATTGTACACAAACAGCAATAATTACATGTACCTACTTTATGTGTTTTTATGTAATTATTATTGTAAAAGGGTAAGATTTACTTTATGTTGAAGAAATATTTCTCCGATTACTACCGACCCAACGACTGTTACAAAATAATGATAAATCTTATTGACTACAACAAGAAAGAAAGGTGATACCCATTTTGCAAATCTACAAAAAAGAAATATAGGTGATATCCGTTTTGCAAATCTACAAAAAGTGCAAAAACAACAAGAAACAGTTAAATGAGATTCGTAACGTTTTTTTTTACAAGAAATCTGTTGAAAATTCTGAAAATCTCCACTGTCGCCGCAGCAAATTGATATTCAACATTAATATTAACGATAAACATAGCGTCACTTGATATTTGAAACGCAGAATCGCAGCCGCATAAAGTTTTGACTTTCATACGCTGTTTTATAAATACACGTGACTTGGGCTTGGTATCGACGGAGATTTTCTAAAGGTATTTTGCAAAACACATTATTTTGACAATTATCTAAGTATTTATGTTCTTTTGAGTTATGTTTAAGTTTGAATAACTATATTTTTTTATAAAAAAAAAATTAAACTGACTAAACAAATTATATACCCTTTGTTACCCGGGCTGTTATTACGAATATATTGACACCTCATTTATTAAACTCGGATCAGTATTGTAGGCTACGGGTGGAACAAACAAACATATTACATACATAGACTGCCAAACTTATTACCTTTCCTTTTGGCTTTGCCGTAGTCGGATAAAAATTGAAATAATTTTCAACTACCCAAATTGGCTTAAACGCTAATAATTATCTTAAGTCAAATACTTACTTACTATACCTAAATATAATGTAATTTTCTTCGTATATTTATCGCCGAGTGTCTTAATTACTTTAACTAGAGAGATAAGTGAGCGAACCTCGGTATCAGTAGCAAAATATCTCATAAACATATCTAATTTTAAACGTGCAACTGCGTGTGCTGTCGCAATAGTTTGCTTATTAATGAAGATAATATACAATTAAGGAGCTAGAACGGTGCCCTGAGGGACACCAGCTGCGTGTTGTACCGAGACCGAATACGTTGTATGTGGGTCGATGTAGTTTAGACTGGATCTGATAAGGTGTGACTGTGAATATACTGTCTACATATGGTCGCTTTAAAATAATGAGATTTCGTAAATCTGTAACTTTGTATAGCGCCTATTATTTCAAAATTATTCAATTTTATATTTTTGTTAACAATAACTGTTTAGTCCCTCTACGATTTCTTGATAAATTCTTTACTTAATGGTTACTTATAGATTCGTTATTTAACTTCAGATAGGTAGGTTGTATTTAAAAGGCCATCTTGTATTTAAAAGCATTTTACCTGTGTATAAACTCCCTTATGAATCGCAACTTATAAATTCATACATTCATTTAAGGAATAGGTTAGCGAAAATGGTTTACTGCGAAAAACAATTTTCCTTTAAATATTTGAACATATCAAATTACATATACTTACTTTATTTTTAACACATGGGTTACGGAAAATGTGAAAAAGTATTATGGCAATAGTGAATATAAATTATGGTTTAAAAAACTTAAGAAAAAGCATTTTCGTAACGGAGTTCCTATGGTCACGTTCAAGCTCCAACATCAGACCCTAGATACCATCTACAGACAAAGTTCTCGTCAAGATAAATCATACAAGCCCAAACTCGATGACATATGGCCACCTACCAGCTCCAGCATCAGATCAGCTCCATGACATCGTAATATTGCCATCGTACCAAATTGATTTCTTGCTAAATAAGAATGTAATTCATAAACGTGAAATTAACTTTTTAAATAATTCTTTAAAACTACCTTCGTGTTCTAAAGGCTGAGGGTATTCGCTATTCACTGTGTCTAAATAATTGTTAAGAAAGACCTTGAGTTTGATTGAAAATCTAGAACATCATTTTTTTTCAAAGACTCATCGTTTTTTGTTTCGTCTTTTTATGGCAGTAACACGCGAGCTAAGTATTAAATGGCTCATAGTTTTAAACCTAGAGCAAGGATTGCTCAACCAGTGGCGCAGGACTCTTCATGCCCGTAGTCGAATCTACTAGTCACTAGATGCCCTTTTTCTCGTTTGCGCAGATAGGTCAATCTGTCCATCACGCATGTAACGTAAATGTATTTGTATGTACATACGTTAAAGTGTAGCTATATTGTTGATTAAAGCTACTTGATAGGTTTGGTTAAAATAAATATTTTTGAACTACTTACAATTTGGCGCCAAAATCTGCCATTTTGTATATTTTCTTTTGACTACCTAAGGACAATTATTTCTAAGGACACTTGGGTTTTTGAGACAAATCTAAAGATACCTTAACTGTCGAAATCCATCCACGCGTTTGGAAGATACGTGGGAATAAAGGAATTCACAAACATACATGCATACATGCAATAAAAAAAAACATAACCCTTCTTGACAGTCGGGTAAAAAGTTGAAACTTTAAAATTAAAACATGAACATAAAATTATGGTCGAATATCGGCCACAGGGCTACCTCTAGTTAAAAATATTCCGTCGACTATTATTTCATATTTCTGTTCAATGTGAGGTATTTGATCAGCTAATAAAGTCCTCCCGTGACCACGGCTGCTGGAAAGTAGCCGAAACGTCGGGCAAAAGAAAAGTGCACCGCGACAAAATCCGTAAGTGTTTAAAACAATGAGCTAATAAAGCTCTTCGTATCTATTATTATTTCAATAATAATTTATTGCTGTTATATTAACATGTATTATGTTTATTGTTCAGTAATATCTGTTTGTCATAATATTTGACTGGAGTATATTTTCTGTTGTTATCAAAACAGTAACATCTGAAATTATCTAAAACTGTGCGTAACTAAAATTTTCTTCAACCCTTTGCCACTTTTTGCTCCGGTATAAAAAGCCAACAAAGGACTGCAGTGCAAAAAGGTTGGAAATCCCGGTATAAAAAATTCTTGTCCGTTCAAGTTTTTTTTAAATAAATATTTTATCTCAAACAAAAACTGCACGCTGTGTTGACCACATCTACGATGGAGTCTTGGGCAAAAAGAGGTTTTACTATGCGATTAGTGATGCAACAAAACTAGTTCTAGCCAAGTATATGAATACAAAATTATAAAAGGTTTCTCGCAGTTCCTTCTAAGGCATTAATGTAGGGACATTTTTGGAATGAAAAGGTAATTTATGCCGGTCGTAAAAAATTATCGCGTTAGTCAATAGTCTTAAGATTAATCGTGGTGGAAAGAATACGATATTCTTTAAGTCTTGTTTTAAAGCCCTTAAGGACTATGGGCGTAATTTAAACAGCTTTTGCTACTCCCAGCCCCCAGGGACACCTCCTGACACCTTAATAAGGACCAGTTAGAGCTTAATACTGTAGAATGTAGATCCTTGCTACGTGCTTGTAAAAATATTTTGTAGGACAATGTCCGTAAATGTCTCTATGTAGACATTTCATGAACTTGTGAACTATTCTTTCTGAACTATTCGCGCAAAACAGATAAGTAAAGAGAACATATCTGTACGTTTGTATACTCTATGGTCAAGTTATAATGCTTGACATTATAAAGCGGTATACAGTGTTACACTTTTAACGATGGAGCTCCTATATGCCTATTTTCGGCCAAGGACTGAAACGGTCTGTTGGGTCTCAAAACAGGTGTTTACCAATGTGTAAAAATTAATGATCCTAAAATTTATCATAATCATCTGACTGTGCTGGTAATTTCGACTAGGCAAAAAAAAAAAACTGAAACTTATCATGGCATATTTTTCCGTTTCTGCCTCTCTGTGCTTAATTTAAGCATGGTCGGATCAACTTTACGCATGGTCTTAGAAGGAATTTTTAATATGTACTCTGATTATTGTTCCTCTGATACGGTATAATATGTACTCGGGATAAGCCCTCACAGTCGATGGGATAGATATTAGCATAGCTGGGCATTAACTCGTTAATCCGTTAATCGTTAATTAACGAAGTTAACATTTTGATTAACGGATTAACTTTTAAGTTAACTCTTAAAAATGTTAACGGATACGTTAACTTCCGTTAATATGAACAGAAGTCCGTTAATCGTTAATCTAACGCCTACTATTTACCGCATGGCACCGCGGCGCGGCGCGAAAAACAGGTTCAGACGGGCGGCGCGTGGCAGTGAGGAAAACAAAAAAAAAATAGATATATTTTGCCGGCGCGTGCGAGTGAGAAAACTGCGAAGAGATTTGTTTCGTTTGATAATTTCATTACTTAGTGCCGGTGCTTAGAAAGACGAGTGTTTTGTTTGTTGTTATTATCTAGACACGCGGTAGCGTGGCAAGCCAAGTTCAAGTAACAGAACTGGCGAGCAGCACTGTGTGTAATATTACACGAACCATTTGGAGCCAAATAAATTTCAGGACTGACCATAATTGAACTTGGCACCCATTTAGATCTCGTTTCTTTTGTCGTTGAAATCAACATATTATATCATATTATTGAACTTGACTGTCATTTCACGTTTATGTTTTTGATAGGATAAATTACTGTCAGTGACCATTTGCGTGTTGATACAGGAGAGTGCAGTGTAATTTAGTTAGATAGAAAAAGTGTACTGTGCAGAGTAGTAATTAAAACTATATCATGGTCCAAATGTGGCCATGGATTCTCATCAGGGCCGCTGGAATCCGATTCCATGTCTTCCATGATCATGGAAGACATAGAATCGGATTCCAGCGGTCCTGATGAGAATCCATGGCCACATTTGACAACATGTTAATATTCATGAAGGGGAAAATGCACCTTTTGCCCGACGATTAAATTACACATTTGAATTATACTAGTATTTTGTTTTGATCCTAACCTCTTAACTTCCAGAACCTAAACATACAGATTTTATAAGGGATATAATTAATCGAGTGAACAAAAAATAAGTTGGCGGCTGCACGTGAGCATACTGTATTACTGAATTTGGCAGCAAATTAATATGTTGGCGACTAAATTACCAAACTAGCGAAATCACTTAGGTGACAAAAAATTCAAAAGTCGGCAGATAATTTTTTCCGAAAAAGAGGCGAAATTTAATCCAAATTAGCACCGACATTTATAAGTTGGTTACTGAATTTCCAGGGATCCTCTTCTTTCGCATAATTTCATTTGTCATAATTTCATTTGGCATACCTCACTTGGCATAATTTTACTACGCATAATAATACTTTGGCATAATGATTTCTTGGCATACTACATCATAAGGCATAAATATCATTTAGACTAATATTGTTTGTCCTAATTTAATGAGGCATAACTCATAAGGCATCATTTTTCTTGTCATAATAATACTTAGGCATAATTGTTTTTCGGCATAAACTCGTTAGGCATATTTTTTGTCATAATAAATTCAAGGCATTCTGTCACAAGGCACAAATATGCATAAAATGGAACGACATAATGAAAACACGGTTAAGGTATTTAAACGCATATTTATAAAACATTAAAAGCAGGTATTACACTCATATACCTAGTGTAACATGTGTAACAGTAGGTTAAGTTGCGGCGGGGTGGCCCTTGGGCCACCCGTAAGCCGCTAACATGTTTAAAATAATTAGCTCGGCATGTTTTTAGATAGCAGTTCGTGTTTTTTGTCCGAATTTAATTTCGTAATCAGTCGAAAATTACAATTATAATTGTTATTTTGTCTTAACTCGCACACGCAGTAGAATTTATCATTCATTAGTATGTGAAAAAAATGCTACAAAGATGTATGCGTAAATATAATAGTATGCTTAAATATCATTATGCGTAAATATATTTATGCTTTTTAATATTATGCATAAAAATATTATTCTTAATGAATATTATGCGTAAAAAAATATATGCCTTACAATAAGTATGCCTAAAAATTATTATGCTTTTAGTAATTATGCGAAAAAAAATTATGCTAAGAAAGTTATGACAAATGAATATTATGCGAAACTACTATTAGGTCAAATGAAATTATGCCAAGTAAAATTATGACATATGATTTTATGCGAAAAAATAGGGAACCGAATTTCCAAGTTGGTGACCATTATATCATATAAGCAGCTATAAAACCAAATTTGGTTGATAAATTAATTGCTGCTAAAAATTCAATTTGCAGGCTACGGAAAATCCTATTTTTGGATACTGTTGGAGTATATTTTTCTTTAGCATGGGTATCATTTTCTAGGTGTCTGGGGGTGCAGAATAATATGAAAATAAAATCTGTTTTGTAATTCCACAATGGCGTACATTTTTGTTATTAAAATTAATAAGGATGTCCTTTTTCAGGTTTCTGGGGGTTTTTACTTTAATTACAAAATTGTCTTCCAATTTCATTTTCCAAAATGGAGAATATTCAATCTTCGTAAAATGAATATGAATACTAAATTAAAAGATCTTGGGGATGCTGATTAGGATTGACGATTATTATTACAGTATGTTATGTAGTTCAAGGTACCAAGCTATGTATAGAAATTTTTAAAAATTCATGAATTTTTCTGCCATTCATGACGAAAATATGCGATTTCCAGGTTTATATGGGGAAGGAAATTTTAATTATTTTTCCAGTAGGATGCACCGTTTCTGAGATAGAAGTGATTATAGATAAAAATATGGCATTGCTGTACTGAGATACGAGGGATGTAATCTATAGAAATGTTGGAAAATTCAGGATTTTCGAAAAATATTTCTCCCATCATGAAGAAAATATGATGTTGCGGGGTTCCTAAGGGGACAAAATTTTCATTATTTTTTCAATAGGATGCACCGTTTACGAGATAGAATCAATTTTATAAAAAAAATGTAAATACTGTACAATGAGATACGAGGGATGTATAAATCTATAGAAATGTTGGAAAATTCAGGATTTTCGAAATTTTTTTTCTCCCATCATGAAGAAAATATGATAGAATCAATTTTATAAAAAAAATGTAAATACTGTACAATGAGATACGAGGGATGTATAAATCTATAGAAATGTTGGAAAATTCAGGATTTTCGAAATTTTTTTTCTCCCATCATGAAGAAAATATGATGTTGCGGGGTACCTAAGGGGGACGAAATTTTCATTATTTTTTCAATACGATGCACCGTTTCCGAGATAGAATCAATTTTATAAAAAAATGTAAATGCTGTACATTGAGATACAAGGAATGTATAAAGCTATAGAAATGTTCAAAAATTCAGGATTTTCAAATTTAGTTTTCTCCTATCATGAAGAAAATATGAGGTTGCGGGGTTACTTAGGGAAATTTAAAATGAATGATTTTTTTGTAATCAGCGCCCCCAGAAACCAATAAAAGGACACCCATATTATTTTTATAAAATTAGGTATGTCCGCCATATTGGAATTTCAAAACGAATGTCATTTTCGTATCCAGCACTCCCAAAAACCTGGTAAACGACACCCATATCAATTTTACGAAAAATAAATATCCGCCATTTTTAAATTTCAAAATTAATCTACACAATTTTTTATGTGCGATCGTTTTACTGCTTGTATGTTTTCTGAGTTACCTACATCAGGGAAAATATATGTGCCTATTCTTAAATTAAATGTGTACCCACAAATTGTCGCCAAGATGGTTATTTGTTCGCAAAAATATAATCTGTCTGCCAGTTTGGAAAATTCAATGGTATTATTTAGTCACCAGATTTGTAATTTTTTTGTTCCTTACATTCTTTCGCCAACTTGGTAATTTAGTATGAGGTTGTATTTTCACATCCAAAATTTAATTGTTTTGTCGCAAGCTTAAAATACATGCCATTTAATAAGTTCACTCACTTACGCATCGATATAAAAAATAAAAATGCAATTTTACACAATATATTAACGGATTAACGATTAACGTTAACTTGCGTTAATTCTTCCGAAATGTAACGCTTTAACGTTTAACGAAGCTAACTTTTTTTGTAGCGGATTAACGATTAACGAAGTTAACTATTTGATTAACGATGCCCAGCTATGGATATTAGATAGGTCCTTAAAACCTCAATGAGCATAGTATGGGAGGCAAAAAATTTATGAATAATATCCCAGATGTGAGATAGTTTGTTTTTGTAACATTTTTTGTCAGGTCGGTCTCGTATCTTCACAGTCAATTTATCTGGCATAGACCTAAAGGGTATTGATGAAAACCAGCCGTGAATCAATTCGACTTAGCTCATCATCAGAAAATTCAACAATTCTGCAGATAGATCATAGAGCTAGCCAAAACTCTACTATGTAGGTACTTGATTTACTTACTTGTGAATTAAATGTAAAGGCAATTTGTCTTGGTCATACCAACGAAACACTTGCCTATACCAACACCAGCGTAGACTTCCTTGCAAATAATGTGTTGTCCTTGGTAGCATTTGAGAGCTCTCAATTTGAAAAGATAACGAGTAATGCAAATCTATATTTTTGTATCCTATATAATGTAGTTGTCTTGCTCTATGCTAGCCATAACAATAATACTGGCGACCACTTGTTTAGACTAGATGATCAGCCGAATAGACTTCCCAGCAAAGGAGTTGTCCTTGGTAGTTGGTACCTATTTGAGAGTTGCTCTGTTTGATAAGAATGATAGCGTGTACAATGTAAATCTCGCACGGCGCACGGTGCGGCGGTCAGCGGTGCCGGTGACGTAAGTGAGCGGTTCGGCTAGGGTTTTCGGCGGGGCCCCCACCAGCATTTGTTTACAAGACTACGCCGGCACTTCGTACTAGCACGCGGCCGGCGACGCACCGTCGTCGAAGTGATAGTGTTACCCATACTTCTGAAGGATTTAGTGTCCCCCCAGGCATCGGCTTCTGCCCACTGTGAGTTTGAATGTTCTCGTTTAATTTTCGAATGTTTGCACGCTGCCAGTATTCAAGCGATTTTTACGATATTTGTTATTTAAATTACGCACTTTGTTGCGGTGTCGTAAAATTCGGTACTAACCGAAATCTTACTTGGTTTTATTCTTTTAAAATTCAACTTCCACTGTTCACGGTGGGTTATCCTTTGAACCTTATGGGACTTTATACGTGAGTGACGCAAAATATAACCCAAATACATTAAAACGTTAACATTGTGTCATGTGTGTCGAAATACAACCGGTTAGGATTATTTTTGTATTAGTGTAATAAAATTAACATATCTGGCCGGGTTCTGCACTGTAGTGCACACAGGTACAACGTTTTTTTGGGCAGCACGCGAGGTGACCACAAAAAGTTTACTCTTACAGAATGTAAAGTGTAGGATAGAGTTATTAGTTACGCGTATTAATCTTAGTTATTACTTTAGTTATCTAGTATCCTATCTTAAGGCCGATTTACACACGTTAAGTTGATAAGTAGGTAACTAAATTTTAACTTAATTTTAAGTGATTAATTGCATGTAAACACAAAATTTAGTAGTAAGTTGCAAGTTACATTTTAGTTAACAACTAAACTAAATAATTAGAATTTTTTCTATTTTTCGATTAAGTTGGTGGGCGGGGCTTGCTACTTGACACGGTTGGACATGCACAAAATTAGTTAAGTGCATAAGTGTAGTGGCGCTTTTGGATTAAACAAGTAATTGAAGGAGTCTTCTATCATCCGTAGGCCGTAGCGCATTAAAATATTATAATATCAAATAAAGTGACACTCGCGCCATACTGATCTCTTCTATTTATCCAATTTCTCACCCATAGTCTTTTGGGTATAGTTATAGTTATTTCCCTAATAATTTCATCTTTGACTTCGTCCAAAACCTCACTAATAACAAATTCAAGGACAGAATTTACGACTTCAATACGTTGTTGCGTGTTCATCTTGAGTGAACTAATGAGCTTAACTTCTTAAATACGTTTGGACATACACTAAAATATAAGTCACTTAAAATTAAGTTAAAATTTAGTTACCTATTTATCAACTTAACGTGTGTAAATCAGCCATTAGGGTCGTTTTACGCAAAAATACGCGACGCGGCGCTATATTCACTACACAAAAATTGTATTGGCATCCTTATTATTATATCTTATTCATTATTATGACTGACTGTTGTTTAAGTTTTAATTGATTGTGATTTTATTAAAAGTTATATTTATATATTGTCTCATTTATGATTTCATTTTTTAAATGGAACTTTATTATTTTGTTTTAATTAACAAAAAAGTTGATGAACATAGATTTCTTAAATCACTAGGTAGCCCACTTGGTAATAAATTCTGACTAGTGTTATTTAATTAGAATTCATTGGACGACCTCTGTGGCTCAGCGGTTGAGCGCTCAAGACGGAGGTCGCGGGTTCGAATCCAGCCAAAGAAACTAAAAAATTGATGTGTATTAAATATTATGTTTTATATAATATAATAAAAATGTTAAATATGTATAGACTATAATATAAAAATATTAAATATATTTGCGTTGTCTGGTGTCCGTAACACAAGTTTTTCGAGAACTTACCACGGGACCAGATTGACGTGGTGTGGAAGCGTCCATACATATTACAAATAATTATAGATTACTAGCTTTTGCCCCCAGCTCCGCCCGCGAAAATACATTATCCCGCGGGAACACTGTACTTTTTGGGGATAAAAAATATCCTATGTCCTTTCCCGGAACTCAAAGTATATTTATACTAAATTTCATAAAAATCGGTTCAGCGGTGAAAGCGTGAAGAGGTAACAGACAGATAGACAGACAGACAAACTTTCGAATTTATAATATTATAGTATAGATTAATATTCTCTAAAGCCACGGGTGTTTCGTATGCGGTCGGCGTTATTCGCAAATATGCCATTCATATTGTCTTAGGTAGTAGGTACCCGGAACTCGTTCGCGGAATGTGGAGTTCGATTCCCGGAACTATATGCAAATGGTTCCGTAGATGTCCCATGCTTTAATTTATTTTCATAAATTTACTATACGTGAACTCTACTATTTTACTGATGACTCTAAATTAATTTTGCTCTCACAGAGTATTTATTTACTTGTGTGCATTTTTATTTATTAGCTTGGAATATTTTTAGTATGTATTAGTTCTAGTATATTTTTAGTATTAGTTTAGAAATGCCATGTACGAACTTACAAACCACTTTGGAGGCCGATTACTCGAAAATGGTCGACTTTGTGAAAAAGTCATGTATGAAACCTTGCCTTTCTTCTAAAGACCTATTCAACGATGTCGATACCCCACACGATGGGGTAAAATGAAAAAATATTCTTCAACACTTCACATGTATGGAGAGCCACCCCTAAAATATAAAATTATTTATTATTTATTTATGATGCCAAAACCGAGATCTATGCACAGTTTTCAACTACGAGTATACCAAATTCCATTCATTTATGTCCATAATTACAGATGCTAAAAGCGCGGACATACGGACAGACAAACGGACGGACACAGCGAATACATACTAATAAGTAGGAACTATAAGGGTTCCTACTTACTAGTATGTTACGGAATCGTAAAAACGGCTATAATTCGATAATTTTTTTATATTACTCACTAAAAATTTTACTTTAAATATCTTCTTACATCCTAATTATGTATCTTCTTTTTGCGGGAATCATCATCGTCGTCGAAAAACAATACTGTAAATAGAACGCTGCGCTAATCCAATAGAGCTGAAAATCGAACACACGAGTGTGAGTTATCAATTCGGTCCGCCGTACCAAATCCGTACGTGTGTAGCTACACCGGATTCGGTCCGCGGATATGGTCTCCGGACCAAGTTCGAGTGTCTGTAGACACCATAACTGTTCACGGTGTTCGATTTGTCACTCGACTGTCAAATATTTATAGGTGCGTAGAGTTTACCTGTTTGGTTATTTATAAATTACTACAGTTCATAGTGGTACAACAAACAAGAAATAAAGGACATTGTATTACTATATAAACTTTTTTCAATAATATTATTATACTATAAACAACATACAATGTATTTAACTTGTATTTTCATTACATCTGTTTACTTTTACTCTTATTTACTCGCGCTATCAGTAAATATTACGATAAGTGTCTTATTAAGTAAAACATGCGCATATTAAATTAAATTATACCTAGGAATTTATTACTTTTTCAAAGGAGAGGACAATTTTCATTATATTTGAGTGCCATCTTCATAATTCTACATGCTGATCCACAACTCTCGTTAACTTACACTTTCTTTTACCTTTATTGAATTATAAATGAATCGCCTTGACATCATAAACTGATTTTACGGGGTTTGGACCAATCAAAACGGGTTTGACGTTGGTTTGATGTTTATGAGAATACCATTTTGCAGTTTTAACATATCAGAATCGGAACTGGATCGTAACTATGTTATTGCCGAATTAAATTTATTAAAAAAAATTTAATAAAGAAACGACCTCTGTGGCTCAGTTGGTTGAGCGTGTTGGTGCTCAAGCCGGGGGTCGCGGGTTCAAATCCCGCCGAAGGAACAAAAAGTTTTTCTGTGTTCCTGGGTCATGGATGTGTATTAAATATGTGTATAATATAATAAAAATCTTAAATATGTGTGTAGTATAAAAGTATTAAATATATTTCCGTTGTCTGGTACCCGTAACACAAGTTCTTCGAGATCTTACCACGGGACCAGATTGACGTGGTGTGAAGCGTCCATAGATATTATTATTATTATTGTTATAATTACAATCGACCTATATTATAAAGATGTTGCGTAGAACGGGGGATGACAATCTGGTGGTTGGTTTGCGTTCATGTACATGATAACCTAAACAAATGATTTATGTAGTCAGTTATTGTACTAGATGTTGATCTGCCGTCCTCAAACTTAAAGGCGATTAAATGACAAAAAGAGTTTTTGAGGTAGAGCCGTATATGATCCTGAGTTTTTTAGCTCTACCTCAAAAACTCTTTTTGTCATTTAACCGCCTTTTAGTTTTATGACGGTAGTGATGTAGATGGCTACCTCCCACCACTTAGTTCGCGTGTAAAAAGAATCTGTTTATTCGCGGATTCTCTACATTTGCCGGGATAACACAGCAGACTGTGAAGTATACACTTTCAATTTCATTTAAAATTTTATTTCGTTCAGTTATTCTTTGCGTAACTCACTATAATCTGTATGTACATACTCGTATTATATGTTTATAATTGCATTTTATACTCTATAAAAGTAAATAATAATGAATCTTTTTGTAATTTCAAATAAATATCATATTATATACGGCACCTACACATAAAGTCAATTTTTAAGATACTTGTCTGTCCGCCGCGTCTGTCTGTCTGTTCGTCTGTTCCGGCTAATATCTGAAACGGCTGGACCGATTTTGACCGGACTTTTAATGGCAGTTGATGTTATAAGGATTGATTTAGGCTATTTTTGCCGTAGGGTTCCGTTGAAATCGATAATATGTTTTCATTCATAGTTCCACGCAAGCAAAGTTGCGGGCACCATCTAGTATTAGATTATAAATTGAAAAGTGAGTGAGAACTTTCTCATTTATAATATTAGTAAGTAGTTAAGTACCTACTAACACTACTAGACCTATAAAGTACATTAAAATCGTGTCCTCTACTCCCGAGGTCCCGGTCTAGACGAGAGGGCTCGTGTCCTCTAGACGTCCGACCTCTGAAAACATACACCTCTGTTTGGCTTTCTCGGAACATTGCTACACTGAAGTGAGTTGGATTGCGCCATGCATGTTTATAAAGTGTTTGTTTTGTATTGCCAATTTTAAAGTATGAAGCTTAAGCGAAAAGGCTTTAAAGACGTCTCCAATAATTTTACTAATTTTTATTTCAAAAATAATATGTAGGTACCTACTATAGTATGTCACGTCGTATTGATATAACTAGGTCTTATCCCTGGGAAACTGCGCACTATATTATGGTACGTTGTATTGATCTAACTAGGTTTTATCACTGGGAATCTGCGCATTTTAAGCTATATAATATGTTTTTTATTTCGTCGTGCAACAATATTATATCATTAATCAATAACTCTATTATGTCAGTCCCATTGTGCCAAACTATTATGGCAGTATATATATATATATATATATATATATATATATATATATATATATATATATATATATATATATATATATATATATATATATAACTACTAGATGACGCCCGCAACTCCGTTGCGCCAAAATTCGTTTATCGCGGCGGAACGTACATTTTTCCGGGATAAAAAGTATCCTATGTCCTTTCTCGGGTCTCAAAGTATCCCTATACCAAATTTCATCAAAATCGGTTCAGCGGTTTGGGCGTGAAGAGGTAACAGACAGACAGACAGACAGACACACTTTCGCATTTATAATATTAGTAAGGATACAACGTCAGTGGCCTTTCTGAATGCCACTTAGCAATGGCATCTTACTAAAGGATCAGGTTACTGAAGTGAATTTGACATTAGATATCTATTCAATAGCGCTTTTGATTGGATAACGCGTTTTGCCTCAGAAACCAGGCATTGATTTATTTATCTTTTCTTAGCTTTCTATTTTCACAAACTAATTTTCTTAACTTTTAAAGTCTTAACTAATTAGTAATTATATTTTTTCGGTTCTAACGTATCTTACTAATATTTATATCATTATATAACTGCGGAAAATGTCTTGTAGCTTATCGTTAAGTGTTGACTGCACTGTTTATATAATGGTTGACTTTTTATAAGTTCAGTTAGTATCGTTAGATAACCGCACTATCGGTCGTTGAACCCGGCGGTTACGGTTGGCGATTAATACATAACTCTTAATTTCATCATCATCATCATCATCACTAATGTCTTCACTACCGGCGGGCTTATTACGTATCTTGCAATAGCCAAGCAATAGCAAAAATTGCGCAAAAATCGCAAATTCGTATTACGTATCTGCAAAAACCTAGCACAAGCAACCTAGCGACAGTACTGCCTGTACCGAACAATCGATGAACTATAAATTTCAATCAATCGTTCAATCTCTTCACTGCTGTCAAATTTTTTTGTATTACGTAAGACTTACAGCAAAGCTTTGAAAGCAATCAGCGAGCGATTTGAACTGTCAGTTAGCAATAATAAGCGAAAATGAAGCAAAGTGCATTCAAACACAACAGCGAGCGATTAGCAATCGATACGATTTATTCCTCAGATCAAATAAAAAACCAAGATAGTGCATGGCGTTTGTTTGAAGTGAGGCCTAAAAAACTACGCTACTTCAAGTTTACACACGCTCTCACACACACACAAGCAAAAAAGTTGTTTACTTTTTGTCAGTATAGATTAGTCGTCGCGACGAATCGTTCGATACTATCGAAAAGTAGCGTACTTTTTTGCTTGTGTGTGCGTGAGCGCATTTGTTTACTTGAAGTAGCGTAGTTTTTTAGGCTTCAGTTCAAACAAACGCCATGCGCTATCTTGGTTTATTATTTGATCTGAGATTTATTCGACGTCCAGCAATCGATTGCCCGTCTATCGCGCGATGACTGCAAGATTTTTGCTAATCGCTGTTTTTACGTAATACGGCGGCGGGTCTCTCAATATGAGGAGTTACACTATTGTAGCTAGCCTATCGCTTATTCGCTGTGTAGCGCAACGCCCCGCGCCGGCCGATCTTGCAATGAAACGTTATCTTTTTGTGTACTGAATAAAGTTCAATTTAAATCGATATCTTAATAATTTAAAAAAATTAAAAACCCGACTGCGTAAAAAGTGAACCAAACTAAGTAGGTACATAATTAAAACTCAAAAGAAAAAAACAAGCACTTAGATATCCGGTGGTCTAGAATTCTATAATATATTATTGAATTAATACTATTGGAACATAACAACTAAACAGTCAGGATCCATTGAAAAATTAGATTGGCTGTCGAATAATGGATCTCGACTGTTCAGTTGTTATGTTCCAATAGTATTAATTCAATAATATATTATAGAATTCTAGACCACCGGATATCTAAGTGCTTGTTTTTTTCTTTTCAGTTTTAATTATGTACCTACTTAGTTTGGTTCACTTTTTACGCAGTTGGGTTTTTAAATTTTTTTAATTATAATTTTTTATTTTATACTTTTTAGTTATGAGTACCTAGCTAGGTACTCATAACTAAAAAGTATAAAATAAAAAGGTAAATAGCTAGCTAGCTATTTACCAGACTGGATTTCCTATCAGCATCAGTACTACATCACTGGAATGTGAGAATGGTTGTTACGCAACTTTAAATCGATATAGATCCTAAGCGGTCAGTCGAATCGAAAAATGTTGAGAGAAAACTAACAATGATTTTTAAATACCTATTCAACGATACCCCACTTGATATAGTTTGTTGACTTTCATTTTTTTCATTTTCACAATATGGCGTCCAGTAGTCGCCATATTGAATTTTCACTAACGTCATGTCTTTAGTGACACTCGCCGGACTAAGAGGAATCGATTGACGTGTGAATCATAAAAATCGGCCCAGGCGTTTGGTCTGTATAGTGCTTCAAAGGAACATACATACATACATACATAGGCTGATAAACACATTACCACTCCTTTGCGTCGCGCAGTCGGGTAAAAAGCGAGTGCTGCGTCGCGCTACACCTATCATATTTCATAATATATTTTTTAAATATTGTATTAATATTTTCACTCCCATAATGCCTATGTGAGAATAGTTTGATATTTTGCACACGTATTCCTCATATGACGTAGGCATCCAATGAGGAAGGATTTTTGATAATTCAATTCCTAAGGGGGTAAAATAGGGGATGAAAGTTTAACATCTAATTTCACGCGGGTGAAGCCGCGAGCAATTAATGCTAGTCGTATTATAATAATTGAAATATGTGTAATTAACATACATTTTCTCAGAAGAATTCATAATCCGCAAATGTATGACTTCGCAGACTTTAATAATTACTTTTAAAAATAATAATTAATTGTCTAACATATATTACACTGTCTGCTGCATGTTAGATATGTGTTCCTTTGTCTTCTTTGTACGTGCATCTTTTTATTATTATATAAACCTAACTAAACAAATAAAACTGAAGTGTCTGTTTGTATAAACAAATTAACAGTTTTGCGCTAAATACATAATATGATAGTATACAAGGTACCACAGGTGAGGCTTGCATGCAAGCCGGCTTCCCTTATGTATAATATAAAATATATATATTTTAATTATTTTTTAAATACGGTAACTAAACCAAAACAATATTTTGCGCCCAATGACGTGACGAATCAATCCAGTATTTAAAGATAGGTCTACATAATATTAAATAATAGATTTTTGCAAAGGCGCGTAGATACAATAATAATAATTAGTGTCCATGGCGACTGGCGGCTCGTTGGTATTGTTCTACGAGATTTTGTAGCCGCTACGAGGCTTAGCTTCGCGAATAGACGTTTCCTTGTCTCGTTCAAATTAAACGTATAATGACTAATACTTTGACTAACTTTTGGCCGCGGAAAGCATTATACCACGGGAACACTGTCCTTTTTCGGGATAAAATGTAGCCTATGTGTTATTCCAGATCTCAAACTACTACCATACCAAATTTCATCAAAATTCGTTCAGTAGTTATTGTGTGATAAGGTAACAAACATGCTTACAAACTTTCGCCTTTATAATTTTAGTAAGGATAACTTCATTACCGACTTACCTTCAGACAAACTTCAGAGGGAAAAACTAGAATACAGTTCAAATATGCAAATTTTAAATTAATATGGGTATTGTAAGTGGAAAATTGTATTTTATAGCACGTACAGTTATAGTGTCTGCAACGTGTACGGTTTTTATACGCTGGGAACTGTTTTCAACCGACTTCCAAAACACAGGAGGAGGTTTACAATTCGTGTGTATGTTTTTTCTTTTTTTTTTTTGTGTGTATGTTACACCATTACTCCGCCGTTTGTGGACCAATTTTCAAAATTATTTTTTTGTTGTAAAGGATTGACTCCTGGATTGGTCCCATTGTCATCAAATGGTAGATCTGATGATGGGATCCATGAGGAATTGAGAGAAGTCCTCAAAATTTATAGGGACACCGATAGTGATTTTGACTTTTTTTTAAGTAACTCGAGCAAATGCTACCAAAAAGTGAAATGTTGTGCCAAGGTATACCCTGGATCCAAAAGCACTGAACGGCATTTCTCAGTCTTTGAAGATATACGTTTGAAAATTTCAGCATTGTGTATAAAACTACAAGCAAATGTCCGTATTAAATAATAATCATCATCACCACCACCATCATAATCACACCATACATAATGATATATTATGCTGATATACCTAGGTATTTTTCATAGTATTTTACACCGATATCGATTTCTTTGAACATTCACAGCTACCAAAAAGCGAAATGTTGTGCCAAGGTATACTCTGGATCCAAAAGGGCTGAACAGCACTCCTCAGTCTTTAAATGTACACGTTTGAAAATTCAAGTATTGTTTATAAAACTGCAAGCAAATGTCACTATTAAGTAATCATCATCACCACCACCATCATCACACCATACACCTTGATATTTTGTTGATATCTAGGTGTTTCTCATAGATTTTACACCGATATCGTTTTCTTTGAACATTGACAGCTACCAAAAAGTAAAAGTTGTCGGTACCAGCCCAAATAATTGTATAAATCCTTTCAAAAAAAACATATTCATTTTAACACAACTACGTCCTTATGTATACAAATAATATTTTAAAGAACTCACGTTCAAATTGGCTGGTACCGACCTCAAAAATAAGAAGATTGAGTAGAAAAATAGTAACATTTTAGTAGAATTTGAAAGGGAACTATTTCGACAATAAGAATTATTTCATACTTTTTAGTGATTTTAAGAACGTTATTGTTTTTACTTTGGAAGTCGGTTTTTATATTTTTTTAAATATTTTTTATTGTAAACAATCTTCATAGTATCTATACTTCTATACTTATATTATAAAGAGGAAAGATATGTTTGCCTCGAATAGGCTTCAAAACTACTGAACCGATTTTGATGAAATTTGGCACATATATAGAGTAAAACCACGGGGAAGGACATAGGCCATTTTTATTTTTTCATTGCCGTAAAATGCATGGTTCCTGCGGGATTTCCTTTTGCGCGTAAGAAGTCGCGAGCATCAGCTAGTTAAACAAGCAATAAGTCATGTCTTGATATATAAAATTAATATAGCTATTTTCTTACATTACACTCAGATTATTATTACAGAAATTTATTATTATTATGGAAATGTTGAAGTTAATTACTCAACCATGGATGATTAATTACTTTTTATTATATAAACTTTAACCTGACAACATAAACTAAAATTGCCTATGGAACCCGGGCTATTGTTACTAATCATTGACACCTCATTCATTAAAATCGGATCAGTAGTTTAGGCGCTTCGGTTGAACAAAAATACATATATAGTACATACATAGACTGCCAAAATCATTACCCTTCCTTTTGGCTTCGCCGTAGTCGGGTAAAAAGCCTGTGTGCGTGGCTAGACGTATTGCGCGCGGCGAGCTTGACAACTGTCACTCAATAGACTTACAAGAATGACACCTCGCGCCTATGTGTGCGTGGCTAGATGTATGCGGGGGGTGCGCGCGGCGAGCTTGACTTAATTTTTTCAAGCCAGAACTTTCTTTCATAGGGCTGGCCGCTGGTCGTTTCGTGCTTGGACATAAATGACAATCGCCAGTGCTCGAGTTGTCATTTGTAGTGTCGCCCCTATGACGGGAGTGCGATAAGTTGGCAAACTTTAATTATAATCTGGGCCTTTAGTCAAGATGCATTTGATAATTTCGACGGCGAAGTTCGAAAACAATAAGGCATAATACAGACATAGATATAAGGCATCACAAGCGACATGTCACTTAGCGATAACTTGTGTTAAATCCCATGCAGGTTTGATTTCGAACTTCGCCGTCGAAATTATCGAATGCATCTTGACTAAAGGCCCGGTTCATTTTGATGATTAATGGCAGTGCACAAATAAAGCATAAGTTTAGTTATTTATCTGAGTCTACGTTATCTATGTGGAACACATAAAGTATGACCGTTGTACGTTTTGGCTATTAATAACTATCATCTAGGTCTGTGCTATTTACTTTGTACTGATTACATAATACACTTTAAATGTTATTTATGCAGTATTCGATGTTCACTTTGTAGACGAAATAATTGTATTTCGTGTTCTGTTTTTACTATTTTTACATACTTTTATTTTTTATATGTAATTTTATACATATGGCTTTTGCCGCTATAGGAAGCCTATGTCCTTCCCCGAGGCCTACTCTATGTCTGTGCCAAATTAAAATTGCTCTAGTAGTTTCGGAGGCTATTCAATGCCCATTGCGAACCTAAGTACTAAAAATATTTTTTTTTAAATTTGATTTTTTGGAGTGGGCCCTGTATATCTTGGAAACAGACACTTCTTCTTCTTGTTTTTTAGGGTTCCGTACCTCGAAAGGAAAAAACGGAACCCTTAGAGTACCTTACACTTAAAGGAAAAATTGCGAAAACCGTAAATTTTTAGTTACATCATATAATAATAATATTTTTAGGCCCACTTGCGCCAATCCGGGTTAAAGTTAACCTTGGGTTAAAATATTATGCTTTCTCTTTCACTAATACAAAGAACGAGAGAGATAACATGATTTTTAACCCGGGGTTAACTTTAATCCGGATTGGCGCAAGTGGGCCTTAATAATTATAAACTTACAACCCCTTTCCGTTCCGACCGTGTAGAAGTATTCAATTGAAATTCATATCAAATATTCAGGTCTATAATACCTTTAAACTCTAACAAAATCACTACAGGTTTGTACGGAACCCTCGGTGTGCGAATCCGACTCACACTTGGCCGGTTTTTTTGGATGAATATAGAATATGTATAGATGATAATGATGATGGTTACAACACCTGAACTAGTTGAAGCGACATTAAAACGTATAGATTAGTGATGTAACGAATGTCTCTTTTTTAGCATTCGCGAATGCGAATGCGAATGCGAATATCTGCTACCGACATTCGCGAATGCGAATGCGAATGCGAATATTCAGTTTTTGTTCATATTTGGCGCCAATTTGTCGCGCAGTCGCGTTCGGACAAGGTTCGTTATGGGTTCGTTACGTTCGTATCTTCCGAGTATTGCCGAGTTCATACGAACTCATCTATGATCTAAATAAAGCGTCATTCATTCCGCTCCGCTCACTCAAACTTAAACTCAAAATTTTTATTTCCATGTAGGTTATGATATAACGCTTAAAGAATTGTCCAAAATGATGCCTACCACCGGTTCGGAAACAAGCCCGGCAAGAAGAACCGGCGTAAGAAACTCGCACATTTGCTTTTGTTTTCTGATAGGTATTCATATTCGCAAAACATTCGCAAAAATTTTGCGAATGCGAATGCGAATGCGAATGCGAATATACAAAAATGTGCGAATATTCGCGAATGCGAATGCGAATATTCGTTACATCACTAGTATAGATATCTGGAACAGGTCCGACGAAAGCGAAACTAATTACTTTCTTTGGTAGCGAGCGCCGAGTTCTGGCGACTGGGACGATATGAAAATGTTATGGTGTATTATGTAATATGTAGATGCTTCTGTGTATACTGTACTAGCTGTTGCCATTGTAACTTTTTGGGGATAAAAAGTAGCCTATGTTTTAATCCAGAGCCTAAACTACTACCGTACCAAATTTCATCGAAATTCGTTCAGTAGTTTTTTTCGTGAAAGAGTAGCAAAATCCTGTTTTTAGTATTTCTTGTTATAGCGATAATATAAATACATCATCTGTGAAAATTTCAACTGTCTAGCTATTGATGAGATACAGCCTGATGACAGAAAGTAGTTTTTGTGTGAGAGAGTAACAAACATCCATCCATCTTCACAAACTTTCACATATTTTATAATATTAGGATACTCATTACTCCGTATATTATCAGACGGGGCACGTTGAGAAAAGAACTGTCTCCACTTAAATTGCCTCACTTTTGGAGTTTTTGGGACCATTTTGATATTTGAAGTATGGTGAAAACAACATGGCTGACATTTGAGGTATGGTTAAAACGAATATAACTTTTTCTTGTATAAAGATTTGTTCTGTCATATGTACGTCATAGCTTATCTTGACTTTTGAAAACTTTGCCGTTCAGTTCCAACATAATCTAAACGTAAACAAAGAGAACAACAGAACGCTTAATGCTACCAATTCAAATGACACTTATTTACCGTGATATAAATAGATATAAACGACACATTAATTTTGTCTTATTTATTCTCCTAAACCATCGTTTCTCAACCGGTGGTTCGCGACTTTTCGTATTTGTTTTTAACGGGGGTTGCAGTCTGTTGAAATATAATAAAATTTACAAACTACACTATACATAATGTAAGGTTCAAAAGATTCGTTTTTCGAACGAAATCATTGGAATGGTCGAACCAGTGAAGGCATTAATTTTGTCTAATTTATTCTCCTAAACCATCGTTTCTCAACCGGTGGTTCGCGACTTTTCGTATTTGTTTTTAGCGGGGGTTGCAGTCTGTTGAAATATAATAAAATTTACAAACTACACTATACATAATGTAAGGTTCAAAAGATTCGTTTTTCGAACGAAATCATTGGAATGGTCGAACCAGTGAAGGCTAACGTACGTTTATAGATGATAAAAATAACGCGCTATGTAGAGCTACATATTTTTATTATTTTATAGTGACGGGGTCGCAAGACTTTTTACTTAACTTTTTGGTTCTTTTGTGGGTCGCGACATAAAAATGGCTGAGAAACGATGTTCTAAACAAAACATAGCTGATAATGATAAGGTAAAACTACTACTTTTTTTAAAATACTTACTTCATTGCCACCCCATCGCATCATAAATTAGAAAGATTAAACTTTTCGTCTTTTTGCAAATATATTTTTGGTAGACGTAGAACACATGCAGCTACCGTATACTCCGTCCTTTTATTCTGAATCAGGGCCGGGTATTAAACATAACAAGAGCTTAGGAATCACATAAAAAGTATCATATTTTAATGAGTGTCGTTAGTCGTATAATCTTCTGATACAAAAATGTAATATACTATTAGGCGTTAGGGATGAAAATCTATCTTCTGATACAAAAATGTAATGAATGCTATTAGGCGTTAGGGGTGCAAATCCATCTTCTGATACAAAAATGTAATATGCTATTAGGCGTTAGGGATGCAAATCCATCTTCTGATATAAAAATGTAATAAATTCTATTAGGGGGTTAGGGATGCAAAACCATCTTCTGATACCAAAAAATTTATGAATGCTATTAGGCGTTAGGGTCCCGGTTTTATCGATTTGATCAAATGTGTTTCATCAAATGTCACCAAGAAGGTACTAGAATATAATATTATAAGGCTTATGGTCTTGTGGTTTATTAGTAGATAGTATAAAACGAAATAGGGAATCACTACAGAAACTATATCGTCGCGTCTCGCGTCGTAAGAAAAACATTTCAGGGCAACAGCCCAGGTCAGCCATTTTTGTTTTATTTTGACTGTGGTTGGCCGATTTTCGCCCGCCGTTTATGCTTCATTTACCGCGTTGAAGTGGAGCTGCCTTTTTGTAGAGTTAAACCAGCTACTATAAATAGCCGTCATACTTATTGATCAGTTTTTAATCACCTTCTAGTCATTGTCCCTTGTGTAGTTTGTTACCCTTTGATTAAATATGGAAGCGTTGAAATGCCAAGTGTTTTGCGCGGGTAAAAAGTACCCTGATGCGTCGCGTTTAGGGTTTATATTGGACGGCGGCGGTTTTCGAGTCATAAATGGCATGACGTATAATGTCTCAGTTATTTGCTAGTAACCAGAGGTCTGGAGACGGTTTAAATTATTCCTAGGAGACAAATGATATTATCCTTATGTTATACAGCATCGTTTCTCAACCGAGGGGTCGAGTTTGTTTCTAGAGGGGGACGCAGTCTATTGAAAAATAACAAAATAAACTAATACACTTCATATAGGTACGATTCGGTTAGATTCGGTCTTTGGAACGAAAGTTTTGTACCGAACGTCGAAAAAATCGTTCGAACGTTCGAACCAGTGGAGGCTAATATAACGTGTACCTGATAAAAACGCGTATAATATGTGCATATTATTATAATTTTATAATGACTGGGTCGCAAGACTTTTTACTTAACGTTTTAGCTTTTCCGTGGGTCGCGACAAAAAAAGGTTGAGAAACGATGATGTCAGGAGACTACAAAACTCATCTAATTAAATATTATTATTATTTAATTGAGCGGTATATCATTAATTAATGTCACCCTAATAGCGTGCTTGTAAAATCTGATTAAATTACATAAAAATTGACAAGGAAATATCAAAATTCGCCGTAAATGTCAAGAGTAAAGGACTTGCTCAAAAATCCATGCGAAAAATTCAGAGCCGACAGCAATGGAATATTTGCTAATTGGTTAATTAAATCATTTTTGATATCATCAAAGGGGCAGCCCCGAAATACGCCGTGTACGTTATGTGCAAGATTAAAATCCAAAATCGTAGTAAGGTACAGGCGCCAATGAAGGCCCACCTAATTTCAAAACCTCGTAAAATATTGCAGATAAGTAATGTGAAGAAAAAACATAATGGAAGTTGTAATCAATTTATTTGAGAAACAAGATATCTAAAAAAGTAGTACAGCTTTTGGCATTTTAATACAAATGTAAACACTTTTTAGAAACTTGGTATTGGGCTATCTTGGGAAGCTGGTCGCTGAAGATGGCCCGAAAATTATTAATGAAAATATATGCATTATGAACACTTAAACACTTTAAACATAAAACATCAGAATAAAAACACATCCTTCTCATAACATTCTTCATAAAAGGTAAAAAATCAACCAAAAATTTAAATGTGGGCTATCTTAAATCTATCAAAATGAAAATCAACTATAAAATATAAACAAACTACTAAATAAAATAAAATTTTACTTTGAGATCAACTTTGAAAGTAACTCATCAAAAATAAAAATAAATCATTATTTTTTTTCTAAAATTTTTTTTAATGCCATTCATAGGTGGGCTATCTAAGGAATACTGAAAATTAACTTTGAGATCAATCAAAATATACTTAATTATTTATAACAAATTAGACGCTACTGTCTTTAATTGAGTGTGTACACTCCTAAAAAAAACTGAAAAGAATCTCAAAAGTGAATTTACTTAATAGCTTAATCAGAACTTTAATTGCACTTACAAGAAAAATTTAGTACCTTAAAAAAATTGCTGACTTCAAATTTAATACATTCTTATTCAATATCAATAACAAGTCAAACTTAAAAAAAACAAACATTCAAACATAAAAATATACTAACACTACATTTCAATAATCCTAGAAAGGCCCGGGCTATGTTTGGGAATTATATCATGGGCCATGATAGGAAATTACACCCGGGTTGAGTATAATCTCGTAAAAATATAAAAAAGGAAATAAAATAATAACACTTGCCTGTAATTCGCTGATAAATAGATTGAATATGAATTTCCACTGTTTAGAGCAAAGAGAATAATCTCGTCTCGAATAATCATAACTGTATTTTTTTAAAAGTGGGCTATCCTAGGAGCCGGGCCATCTTCGGCGCCTGTACCTTAGGTGTAGATGTATTTGTTGTTGTAGGAACTGTAGGAGTATGTAGCTGTAGAATGTAGATGCTGTAGATGGTATAGATTAGAGCTGTTGTAATGGAGCCTCGTTTCCGAATTTCCATAAGATATCGTATCTCCGTATAGAATTGCATTGCCGCTTTGTTGACATCAAATATTATTTAAAGTGAACACATTGGCAACCATTTCATAGCTGCCGACTCTGGGTCAATTTTTGGCCATCACCTTTATAGGTATTTTAATATCTATAAATTCTAATAACATCTATAAGGTCTATTGTCATTTTTCAACGATAAGATTATGATAAGGTGCAATATTATTTTCCAATATCTTTTTGATAGAATAGGTTTCATCTTGGATTTGAATTCAAAATTGCAAGTTGGATTATTTAAAAAGTATGTAAATTGACACAGCATGTAAAATAATATTATCCCCATTTATAGTAAAAAATTGATACCGTAGAAATCATGAATACTAACTAACCTACTATCAACAATACCAAAGTCCAAAACCTCACCAACACATTTTGCTCCACATTAATAAATCAGGTTGAATAATTATATTTCAGTGAAAGAGATTTAACTTTTCCTCACTTTAAGCTTAAAAGTAAAAGTAATGTTTTAAACGAAAGTGCGGTATAGATAACTGGTGCATATTTGTTACGCTCTCAGTGTCTCTGACAACATTGCATGCATTGTAACAGTGTAGCACCTAGCACGACGCGTTTTACATATTGTTGTGACAGTGTAGCACCTAGCACGATGCGTTTTACATATTGTTGTGACAGTGTAGCACCTATCACGACGCGTTTTACATATTGTTGTAACTATGTAGCACCTAGCACGACGCGTTTTACATATTGTTGTAACTGTGTAGCACCTAACACGACGCGTTTTACATATTGTTGTAACTGTGTAGCATCTAGCACGACGTGTTTTACATATTGTTGTAACTGTGTAGCACCTAGCACGACGCGTTTTACATATTCTTGTAACAGTGTAGCACCTAGCACGACGCGTTTTACATATTGTTGTAACAGTGTAGCACCTAGCACGACGCGTTTTACATATTATTGTGACAGTGTAGCACCTAGCACGATGCGTTTTACATATTGTTGTGACAGTGTAGCACCTATCACGACGCGTTTTACATATTGTTGTAACTGTGTAGCACCTAGCACGACGCGTTTTACATGTTGTAACTGTGTAGCACCTAACACGACGCGTTTTACATATTGTTGTAACTGTGTAGCACCTAGCACGACGCGTTTTACATATTGTTGTAACTGTGTAGCACCTAGCACGACGCGTTTTACATAATATTGTCGTAACTGTGTAGCACCTAGCACGACGCGTTTATAGATATTGTTGTAACTGTGTAGCACCTAGCAAGACGCGTTTTACATATTGTTGTAACTGTGTAGCACCTAGCACGACGCGTTTTACATATTGTTGTAACTGTGTAGCACCTAGCACGACGCGTTTATAGATATTGTTGTAACTGTGTAGCACCTAGCAAGACGCGTTTTACATATTGTTGTGACAGTGTAGCACCTAGCAAGACGCGTTTTACATATTGTTGTGACAGTCTAGCATCCAGCAACGCGTTTATACATATTGTGCAGGCGCGCAATATTTATGTTAACGACATGGTATCGTCTACAGTAGCTGACCGTCAAGTCGTGGTAATAGGCAACAGTTAAGAAGAATATCAAATTGTTACACATATAATTTCTCTGCTACTTAATGTAGCAGAATAGTATTCTTCTTTATACACATCCTGTATAAAAAATAACTTCCACCACTCCGATTTCGGTGACCGTGGCCAGTTTCAATGAAACCAGGCCAGTTACGCAGGAGTAATTTTATTGTGCCCAAGTATGTGTGCAATACCTACACAAGAGCACTCTCTCTTTCTTTTACTCTCATGACCCAGTGGGACCGATAACCGACACGACTCGCGAGAGATCAGGCGCAGGTCCGACTTTTTACATGCCTATCTGACGCATGGATCATCTTTATTGTCAGACAATAAGATGATCAGCCTGCATTGTCCTAACCAAAACTTGGAAACAACATTCTTTGTTGTTCCAATGCGGGAATCGACCCTACCACCTCCGAATCGAGAGCCAAGCTCCAACCACTGGAGTCTGGACCACGGAGACTCGTCTATATACATGTCCTGTATAGACAGTATTAGAGAGCCAGTGTTAAGTGCAAGAGAGAGTGGTACAAAAATACAAGAATATTTTGACACACAATTAAAGTTTCCTATCTGCATAACTCCTTGAGGCTTGATCTTTTAAAAAAAATATTGAATCTTAAAAATATGTCGCTGTGGTGAAGGTTGGTTCTCCTTCGTAGGGAAGCCGTAGCTTGTATAATAGGTAGAGATTTGGATGAGGGTCTTCAAAAGGTACGTGGTAAGTGAAGCCGATAGGAATAGAATTATAGAAATCCAACGCCACTGATGTCGTTGTATATTTATTTAGGATACGACATTTGAACAAGCTACACTAGAGCCATTTTGTCCCAGGGCTAGTCTAGACTCTAGCTCCCTTACTAATAAACGCTGTATAAGCTTTGAATAGTTATACAGTGTTTTGTTCCCGTCACACAAGTGACATTTTTAATTCGATTGAAGAAGACAAAACACTGTGTAACTATTCAAAGTTTATACAGCGTTTATTAGTAAGGGGGTAGAGCGTTTGACGATCAAATTTTCCTGCTTTCTTCGAACACGGTTAAATCCAGGCTCAACCGTAGAAAGTGACTTCCGATTTTCAACCGATAAAAGTAATATACCCGACCGACTTCAATCCTTTTCAAAGTAACGGAACGAGTTCTGCTATGCGAATAATGAATATTAACCCTTAACTGTAGTGGTGAAAAATAGTCACACTTATATAGTCGTGGGTCCACGGGACCCGCCTATTTTTGATTTAAAATAAAATAAAAATGCATTTCCGTTTTAAGTTTTTATTTTTATTAAACTTTACGTTTAAACATTAACAAACGTAATGTTAAACATAATCAACAATATAAACTATTATTCTTATCTACAATGACACTTCTTTAAGTCAGTCGTTATTTACTTATAAAATATCATATAAAATTTAAAGACGCAACAAAAAAATAACTGCAACTCGTTTCATGTACAAAAAATAACACTTTTTAAAAGAGTTAAAACAAAAACAAAAAAACTTCTTCCAAAAAATTTTTGAAATTGTAAACTGATAATCATTATAAGCATGAATTGCATACTGTTTTCCCGTAAAAACATCCGGTAGAACTGATCTGTATACCCACTTCTTTATCTTGGTAAGTGTCTTCACTTTTAGACAATTCAGAGTTTGAGTCATGTTCACTCGTCATTTTCTGAGTTGGTGGTGAGAGCACTATTTCGAGATGTGGGTGAATTTCTACCGATTTCATCTTCATCACTGTCTAGTTCGTATAACCAGTGCTCTATTATATCAACTCTATCTGCAGAAATATTTCTTTGGTTTGCCATCACAAATAAATAAAAAATAAATAATGAACAAAAACTAAAAGAAAGTTACGCAACTATAGTGGTGGGTCCGTGGGACCCACATGCACACCAATACTCACCTTTGTAGTAGCGAGCGAAGCACGTCCGTTCCTCTCAACGGGCTCTGGCGTACTTTCGGAAGGTACCTAGGAGCGGGAGGCGCTGAGGCACACGCTTTGTTTTTTACACGCGTTCAAAGATTAAACATGGGTCCACTGGACCCACGACTACAGTTAAGGGTTAAAGCAACTATTATATATTACTATATGTTAATAAATATTGGTCTGACATTATAAAATTGTATATGTAGGTAGACCTGTAGTTTGCGTATTATGTAACAGTTTTTAGTTTATCGCGTAGTTATTATAATAATTTTGCATACGAATTTTTACAATTTTTATTAAAAAAAAAAAAAAAAAAAAACTATAACCCGACTACGTAAATGATATAGCCTATCATTACGAATCTATTTCCACCTTATTTATCCAACCAGTAGTTGAGGTGCTACGGTGGGACAAGCATACATACATACATTGACTGCGAAAATCATTACCCTTCCTTTTGGCTTCGCCGTAGTTGGGGCAATTACTTACTTTACACATTTTCATTACTGTGCTTTTTGCACTTTTCGGTCCATATTTATGTTGTGTTTCGGAAAATACTCGTATAAGAATTTTGCTGATCTAAAACAAATGCATCTTCTCTATTTTGCATCGCTATCCTAAAATTGCCGCGCCGCGTCTCGTCTCGGTGTAAACTTACCATTAGATGTGTGAAATGGTGACCTTCGTGGCTCAGTGGTCGTCGTGTTGGCGCTAATGCCGGGGTCGCGGGTGCGAATCCCGCTAGGGAACAAAAAAGTTTTCTGACGTGGTCTTGAATGTGTATTAAATATGACGTGTATTATATAATAAAAATCTTAAATATATGTATAGTATAAAAGTATTAAATTTCCGTTGTCTGGTACCTGTACCACAAGTTTTTCGAGAACTTACCACGGGACCAGATTGACGTGGTGTGAAAGCGTCCATAGATATATTATACATATTATAAATAATGAGGGCCTCTTTATTTAAGGCCTCCTCACGTCATGACGAATGATCCATCAGAGGCACTTTATAGAGCGTTACAAGTTCGCCGTTATACGGCTTCGTATACCGGTTCGCAATTTTAACCTAGATAACGTTTTTCCTTTAAATATATTTAAAAGCTCTGTCTTCATTATCAGAAAAGGAAAACCAAGCCTTTGTACTACCATACTACGACACTGAATTGCACAAAATTATTACTAAAGGGAAAATTATATTACAAGAGAATTTCGAGAAAGTTATATGTTGCCAAAAATATCTCGCATTGAAGCAGTGGGCTTAGCACGAATAACTGATAACAACGTATTCGCAACGTTCTCGAATAAGAATTGTATGAAAATCAGGATAGTCTATAGTACAATTTTCAGTCGTTAACGTTACGAATACTTTGATCAATTGTTCGTGCTAAGCTCACTGACTGCGTGGGCGGTTCTATGTGCGATATCTTGTTTAACTACTTAACCTGACTTAACCACTATTTATTGTACTGTTAAAAGTACAAGCTTATCTTTTAATGTGTTTAATGCAGCCGCTGTATTCGGTGTTAATGTTTACCACAGTATAAATAATAATTTATATTGTGTGTTTACACTTAAACCTTGTAAATACCTACCGTAGTGTCAATAGAGCAAAAAAAAAAAGAAAAGAAAACAGAGTGTCAACGTATTGATAAGCGTGTATTATTGGTTAACTTTACCATGGAAGCGGGCAGGGATGGATTTTGAAGTGTAAAGGACGAATATATTTTCATATATATGTGTCACCGTAAAATTGTAAAAACCGTTAGATTGTGATATAACTACGAAAGATTTATAGCTATACATTTATAATGTAACGAAAAATAATGTTTTAAATTATAGGCAGAATATTCCCGTCCGAAGTCTATCAACATTTTACAATTTCACTAGTTTTATTACAATCTAACGGTTTTTACAATTTTACGGTGACAAATATGTATTATGCAGAAACGTAATGGCAACAGGTGGACTAAAACTAAACGTAATAAGAATAAAAGTAATACCTAGTAGATGCAATGTATTAATGAAAAAAAGAAAATAGTAGAGCGATAAGATTAAAAACTGAAAAATAATATATAAGGGCGTTATAATTCTATGTATATAAGTAAGAAAAACAAAATTAATTAACACACACTACCGTGCCTTTGATAGATAATAATTTTGTTACACATGACGTTTGTCAAACTGTCACATTTTCATTGTTTTTTTTTTCTATTTAAGAGGCAAAATAACCCCAAAAAAGTTGAAACTTAAAAAAAATATCTGAATTATTATGAGCTTATTTCGACCACACGGCGACCTCTACTTTAAATAAACCGTATTATAATTACATCATCTGCTCCGAGTTCCGACTTTTATTATGTTGCCTTATCTACTTAATTACCCTCTATCTGCGGTCGAAACCACTTTTCAAGTGTTTATATACGAATAATATTAAAGCGTCAAAAGTGTAAGCGGATTTTTACCATTTTGGTGTACCTGCGATTTATTGTAAGAACTCGAAATATGATTAGCAACAAGTACAAAAACCAGCGGAGTCAGCATCGGCACATTTTTGCTCAAAATTACTTGAAGCAGGCTATTTAGAAAAAGGTAATTAAATAATGTATTCACAACCAACTAGCTACTGTTTTTTTTTCGTTAAGGCTCAGCCTAACGCTAGCCATACACATAAGGGTGTATCGTGTATCTGACAGGTTTGCCTGAACAGTTAAGTTTTACAGGTAAACCGGAGCGTGTATATTCAGCTTATGCTCACCTGACAGGAGTAACTGTGTAGGCAAACCCGTCAAGTACACCCTTACGTGTATGGCTAGCGGTGGCGTAGAGTTCCTATAACTCCATTCCTATATCGTCTTCACTTACCACTTACGTTATGAAGTCCACGTCATCCAAATCCCTATTATAAAGGCTAGCGCTTCTCTATGAAGGAGAACCAGCCAGCATAAGATTTTTGCAACTGGCTAAAATTCTACCACATAGGCGTGACATAGCGTCATGTTGGGGTAGCCCCGCGTAGCCCGAATGTTGTTTTCGTTGTTTCATGTTTGAAAGTGATCGAAAGAGAAATCCGTGTCATACAGTTTAGCCCGGTGCCAAAGTAAAAGTGTTCGGCAAAATTTGACTCGCGAAATTACAATTTGTGTCAACGAGGTTAGTTAAGTGGGTCGCTGTACAGCTATCTAATTTGATATTTTGTTGTACATCCGGCATCTGTTTGGTTCATGGTCAAAGTCTCGTTTACACTTGGCCAATACCAATGTTTTTGGGGCGTATGTTTTTTTGCGCGATTTCGCTAGACGTTGTCGTGTCGTGATCGAACGGTCGTGTAGCTTGGCTAGCATGAGATGTAATTTTGTCATAGGTTATCTTATCTAGACAATAGACAGCTTTATGTTATCTGCCTCTATATAATCTATGCTTAATATAATAAAGAGGAAAAGTTTGTTTGTTTATTTGCATTGAATAAGCTCCGAAACTACTGGCCCGATTTTGATGAAATTTGACACAGATGTAGAGTAGACCACGGGGAAGGACATAGGCTACTTTTTATCGTGGAAAAATGTACGGTTTCTGTGAAATTAACTTTAGCGCACATGAAGTCGCGGGAAACATCTAGTTATAATAAAATTACTTACAATTTAATTTAAAATGAGGTAGGGTGAGAGTACCAATTATCAGCACTTTAAAAAAAGGGTCCAATTATAACCTCGATTATTACAGAGGAAAATACTTTATAGTTTAAAGTATGGTGTCGCTGGCAGTAGATTCCAGAAACATTCAAGTTTTGTTTTTATTAACTGGAAACAAAAATTAATTACAGAGGAGCTTATAATTCTACTATTTGTTCGGGGGGCTGATAATAAGGTACAGTGCTAGCAATTGGGTGTGTTACCCTATATGTAGCAATATCCCGCGAATTTTTTTGCTACATATTACAAATTAAATTGTATGCTATGGATTTCCGCACAGTAACGGTTGAGTCTATTAACTATTTAAAACTTTTGATGTCTTATTTCTTTGAAGACGTACCCGGTGGCTTGTATTTTTCATCTCGCATACACTCAAGTAGCATTTCGTTTACGTTTTGTATTGGCTACGAAGATGTTAGTGCGTAGTTAAAACCAGTCGTGTAAATTTGTAAACGTAATTGTTACATGACTAGATTGTAGTTTTTACTACAATGCCATCCGCCATCATCTTACTAGGTGAAGAATTCATAATTCCATAAAAGCTTATTTCAAGCAAGTTTATGTATGTGGAGGCACGGTAGTGCCCCTTCCAAGACGAGCCAAGCAAAGCGCAAGGGCACTACCGTAATACATTTTCTCTACTATTTTTGAATCCTCATGACCTGGGTTTGGATAATACCAGATAAACAATATTTTCGGCATATGTTGCCTCTAGTATACCTATTAAAAATGAAAAATGTACATTATATATATATTTTGTATAGCTCTTATACTTTCGATTTTATTGATATCTAAAAACTCTCTATTACCAAATTCGTATGTGCGTAGGGCAGTCGGGTGATTAGCAAGGACAACGATCTCAGTGTTTTCAACGGGAATTTCCCCCCAAAATTAGGAAAAAAATCTACAGGGGGTTTTCTAGAATATTTGGAGTTTACGACTTACGAGTTTCTAGCTTATTATCTCTTTATTTCAAGATTTAGGGTTAGTTCACAGTCCGCGACGATACGCGACGTTACGCGGCGCTGTATTTCTAAGACATCTATTCAAAATTGAACTTTATTCACTACACAATTTTATATGACATCAGTCATACACCGCACAATGCACATGCGCTGTGCATCGCGGTGCAACATGTGTATCTTCCTTTTTTTTTTTTTAATGAAATATGGGGGCAAACGAGCAAACGGGTCACCTGATGGAAAGCAACTTTCGTCGCCCATGGACACTCGCAGCATCAGAAGAGCTGCAAGTGCGTTGCCGGCCTTTTAAGAGGGAATAGGGTAATAGGGGAGGGTAGGGAAGGGAATAGGGTAGGGGATTGGGCCTCCGGTAAACTCACTCACTCGGCGAAACACAGTGCAAACGCTGTTTCACGCCGGTTTTCTGTGAGCCCGTGGTATTTCTCCGGTCGAGCCGGCCCATTCGTGCCGAAGCATGGCTCTACCACGTAAATAATTAAAATTATATTTTTAGTAGCTTGGAATTTTACTGGACGATAAATAATTATCGTCCAGTAAAATTCCTAGCAACTGTGATTACTGATTAGTATAAACTAATAATAGTTTATACTAATCAGTAATCACAGTTGAATAAAGGGTTAAGTTTGGGATTTATTATTTTCCAGAGTTACTACTTAGTAAACAGTACTCTGTGCTAGTACAAAAGAGCTGAAAATCGAACACACAAGTGTCGAGCCTTTTAGCACTATTACAAGAGTTAGGGTGGTAGAGTCAGAAGCTTGGCCCTACATAAGATAACTAATTACTTTTTGTGCTCTCGTCTTGGCATTATTTTACATGAAAATGTTTCTGTGGGATCAATATTACACATAATAACGATTGTGACTTCAATATAAATTGCAGTTATTATTCTGACTTAAAATTAGATAAAGTTGATTTGCTACACTTTTGTATTGGATTTTTGACTGAAAGGTTGCGGTTACGTCATTGAAATCATTATAATTAGATTGTTATTTAATCTATCTGATCAAACCTGCTGATGATTGAATCTATAAAACAAAATTCCAGACAGAATTGAGTAAAAGTGAGGAACGTGTGTAAAATAAGAGCCGGGTTCGTCGACTTGATCCGAAGATAACCTGATCGTGACCGCGGGTGAAAGAAACGTCTATGCCAGATAATGGCGGCCTTAGCAGTGAACTTGCGAGTTGAACTCCGAGTAAAAGTTTGAAGGTTACTTATAAAATCATCATCAGGTATACGATGACATCTACTGGCCTCCAATTTGACTTGTGCCAAAACACTATCTAGGTGAACTCTATTTTCTACCTCTCCTTTTTTGTCCTAACATGATAATTAAAAAAATAAGACTTCAATTCTTAAAGGCCTGATAGAATTCGAAATGCAAACATTGAATCCTGACTAACTACATCATAAAGAGTTTTTTAATTTTTGAAGTCGACTTTAGTAAAGAAAAAATGCCTCTAATATAATTTGCTACATGAGTACCATCTTTGATAATAATTTACCTCAATGCGTTATAAGTTGAGGGAGAACATAAGATGAGGTAAATGTGATTAAAAATCGAAACGCGTAGTAAATGTAGGTGAGGGCCGTACGAGTACTTCGTGATGGATGGCGTACGTCATACACTCATACATTTCATTGACATAATAAGCGATGCCCTCAAACTTATCGTTCGTAAATCAGCTTCTGTATGCAGTTTCATTTTATGTTGTCTTATTGTTAGCTTCTAAATGTGTATTATTGCTCGTATAATTCCAAATCGTGTTTTGAATTGACGTTAGAGTCAGGTATTCATTACATTTAGTCACATAATGATACTAGCTGATCCAACAGACGTTACTGTGCTGATTATGTTGAGAAGTTTAAAAAATCTAAGCAAACAGACAGTGGAAGCGACTTCATTACAAGCTTTTATTTAGTTTTACCTGTCCCGATGTTTGTCATCAAATTTCGCAAATTAAATTTGATTCACTTTCCGGTTTTTGAAGTGAAAACGTCTTTAGCGGCATTGTGCACTTTTCTTGGGATGGGTAAAAAATTTTAAACTTGCGTCAGGACAGATGACTCTGATCGAAAATTCGTAAGATGCAACTTGCAACTGTTTGTTGTATTTTCCCTTACGCGAGCATGAAACTATTTTAGTTCGTATCTTTTAAGATAGATAGTGGTTTTTTCAATTTAATGTTCAAGTTTTTACTTCTGTTGGGAGTGCAATCCGTTGTTTTTTTTACCTAGTATGTAAAGATGTTCGCGCGGTGGCGAACATCTTCTTCTATGTTTAACAAGGCTCGCTCATTTCCTAAGGGCCTACGTGAAACCTCAACTCTGCGTAGATAAACCACAGATTATTGCTGCCCTAAAAGCAAACATAAGTCGGATTCATCGTTAACTTGAGCCCCATTTTATGTGAAGATGTTAAAAATTTGTCGCGGCTGTGTCCTAAACAGTTGTTTTTATTAATTTCAAAGTTCGAGCGCTCATAGTGTAAAACCCTTTATAACTACAGATCTCCAGTCCCTTAAAGATCATATGAAACTGTTAACTTACATAACAATAATTATTTATGAACGAAAATAGTTGATGAGCCTACTTTTATTGTAAAAAACTCAAATTGCAACACAATATTCCAAAATCCTAATTCTTTTCTTCATTTCAATCAAATCCACTGAAATTACTTTGAAGTTTTCATGCCTTCTATATTTTTCTCGTAAAAAGGATACCTTTACAACGGTGTGGTTTGTTGGTTGAATGGTCATAAACAAATACAAACAGCTACCTCATGGGGTAAATATTGTTGAACAAGTTTCATGGAGGTTGACAACCTTCTTGAGCTCATTATCATTATAAGTACTGGTTAAACGTTTTTGAGCGCCAGGAGTTTTTATTGCTACACATTTTTACATAATGAATATTATCCCTTTAAAGTTTACTGTAACTCTGTATGTGTGATGTTTTTATCCTTTTTCTAAATTGCTTAGTGACTCTAAAATTATCTGTACTTGATTTGCTCCTCGACTTTATCTGTCTGCTTGCGTATCACTTCTCAGTATATATTAACAATGTTCGTTTTCTTTTCGTTCAGTAATTCGTTTAAAGGGCCCGCAGTTACCGGTTCGGTTTCTCCCCGCGAATTCTTTATGCAAATATGCGACGGACAATGACACCGAATTCATTATGATCAAAATGCCCCCATGCCGAATTTCATGAGCAACACTTTCACTTCTCTCGATCGGGGCCACGCTGGTTACAGTGACAATCTCGTCAGATTTAACTGTTATTATTTATTCAGATACGATTGAAAGATTTTCATTGGATCATGTTTTTGTTTTTACGGTGTTGGTTTGGTATTTTCTATATCGCTTCTGTGATCATTGGATATAAATTATAATCTACCTATATGGGATTGTGTATACTTTAGTCCTATCATAAAAAGCATATTATTAAGATCCTCTTATGTCTGTCGAATTTAGTATTACTAAACTATGTTTTCTTTTCTGTTGTGAAACTTTATGTTTCCATTAATATTTCATTGTTAAAAAATGGTGCAGATCACATTGTGTTGTGTATATTTATACATCAGAAATATATCATGCGGGCGGAGAACTTTCCGTTCAGATCATCAAACGTTCACGGAAAATTTACGAACTATTAGAGATTATTAGCTAGTTTAGTGCTGTTTGAGTTTTTATGGACTATAATGGGATTCTACTTTGTTAATAGTCGTTGTCAGTTGTGTTTTTTGCATTCTTGCGACATTTTCATTTAATTATTTAACAGTAGACCTGCATCAGTATTATGTATTCTGATACCGCGATTGATTAGTAGGTACTATTAATTAATTAATTTATAACTGTTTAAAAATAACAGCTATCTGTTATTTGTTATTGCACGTTTTGTTTGTTTTCTCCGTCCTCAATTATTTTGGTGGAGTACGCAATTTTTACGTTCTGTGAGTGTGCCGAGATTTCGCCATGTCCTTGTCGAGACAAAATATACTGTTTGTATATGCCTTAAATATTTGAATGAATATTACCTTCAAGCACATCAGTTTCATCACATCTCATTAAACTGTCTCTGGGCGTTCCATTGCCATAAGTGGGAATGAGTGGTGTCAAATTGGACGGTTTGAAGCGTCCTTGCCGTCTTGGTCAATGATTTTGCATGATTTATTTGTACATTTTCGTAATATATTTACTTCTACTTGTTTTGTAAACAGAAAGATCTTTTTGAAAAATGAATAGAGAAAAGGACGTAGGGTCTATAGGATGAATAGCCCTAGTTAATCCGGCAAGCGCTGAAAGCCAAAAGGCTCCCAAATTCAACCAGATAGATTCTGCAATAGACAAATTCGGTCTCTCATTCTTTTTTTTTTTTCTTTCACATAGATTCAAAAGTAAAGTAGGCTACAGTTTCTTTCTTCATTATCAAGTTCTGCGAAGTGAAATAAAAGAGTACGATAGACAGACATGAACTTCTTTGAGAGTTAATGACTCACACCTTTGTACTTTCACTTTAATGGTGGCGGTTAATTCAGTAAGAGTTTCTTAAAGCTTTTAATTTTTATTTCTTCTGAATTTAAATATTTAAATATTTTAAATTTTAATTTGAAATTTAGTCAATAAGGTAATTTGGTAAAATTGCTCTTTGTTAACTTCAAGGCCACTATAGTTTTTCCAGTAACGTTAAATGGCAACATTTCATGTTCTAAATTTTTCTCTATTAGTTTACTATGCTACATTTAAACTTTCAGCACAGAATATATAATAGTACAAGTACTTGCACGCTTCTCTGTTTATTTATCAGAGTCATCATGCAATTTTGAAAACTGAACTGAAAAAGTTTTAGTGATTCCAAGTTTTAGTTAAATTTCATTGCAATATTATTGAAGTAACATAAGTGGACTAGTTACTTTATGGTAACTTGGCCTATCTCCTCGTAAACTTTTGAAAACTGAACTGAAAAAGTTTTAGTGATTACCATTTTTAGTTAAATTTCATTGCATTGTAACATAAGTGGACTACTTAGTTACTTTATAGTAACTAGGCCTATCTCCTCGTAAACTTTTGAAAACTGAATTCAAAAAGTTTTAGTGGTTCCCACTTTTAGTTAAATTTCATTGCAATTGAAGTAACATAAGTGGACTAGTTACTTTTTAGTAACTAGGCCGCCTACCTCCTCGTAAACTGATTAGCACGTGCTGTCTGAGTGAGACCAGTGTCAAGGTCGGATTGTGTAACGTTCAGCGGATTTACTAAGAGTCTGTGACTATAGACGTAACTGTCTATATCCGTCAAATATGACCGAAATATGGAGATTTTATTGTTGTCTATGACTGACAAATGTGGCAGAAATGTGCATATTTTCCTATTGTCTATATCTGACAAATATGTCCAAATTATGTTACCTAGTTCTGTCTATAAGTGCATGCGCGCATTGGCAATAAAATTGTCTATATCGCGCACTATTGCATTCCGACTATCGGCTTTAGCACGCCCAAAATAGAGTTAACTTTTCTGCAAAACATGATTGTTTCTCTATACGGTCATGTTTTGCGAAAAAGTTGAGTCTATTTCGAGTGCGCTAAAGTCGAAGGAGACAATTTTGTTGACAGGGCGCGCAATTTAGGTAATGGTCTATATCCGTCAACAATGCCTGACGTAGGGTATGTTCCGATATGCACTGCGAGCACTGTTCAGTGCTATAACGCGATTCAAATGAGAATAGGAACGTCAATGACCTCTATCTGTCAAATGTCACTTGAAAAGTACGGTTAGCAAAAAAACTTATTTGCCAATAATAATAATAGTCGAAATAATTATTTATATACTCGACACTAGCAGAATGGTGCAAAACCTTTGCAACCGCGATTGCCATAAATAAAAGAAGAGGAATAATAGTTTTACATCGAATTTAATTAATAACGTTAAATTATCTAAAGTCTAAACATTTAATTATAATAATACATATTCATAATTCGTTTTTAAAATCATTAATTAACATTTTGTTTTTCATTGTTTGTGCAAGGCAACTTGCCAAAATTATATTGTTTTTGTTATTGTCATACTCATTTTGCTCGAAAAATGAGTAAACGAGGCGCTGTGTTGCATAGACGACGGTGACTACTCGGACAGTAATGCAGAGATGAGCGAAATTGAAGAGCTAGATTCAGATTACATTTTTTTCACTCAATTTTGTAAATAAATTATATTAAAAGAAAAAAAAACTTTTTTTGTCCACCCTACCTAATTAGGTACCCAATTGGGTAAAATTGACAGCTATGACGTCACAATATGGCGCCGACTCGATCCTATTCTCATTTGAATCGCACTATATCACTGTAAATAGTGATAACACATACCCTAAATATGGAGACATTATCAATAATAATAATGATTGTGTCCAGTACCTGACAAATGTGGCAGATATATGGAGATTGCTTCTGCAATATCAATCATGTGTATGTCCCTCATTTTTGCCAAATAGAGTTTGTTTGACCTTGGCGATTTCAAGTGGGAGAATAGGCAAGCGGACTGATGTTTTTTTATTGCATAAATGAATAGCACTCTTAAATATGAGTAACTTCTCGGAATATCGCAAGTCTCGTAAAACGCTCCATACTAAACATAACCTACAAGTGACGTCACTTGTAGGTTATGGTGTATGAAGTATACGGCCGCAGGAATATATTTGTAAATATCTCCGATATTTGTGCGTTTAAGTTCATACTTACCATAATGGATGTTTTTGTATATGATGTAAGTAAACTAAAACCTACATGTTTTGTTTACGCAAAAAAAATATTTTTTTTGTTATACTTTTTAAATGTATTTAATTAGTAAACTACACATAAAATAATATATTTTTTTACATTTACCAAGTAGTAATGCCTCAATATTTCTAAATATATTAATGAAACTAAATATTTCATATGTAGTCCGATCCCCTATTCTGCTGGTCCCGATATTATGTGGTATGAATATGGTAGAACTTTTTAGTTCGGAAACGAAATAAATACAATTTATATACTTTCCAGTCTCGTATATAAGATAAATATGGCGACCGCAAAAACATTTCCGCAAATCACAACGTATGATTACATTAATTTAATAAAATTAACAATTTAATATCACCATAAAGCATTACAGTAAATTGTATGTTGCATCAATTACATCCCTGTAGGGCGTCTGGTTTATGAAGGCGCACGAAGCTCGACATCATGTTATGTATTCCATCCATCCATACACATTAAGCATCGTTGCTCAACCTTTTTATGTTGCGACCCACGAAAAATACAAAAAGTTAAGTAAAAAGTCTTGCGACCCCGTCACGATTTTTTCGTGATTTTGACGTTCGATACAAAAGATTCGTTCGAAAAACGAATCTTTTGTACCTATATATAGTTCGTATTTATTATTTTTCAACAGACTGCTACCCTCTTTAAAAACAAACTCGACCCCCCAAAGGTCGCGACCCACCGGTTGAGAAACGATGATATTGAGAATCGATACGGCATATGGTTACGTAGTCACATATAAAAACCATTGAGATACAGGTAATTTGTACAATCACGAATACAGATTTTTTAAATGTTAAGTGTAAACCATAGTGTGGTTACCACATAATATAGCGTTTGTGTCTATGTAGGTAACTAAATTAAAGTTGTAGATTTGATTATGTAAAAATGTAATATTATAATAATAGATAGGCACTTTAAGCGGTTTATAATATACTAGCGACCCGCCCCGGCTTCACAAGGGTGCAATGTATTCTACATATTATAAACCTTCCTCTTGAATCACTCTATCTATTGCTAAAAAAACTTCATTAAAATTAGTTGAGTAGTTTAAAAGATTTCAAGTACCTAGTTTAATAGCCCTATTCCGTGTTCGCTTTGATCTTTTAAAGTACTCTTTTAAAGTAATCTACACCGAAAGCGACTTCATTTTATACTATGTAAAGATTTTTTTATACGTAAAGATTTTAAAAATCTCAACTTAGATTACTAAAAACCTTATTCAACTATTCGTTGTGGATGAGAGACACAGGAAAATCGAAAGAGCTCATTACACTCTGTAACAATATCTTTGAAATTTTAATCTCTGGTAGGCACGGAACCCAGCCTGATTTGTGTTCTCGGCGAAACTTTTCTTGTTTTATTTGTAGTGAATTTATAAATATCCGATTGAATCGTGACGCGTATTTTTATGCGGTTTTTATTTAGAAATAAATATCTTCACCTACGTGTCTTGTTCATGTACTTTCGACCCTGATAACGGATTTTAATTGGGATTCTTTATTTAACATTTTTATTGTTTACGGTTAATGATATGGTTCAGAAACAATACAGTAATATGTTATTACTTTAAGAAATTCTTGACCCTGTGGCTTGTGGTTTAACCGAACAATCATTGTCTTTTTTTTTCTTGCACTTGACTTCAAGTCTAGAAGTTTGTGTAAGTGTACCTACACCATATTGCCTATCGTCCAATCGATTTGATGCTACCAATTGAATCAGTTTCATATCGACATAAACAGGATGAATTGTCATGTCATTCTCTATTTATAAATCGATTTTGATGAAATTTTTTATTAGTTATTGGTAATTTGGTAAAAAAAAAACTTTTTTTTAATAACCCCCCGAATGAATCGTCGAGCAGTGACCGAGCTGATGATGATGAATTATTATAGATTAGAAAAGTGTCGATCATGTAAGCTTTAAAAAATACTAGATTAAAATTGGTTCATCTGTTTAGGAGTTAAGATTCTTCGGACACATAGACAGACAGACGTCAAATTTATAAACACCCCCCTGTTTTCGTCGGGGATTTTTTTTCTTTTTATTGTTTCTATCCAACTTATAAGTAGGCGCGGCTCCTATAGTTTCGTTTTCCATCCGATATATTTTACAAAAATGTGGGTGGGTACAGCTAGTTAATCTGTAATTGAATTTTTGAAATGTATCGCTATTCTATTCGTTATCAGCAGGGAAAGGGCATTAACTATTGACTGGTTCGATATAAATAACTGGCTAGTGGCAACGTGAGATAGGGCCTAGAAATAGATAGTGCTCGCAGTAGACGGACGACTTTGTTAATGGTTAGTGGAGGTTAGTGAATTAACTGTCATATGATCGGTGGTAAATTTAAAAAGTAAAGTCTGCCAATCAGCTGTTGACTAGCGTGGTAGACTTTAGCCTAATTCCCCCTCCAATTGGAAGATCCATGCCCCGTATGGGAATGTTAGTTGTTGTCGACAGAAGTTGAAGAATGAGAGGAAGGGACAGCTAATTCGAAGGAACGAGAGCCAGGACGAGTGGTGGAGGAAAAATATATAAGGTTTGGTAAAATCAATTACGGATACTTCGGGCATATGATCTACTGCTTAGTAAAGACGTTTTTAATCAGAAAATATATAATATATAAAAATAAATAAAAATATATAAAAACTCGAAAAATATTTTTTTCTTTATATGGTCGAGTTTGCGTTTTGCGGAGAGTCACCCATACATGAGATGATTTTTTTAGTTTGAGTATGACCATTATTTTTCTGTCTAAACCTCTTTACATAAGCAGTGGATCATGTGCCTGAAGTATCCGTAATTGATTTTGGAGACCTTATATAAATTGTACAAATCATAAGCGAGACAGCGGTTATTTCACCACGCCAATAGTCCTAAATATCCATAATTTTACATCAAACGCTCAGTAAAGGAATTTTTAAAAAAAAAAAGATCTGCAATTCAAGTTGTGTCTGGCGGGTTGCGGGTAGGGTTACCATATCTCAGGATTTGTCCTGAGATTTCAGGATTTTTCGACTCTACTCAGGATTCCGGCCGGATTTAGCAAATCTAGTGATAGCTCAGGATTTTCAATAAAACACAGGTTACATTTTAAAGATCTCTCTTATTAAACTACTAAAAATAATTTTCATTTAGTAACAATTGCAGTTATAATCAATACTTATTTATCAAAGTGAAACAAACTAAAAATAATCTTCTTTTGGTAACAATTGCAGTTAAAATCAAAAAAAAGTCGCGTAAAACGCGTGCGCAAGATAATAATACGTTTTTGAGAGAAAATTCTCAAGCTGTAGAAAATCTCAGGACTTTTCCATGGAAATTAGGCCTTTTCTCCGGACTTTTGATTTTTTCATCTGGTAACCCTAGTTGCGGGTTGCATTATCTCGGCAGTCTGCGCCGGCGCGGCTTGCCGCCCCTCCATAGATTTGGATATGTTAATTTGAAGGTGATCACGCGATTTGCGCCGAGCACAATCCGTTATCATTGGCGCGGCAATTATTGTTATTGAATTTTAATGACTATTATAACAGAGCAATTGGTTTATCAAGTGTATTATTTATTAAGTGACTTGTGAAGTTATAAGATTAACGTGAGAGAGCTGAGCCTAGGGTTGCCATCTCTTACATATGACTCCCCGGACAGACGCATGAAAACCCCGGATTTTGGAGTACGAAACCCGGACATAGAACAGTTTTTACCCGACTACGGCAATGTCAAAAAGAAAGGAAGATTTATTATTGCTGCAAATAAAAAAAAACTTAGGCCTTAATTCTGCCAGTCTGCCTACAAAAACCCGGATAGCAAATAAAATCCGGCCCGGACGCTCCCCGGACGCCCTTTAAACTAGGACAAATCCGGGGAAACCCGGACGGATGGCAACCCTAGCTGAGCCTAACGTAGTTGGTATATAACAAAGATTTAACTATCAGAAATGGCACATGTTGTCTGTAGCTTATGTGTCCTCACGATTTCAATTTATAGTACCTACGTGCGTAACTTTATCCAAATTGGTTAAGCTGCCTAGGCGTGGAAAAGTAACAAACTTATTATACCCAACCGTCCATGTATCTTTACAGTCTCACATCTAACACTAACACCCCTACAAAGTTGGATCTATAGTTTCCATCAAAGTTGAAAGTTCAGGACCACGTTACGGAATCAAGACACGACTTTACCATATATGACCATCATATTTTCTGTTTTACGATTTTGGCCAGGGATCGTGGGCAACAATGTCACCACGTGACCAGGTTACCGTGGTATAGGTCAGCCGCCCACATAACTGTCAATACCAAACAATGTTGAAGGGCGTGTATCGATGTGAAGGGATATCAATAAGAATTTGTATGGACCATAAATGTCTCATAAGTACTCAATGATCAATGATGTATGAAATTGTCACTCTCATTTCTTTATCTCTTTTGTATCTGACTGTATTCAATATTACTTACAATAACAGGTGACTCTTTTAAAACATTAATTATTGATATAATGTTAAAAAGTAGATTGAAAAGTAAACTTTTCGTGTAATTGGCCCCAAGTAGTAGTAATATAATTATATGTTTGGGATCCGTCAAACGAGAGTAAATTTAATCGGAATAGTTGATATGAAGTATAAAATATAGTCCTTAGAAGGAAGGAAGACCTAAGGATAAATGTATCGATGAAATCAAAAACATAACGGACGAAGAATGGACAAAAACATAACGGACGAAAACAATGGGAAAAGTTATAAGAGGCCTTTATCCGAAGAGGTGCCATGCTACAAAACTAATTCGTTAACATGTTGTATGTAATTATGTATCAGTTTTAAATTATTTTTCTTGACTTTAGATAGCTATGTAAATAATCTATGTAAAGCATAGAAATAAAGGGCTTTATTATTATTATTAATATCTATACTCTATACATACTCTATACAGATAAATAAAATTGAAGTGTCTGTTTGTAATTTCAAATTAACAGCTTTTGACTTAATGCATATGAAAGTATTTTTGGTACTCACAATAAAATACCAATTTTTAAAATTTTTGTCTGTCCGTCTGTCTGTCTGTCGGTCTGTCTGTCTGTTTGTTCCGGCTAATCTCTGAAACGGCTGGAACGATTTTCACGGGACTTTCACTGGCAGATTGCTGATGTTATAAGGTCTAACATGGGCTACCTTTATTTTAGGGTTCCGTTTAAAAAAATAGGGTTCCGCTTTCGTTAGTTCTGCGCAAACAAAGTTGCGGGCATCAGCTAGTTATAAAATATAGTACAGTGATTGCATGAAATTCATGGCATTTTATACAAGATAAAATGCCATGAATTTGATGCAATCAGAGTGCATCAGCTCATGCGTTCTTTGATTCAGAGAAACGGCAATGTCGTTTTGTTTTTGGTGAATTTTGATGTGGGTTGACGTCGGATTATGCCGACGTTTATTTATTCTATAAATAATTTGGCGGTTAAATTGTTCTCGTAATTAAAGAAAGAAAGAAAAAAGTTTAATTTCTGAATACATTTGAAACAAATGTTTTCAGAAGATGTCTTGTTGACCTACTTTAAAAAGTACACATCCGGTTGCAACCTTTTGTTTGGGAAATAGTATAATATATACTCGGAACGATTGACTATTGGAGTACCCTATAGCCTGAATTTTAATTTCAGTTAGTAAAAAGACAGCCGAAAATTGTTGTTCCTACGATCAAAGAAGTAAATAGAGATGAAGTGCATAGAAATGTCCTTTTATCGACTGAGATTACATACAGAGAATAGGAATATAGAGTCCACTATAACCTCTCTCTACTTTGGTACATCAGTACTGCTTAACTGACTAGAGATCAGATTCAGGACATGTCGTTTACTTAGCTTTATTGATCAAACAGTTTAAACTTTAAGTCTACAGGCTTAGCCTATACGTAGGTTAAGCAGTTTCCTAAAATCACTGGCATTCAATTGAATGCCCAAAACAGAATAGGCAAGCGGACTGATTTTTCTTTATTGCATAAATGAATAGCACTCTTAAATAATATGAGTAACTTCTCAGAAGAAACCGTATATCAAAAGTCAATATTTTCAAATGATAAAAAATTTCGTGAGTCTCATAAAAACGTTCCATACTAAACTTAACCTACAAGTGTAGGTTAAGGTGTATGAAGTATACGGCCGCAGGAATATATTTGTAAATATCTCCGATATTTGTGCGTTTAAGTTCATACTTACCATAATGAATGTTTATGTATATGATGTATGTAAACTAATGATGTAGGTTTTGTTTACCAATTTCGCAAAAAAAAAAAATTTTTTTTGGTACTTTTTAAATGTATTAAATTAGTATACTACACATAAAATGATATATTTTTTTACATTTACCAAGTAGTAATGCCTCAATATTTCTGAATATATTAATGAAAATAAATATTTCAAATGTAGTCCGATCCCCTATTACCAAAATACGAAAAAAAAATAACAAAAAAAAAATCGGATAAAGCCGTGCTGAACTTAAGACCGTGACAAATATAGCAATAAAATTCGTTAATCGCATTTATTGAGTCTGCACAAAGATTGGGCCATTGTTGACGCCTGTGTCCGCTCTTTAAACGGCTTAAACGACTCTGGGTGTTCAAAACTGTTTGTAATAAAGCGAATTTTATCGCTTTTATCGCGGTTCATTCTACGTTTTAGGATAACCTTTTATACCGTGCCCTATAAGAATTTTAAATGCTCCCACAAATATAGGAATTTAATGGAGGTTATTGTTTGTTAGGTTTCTAGAAAATTTTATGTGTGATCGGAAATACTCAAAACTTACATGACAAAAATACTGTAAATCAGCAAAGAAAGTTTGAAGAATAAACAAGTAATTTTAACAAGCAGCAGGTGCTCACAAAATATTAATTTACTCACAAATTTCAACCTCTCTAACGTCATTATGTGTGTCTGAAACGTAATTTATGTAAAATCTAAGTGAAAGTAAGATTTTTTTAAATGTTTGACATCTGAATACGAAGCGTGCGGTGTTTTTCCTTTATGTTTCTAATTTCTCCTAACTCTTTCTCGTATACTTAAACAGTTTCTATATTATGTTTTCGGAGTTATCTAGGATATCATGGGAGTCATTGGACGATATAAAAAGTGTCGATTATTTGTAACAAATTCGATATAATTAGACTCGAATGAGTAATATGCCCAACCTGGTTGACCAGTCCGAAGCATAGTAGAAGCCATTACTGCTCTTGAAATCTTGTCCTTCCGAAAATTTCATCGCTGTAAACTCAAAAACTGAACCCCAATTCTCGTATTTAACTTAGACTTTCAATTTACCGGCAATGAATTATAAATAATTCGTCTTGATATCATAAACTGATTTTTGGAGTTTGAAACGCGTTTGATGTTGTTGGACGTTTATGAGAATACCATTTCGCTGTTTTAACATATCGTGACTGCATCGTTACTGCATTATTGTAAGAATTAGCAGAATATACTTACAGTTAGGCTGGGACTATATGATCCGGAATCCGGAGAGCCCGGGATAATTTAGGGCACTGGAGTTGAAAATCGAAGTGTCGGATTGTCATATTATACTACATTGACATTTGACTCGACACTTGTTTGTTCGACTTTCAGCTCTATTCTATTAGTGCAGAGTTCTATTTTCATTGCTGTGAATTTTCACCGGCCTTACGGATTCCGTATCATAATATAGTCCTAGCCATGAGACGCTATTCCACTGCAGCGAACGCTGTGCTGTGCATACACACAGCAGATAAATGGCAGCGTGTACATCATAATGTACACGCTGCCATTTATCTGCGTGTAGCTTTATCAGTACAAGCACAGAATACACAGTAGTACAGTAGGTACAAGTAAGAAAACGTGTAGTGCCTATGCACTGTTGGCGCTGCAGTGGTGTAGCACCTTTGTGTGTTCTAGCTGTTGCCCGCGGCTCCGCCCGCGTAACTATAATATCCTTCGGGAACACTGTATTTTTTCGGGATAAAAAGTATCCTACGTTTTAATCCAGAGCCTAAACTAATACCACACCAAATTACATCGAAATCCGTTCAGTAGTTTTTGCGTGAAAGAGTAACAAACATCCATCCTTACATACTCACAAACTTTCACATTTATAATATTAGTAGGATTATAAAACCTGCCTTCGCTGGAGCCGGTCCAGTTTTCCTCATGGCGCTTTCGTACTTTTCGTGGCACTTTCCGTGGCGTAATTACAAACCAGCGAAAAGCCGTCACCTGTCATTAGGCGGTACCCTGCGGCACGCTATTTAAAATCATTGGCAAATGACCAAACACAATTCCGCGAACGCTCGTTTTTTGTCGATAAATAGGGCGAGGCTTAAGGTTGTTCGGCCAGCGACCTGCGCTATCAGCCCTGATAAGGATAATGCTCGTTGCATTCGGAATGCATTTAGTTTACCCATGTATCTCGCTTATCGGCGCACGCGTTCCATTTACAAACGTTCAATTCCTATTGCAAAAGTCTGCATTTTTCTCTATAATTCCAAATCCATATATAGGATTTGACCTGTCTGATTTACAGCGTGTTTCTTTCATGTCAATAAGTGAATATACAGAGTGGTACTTTTTTGACATCAATATTAATGGCCGGGAAAGAGTTTTAAGTGTATTTTTGCAACGTTCGACCCGGTGGGTGGCGGGCTGGCGAGTCACCTGTGGTCATCGGCCTACTTGGTGAGTTTCGCGAATCCTGTTAACTGTACAGGCGTATTATTATTCTGTTAGAGCTGTCGCGAACTAGCGCTCATGACCCTATTAGTGGTGCGGATGGACTGACAATATAATTGTTGCGTTATATTGCGATCGTTACCGCAACGGATCATAGATTCTTTTGCGGATAGTTCTTAGTATTCGCTAAATGTATTCATTTCTGTATTTGTTGTCTTTTCATCAAAATTAAGGTGACTGTATCTAAAATGCTCGTAAAATCGTTCGGTTACTACGCACACTAGCAAAACATAACCCTTCTTTGGCAGTCGGTCACGAGTAATCAAAACCTTTTTATTACAATGCAGGAATAATGCAATCTTAACAATGCGATACAAACCGTGTTCGAAATGACAAAAAGTGAACAAGACGCGTATTATCTTAAAATATACGTAGAGTTTTAAATCGTTCCAAAAAAAATGCCGAGACGAATGACATTCCGCATCGTAAAGAGTCCGAAGTGCAGACGAGTCCGAGCGTATATACGTCTCCGATAAAAAATGCATAGACGACCAACAAAACCCTTCGCCAGGGGGCGGCGCGCGCGCAGGCTGCAGTCACACTCGGGCACGGCGAATGCGCGCACGCACCACGCACACCCCTACTTCGGGGTACACGCGATATAATAGTCCCATATTAAAAAGTTACGATGACGTAAGTTGTATACCACTTACGCAAAAAGTCTCAGTGATGTAATTTTCGGAAAATAACGTGGCGTTTCTTTCCAGGACACCGGTTGCTAGCGTCACAGCGAGCGGGCAGGCGGCTCCCGCTGAACAGGGCGCCATGAAAGGCGTTGAAGCGACACCAGAGGAGACCGAACGATTAGCGACCGGCAACAACAATGGGTCTCTCGACTGCAAGCTGCCCACGCCCCAGCAGCAGGAGCCCCGGTCGGCGTTCCACTCGACCAGGGTGTTCATGCTGGTGTTCCTATCGGGATGGGTGTTGCAGGGCATGTTCCTCACGTACTTCGTGAGTGTGACCACCACGTTAGAGAAACTGTTCAAGGTTGACTCGAAGACGACCGGCACTCTGTTGGCAGCGACGGAGATCGGACAGATATGCACGGCGTTGTTCCTAACGTATCTCGCTGGACGAGGGCACCGGCCGCGCTGGATCGCCTGCATGATGCTGGTGCTAGCCGTGGGTGTGATTGGATGTGTTTTACCCCATGTCCTCTATGGTACGCGGCTCATGGACGTGCACTTGGATGCACATAGAGCGGGGGCGGCTCCAGTGTGTTCCATCAATGGAAATTCCACCTTCATGTGTGACCAGGCCCAAGTTAAGAGTTCGGCTCGGTCGTCGATCACGGCCGTAGTGATACCCTGGCTGTTTATCTGCCTGCTGGTGGTGGGCGTGGGACAAACTGGGATAGCGACGTTGGGAATACCGTACGTCGATGACAACGTGGGGAGCAGACAGTCGCCACTTTATATGGGTAAGTCTATTTATATATGTATAGCTTAGTATATAAAATAACCAGCTCACTTAGTATTTGTTTGTAGAACATTATATAACATAATACAGCAAATGCATAATTCATAGAACAAAAAAAAATGTATATAATTTCAGTTTCAGTAAACAAATTATAATTAATCATCAATTATCTCGTATGTCACAACATAAATATATTTTAATGAGGTCACATTTACCGGGTAAAATATAATGTTTACATAATAATTAATATCCAATAGGTTGGCAATTGTATACAATACTTTAATATATAAATGATAATACAATATTTTCCAAGTAACTTAGAAAGATAGTTTTAAATCTTTATGCCGTTTACATTTTTTGAGAACGTTGCCCTGCCTTTCAAAGTCAAGTCAGTCAAAAATTTTTGTTCAAAGTTGGTATTATTATACACTTTCCGAACGTTGGTATACATGATGCCTACCACCGGTTCGGGAACTAGCCCGGCGAAAAGAACCGCCGCCCGTAAGAAACTCGCGCGGGGCCATTTTTTACCAAAAAGATGGCCCCGCGCGGGAATTGTTCTTTTAAAATGAAAAAAGGTATATAACAATGTTATGACTAAAACTACATAACAAGAGTACAATAGTATATAGAAGTAGTCTTGCAGGGGGCCACCTCATTCCCAAGGTGTGCTATCATTTATGAAATCATTAAGTTTATAATAAGCTCTACCACACAAACGTTCTGTGATTATTTTTTAAAATTTATTGATAGAAAATTTTGAACGGTTTCTGGGATCTATTGTATATGCATTAGGCATATACATTGGCCTTTAAACGAATTCTTTACTTTACTACAGGGGGCATTTCACGTCAAGCGGACAACCAAAAAAAGGTGAGGTCGTGAATTTTGTTTATATTCTGGTCAATTATACTTCTAGGTGACGTACATGTGTACACACAATATTTTTTTCGTATCATACTTTATTGCTGAGTTATGAGCTTTTAAAAATTTACTAAGAGTGAAGTCCGTTATTTTTGGATGCTTATTAATTGTATCAATTTATTGGTAACAAAAACTAAAAATTATTGTTTCTTTTAGTTAAAAAGTTTAAATTTAAAAAAAAATTGTCGAATTCTAAATTTGAATTTTTTTGCGTATAGTAAACCGGAAGTGAAAATTTCAAATCGTTATTTGACTAACTTCGACCATTTTTAAATTATTTTTTTTTACCTTAAATTAAAGCTTTAAATGTACCAATTCCTCACAAAAAAAAAATTAGAAAGTGATCTCTAATAGTTTAAGACTTAGAGCATATACAGTACATACACATAGCTTTTAGAGGGACTATTTTAACAAAAAAAAAGCTATTTTTTTTGTTAAAATAGACTAGTTTTGTTAAAATAGCGCACGAGCGTTTACAACAGTATTTGTAAACGCTCGTGCGCCTCGATTTATTTAGTAGTTTTAAAAATTCATATAAAATTCGTCAAACTAATTTAGTTAAAAATTTAAATAGCATATTAAAGATAAAAGGTTCTTCTCATAGATTATGTAAGTAAGAAACAAAAGGAGCAAGTAAAATATATAAATATGATCATTTTAAATAACTATAATTCCTGATAATTTCGCATTCTTTAAATTTTATTTTTATGAGATAGAAACGTATATAAAAATAATCTGACAAATAGATAATCTAGAAGAGGATCCAACAAGTTTGTAAAGATTTTTTGTTTTTAAAAAATGTAAGCGGTTTTAGCTATTATATGTTTTGAAATTGCCCCTGAACCTAAAGTTGTAAAAACTTCTGGTTAGTTTTGTCAGTTTTATTCAAAAGTTTGAAATTATTTTCAAATAAATGATAAGTGAAAAATTAGAATACAATATTTTCTAGTGTTTTTTTACATGTAAAAATCAGAATAACCAGTTTTTGTTAGATATAGACGCATTTGAAAAGTAGCGTTTTTCGTGAAATCTGAGTCTCGCGCCGATCAATGCTCTTCAGGTAAAAAAAATTAATTTAAAAATGGTCGAAGTTAGTCAAATACAAGGAATTTGTAAGTATTATTATACAACTGGAAAGAGCTCTCGGCATCAAATCTGTGCCGAGAGGGAGATACAATACAAACCGCTCCGTCTCTTTTTAACAAGAGTGACAACAATATTTTTAATTTGGGGACAAATTAGTTGAAGTTTGGAAACATATGGTGATTTCAACTTTTTCTAAAGAAGTTCAAGCATATGCTACCAAAAAGTAATATTTTGCTCCAAGGTATACCCTGGATCCAAAAGTATAGAACAGAACTCCTGACTCATTATAGATACATGTTTGGGGATTTTGGCGTTGTTTAAAGAACTGCAAGCATATGCTACCATGTTAATTAGAGTAATCATTATCATCACCACCACCATCACACCATACATCATCACATTATTATGATATAAAAGGTACTTCTCATAGTATTTTACACTAACACGGAGATCTTTGAACATTACTTTGCCGTTTATGGACCTATTTGCAAAATTCTTTTGTTATTGTAAAGGGTTTAAAATTTTAAATTCGAAATTGGTCCTTTAGTCACTATAGTGGAAACCTTTTGATGCGATTCATGACGAATTGAGGGAACTCCTCGAAATTTATATCGACACATTTAGTGATTTTGACTTTTACTGAAGTAATACAAGCATATGCTACCAAAAAATAAGATTTTGTACCAATGTGTACCCTGGATCCAAAAGCACTGAACAGAACTCCTCAGTCTTTAAAGATATGCTTTTGTAAATTTCGGCATTGTTCAAAGAACTGCAAGCATATGCCACTTTGCAACTTACAGTAATCATCATCATCATCTTAATAACATTTATTAATAATAATTAGGTATACATTCGATCTTAAGACGTAAATAACTGAACAAAATATATCCATGGAATTTGTAAGTAAACAACTGGAATGAGCTCTCGACATCAAATCTGTGCCGAGAGGGAGATACAATACAAATAAATAAAAAAAAATGTTTTTATTTCGGTCAACAGTGTTAGTAAACATTTTTACTTAGAAGCTATGTTAGTATATTGAAACTTGATTTTTAAAATCTAGTTGTATGAGTGACACCAATATCGCGTACAATATAAGTATAAGCCGCCATTCGAGCCATTGCTCGACTTTTGAGATTTTTGAGGCCATTTTGAAATTGGACGTACAGTGAAATCACAATAGAGAAAAGAAGTGTCTTCAGTTAAATGGCCCCACTTTTGAGATTAATGGGGCCATTTTGAAATTTGAAGTACATTGAAAACACGATAGAGAAAAGAAGTGTCTCCAGTTAAACGGCCCCCATTTTTTAGAATTTTGGGGCCATTTTGAAATTTGACGTATAGTGAAAACACTATGGTGAAAAAAGTGTCTAGTTAAATGACTTTTGAGATTTTTCACTTCTACAGGCACTTCTGGAGTGCCTGTAGTAGTAGTTACTTTGGGAAAGTTTGTAATCATGAGCACTACCACGTGGTCAAGTATATTTTACACTAATTAAAAGTTTGACGACCTCTTTGGCTTAGTGGTTGAGCATATTGGTGATCAAACCGGTCGCTGGTTCGAATCCCGCCGAACGAACAAAAAGTTTTACCATGTTCCGTGTCATGGATGTGTATAAGTTTTAAATATGTGAATTATTCACATATTTTATTATCTACACTAATATTATAAAGAGGAAAACTTTGTTTGTATGTTTGTTTGTTTGTTTGTTTGTTTGTAATGAATAGGCTCAAAAAGTACTGGACCGATTTCAAAAATTCTTTCACCATTCGAAAGCTACATTATCCACGAGTAACATAGGCTAAATTTTATTTTGGAAAAAAATAGGGTTCCGTAAGATATTTGGGTTTTTCGGACACAAGGTGTAAAAAATCAACCAGAAAAGTTACTTATTTTGCGTACGCTGCCTAAACTATAAAAGATAGAACCATAAAATGTTCTAATTAATTGTAGATCTTATAAATATCTACAAAAAAGTCCGCGACACACTATACCTATCTATGTCGAGTCAGGCACAACAACCATTATTTTATTTAGAAATCTTGAATTCTTTTTGGACTACATTTAAACGCGTTTATTTTACTCATGTTATTAATCCTTATCAAAATAAATTATTTCATCACTAAGTACAGTTTATGTAGATAATATTTGGTCTTTGAATGATTAAAATTGGACGTTTGGTTTAAAAGTTATGGCGAAATTAAAATATTACGATTTCTGCTGCACGGCCCGTTGCGAAGTGGGCGTCACCAAGGCGGGGTGCGCGTGCGGGTTAATGTTTAGTTTAGTTTAGTTTAGTTAAATAGTTTAGTTATTTTATAAACATCAAATTGATAATATCTTAAAATATAATACATTATAATATCTTTACATCTATACAGTTAAATACAATTTAAGTGTCTGTTTGTAACTACAAATTAACAGCTTTTTACATAATGAATCTGAAAGTATATTCGGTACTTACAATAAAATACATTTTTTTTTAATTTTTGTCTGTCCGTCTGTCTGTCTGTCAGTCGGTCTGTCTGTCTGTTTGTTCCGACTAATCTCTGAAACGGCTGGACCGATTTTCACGGGACTTTCACTAGCAGATAGCTGATGTTATAGGGTCTAACATAGGCTACTTTTATTTTAGGGTTCCGTTTAAAAAAATAGGATTCCGCTTTCGTTAGTCATAAATAAAGTCGCGGGTAAATTTCAGCGATATCCCAAAGTATTGTTTCACGCGGACGAAGTCGCGGGCAAAAGCTAGTAATAAATAAATTAAAAGTAAAAAACTTAAATAAAAACAAGCCTTTATTTGAATGCGCTAAAAAGAATAAAATATTTTTTCTTTTTAAAACTTTTACTATCAACTTATAACGTAATAATACAATTTATATGATATTAAAGCTTGTCGAGAATCAAACAAATTGTCTCATAAATCTATCAGATCAAGTTACTTAATTTACTTCTTTATTTTGTTTGATTCTCGACAAGCTTTTATATCATATAAATTGTGTAATTACGTTATAAGTTGATAGTAAAAGTTTTAAAGGAAAAAATATTTTATTCGTTTTAGCGCATTCAAATAAAAGCTTGTTTTTTTTAAGTTTTTTTTTTTACTTTTAATTCGTTTTTTACTTTTTAGTTATCGCTAGATAGATTTCTCATTTCGTTCATCTTATTTAACGCATCATTGTTGCAAGGTTGTTTGCCGGTTAATTTAGTACAGTCAAGCTCTTCAATAAGGAGACCTTCTACAGATTTTACTCTACTCAGTAAGGACCTCAAAAAACCCCAACACACCATACCTTCATTTGATACCGATATTGTACGAGTGCATTAAAAATAACTTGTCGGCCATCTTGGATGTTCCGCCATGTTGGATTTTCGAGTTATTCTCAGCAAGCCCTTTCATTTGATACCCATATTGTTGGAGTGCATTAAAAATGACTTGCCGGCCATCTTGGATGTTCCGTCATGTTGGATTTTCGAGTTATTCTCAGCAAGCCCTTTCATTTGATACCCATATTGTAGGAGTGCATTAAAAATGACTTGGCGGCCATCTTGGATGTTCCGTCATGTTGGATTTTCGAGTTATTCTCAGCAAGCCCTTTCATTTGATACCCATATTGTAGGAGTGCATTAAAAATTACTTGTCAGCCATCTTTGATGTTCCGTCATGTTGGATTTTCGAGTTATTCTCAGAAAGCCCTTTCATTTGCTTGCATATTCACGCCAACCAAGATACTCGTCAAGACGAATCATACGAGCCCAAACTCGGCGTTGCGTCATGGGGTTGCGTCGTTTAATTACAGAGTTCCTATGGCCACCTTCCAGCTCCATCATCAGATCAGCTCCACGTCATCATAATATTGCATTGTCATGCGATTTACATATTCGTGCAAAATTTAAACTCAATCGGAAACCGGGAAGTGGATCAAATTTAACTTGCAAGATTCCATTACAGACCGACAAAGGTGAAACTAAATAAAAGCATAAAAAATTCAACACAAGTTCTTCGAGAACTTACCACGAGACAAGATTGACGTGGTGTGAAGTGTCCATAAATATTATTATTATATTATAGGTCATCCTATATAGATAAACCTACTTACTAATATTATAACTCTGTCTGTCTGATGTCGCCCGCCCGCCCGCGAGGACCTCACGTAACTATGCGCACATAATAGCACTCAGGGATTAAGTATTTTTCTACCAGTGAAAGAATTTTTCAAATCTGTTAGGTTTCAGAAATTATCCATAACATACAAACATACAAAGGTTTCCTCTTCACAGTATCATGAAGGTAGATAAAATAATATAAATGTCCTATATTCCCTATTAAATCATATTGTCACCCGAACATCTAGAATGTTCCAAGGGAAATACACGGCGTTTTGTGTTGCAACTATTCTATTTTCATTTCTTCCAATTTACTCTACCAAAATGCAAATAATCAAAAAATAAATAACAAATTTTTAATTATCGGTTAGTAGGTAGGTTCTAAGTAACTAGTGATTTTTATTTTACATTTCTCTCTCAGATTATGAATAACATAATATTTAACCGATTTTATTATTATTTCTTGCTTATACACCATATCGCACATAAAATCTACCAAACCTGAAATTTAAGGAAAGATATAAACTGGCTACACTAGGTTACTTGTTAGAACGAGACACAGGGATAACTTATAGCTATCTCACCGGGACCGGTTTTCTTATTGCGCACGTGATAAGCTTTAAGTCTGAGTCGTAAAGATCATTTTTGATTGAATTAAAAGAAAATAAAGTTTGAAGTGCTCTTTCCTGTTGTATATAATACTTACAAATTCCTTGGTCAAATATCGATTTGAAATTTTCACTTCCGGTTTACTATACGCAAAAAATTCAAATTTAGAATTCGACAAAAAAATTTAAAATTTAAACTTTTTAACTACAAGACAACTTTTTAGTTTTTGTTACCAATAAATTGATACAATTAATAAGCATTCAAAAATAACGGACTTCACTCTTAGTGAATTTTTAAAAGCTCAAAACTCAGCAATAAAGTATTATACGAAAAAAATATTGTGTGTACACATCTACCTCACCTAGAAGTATAACTGACCAGAATATAAACAAAATTCACGACCTCACCTTTTTTTGGTTGTCCGCTTGACGTGAAATGCCCCTAAGTCTAGTCACTGGTGCATCAATCCTTTTGGCTGTGTTATGTCCTTGGTGTGTTTAATAAATATGTTTGTATCTATTTTATTTATCAAGTTTATTTATGTTATCGATCGCATATGGAAAGGGACAGTACCTCTATGGTGGTAGACAGTAAAAGTATTTGACGACTGGGCAAGACAATTGCAGCCAATTGCCGTCTCGCCGCACAATTACTGCATGAGAATCGTCTCAGATACTAACAATTCATGTAGAGATAGGTCATGGAAACCTGATTGGATTATCTGTACCTACTAGTGGTCGAAATTGGAATAACTATATTTTTTATAAAAAACTATAATCCGACTACGTCAATTATATAGCCTTTATTAGCCAAGCTATTGCTATTGCCTGTTACCACGAATGTATTGACACGTCATTAATTAAAATCGGACCAGTAGTTTACGCGCTACGGTGGAACAAATATAAATACATACATTCATACATACAATATATAGACTGCCAAAATCATTACCCTTCCTTTGGCTTCGTTGTAGTCGGGCAAAGATTGCGCGAAACGCGTATTGTTTCTGATGACAAACATTGTTGATAAATTCGCTGTTGATAACAATGAAAATATCTTAACTTTAAAATGTTTTAATAACTTAACGTAATTTTAATCATTATTTAAAAAATATTAGTGCAGCTCGCTCCTCCTCCATATAAACTTTAACTATGCCAAATTTCATACATAAACTTATATATGTGACAGTAAAATTGTAAAAACCGTAAGATTGTAATATAACTAGTGAAATTGTAAAATGTTGATAGACTTCGGACGCGAATATCCTGCCTATAATTTAACATATTATTTTTTGTTAGATTGTAAATACATAATCTTTCGACATATTTTTACGGTGACATAATATTACATAATTTTGACTTTAGTCAGTCCGATGGGCAGGTTGGTATGCGTATGTATAATTTTTGCTTTGTTTAAAAATTCGGTAATTTGTTGGGTTCGAATCCCGATCCTGGTCAGATTTTTGTGTTTTTTTATCAGAACTGTTACCCGGGCACTATATTTTATGCATCGACGAGATAGAGTTGTGCTCATTTAGAAAGCGTTACAAGGGCATATAAATAATATGTATCGGGAACCTTAAAGTGCATACACTTGTTTAAATTTAGTATTTAGGAATTAGGTCATAATAAAGTCATTTCATGCATCCATAGCCCAGTTATACAGAGTTTATTTTTATCCGCTAGTTATATTAACCGAATATTAGGCTACAATATCAATGACTATAACTAGGCTATAACTAGATTTTTAGGATTCTGTACCTCGAAAGGGAAAATCGAAACCCTTATAGGATTACCTACTTTGTTGTCCATCCGTCCGGCGGTCTGTCTGTCTGTGAAGACCCTTTTTCTCAGGAACTCGTGGAGGTATCAAGCTGGAATTTATATCAAATACTCAGGTCTACAGTCTCTTGGAGCTGTGAAAAATCATACTTCTAAGCCAACGCTGTCAAAAGATACAGCCGTTTATGCCGCAAATTTCTGAATTTCGCAAATTATACTATCTGTGTTATAATAATTATATACGTAATATAATTATTATACTTCCCGTGAACTCCGAATCTTGAAATTTGATACGAAGCAGCGTCTTATAGCACAGATAAAGGAAAAATTGCGAAATTGCGATTTTAATAATTTTAAACTTACTACCCCTACTATGATTCGATTGTCGTGATGGGTGAACTTTTACTTCTATACCTATAGGTTTGTACGGAACCCTCGGTGCGCGAGTCCGACTCGCACTTGCTAGTTTTTTTTCTAATTTACAGAAAAATAGCATGATTTACATTTCCTGACAACTCTCACTAAGTATGGAGTATGGACACTCACTGCCATGCCGTACGCTGCGCCGGCTTTAAAAGTCGACCGCCGCGTAGTGTCTGCCGCGCGGTTATGAACCGGCGTTATTGTAGATTATGCACCAAGGGGATAAAGCAGTGTCTTACGTCACGGGCAGCATATTGGACCCTGAGCGTAACGAGGGACTCTAGAGTTAAAACTTAACTCCCGAGCGAAGAGAGGGAGTTATGTAGAGTCCTGAGTGAAGCGAGGGGTTCAAGCTGCCCAAGAAGACGACAAGCTTTATCCCAGAGGTGCGTACTCTACTTTTCATACCTACTGTGAGGCAATAAAAACCCAGGGCTACATAAATAAAACATTTATTTTGTAAAAAGTTAATATTGATATTGGACACATTTGTCCTGTTATGGAGGGACAGAGTAATATTTTTATTACGAACATTTATAGGTGGTTGTGGCATTTATTTATTTTTTCTTTTGTTATAGGTGGCCAATTCGATTTTCGAATAAACTCTCTTTGCAATTCCATATTATTATTGAAAACTCTATGATAGATACGTATATATTAAGAGTTTTCATACGAATTTTAACGTTCCAAATTCAAATCACTTTCATCCCTTGGGAGTTTCATACAACATTGGGAGACAATGACTTGCTTTACGTTGAGATTGTGTGATATATAATCGGACATTGTCTAGCAGGTGGTATGAAATAGTAGATTGTTAGCCTAGGGTTGAAAAGAATCAATTCCCGAGGTAGATAGACGCCCGAGCGCAGCGAGGACGCCTATAGTCCGAGTAGGAATTCATTATTTTTCCCGTGGCATACACTCTACTTTTCATTTAGAATATGTGGGAAATAAAACTAAATTCAATTCAAATCTTAGCACAAAAGTCCGCAACAGATACCTTAATAACAGACAGTATCCCGTCAATTTGTGTTCACTTTTTAAATTTTAAATATGGAACTCGCCGCGTAATTGCCGCGGCACTCGCGATTCCGCTCAAAGAAGTTTGTGCTAAATTCACACTGGCTGTTTAGAAAGTCATGTCATTTTTTAATAGCTTTTTTTACATAAAACTCTTCACAGCTGACAGCAGTTCTATTTTTGAAGTTTTGTAGACCCTCGGGCCGGAATGAATTTGTATGAGTTTTTCCCTCCCTATGAAAGGAAAGCAGCATTTTCCACCCAATAATCAGATCAAAACAACACTACTTTCCGAGTATGAGAAGTAAAAAAATATTTTACAGGATAATCTGGTCAAAATTAATGTTACATGTCTATTTTAATATTGTAAAGAGGAAAGATTTGCTTGTTCGTTTGTATGTTTATTTGCATTGGATGGGCTCCCGAAACTACTGGACCGATTTTGATGGAATTTGGCACATATATAGATTACAATTTACACCACGTGAAAGGACATTGGTAAAAAAAAAAAAGGAGCGTACATTCGTGTTAATATTGTAAAACAGTTACAATTTATGTAGGTATTAGATAGACATAAGCATAAACGGACTGGACAGTCGCGCGCGGCGATATAAATATAATACCGTAGCGACCCGCCCCGGCTTCGCACGGGTACAATACTACTGCGGGTACCGCATAGATCTAAACTTCCTCCCGCACGCGCACCCCCGCCTTGGTGATGCCCACTTCGCAACGGGCAGTGCAGCAGAAATAGTAATGTTTTAATTTCGCCATAACCAAACGTCCAATTTTAATCATTCAAAGACCAAATATTATCTACATAAACTGTACTTAGTGATGAAATAATTTATTTTGATAAGGATTAATAACATGAGTAAAATAAACGCGTTTAAATGTAGTCCAAAAAAAATTCAAGATTTCTAAATAAAAAAATGGTTGTTGTGCCTCACTCGACATAGATAGGTATAGTGTGTCGCGGACTTTTTTGTAGATATTTATAAGATCTACAATTAATTAGAACATTTTATGGTTCTATCTTTTATAGTTTAGGCAGCGTACGCAAAATAAGTAACTTTTCTGGTTGATTTTTTACACCTTGTGTCCGAAAAACCCAAATATCTTACGGAACCCTATTTTTTTCCAAAATAAAATTTAGCCTATGTTACTCGTGGATAATGTAGCTTTCGAATGGTGAAAGAATTTTTGAAATCGGTCCAGTACTTTTTGAGCCTATTCATTACAAACAAACAAACAAACAAACAAACATACAAACAAAGTTTTCCTCTTTATAATATTAGTGTAGATAAATTATACCTATAACTACCTACATCAAAGATTGAATGTGTTTCTTTAATTTTGTAACTTTTTTTTTTAAGTTTAATGTGCATATTATTATAAAGCATAGATCTTGCCCGCGATATCGTCTAAAATCGTAAAAACAAATCCTGAGTGAACCGTACATTTTACCGCGACAAATAGTAGCCTATGTCCTTCCCCGTGGTCTACTCTATATCTCTGCCAAAATTGATCACCAATCGTTTCGGAGCCAATGCAAACAAACAAACAAATCTTTCCTTATTGTAATAATATTAACATAGCTTCCAAACTTTCTGTTTTCAACAGTTTTCATTAGAACATAATTATTATACTGACACGGTCCGCCAAAAAATACGTTGATACAAAAATATATTTTGTGAAAAATTGTTTCTATATTTTCCACTTGCCACGGCCCACGACCTACTCAGTTTACTTCAGCAGAGAATTAAATTACTTCATCGGTTTCTATTTCTCTGATACAAGTTCAGAGTCTCTAGTAGTCAGTATAATAATTATGTTCTAATGAAAACTGTTGAAAACAGAAAGTTTGGAAGCTATGTTAATATTATAACAATAAGGAAAGATTTAGGTCTGCGATCTTCGCTTTTAACCATTGTACCATGACATGCTGAATACAGCAAGTAAACATATTTTTAAGACTTAAGCGAGCCAGCCATAGACCTCCTACTAATATTATAAATTTAAAAGTTTGTGAGCATGGATGAATGGATGGATGTTTATTACTCTTTCACGCAAACACTACTCAACAGATTTTGATAAAATTTGGTACGATAGTAGCTTGAGCTGTGGATTAAAACAGGCTACTTTTTATCACGAAAAAGTACCTTCCGTATTCCCGTGGGATACTGTATTTACGCGGGCGGAGCCGCGGGCAACACCTAGTTTAATATAAACGAGTGTTAGACGTGTGTGCATATCGTTGCTCGATCGATAGTTCGCAGCGTACCTATTACCTACTCTGTTATCAGCGCGGTCGCAGCTCGCATCTGTGACCGCGTTGACCGGTTTTTACGGTTATTATGGACGAAAGGAGTGAGAATAATGGAGAAGAGATAGAATATTTGAATGAATGTATGGAGGAAGATGAAGTTTCTATGCAGTTAAGAAGAACTATACACAATATGGAGTCGGAAAACTTAAATAACTCATTAAAGCCGAAAAAGAGGACTAGGGAGGAAGATGACAGAACTATAAATGAATGGATGACAGTGAAACAACGTAGGTTTGGTAATAATGGAAGTCGCGCTAGTAACTTACATTCTTTTGACTTAACAATCACATGTAAAGAGAGAATGCCGAAACAATTTGCTTTTGCAAAAAATTTGAAACAATATAATATCACGGGAATATCCCGAGTCAAGTATATTAACTTTCATAAAATTATATTGTCATTTGAAAGTGAAATCTCCTTACAAAATTTCATTTCGTGTTCTATAATTAAAGATAAGGGATGGAATTGTCAGAAAACTTCAGAGGTCGAGATTTCTTATGGAATAATTAAAGGTATTGAGGAAGAAATAACGATGGAAGAGTTTTTAGCTAATGTTAGAAGTGATATTAAAATAAAAACAGCCATGAGACTTAAGAAAAGACATAGGCCTGAGAATAACGACAATTCGTCGAGTGAGCCGTGGATACCGAGTGAGATGATACGTATTAGTTTCGAGGGACCATCTCTTCCTGCTTATATATTTATATATGAATTAAGAGTAAAGGTTGAACCATATATTTTTGGCGTAACTCAGTGTTCCAGATGTTGGAAGTTTGGACATTCGCGTAAATTTTGCTCGGCTAGAAACATAGTATGTCCAAAGTGCATGGGAAGCCATGAAAACTGCGAAATAAGTATTTTCAAATGTGCTAACTGCTCCGGAAATCATTTGCCGCTAGATAGGACCTGCCGAGTTTACCAAAAGGAGAAAAAAAATACGTGAATTGATGGCTGAGTTTAATTGCACTTATAGAAAGGCGCTAACTATATACGTTTCAACTTCTCCAAGGCAAATAGAAAAAAATACAGTGGTGATTAGTGAAACCTTACCTAATAATGCTGTGGGAAGAAATAGTACACACAACTATCTGACCTCGACATCAACACAACAAAGTTTCGCTCAAGTTGTTAAAAATAATAATGCAAAGAAAATAAGTGAAGATCACAATAAGGAAGTTAATTATACAACAGAAGTAGGAACGGCAAACAAGCAGAAAAGTCGAAAGAAAAAGAAGAAATCAGAACACGAAGAAAAATCTTTCTGGGATTCTGATTCCACTTCTGAATCATCGAATTTCGATAACACAACTCAATTATCTGGAAATGAAAATATTGATGAGAGTACAGACAGAAAAAGAAAAAAGAAGTCAAATTTTTGGAAGAGTTTTACGAGACTTAAAAACATTTTTTATAGTGACGAGTCTATTGAAAGGAAAATTAAAAAGGTGGTAGAAATAATAGTAAGTTGGCTTTTTGATACAGTTGTTAATAAGTTTGTAGGCAGGTCTTTTAAAATGTTTTGTAATAATGGCTAGTTTTAATAATTGCAATAATAATAGTAACATACGTCTGAATATAATTCAATGGAATGCTCAAAGCATCAGACCTAAGAAATTATCCTTAGAACAATTTCTACTACAAGAAAAAATTCACATTGCAGCGATAAGTGAAACTTGGCTAGGGCATGATGATAACTTTTTATTAAAGGGTTATTCAGTGTTTAGGCTTGACAGAGAAGATGGATATGGTGGTGTATCTATTATAGTACATAATTCTATTCATGCTCAAAATAAAAATACTCGAATCAGTAATCCTCGCATTGAGTTGTTACACATTAAAATAATGAATTGTCAGCGTATTGAGAATATTATTGCACTTTATTGTGCGCCTGGTATACAGACATCGCAAAGGGATTGGGATGAAGTTTTCTCAGTTGAAAGAAACAATACTTTAGTTTTAGGCGATTTTAATGGTCAACATTTAAATTGGTCACACAAAATTGATCGGAGAGGAAGACAGATATTTGACTCCATGATAGACCATAATTTTGTACCACTAAACGATGGCAGTGCTACTCATGTCAAAATGTATAATAATAGTCTCTTGCAGTCATCGCCAGATATCTCATTTATTTCAACAAATATAGCAATGGATTTTAACTGGACAGTGACTAATGAAACGCTTGGTAGTGACCATTTAATTATTAAAATTTCATGCAATATTTTAAATAATAAACAATACTTTAAGAAAAGAAATTTTAAAAAGAGTGATTGGCTAGGCTATTCATCTGAAATTAATACAATAATTGAACTAAAAACAGCTCCTGATGATCCCCAAGAGCTTTATAACTTTTTTGAAAAAACTGTTCAGACAGCAGCTGACAATAATATCCCGCATTATTTTATACCTACTTCATTGAATAACAATTTTAAACCGAAGCCTTGGTGGTCTCCAGAATTATCTAAAATTATAGCTGAACGTAGACTGGCATTGGCAAAGTTTAGACGTAATCCATGTCCTTTAAACTACAATACCCTCAAAGAAAAAATACGTCTAACGCAAAGAATGATTCGTAATGCTAAAACATTATCTTGGCAGAATTTTTGCTCTTCTATAGATGCAGGTTCGTCTTCGAATGAAGTTTGGCGGAAAATGAGGTGGGTTAAAGGATATAAAGCTAAAACTAAAATTAATAATTTGGATGTGGCTGAAAGTTTGCTTAAAGATTTGACTCCGGATTTCGTAAATCGTAGGCAACCTAATTTTGTATCTAGTAATCACATACTGGAAACACAAATAACATTATTTGAATTAGAAAAATCTATTAAACATAAAGATTCTGCACCAGGCTCTGATGAGATTTCTTATTCAATGATTAAGAATCTTCCAATTTGTGCTAAGCAGATTGTTGTACGGATATATAATATATGTCTTTTTGACGGTTTTGTTCCGATTCAGTGGAGGTCAATTAACATAATCCCTATACCTAAAACATCATCAAGTGGTGCTGATGCATTACGGCCTATTTCCCTTATTTCTTGTTTATGCAAAATTTTTCACAATATACTTAATAAAAGATTAGAATGGTTTATAGAAAAGAACAAAGTACTGAGCATAGATACAGTGGGGTTCCGTAAAAGTAAATCTTGTTTGGATAGCTTGAGCAAGTTAGTTTCAAAAATTCAGTTAGGATTCATGACAAATAAAATTACTATAGCCTGTTTTTTAGATATCAATAGTGCCTACAACAATCTAGATATTTATTCTTTGTGTTTAATTTTAGATTCTGCTGGAGTGGGTTCTAAAATATGTACGTATTTGTGGAACTTCCTTAAAGAAAGGAGACTTAATCTGTTAATGCATGATTTGAATAAAAACGTATGCAGATGGACTAACCATGGCTTGGCGCAAGGTGACCCGTTGTCTCCACTCTTGTTTAATGTTGCCACGCATAAATTACTGTCTTGTCTGGGTGATGCAGATGGTTCTCAATACGCTGACGATTTTTCTATATACGTTACATGCCAAAATGTTAATGAAGGTGTGAGATTACTACAACCCGCTTTAAATAGATTTAGTTGTATGTTAACTGATTTAGGTTTAGATATTTCTACTAATAAAAGCAAAATCTGTATATTTAAAAGAGGTATATTTAGGAATGAAATTAATTTGAATATAAATAATAATACGTTACCTGTTGTAGAAAATGTTAAATATCTTGGATTGTGGTTGGATAGGTCGTTACGTTGGAACAAACACATAAACGAAATAATTTGTAAAGTAGCAAAGACAGTTAATATATTTAAAGTACTTTCAGGTACAGGATGGGGAATTCATCAAAAACATCTCAGGAATCTTTATATATCTCTTATTCGAAGCAGACTAGATTATGCTAGCTTTTTGTTTGACAATGCATGTGAAATTCATTTGAAAAAGTTGGAGCTAATCCAGAACAACATAATGAGAATTATTGGTGGATATATAAGAAGTACACCTATACATATAATGCAAAATGAGTTATGCTTACCACCGTTAAATATAAGAAGGATGTATTTAGCTGGAAAATATTGGCTTAAATCGAGATCCATTGGTATAAGTAGGACTCTTACTATTTTAGAAGAGATTAGTACAAGCAGGCGTTCTTCTTATTGGTCGGTAAGAAAACAGCCGCAGTTAATTAATTTACATAAGGAGCTAAGAAATCTTCGTATATATAATTCAGATCCTATTGAGATGTTTTCGATGAATACCTGGTCGAGTAATATAAATATATCGAGTATTGTAAATCATGAAATTCCGGGAGTTGTAAAAGCAAAAAGTTGTTATGAAGCTGGAAATTTAAAGCAATTGTGTAATAAATATATAGTCAGTAAATATTCAGCATATTATAAAATATACACGGATGGTTCCAAAGGGCCAAACGGCTCGGGCGCAGCAGTTTTTGATGTTAACATGAATCAGTGCTTCAAGTTCAGAATCGCATCCAATATATTGTCTATAATGACAATTGAGTTAACTGCTATTGCGAAAGCTATGACTTACATTAATTCGATAAATCAAACAAAGTTTGTAATATTTACGGATTCCAAAAGTTCCTTGCAGCATTTGGCTCGTTGTACTTCGTCTATACGAGGAACACCGATAGCCTATTCTATATTGGAGGCAATTCTAAACTTGAAGAGTAATATGAAAGAGGTTGTTTTTCAATGGATTCCATCTCACATAAATATCGAGGCTAATGAAATAGTAGATAGGCTGGCTAAAGAAGCTATCACGGATGGTGTACCGATTGTTGTGGAACCATTGTATAGCGACTACTTTTCTTATATTAAGAAAAAATGCTTTAAGGATTGGCACGAGTATTTTAATCAAAGGTCAAAAGAAAAAGGGATTTGGTACTCGACTATTCAACCACAACTAAGTACGTACAGAACATGGATAGGTCAATGTGGGTTAGGGCGAAAGGACTTAACTATGGCGTTAAGACTCCGTGCCGGACACATCCCGACAAAGAAGTTTGCTTTTCTCATGGGAAAAGCTCCTTCTCCAGTGTGCGAAAATTGCAATGTAGAAGAAGATGTTGTCCACATATTGTCGGAGTGTGTCCGGGGCGCTGACTTAAGGTCGCGCCTTAGTGGTTGTATAAACAATTGCAACGTAGGTTGGTTTAACACCATATTGACGGATCCATGTTCTGATAATGCTAAATTATTGTACAAAATTGTTGAGGTATCCCTTAAGCATCCTTCGGGTGTGTAAGGAATACTACCTAAGTAGATACTTTAATTCGCAGTTTGCTGATACATATTCTGTTTTCTTGTAAAATATTAATTGTATACTCATAAGGACGGCATTATCGTAAAACGATAAAGTCCTTTTTTTCTTTATGATTAAAAAAAAAAAAAAAAAATAAATAAAAAAATGGTTTGTCGCGGACTTTTTTGTAGATATTTATAAGATCTAAAATTAATTAGAACATTTTATGGTGCTATCTTTTATAGTTTAGGCAGCGTACGCAAACAAGTAATATTTCTGGTTGATTTTTTACACCTTGTGTCCGAAAAACCCAAGTATCTTACGGAATCCTACTTTTTTCCAAAATAAAATTTAGCCTATGTTACTCGTGGATAATGTAGCTTTCTAATGGTGAAATAATTTTTGAAATCGGTCCAGTACTTTTTGAGCCTATTCATTACAAACAAACAAACATACAAACTAAGTTTTCCTCTTTATAATATTAGTGTAGATTTGACGACCTCTGTGACTCAGTGGTTCAGCGCGTTAATGGTCAAGCCGGGGGTCGCGGGCTCGAATCCCGCCGAAGAAAAAAAAAGGTTTTCTGTGTTCCTGGGTCATAGATGTGTATTAAATATGTGTATAATATAATAAAAATCTTAAATTATATGTATGGTATAAAAGTATTAAAAATATTTCCGTTTTCTGGTACCCGTAACACAAGTTCTTCGGATACTTATCACGGGGCCAGATTGACGTGGTGTGAAGCATCCATAGATATATTAATACTGTGTAATATTTAATTATTACCTAGTTAATATATAGGAAAATTAAAATATCATTCTTCGTGTAACTGTCAGTCGTCAAAGGCTCACCCGCCATATTAAATGTTACGATTACGACCGGTAATTTTTTAGCAAAGGTTTTTGTACAGATTCCTGCGATGGACCTTAGGTACTTATTATGATTGTGGCCCTCTTGAGTCTTGAGGTATTTTCATCCATAAGCTTTTACTTCAGTAGAAGTAATTCTACTAGTAGAGGATACGAACTAAGGTCGACCTTCACTGATGTGTTTACCAGATGAAAGTGATATTTTATCAAATAAAATAAGTTTCTGAACATATTTAAATTAGGCAACCCCTTAAAAAATGGTCAAGACTATAATTAATTCAAAGTCAAATTTTTTTAAGAGTAAATATAACATGTGACATATAAGGTATATCCATCCGAAACCCATGAAACTGAACAACTTTCTCCGAGGAACACAGGTCGAAATATGAAAAAAAAAATAATTTGGTTCTCCCATACTAATTTGATTAACTGACCATGCGGTTTATATGGGAGGTCCAAATTTTTTTTTTTCATATTTCGACCTATGTTCCTTGGGAAAAGTTGTTCAGTTTCATGGGTTCACTGGGTTTCGGATGGATATACCTTATATGTCACACGTAATATTTACTTTTAAAAAAAATTGACTTTGAATTAATTATAGTCTTGACCATTTTTTAAGGGGTTGCCTAATTTAAATATGTTCAGAAACTTATTTTATTTGATAAAATATCACTTTCATCTGGTAAACACATCAGTGAAGGTCGACCTTAGTTCGTATCTTAGACCATACGTTTTGTCCGTTAATTGTGTCATTTGGCACGGAACCCTCCGTGCGCTAGTCCGACTCTTTTAGCCATTTTTTTTACAAACTACTAAACTTATGTCGCCCATAACGTAATCCTTGATCAGTTTACACTCGCAATATACTAGATCTATTAATTAGTACTTTCTATGACTATTGGCAGATGTCTGAACAGGAGCGGATTGCGGCGCCTAAAGCGAAGAAAGTCCCGACTCCTGAGTGAGTGGGCGGAAATTTGCGGTTGCGCGCATAAGCGAAAGCTTTGCACGACCTTTTCTTTCTTCTTCTCTTTCTGGTTTCAAGGTTTCTAAACATTGTACCTACATAAAGTCTAGATAAACTTAGTTCAACTGGCGCAGAGTTTCTCTATTGGTCACTAATCTTTTTAAGGTACCGTGGTTCACGTCTCAGAACCTTTATGTTTTCGTCAGGCTTACCGCCCAAATGGTTATTGCTATAAAGATAAAGATGCATGGATATGTGTATTTACCACGTCGAAAAAGTGCTAAAAATATATATTTTTGGGTACCTCCCCTACGCGTAAAGTGGAGGATTTTTTTTCCTCGCGACTACTCCATAGTGTGTGGTATCAGATAGGTATTTTATAAACATTGAGAGGTTACTAAGACAATTTTTTGGTTAAGGTATTTGGTTAAGATATTTGGAAAATATTAAATATTAAAGCGCATTTTTTCGGTTCAATATGGTGTCCGCCCTGTGGTGTTGTTCTCCCTATTGTGTTTGTTTTCGCAATTCGGCAATCCTAATCTGAGTTGATCGGGAAAGCTTCTGTGCTGTAGCAATAAGTAGATACCTACTACAGTTTGTAGTAGTTACTGGGTAGTAGTAACAGTAGGTTGAGCAAATGATTAAGTCGAGTGACGCAACCACTGTCACTTGTTATTCTGACGCCGCTATTGAATGCAACATGCAATCATTCGGCTGCATGCAACCGCGCAACATGCATTTAACATTGTTGATCTAAAGGCAAACATTAAGAAGGACAGTTCACGTTATTAAAACTGTTCAAAATGCAGCATCGAACTCGTCTCAGTGCAGAAGCGTAGCATGGCGTATGCCCCGTATCAAAAATAGTTTTGGGGGTCCCTCGCCATAGGTAAAAAGTAGTAAAAGTTTGCCGGATGCCCCATATAATAATTGATACGGCTGAAAGATACAACGGTAGCCCGGTAGCCCCTATGTCAGTGTAACACCAAATTATGGAGACAAGAAGCGAAGCCTTCTCCTAACCTAACCTCCATACATGCTAGTGTCCGTAAAAAAACCTTAAATATGATGTGGCGCTACTGTCGCAAATCGGCAAAATTAAATCATAGCATCTTCTTCGGTTATATGATATTTATAAAAATATTTTCTACTAAGCGAGTTATTAGAATTTTTACGGTTTTCTGAATTAACTACTAAAGTCGGTAATTTTTTTAATTACTAAACTCAATTTACTTCACTCGTATCGTCATTCCATCATTTATTGCTAACTTCACACTACACTCTAGCGCCACAATGGCCAGTTTTCAAACTAATATTTAATTATATCTGAGCTATTGTTTTATTACATAGAGCTTTATTACATTTTGATTATTTTACTTACTAGAATTGGCATACAAATTCGTAACATGAAATAGGAAAGAAAAATTTGTGTCTTTAAATAATTTTTTAATGGGAAATTGGAGTACATATACGTATTCTACATGTTTTAAAATTACAAACTGACATTTCTCTCTCGTCTCACGTCAATATTCCACGACGCGGGACAGTCCAGGTTACCAAAAGCCAAAAAACAAATGTTTTCATTTTTACTGTATTTAGATTTTTGACAATAGATGTTAATTTTTTTACTAAGTTTACTCTTTCGCGTGGTTTTAGTACCTATATATATTATTTAGTTATCTAAGATATATTTTCTCTTGCCTTGCACGAGACGTGTGCACGAGGCTTTAGTTTACGAAAGGCCGCGATGCGCGCGCGCATGCGAGATGCGCTATTTATGTAACGGGGCTGATCAATTGTTATTCACCACGTACTGCTAAATATTAACAAGGTGCCAGTGCAAAATATACTGAGCTGATTGCGGCCAGGGGCGTAGGAATAGCCTTAAGTCCGTAAGCCCTAGCTTCAAAGATTTCAACTCAAGATAGGTTATCACGTACATTTAGCAGAAAAAAATTCATACATGAAAAAGTTACGCCATCTTGGTTTTCACCATAACTCAAATGTCAGCCATCTTGTTTTCACCATACTTCGAATTTCAAAATGGCCCCAAAAATTTAAAAATTGGGGCCAATTTACTGGAGACACTTTTTGCCTCAACATGCCTCGTCTATAATATACGTCTATGCCTAGCTTTTAATACTTACCCCTTAAATTATTATTATAAATATTTACTGCAACTCCTGTAAGCCAGGATCGACAGCGGACAACCAACCACAAAAACCCTTTGATATGATGTCAGGGGTGCCCGAGGGACATGCTAAATATGAGACCCGCAACAAAATTAATCAGAAGAAAGGAGTAGGAAGAGTTCCAAATTCCATCCCCAAGCAAAACGAACGGGAGACAGCGCAAAGTTGCAATGACCAAAGAGTCAAAGAACTAAAGTTTTGTTAATATGTATGTTAAATCACTTGAAACTTTATTTTTGTCAAACTATTATGTATACAGATACATTAGTTTTTGTTTTATTCAAAAATGAGTATGCGTATGCGCACGACCGCTTAGTTATTTGGTTGAATATTTTGTTTTATAGTGATTTTGGCTAACATAAACAACATTTCACCATTTCTTCTTTATTCACATGATCGAACTACTCGACTGTTGCTGATTGGCAGTATTTGTGTCAGTTTGTGTCGGGTCAGTATTTGTGTCAGTGGGTTGGACGGGATGCGGTCACCTCTCGGTGTTCCTATTTTAAAATTGTCCCTTCCGGTAGCTCTTATTCTTTGTACGCTTGAATGTTGCAACATATGCGTTACTTCATTTAATAAAGAACATAACTTTAATTCCTTGGCAAGAATCAACCAAACAATATTTTTTTCGCGTTTGGAAATAAAGGGTTGTTAATTTCGATTTGCTTCTAAACCAACACAGTTCATAAATAAGCTTTTTTATTTGCTTGGATTAAATATTTTACTTCGGGACGCGACGTTGCACGCATATATGAGATAGCGTTTTAAAATTAAATTGATTTACCACTCAAAAAGGTACACGTTTCATTGCAAGAGTTCGAAGTGGGGGCTGCAAAGAAAACAAAGAAATTTGACCTTTAACATTATTTTTAAAAATTGCATTACACATTACCTACAACATAAATGTGTATATTCTAATTAAAATATTTTTTTGTAAGTTTCAACTTTCAATAACTTTCTTTCGGATTTCGCTTCTAACAATAATAAAATATATAGTAAAATTGATAACAGATTACCTATTTTGATAACGAAGTCGTTATGCGTTTTCGGAATATTAGTACCAATTCGGTAATTTCGTAATCGGCGATAAGGAATGGCCTAATTACCTTGATATTATGATGATTAAATGATATGTGATAAATTGTCATCGTAGTACAGACAGGGAAAATCAAATTTAAGCATTTTCATCGCCCTTATGATCGCCCGTATATAGTCGGATTCTAACCAAGTGGTCAACCGAATTTGACATATAGATATCACTCATAGCTTACGCATCGAAATATATTGCGCAGTTTCCCAGGGATAAGACCCAAAACTCCCTGCGTACTAAATTTCATGGCAATACTTGGAGCCGTTTCTAAGATTCCGATTATATTAAATATATATACGCGATTTGCTCGTTTTCGCTCGTCTTTAGTCGCTTACCGACACAAAATATCAAAACCAAATCAAAATATTTATTCAAATTAACAATTTTTGCATTACTCGTACAATGGATTATTTAAAAAACCTTAAGACTATCTTATGAACTAACAAGACATACTATGTATCTGCCTGAACTAGGTTGACCTGTATTTCAGACGATAGGGGCTAGTAAACAGGTTAACATAATCACTGATTGGACTAAAGCTAGCTTATATTACATTATTATTATTAAATTAAACTACGTGAAATAAATAGAATAGGAAGAGAGAGAGCATTTAATTGACAACTACCTAGCAGAAATAAAAATTGTAAAAACATTTAAATACAGTTAAAATACGTAACACTGACTAATTTGTTTATAAACTATTAATAACTTCTCATTGTCATCATAAGACATACTTTGTAAAGTGTGTGTTAGAGTCTTTTTGCAATTTCTATAATTTTGAGAATAAATATTTGTTAACGCATCGATTCTATTATACAGAAGTGGACCTAAATTACGTAGAATTTTGATGAGAACAATTATATTGTGATATTTGGTTAACTACGTTGTACCGACAAGCTATATCTTTTCGTCTTTTATTTTCATGGTCAGAACAATAAGAAAGAGGTGAGTGTTGTTTTAATACTATGTATATTCAAACCAAATAGCTGTCGGGCTGTGAGCACTTTGAATGCGGTGAAAAGCTGGTTAGTGGTATACATGAAAGGTCGGAATGTGGCTACCTTAAGGTAATAGCCCTTTGTGCACTTCCTACACTAAACAGTAGTGTCTTACCCACGCCACCCCATGGCGTAATGCAGTATGTTATTATTGATTGCCAGAGGGTAAGGTATACTTGTCTTACTAATTTTCGATCTAGAACATTTTGAAGGATTTTGAAGGTGAAGATAAGGTTTCTTGCATGCTTGAATAGGAGTAAGTAAGACCTATTCTAGAAGAATTTCAATCTGCTGAATGTTAAATTTACTGGCATCTAGATTGTAACATTATTTTAAAGATCTAAAACATTTATCGCTTGTATCGTCCGTATTGGTTGGATGGGAATCATCTATCACTCTTTTGAAACATTTATTTATCAGTTTATTTTTTTCGATATTATTCCTATTATGTTATTGACTTCAAGTCTGAAAAGCTCACGAATTAGACCAAAAAGGTGGTGGATGTAATTGAATTTCTGATAATATTCTCGTAATTCGCCGAATGACTTGTTTTTAAAGCATTAATTAAATTACGATTTAGAAATTGATTCCCACATTCATCAAAATAAAATTTAAAGTTGAATAAACCTTTTTAGCCTTGCGTGATCGGTCTTGATTCCTGGGGGACCCATACTCGTAAATATTATCGGTTAAATCCCGTTTGGATTTTCAGGCTGTCCCGCTTGTGCGCGCACGTACCTATTGACATGTACGGGAATGAATCAGCGTGTAAACCGAAACGAGATTATATCGAAAATAGTTCTAAGATAGGTCTCCAGGGCATGCACGAATTTTATTTTTAGCCTAGCAGCTACTTGGTTATAAGATTTGTTATACTTTTCCTTAATTAATTGCTTCTGGATTTTAAATACTTTATCCTTTCTGTTGTGCTATTCTCAGAATGTCAATTCATCATAATATATCCTATTGTGTTTTACTTTACGTTGAATATCATTGTTTTTTGCGGCTTGATTATGTCGCAAGGTAGGTAGTTAGTTTACAAGCGTAATTCTATTGGAGGTTGTTATTGTGGTGTGATATGCCATCCCAATTTGAATTTTGTATTCTAAATTCTTGTATATCAAATTCAGTACTAATTAATGTTGCCAACATCTAGACTTATTCAAAACTAGTGATTTGATAAACGTATTGTAAATAATTTAATTGGAAAAATTTGCTTGCAAGCGATGCTTTTATACATACAAATTACAAATATGTGACCCCATAGTCCCATGTTTGAACAAAGTATTTGACAGTGTGTAGCGGGCATAAGGATCCAGAATTTTCCTCACCGTGTAGATGCATTTAATATCTAATCTTTCCTAACGTGTAATCTAATCAGCTCTGACGTCGGTAACTGACCTGCCACAACGAACGCGATACTGTTGCAAAATACAGACGATTCATCATTGGATGCTGATTACTTAGGCTTGGCAATGCTTCCAGCTTTTGCCAAAAATGGTAGATTTTCTATATTGTGGTAAACATCTATCTGATGTTAAAGGTTTGCCCTATTCCAATATCTGATATTCGGGACCAGAAAGGGTGAAATTTGACGTTAAAGCAAGCGTCATTAAAGTGAAAAATCTTCGTATTAGAACAATATTCATTCGAGTAAGACGATTTAGGGGGGGAGGGGGTCGACTATGACTTATTTTTTTCTTACTAGAAAGTGGGAGGGAGTCTTAATAGTTCTTACGTAAGATCACAAAACGCGCAAAGTTAAAATTATACTTTGGAAAAGCGCGGTTGAGTGCCGAGGTTCGCTCGGATGCGTATAGGTAAAAGATTTCCATTTCCATGGCAACGGACCCGCGCCAACAGTTATTTCTACCAAAAACTAAAAATTATTGACTGTACCATTGCAATTTGTAAGTAAAATAACATTTCAAAAAATGTTTACTTTAAAAAATAAACATTAAAACAAACCGAACGTGTTCATTTTTTCATTTAAATTCTTACGTAATAAATATTTAACAGGGGGAGGGGGTCGGTCTATTCTTATTTTTTCTTACAATAGGTAAGGGAGAGGTGAGGGGGCATAAACTAGCGAAAATACTAACTTACGTCTTACCATGGACCAATAAATATTCCTCCATGGTCTTACGTAATAAATGATCCGAACCATTGGTCCAAACTTCACAAAATCAGTTTATGATAACAAGTCGCTTCACTAATAAATACGATCAAAGTAAAATGAAAGTCCAAAATAAATACGAGAATTGAGGTTCAGGTGTAGGGTTCTGCTTAGAACTTTTTCTATGAAAGCTAACAATGAGTTCTGTAATGAGGCATTTACACGGGACTGCTTTCGCCGTGCGGCGAGCCGTCTGACAAATCGCCTCACCTCGCCGAATCGCAAGCCCATTTACACGGGTGACTAAAGCAGCATGCGGCTTGGTTATTTCCTTCGAAAATGTTGAGCAGAATGGGTGTTCGTGCCGGAATTGAAATTGTTACTTATGCAATTGGCAGAAAAGTAAAAGTGCTAAACTTTTATGAGTGTATACATATTAATGATACAATTATTGTTTACATTGTAATGAAATTGTGTTTTACATTTTCGGATACACACAAATTAATGTTTACATTATATTGAAAAAACAATGTTTATATGTTATTGACATTGTAACGTATACATATTTATAGGTTGGGTTTACTATTCATTGACAAACTGTTGTTTACTTTATTATGAAACAAATGTGTTCATAATTTTGAAACACTTTGTAGGTTACATCATTATGAATACAACATGGTATCCATGTTTTTGAAGTATGATACGTTGACATATTATTGCAAATTTGTCAATGTGTCTATATTAGTGCACGCGACTGTACACTACGGCCGCTGTATCTTGGCGGGTCTGCGAACTTTAGCGCATGTACAACTCGTGAAGAAAACTGTTATTGAATTTTTTTATATACGTATGTACTAATAAAATTTCCCTAATATAACTGATCAATTAGTACAAATAAATACGAAAACACTTAAAAACAGTTATTGCGCAACCTTCTGCGCGAAGTTCAAACTCGCCAAGTATTGTACGTTCCTATACATATATTTTTACTCTATGTCCGCCGCGTTCCGCCGAGCTGAGCGCCGTGCTGCGAAAGTCGAATGATACCCAACTTTGGGGCTTGCTGCTTTAGTCACTCGCGGCTTCGCCGAATTGGAATTTTCACGGTCGATTTTCACCGTGATGCGGAAATCGTTCGGCTAGTCACCCGTGTAAACGCTACAAAAGTTGGGGCTTGCTGCTTTAGTCACTTGCGGCCTCGCCGAATTGGCATTTACACGGTCGATTTTCGCCGTGCGGCTGAAATCGTGCGGCTTTAGTCACCCGTGTAAATACCCCATAAGTCACAGTCATGACGCTACATTAGTTATATCGCTAGTCGCTACCGACGTCATTATTTAGCCGTTTGACCTGTAGAGTGTTTGGTCTCTTGTTTGTGAGGATGGCAAAAGTCCGCTTTTGGTTGCAATTTATAGTCATTCAACATGTAGTAATAATGATCTTACACCTCTACAAAGCTTAAGTAACTAAGAATTAAGAACACATATTTTTTTGGAATCAATAAATAAAGCAAATTAATAATTAATAATTATTACTTTAAGGTAAATGTTCAGCAAAGCACAAGTAATATCTATGACCACTGAGCAGTTGGATTATATTTTTAACATCCTGGTTTGGTGTACCATACGGATAACTTTATGTCGTTTTGACCACTTATAGGTCTTTGAATTACGAATTCTTATTAATGTAGTTTGCCTATTCTTTTTACGTCAACAATTCCCTTATTCCTATTTCACGTGATGTCTAGGAGGTTAGGAGGGTGACTAATGACCATGGCCAGGCTTCCTATACAACAGTAAGCTTTGACCGTTATTGTGGCAGGCTTTTAGTTCTGTTGTATTTGAACAGCCGTTTCCTGTAGTCTGTTGCTCAATAGGGGGGACTTGTTTCTCATTGTGCATTAATTTAAACTGTCTGCTTAGTTGCTTAAGGAAAATATTATGTAACGTATGCATCGGTTCATTATCAACATCACCAACCACATCGTCTCTTAACGGATTCTTTACTAAATATTTATCAATTAGTAATTACCATCGTTATTTTTTATCTCTGAAAGGTCTCGGTTCAGACCCATTTTTAAATAGTCCTATTCCTTTAACGGAAACATTTTAAATGGAGTATTTTGAAAACATAATTAAAACACATCAAATGTGACATAAGTTGAGTTTTAGGAAGTTTTAGGGTTATCTTAGAAAGTGATATCGTTAATTATTTTTATGAGAATCACCTGAAATAAAAAAAGTCTTTTGCTCTTTGCGTTGGCGTAAGTGGCTCTATTTTATTGCAAGACAAAGTGTGATGATTAATCGCCAAAAAATGTGTATGTGCGAAAACCAGATAGATCTATTTGATTTCTAGTGTAAATTTGCTAGTTTTATGGTCTAGTCAGAATGTAGTCATCCTTTTCAGAAACATAGTTCATCGGCCGTCTTATCGTTGTCAATTCGTGGAATAATTACATTATTTAGGAATTTCCGTACATTTTAAAACAAGGAAATCAATGTGGACTATAACGAGAGTATGTGTTATGCATTATTTCATTTTAAGACCAATGATAAGCAATTAATCCCTGTAGCCTATAACTGAGAAACACAGGAAACTAAACTTTTGAGTGAGTAAATAAAACAATTGAGGCATCATTATAATAGTACCTACAGGTACCATAAAAGTATACTGGTTTTTCTCAATTACAAATAATGTTAACTTGATTGTGGCTCAGAATTCAAAATCTAAATTTTTAATGGTCCGGAAGTGGCATCTAATAAAAATTCTTTACTTTCTGTTCGGAATAGTGCTCTTGGGACTTCAAAGCCAAAGCAAAGTAATAAAAGTTTTTATTTAATAATAGCTGCGGTTTATTATCCTGATGCCTGACCCGTTCCACGACGTTCCATAGAGCAAATAATAGGAAAAAATGGGTCCCCGTCCTGTGTAGTTTATCTTGGAATATTTCAACGATGTTTCATTGACACTTCGAAGTTGCATGTGTTATTTTATATATCTGATATTAAAATGCTTTATTTGGTTCTAAATGGGTTCATACTTTGTTAATGTTAACTTTATGATTAGTTATTACGCACATCGACCTAGTAGAAGAGTTTAGATTAAAAACCTAGTTGGTTTTTCAAGTTTCTTTCACTAGAAGATAAAGTGAATCCGTCAAACTAAAGGTGTTGGTGTTATGAACAGCACATTCAATGATTTTGTTCGGAAAAATGTGTCAAACCTGGCAAAAGTTACTTCAGGAATCGTCTAAAGATTAAAGTCAGCTATACCTGTGGCTCGCGGGTCGCATTTGGCCCACTGGACCTTTGTTTGGCCCATCAGCGGGCCTATTCGCTAAAATACAAGTTGAGTTAATCACTTTGAAAATGGTTATTAACCAGCTTTTGTTTGTAACCGACCAGTTCCATAATTTTGTATTCAGTACCTTTTGATGGCAAAGTGAATAACTCAATTGACGCAAAGTTCTCGACTGTAATTCGGCTAAATTGAATAGTGCCGTCTGTGGAGGAGTACATTATAAAATGTGAGAACCTTTTAATTTATTCGGATAACTATTTATTTTGTTGTCTGTGGACTAAGTTAACAACTATTGTTTGTCAAGTCAATGAGACGAGTACCTACATAAATATTTCGAATTATAAGTTTTTCCTCTCAACTTTTTCAAAATAAATTAATATTTCCTAACTTTCTGCAGCATATACCATTATTAGAGTGTGAGCCATATTTACCTTTACCTACGTGAAACCAAAAATAGGTTAGAGGAAAATTATTCAGCGGTAAAGTCAACAATGTAAATGTTTTTGTTAAGTTAATTACATCGATGTTACAATTTCTGTAGTACCTAAATCGCACTTACAGCGATTTACTACTGCCGTGAACGTTTACTACTGCCGTGAACATTTACAGAAGGTTTTAATATCCCTAGGTTTTAGATACAAAAAATGCCAAAACGATAGAACGGCTTTCATAGAAAAACCAGTGAAGTCTACCTGGAAAAAGATATTAAAAACAGAAACTTGCCAGAGGAGCTGAAGAAGAATATTATTTATATTTTATTTTGATGAGAGTTTTGTTCATACATCATATAAATTAAAAAAGTGCTGGCAATCTTTGGAAGTCAGTGCCCAGTGGAATAAAAGAAAATATTTCAAAAGGTATGTAGTCCTAACTGAATTAATTTAATTATTTTTAATAAACTTCCACTTTCTTAATGTATTTATTTAATGTTCAAGCATTAAACCTAATTATTGTTTAATATAATATATTCTCTTTATCTATTCAACATACATAATAATATACAATAGAATAAAAAATATATTTAAACTAGAACAAAGAACCTAAAACTAAAAACCTTAAAAATATAATGTAATGGCTAAAATATATTATTAAAAGGAGTCCCTTTAGGCAAGGTTCCCAAGATACTGGCAGCGTTCCCCGTTTGAATAGCTAGACTAATTCTTTGTCCGAGGTGAACCGAGCCGCCAGCGCTTCGGTCTCCTGTGATGTCGACTAACCTTTTTCCTATTTCCTTAAAAAGCCTTATAGCGCTAGGACCCCATGGATTTATTTTGATTTTTCTATTTTTATTTTATATTTATTTTGATCTTTGATTACCTATTTCAATTTTTTTTCATGATTACCTATTTCTATTATTTTTTTCAGATACATAATAATTATACATGCAGGCTCTGATAAAGGTTTTGTACCAAATTCATTGCTAATTTTTTGTGGAAAAAATAAAAATGAGGATTATCATTCAGAAATGAATAAAAATAATTTTACAAAGTGGGTTAGGGAAAGATTAATTCCCAATTTGTCAGAGCCATATTGATGATTGTAATGGATAATGCTCCTTACCATTCTGTTTTACTAAATAAAGCTCCTACAGCAGTGGTTGGTGAAAATCAAAATAATGTTTAACGAAACAGCGAAAAAGCCAAATCTGGTAATGCTTGTTAACACAAGCCCGAGACTATCTACAAGATCAATAAACTGTTAGGTGGTTCCCACCTTACCACTGTGACCTTAACCCTATTGAGTTGATCTGGGGCATAGCAAAACAAAAAATCGCCTCACGCAATGTGGGATCAGTTGATATCATGGTAGGTACTACAAAGTACTAACTTTATTTGTGAATTATGTACTTTACTTATGGATTAGTATATTAAAAAAATATTTGTTTTAAATATGTGTTTTATTTTTCAAGGTGTGTGTTTGAAGAAGATGTATCTGCTGAGGACTGGAGAAAAGCATGCCAGCATGTGATAAAAATAGAAAACGGATATGTTAATAGAGGACACACATTAATCATTATATGATGACATAGACAGAATAGTCGTAAACCTCCGAGACGACAGCTGCAGCATTAGTGACAGTGATTCTAATAACAGCCAGACTTTTGGGGAGGGCTCGATCCAGGCTATTGAGGAGGGCTCGAGCTAGACTTTTGGGGAGGGCTCGAGCCAAGCTATAACTTGGTTTTCTGATATAGAATATTTGGATGAGGGTGTTTTTGACTGAGGGTGTTTTTGACTCTGATTAAATAAACAAAATAAATATACTGCTTTTATTTATTCCTAAAAAAACTATTTTATGAAATCCGCTTAGATGCAATTTGACCTAAGCAACGTAAACAAAGATACAAATGCGAGCTTTAATGCTACTATTTGTTATTATGTTTATGGCTAGTTAAATTTGGACATAATAAAAAATGTACCTATATGCAAACTCATTAAATTAATTAATGGATAAATTATTTTTCAAAACTGAATTTAATCAAAGTATATTTTATAGTTATATAATATATAGGAAATGAGGTGAGGTGACCATCCGAACGATGCTGGCGCCCCTATTAATTTCACGATTTATTTGCCAAGCTGTAATTTCAATTAAAATCTTCAAATTTTATTATCAATGCACGAAAACAACTACTCTTTAGCAGTTGTTAAAATGGGTTAGTCACTTCATTGAGTTCGTAATTATGAACTGTCATTTTGCTTTAGTGAATACATATTTATTGATAGTTAAGAACTTTCGATAAAAAATTTATGGCAAAATGCATGCCTCTTCCCTAAAAGTTATCAACTAAGATTTGGTTAAAAACCGTACCAACTCAGTTGATAACTTGTGCATAGTGAATACAAAAGTGACACTTTCCGTTACTCACTCCTCCGTTTCGTTATTAACTCAGTGATTAACTCACAAAATGTACGATAGCGAATAGGCCCGCTGAAGTTAAAAATGTATGTAAACCATGTAAAATTTCACTAATTGCTATTGTGGCTACATTATTTAAATCTTGATAAAGTTATGAAAAAGTGTCTACAATTTCGAAAACCTAATTAAAACATATTATTGAAACATCTTTGTAAAAACTTATTTTTTCATGAAGTAACTTCATCGTTGACTTGGAATTACGTTTTAATGAAAACCTAAATAGTTTACCTAATTAGTAGGGCTTGCGGCCTTCGACACCCTGACTGAAACATGTTTGTGGCCCCTATAAAAAAAGGTTGTGTATGAGTGATCTAAGTTCTCTAACTTTTTATAAAACAACTTCCTCTAGAGAGAGACTATAATAATAATAATAATATCTATAGACGCTTCACACCACGTCAATCTGATCCCGTGGTAAGTTCTCGAAGAACTTGTGTTACGGGTACCAGACAACGGAAATATATTTAATACTTTTATACAATACACATATTTAAGATTTTTATTATATTATACATATATTTAATACACACCCATGACCCAGGAACACAGAAAAACCTTTTGTTCCTTCGGCAGGATTTGAACCCGCGACCCCCGGCTTGAGCACCAACACGCTCAACCAACTGAGCCACAGAGGTCGTCAAAAACTACTAAAAGCTTAGTAGTTCCTGAGGTGAACAGACGTCTAGTTTTCAAGGTTATCTTGACTCACTGTAATTGTTTGCAAAAGGATTTATAGTGGCGTCGTGATATGCTCCTACAATACTATTATCAATTTTCTGCTTCAATATTTACACTCCAGTATATATGGTATGGTATGATATGGTATATAGGTTGAGTAAATAGCCGTCGCCATGTTACATTAAATCTCCATATCATGCGCAATACTTCTCGTGTCTGACTTGTCTTCTTATGTGACAAATGTACGTGTAAATCAAATTTAATTGACATTATGAATCATTTATCGTTGTTAAATATTTTAATGCAAATTCCCTATATTATCTAAAAGGTTGACAGAGGCCAGAACATCAATTCTCGTATTTAAAGTAGACATTTTATTAGTTTCATTTTACTTTGTATTATAAGTGAAGCGACATGTTATCATAAACTCATTTTGTGCAGTTTGGACCAATCAGAGCGCGTTTCACACTGGGTTAACGTTTACGAGAATACCGTTTGACAGTTTTAGCGTATCGGGACTTGATTGTAATTGTATTAATGCAGATTTTACTCGTATTTAACAGAGTTGACCCTCAGAGCTTACCTCTGAAATCTTAAGATCATCATCACCAGCAACTAACGTCCCCACTGATGGGGCTTGGGTTTTTGTACGATGTAGTAAGATAAGGCTTTAGTAAACAAAGAATTTATTTAAATTACAAACCTGTACCTAGGAGGCTTAGTAAACCAAGCCTACTAGGTACAGATTGTTATTTCATTGATATCATAACATAATTAAGTTAAAACAGAAGCACATAATAAAGTATTCACAATAAATACGAGTACCAATGCCAATGTTTACAACGATGAACAAGTTTCGGAAGGAGTGTATGATGTAATTCGTCATTTTGACAATACGCTTACTCACGCAGACTACTTGCTTGCTAATGATGCATTGGGACCGGTAACGATAAATATGAAATAATAAAAAACAAGTTCAAACAAAACTGAACGTTAAGATGAAAGAGTTTAAAGTGAGTTTGCAACCGTTTAAGGATAAGTTCAATAGCTGTTGTACTGAACCGCAGACTTGAAGTCAGTCGATAACCCCATATATTGCAGAGAAAAACGTCCAGGGCTCATATGCAATAAATATTGCAGAATCTTATAGCGGTGTAGATATCATTATCGTATGTTCACTGCAGGTGGCATGCAAATGGAAAAGTTCATCGTTAGTAAGGTGTAATATAACTATTATAATTAGTGAAAATATTGAGACAAGTAGAAAAAGTACTGTTAATGATAAATGCATATGCATATTATAATATTGCGTAAACTATTATTGATGATAACATACATATATAAAGTTAAAAAAGTTAAAATCGCCTATAGAAATAACCTTAACGATGAACGCGTTGCCAGTGCCAAATTATTCCAGGCAGTGATCGATATAAAAATTTGGAGCTAAGTACATTGTGTTGGGTCGCTCACCTCAGTCCTTCGCGATCTCCAAAATTGGGACAGCAAAGCCAACGACCTGCCATCGATTGCTGACGTTCATCAGGCGGGCTTCAGGCCGATGATTACTTTTTACCGCGACTCTATCGCACTAATTTATTTTTAAACGCATTCCACCGTGCATATGCTCAGGCATTCGTTAATTGCTTTCGTTTTTAATGTTTTTTTTTTAATTTTATTCTTTATGGTAGGTATGGTATTCTTGCGTGAATGTTATCAATAATTTATAAAAATAAATCATGTTTTTGTGAACTTTTTCGCGGACTTAAGTTCTTGGAATCACGGTGATAAATTATTATTATTGATACGTTAAGGAAGCGAGTATAAAAATCAGGCTGAGAATTGTTATAAAGTTTATAACATCCGTTCCTCGATAATTCTCTAAATCCTAATAAATAAAGTACACTTAAACCCTTAAGCTCGTTTGCTTACCATTTTTTAGCATTTGCTATTTGGCAAAGATTTAATATCTAGATGTAATTTAGTTTCAAACTAATTTTCAACTTAAGCACTGTTAAGGGCATTGAGTTGTTAAGTTTTTACTTCTTTATCAATAGTTGATTTACATGTTACTTTCTTTATTTAATTTCTTTATTCTTTGTTACAGCTATCACAATCGGCATCAGAGTGATTGGTCCAGCGCTGGGCTTTCTCCTCGGAGCGCTCTGCACGAGGGTCTATGTGGATCCCTTGATTACTCCCGATTACGAGTACAGTGATCCACGATGGGTTGGAGCGTGGTGGCTGGGTACGTAAACATTTAAAAACAACACTAAGTAGTATTGAAGGTTGAAAAGTTGTAAATTTTATGTTAAGTAACTTATTTTATTAAGGACAATTTGAAAAAGAGGCACAAGCTATGCTAGTATGTAGGTGTAGCACTCTATCGCAAAAACTAATATTATTAAACTTTGAAATGAAAAGAACAATAACTAAGGGCAGATTCACACTGAAATGGCAGCGGAGCGGCCAACAGCATAATTGTCATATAATTTAAACTTTATATTCATTACTTTAAAACATAATAATATACTAGCTGTTGCCCGCGGCTCCGCCCGCGTAAATATAGTATCCCTCGGGAACACTGTACTTTTTCGGGATAAAAGTAGCCTATGTTTTAATCCAGAGCCTACTACCCAGAGACTACTACCATACCAAATTTCATCACAATCCGTTCAGTAGTTTTTGCGTGAAGGAGTAACATCCATCCATCCATCCATCCTCACAAACTTTCACATTTATAATATTATATAATAGGATGACCATGTGGCATGTAGAGCCGTACTAGCCTTAATTGTTCAAGTAAAATGAGAAACGCCTAAAATCTAATTATCATTGATACCATTAGTGTGGTATTCTACCCAAAAAACGCGGCTTTAAAGGCGTAGACGGTGTGCCTACATGACGAATTGGGATTAAAGTTGGAACAGTGTTTACTGAACGGAACAATACGTTTGTTATAAAAAGAGTTGGTCCTTGAATTATAAATGCACCCCTACGACTGCAAGCATATGTTGAGTGTATACCCACACGAACGCCTGTTTTATTACTCCATTATCATTAAAAGTTTACGTTTTGGATTATGAAAGCAATTAGTGGAGTCTTCAGTGCGTTAGACCTTGAAGCTATCGGTTGAATCAGGCTTTGATTTATATGTCACGCTCGCTCTTATCCAAACGCAAGATCGAGTCATGTTCACATTTTCGAAGAATTGTCTATGGATTGTTCTCGTCCAATTATTTTGTGATTCGGGTAGGCACGAGTCGCTACGTCATCTATTGTCAAATATTATCTAAGACTAATGGTGCTAATATTCCAAAATTTACACCCATGATAGGTCAGGAAAAATCCGAAGTAAATATTTGTGGTTGAAGTGTGTAGATTGTAGACTGACTTCATAAATTTGTATTGGAATTGTTTTGACATCAGCGCATTATAATGTTTTGTTTCCAAAAGCTTTAGAAAGTCAAAATATTATTTAAAATTACAAAAGCCTGGGTTGTCTGTTGTGGCGAAATTATTCACTTCTTAGCGCAATTGTCACGAAGCCGCATAATGTGGTCATTGTGCTCGGTGTGGCCGCATTGTAGTGCTCAGTGTGGCCGCCTCGGAACCTGGATTCCTCCACACATATCGCGGAACTGTCACCTACCGTTATATTGGCGTAGATTTGCGCGCAAATTCACGAAGAAAGCACGCACGTGACATAAGTACAAATTGAAATGCGTGTATCTTTTCCAGGTAATTTGCGGACTGCGCTCGCATTGTAGTCCTTATAACGAGAGCACGAAGGCTTATTGTCTTTAGATTTCAGTGGAAAATTGCAACGTGCCTCGACTTGCGACAAATAAAATTTGCAAATACACCAAATGGTTTCCGCGATTTCGTCATTGTTCGAAACGTTTATGAATGAAGGATGGAATTTTAATGGCTTTTGCAACAGTTTTAGTTTCAGTAGCATTAGTAGCAGTAACACTAGTAGTGTTTTCTGTAGCTTTTACCTGTTTGGCGGACCATGCCGTATGTGCTTGGGCAAGCATACGACATTTAAAAATCAACTGTCCCAGGCACTACAGTATTTCAAGAGTGGTACTTTTTTTATAATAAAGTTATTTCCTGCGACTTCATGCGCACAAAAGTAAATACCACCGTATTATACCGTAACCGGAACCGTAAATATTTCCTTGAAAAAAGTAGCCCGGGATCTACTATATATATGTGCTAAATTTCATTATAATCAAATCATTACTTTCGGAGCCTATTCAATGCAAAGAAACAAACGTTCTTATAATATCTGATAAGTACACGATTTATCTGTAAGGAAAAATTAGAGGCGTATCGATAATTATATTTTAGCGAGGTATAATTACAGCTAAGGGGCTCCTCAACCTGACTCTATCACATTCGGAATCATAGTTTTATTTAGACTTTTATATTTTTTATATTTTTTACTATAAATAGTTCTTAATTGTTTTGTGATTTTTAATTTTACTCAGGTACTTTGATCTTGCACATTTTCAAGACTATTACCCCCTTACTAATTAACGCTGTTTAAGCTTTGAATAGTTATACAGTATTTTGTTCACGTCACACAAGTAACATTTTTAATTTGATTGAAAAAGACCAAACACTGTGTAACTATTCAAAGCTTATATAGTGTATATTAGTAAGGGGGTAAGAGTTTAGGTTATTTCTAAATCAACTTGACACCTGTACATAATGCCCTCGCATAAGAAATATAAAGTAGTAAGTATCGTTTGCGTCGAAGGAATTTTATCCCACTAGAAGTACCTACTAATATTTCCGGAATAAATGATATTACCATAAGTTAATTAAAATTAATTAAACCAGATTTAGGAAACTCCATTAGCGTCAGAGATGCGACGGGAAAATTGATCTTAAAAATGCAGCGCTGCGAGTCGTGTGTGTGAGCTGACCTTTAGTTACAAGCTTCTGTATCTATCCGTAGGATCTAAAAGGTGACACGGTAAAGTCCTGCATTCGAAAGTGTACCAGCGCAGTTGTGCCATGCAGTTGGCGACGATGCAATTTTCACCTTGCTTTCGCTTTTTCCCGGCGTTCGCTATCACGCACACTTATATAATGTGTTACATCACCGGCCACCGCGTCTAAAATACTCTAGTCGCGGTCACGGCCAAGGCTGTAGACAATTGAAGTAATGAGGACTCGGTGGGTGGACGTTGTCGTGCCCACTTTTACTTTTAAACCGGTTGTGTTGACCTTCGCCGTGTCAACAGGATGCGTTTCGTCTATGACCTCTCTGTTTTCCCCTGTTTCTACTAAATTTTCTTACTCGTGTTTGATATTTGTTTGATGTAGTGTATAGATATTATTTTCATTCATTAGAGATTCGTAGTGGAGCGAAAACGAGTTATCTAAAATCTACTTACCTGTAGCTTAATAGTGTTTGTAATAAATTAAATAAATATACACATACGGTCATTGCTCACATCTAATATAGACGTTGTTTTTTTTTTTAACTTAAAAAAAAATAGTTTAGTTTCTTCCAGGCAACCATTTTACAAAAGGAATGAAAGAAATTGCTTCATCAGTAAGGCTCACCAATTTGGACTCTTTTTTTAATAATATGTATTAGTTTCTGTATAGCACATACATAAACTAATATTATTAAAAAAAGAGTTCAATTCAAATAAAGAATTTTAATTTATTTATTTTCCAATAAAGGTTAAAATAAATCCAATAGAGGTAGGTAGTGGCCAGTAGCCATAGAGCCAAGTAGGCTTCTTTTAAATAACTTTAATTTCACTTTTTTCTTCTGCCTCAATTGATATCTTCTCACTACTACAATTGATATTGGTTTCAATCGTACACATGTTGTACCTACCGGACGCCCTTGACTGAGCGCGACCGGGCGACCTTGTGTTAAATGTTCTCCGTTTTGATCTATCAGGTTTGATGTTATGGGTCAACTATGTTGCAAGAATAGTTTTTTGATAGAACACTGTCAGGATTATTCTTTTTTGCATCGATTTGATGCGCACGAGAAATGCCATTATCTCACATTTGCGTTGTGTCTGCAGTTTTTGTAATGTAGATCTGATCTTTGGCTTTAAAAGTTCAATCATTATTAGACGTAGGTGTTATTTTTTTTATAAAATGTCCCACAGCTGGACAAAGGCCTCTCGCAAGGTGGTTGATTTGGCATTTACATGTAATGTCTATTTCTGTATTTCCGTTTTTGGTAACATATTCCTTTAGCGCCTCATAGGATACGCCGATATTATCAGATTGTGTCCAACGATACGTGACCAATATTAAATCATAAAGAGTCACATACTGAAGTTGGAGCTCCGAGTTTTCATGGAAGCGCAGGTACACGATCAATGTCTTGCTGACTCTCGTATGCATTTCTTCACCAATTTTTAGCTTGTCTCCAGTCTATGTTAATTGTATATGAAGCGTCTTGTCATCTGTTATCGTGGATACCATGGGTCATTTTTGGTACAGTTTCCTGCCTCTAGTCCCGAATTTAAAATAAGCGTTTTCTCTTCTTACACTCTACTTGTTTTTTTACTCCCGACGCAAACAGAGGGCAGTCATATGTTTGATGTGTCTGTGAATGCGTATACACGCACACAATACTGTGATATATTATGATCTAGTTTTTTCTTGTTTGTAAGCTTGACGTGATCGAGAGAGCTTTTAGCTGGCTTACTGCTTGCCGGGAGTTGGGGGGTGATTTAAAAATTTTAATTTTGCATATGGCTTCAGATGTTGTCACATAATTTTTTACTACATAGCAGACTTAAGACTTATTACAAATTCGTAAGTGTGTCTGTCTGTCTGTTATCTCTTCACACGCTTTAATCGCTAAACAGATTTTTATGAAATTTGGTATAAACATACTTTGAGTCCCGAGAAAGGACATAGGATATTTTTTATCCAGAAAAAGTACAGTGTTCCCGCTGGATAATGTATTTACGCGGGCGGAGCTGCGGGCAAAAGCTAGTATGTAACTAAAGGAATTCGAATCTAACTAATGATTTTACTTGTCTTGAATTTTAGCAAGACAAGTATAAAAATGGCATAAAAATTAAGTCAATATATTATAGCAATACGGAATATTGGCATGGTAAATAACCATTTACTTGTTTAGCGGCTTTTTGCAATGATATATATTTCTTTGCACCCATGTGCGAAGAAATATTCAATCTAGGGTTGCTAAAACTTAGACTAATGCCCGGTTTCTGAGGTTTTTTTGTCTGTAGTATATATTATTTTCTATCAAATGCTATTGAATAGATGACCAACAAACCTCAATAACCGGCCCTCAATCTAAAGACATCTGCATTGGTTCACTGTCTTCCAACGATCTCACAGCCATTGCTAGGGCATTATTGAATATTTATACTATTCCGTTTTTAATATTTGTTTTTAAAGCGGCAATAGACATACATCTGTCTAGTTATCACGGTTCGTGAGATACACCCTGGTGACAGAAAGATGGACAGAGAGTGAACTAATAGGGTTATATATTTTACCTTCATTTTGGACACGGAACCTTTAAAACCTGTGAATCTTCTCCATTGTAACAATTTAGATTGTTATTATTATTGGGGTTGTTATAAATAAGTTCTGAAGCTCAATTCACATAATTAATATTGATCTGACACTGGAACCCGACTGTGAATTGAATATAAATAATTATGTGGATTGCTCCACCGAGTGTCAACCCTAGAATTCTAGCTCTATTCCAGCTTAGTGAAAGATTAATTGTAGTTAATAAGCGCAGTTCAATGTTCTACGTAATAGAGCGTGGGTAGAATTCTATTGGTTTTTTCGTTATCGTGAATGTGTTGATTCGGATATTATATGGTCTGTTAAGTTTTTCTTTGATATTAGAATACCTACCATATTTGGTTTTGCTAGGATTATACAGGATAGCATTCCAAAGGTTTGGTTTAGACTGCAGCGGTCGTAGCAATGACAGGTATAAAGTAGCATATTATATACTTATTATTTATTTATTTATTACATGGTACTTGGTAGTGGAGACTTCGTTTTCCTCATGCGTTCTATTTACTGTGGTGCAGTGGTTTGGAGCTTGGCTATCGATTTAGAGGTCGTGGGTTTGATTCCCGCGTTGTTTGGTTAGGACAATGCAGGCTGATCACCTGATGGGCATGAAAAAGTCGGACTGCGCCTGATCTCTTGCCAGGCGTGTCGGTAATAACGAGAGTAAAGTGTACTGCGCACACACTTGGGCGCTAAAAAGTAACTCCTGCGTAGCTGGCCTGGTTTCAATGAAACCGGCAACCGTTACTGCATTCGGTTTGGAGTGCTCTTATAATAATTATTATCATTGATTTACTAGGGATAAATTGCGGGGACTCTGTTGATTGACGTCATGGTGGATGTTAAAAAGTATTTTGGAAGTATGTTTGGTCCACCGTAATGCCTAAACTACTGATGCGATTTAGTTCCCGAACCGGCGGGATTTGAAACTGCGAATTCCGGATTGAGCGCCGATGCGCTAACCACTGAGCCACAGACGGCGTCTAAGTTAGTAGTTAGTCTCTAACCTAATTAGAAATAAAATATTATTCAATTTTTAATTTAAATAGAATGAGGTGTCAATAGAATATAGATTCACAATGATCGGGTCACATAGGCTATATACTTAGGCTTTCCATTCGTTAATGGATGATTTAAACAATATTCTCCGAGCGAAGTAAACACTCTTGAAATACTGTAGTGCCTGGCACAGTTGGTTTTTAAATGTCGTATCGTTGCCCAAGCACATACGGCATTCTCACAACATAGTCAGTCTAGTCCAGAGGAATGACCGGTCAATACCTTTGGGGCCAACCATGTGCGGGTTTCCTCACGATGTTTTCCTTCACCGTTAAAGCGTCCGTATAATGTACTTGAGATCTGAAAAAAGTCTCATTGGCACACCCCACAACCTGGGATTCGAACCTGCGCTCTCTCGAGTGCGAACCAAACGGTCTACCCACTAGGCCACGGAGCTCTTAGGCTATATAGTTTGGGTGTTTGGGTAACAGTTTTTGACTTTTGATTATTCCAGGCATGGTGTTCATCGCGGGCTTCATCGTGGTACTGTCGGCGCTGATGTTCTTCTTCCCGCGCGCGATCAAGCAGAGCCCGCCGCCGCCGCCGCCCAAGAAGGCCAAGGAGAAACGGGAGCCGCTCTTCAAAGGTAAGTGGTAACGAGCGTGCGGCTTACCTGCACCTTAGCTGTTAGCATAAACACCGTAGAAATGCGTTCTGTCTACACAAAAGTAGACATACTGACAGATGATATAGACAAAGTGACAGCTTTCCTTTGTCAATCGGTCATTTTGTCTATTCTTGTGTAGACAGAACGCATTTCTATGGTGGTGGTAGGCAGAGATTCCATACATCTGTCTGTGGTCAGAAAATATTTGTAGACACGTTACGTAGAGGTCGACAAATGTGTGTTTTACACGCAAATGTTTAAAGTGTAGAAGTATCCAAGAAATAAAGTACCTACCGAAGTTGTTGACATAATATATGCTTAAAGTTGTACACGGATAAATTTTTAATCGGAAATAAACCTACGTAACTACTGTGTTTTAAACTAATTTAGCCAATTAAAATCAAGTATAAGTATAAGCTATAAATTCGTAGCAGAACCAAAGTTAAAGACATAGCGCAGCGCATTAGCAAGTCAAAGTGACAATGGGCTGAACATATAGCCCGTAGAACCGATGGCCGCTGGGGCTGAAACGTTCTCGAGTGGAGACCACGAACTGGACGTCGAAGCGTAGTTCGACGGCCTCCCACCAGGTGGACAGACGACCTGAGTCGCAGCAAGTCGGTGGATATATAGAAATCTATGCAGAGGACGTCACCAGGCTGAAACGACGAAAAACTGGTAGTACTGTCCCACGCCTAACAACAGGTACGGATCCACAGAATATCAGGGACTGTGGTATTCCTCAATCATTTACCTGAGTGGACTCCTTTTCATTGGTTTGAGCATTACACCACCTACCTATCCCGTAGCAACTCTGTAATTAATTCCTACCTAATCTTAATGTAATGTAGTTGTGTAATGTCCAAACTTTCTTTGAATAAATGTTTTATTATTATTATTACTAGGGCAAGTTAAACTTCAATCATAAATCAACATTTAGGTAGGTACCTACATTATTGTTGCATATTGCAGCGTTTCTGAACCTTTTTCAGTCCACGGACCCCTAGAAAATCAAGCACAATTTCAAAAGGAACATCAAAAAATTTCGGACCGTTTACTTCACTCACTTTTCACTTCAGTCAGTCTCGGACACCGCCCGCTGGCGCACATTCGCTGTGCTAAGTATGCGTAGCGATAACGAGACTTGGTGCAATTTGTTTATTTGCATTTTTCCATAGACGAGACAGCGGGCTCCATACATGTACGTACATGGACCCCCAGGGGTCCGCGGACCACAGGTTAAGAAACAACGGCATATTGCATAATGTATTAATGAGGTGATAATTTATTTAAAATTTATTCTGCATATATACAGCATTAACCACACCTTAACTACCTTTACAAATTTATTTAAAACTAGATGCTGCACGCGACGTCGTGCGCGCAAAAGAAATCTCGCAGTAACCGTAAATTTTGCCGCGATAAAAAGTAGCCTATGTCCTTCCCTAGGGTCTAATCTATATCTATACCAAATTTCATCAAAATCGGTCCAGTAGTTTCGGAGCCTATTCAATGCAAACAAACAAACAAACGAACAAACTTTTCCCCTCTATTATATTAGTATAGATTAAAACAATCCTGTCAACTTATTATAACCGCATAAGTAAAATAGTCTGTAAGTTGCTTAAGTAAGCAGTCCACACCGCGACGATACGGGACGCACGCGGCGCTGCATTTATAAGATAGCTATTCAGAATTGAACTTTATTCACTTCATAAAAAGATCCACGTTTCATTTGACATCTGTGCAGCGAGATGCAACTCTCACAGTTGCGTACCCTTTTGCTCCTATAGGCGCTAATATTAAAGTTAAGGCTATACTTTATATAAATTCCCAATCGGCAATCGGACTAATTTTTTTTATTGCATAAATGAATAGTACTCTTAAATATGAGTAACTTCTCAGAAGAAACCGTATATCAAAAGTCAATATTTTCAAAGATACAGCGATTTGTATAAAAAATTTTGCGAACCTCCTAAAAACGCTCCATACTAAAGTCGACCTACAAATGACGTCACTTGTAGGTTATAGTTTATGAAGTCTAATATGAAGTATATGGCCGCCGGAATATATTTGTAAATATCTCCCATATTTGTGCGTTTAAGTTCATACTTACCATAATGAATGTTTTTGTATATGATGTGAGTAAACTAATGATGTAGGTTTTGTTTAACAATTTCGCAAAAAAACATTAAAAAAAATCCGTACTTTTTAAATGTATTTAATTAGTTAACTACATATAAAATAATATATTTTTTTACATTTACCAAGTAGTAATGCCTCAATATTTCTGAATATATTAACGAAACTACATATTTCAGATGTAGTCCGATCCCCTATTACTTAAAACTCGTTCAGGCGTTGCGTAAACCATCCATATACATCTTCATATTTCTTGTCTCACAATCGCCTAATAAGTGCCGAATAACTTTTCCGGAAGTTTTGTTGTTGCTTACTTTATAGTTTATACTGAGAGACAGAGACAAAACTTGCCAATAAGCTATCTGGCACTTATCAGTAGTATGCCAAACAGGCCCCTAATGTTCTAGAAATTATATCTATACTAATATAATAAAGAGGAAAAGTTTGTTTGTTTGCATCGAATAGACTCTGAAACTACTGGACCGATTTTGATGAAATGTAGCACACAGGTATATAGAATAGACACTGGGAAGGACATAGGCTACTTTTTATTGCGGTAAAATGTATGGTTACACGAGATTTCCTTTAGTCGCGCACGAAGTTGCGCGCAACATATAAATAGAATATAAGTAGAATCTTTAGAAAACGAACATCATAATATTGGTCCATGCACATCACTGTAGTCTGTAGACCTAATTTAGAATTTCCGTTGCAGATTTCTTTGCGACCATCAAGCGTCAGCTCACCAACGACATTCTGATGTGGAGAACTGCGTCATCAGTTCTACACCTGATGCCGATCAGCGGCGTCTACTCGTTCCTGCCGAAATACCTGGAGAAACAGTTCCGGCTGCCGACCCACGACGCCAACCTTGTCTCGGGTGAGGTACTAGCTGTTAATCAATTACGTCTACAGTGTGCTGAGGGAGTTTGTGTTATGCTCGCCGTTCAGAAGTTAACTAAAATTTCGTCTACAGTGTGCTGAGGGAGTTTCTGTCACTGCCTGTCATAAGGAAGTTAACTACAATTTGTATGGTATCGAAACAACGCACCTAGTGGCAAACAATGGTATAGTGCTATTCAAATGAAAATAGGATCGAGTCGGCGCCATATTGTTTAGAATTTAGACTGTTACGATAGTTTAAATTTATGTTTAGTTAATTTATTATTATTTAACGTTTTTATTTAAATTCGATGCAAGTCTATTAATATTTATACGCCCATAAGTTATTTGACAGAAAAAGGTCATTGACGTTCCTATTCTCATTTGAAACGCATTATAACTAATTCGATGCCTTTGTAGTTAACTTCTTCACGGCGAGTAATGACAAAATCTTGCATTCATCACACTGGTCAGTAATGTATTTTATCAAACGCCAAAAATAAATATTGTTTAGCAATTTCAGGAAACTTACAACATGACAAACTCGTAAATTTAAACATGAAAAGCGAAATTATAACCAGAATGGAGTGAATCAAAGTGCTAAATTTGCAACTTCCTAGACCGTGATGGATTATAGAGCTAAGGAGTGCAATATCTGGGGTAGAAAAGTGTCCGCTAAAAAGCATTAAGTAAGGGGGGGACTAATTTAATATATTATAAGGACTATGTTACAGTGTCGAAGGCTGGTTCTCCTTCATAGGGAAGCCCTAGCCTGTATAATAGGTAGAGATTTGTATGAGGATCTTCAAAAGGTCAAAGTAAGTGAAGCCGATAGGAATGGAATCCACGCCACTGCTATGTTACCCGGAATATTATTACGAATCTATTGACGGATATAATCGGATCAGTAGTTTAGGCGCTAGGGTAATATTGCCAGTCTATGTAATATGTATGCTTGTTAGAACAAGCAAGCATAGACTGGAAAAATTATCACCCCTTCTTTTGGTTTCGCCGTAGATGAATAGATTAAGCCGTCACTGAGCGCTGTGACGTTGTCTACGTTACAAAGTTACGATGACGCCAGGGGACAATAAAATTATAACCTATATTTAATCTTCCAGGTCTGGGCGGTATTCTCGTGATGGGCCTGGGCATCATCACGTCGGGGGTCATTATACTGAAGGTGGTGCCGACCGCGCGCCAGGTCGCCGCCTGGACCGCCGCCACCGCCGCCATATACAGCGCCGGTGAGTTAAACATTTTAAGCATAGACGTATATGCTTCAACACGCCTCGTTTATAATATACTAGATGTTGCCCGCGCACGAACAAAAGTTAATTTCGCAGAAACCGTACATTTTTCTGCGATAAAAAGTAGCCTATGTCCTTCCCCTTGATCTATTCTACATGTATGTCAAATTTCATCAAAATCGGTCCAAGTTTCGGAGCCTATTCAATGCAAACAAACAAACAAACAAACTTTTCCTCTTTATTATATATTAGTGTAGATGTGTAGATTATAGATGAGGCATGTTGCAAAAACTGTCTCCAGTTAAATAGCCCCACCTTTTTAATTTTTGGGGCCATTTTGAAATTCGAAGTATGGTGAAAACAAGATGGTTGACATTTGAGGTACGGTGAAAACCAAGATGGCGTAACTTTTTCATGTATGAAGATTTGTTCTGTCAAATGTATGTCTATAGCCTATCTTGATTTTTGAAATCTTTGATTTTAAGTAACCCTCAGTGCCTGATGAACTATAGCTAAGAAATTCTTATTCTTCAGTTATTTTTTTTATAGCAGCGAGATTCTTAGTAAGAATCTCGCTGCTATAAAAAAAATAACTAAAGCGCCCTCAATGCATCATTTTTAGGGTTCCGTAATACTTAAGAAACCCTTATAGTTTCGCTCTGTCCGTCTGTCTGTCTGTCTGTCTGTCTGTCCGCGCCTCTAGCTCCTGTAATTATGAATATAAATTGATGAAATTTGGTGCAGTTATAACTTGTGTATAGATCACGGTTTCGGGATCATAAAAAAAATAATTATATTTTAGGGGTGGCTCTCCATACATGTGAAGTGGGGATGAACAAACATTTTTCACTCTACCCCATCGTGTGGGGTATCGTAGAATAGGTCTTTTAAAATAAAGGCAAGGTTTCATACGTTACTTTTTTATAAAGTTGACCATTTTCGAGTAATCGGCCTCCAAAGTAGTTTGTAAGTTGGTCCCCCCCCTAGCATTTTTAAACTATAGGAGATAGAAACTTGCAATTTTCCATGCTGATAGATCATGCTAAAAACTCTTTAGGAAAATTATTGTGAACCAAATCGGACAGTTACTTTTGGAGTAATTAAAAAAAAAAAAGCATATTACGCGTTTTAAGTTACGGAACCCTCCTTAGACATGTCCTGACATGCTCTTGGTTAGGTTATTATTTTTATGGTAAGGCCACAGACTTTACAAGTTGATATATTGATGCGGGCAGTCAGAGGCACGGGGCACTGTGTGCGTGAGTGGGTAGCAATATTATGAACGTGCGTTGGTAGCACAGAGGAGAAAATATATATCCTTAAGCACAGAGAAACGGCCTACAATTTTTCCCCACAATCGCTATGTATACTTGTAGTAGTGCAATGAAATTGAAAGCTAATTATGTAGCTGTTAATCTCTTCGTCTTTCTTTAATTTGTTTTGGTAGCGTATCAATGTAAGTACACACGTCTTTTGAGACTATATTTAAGTGTCTTAACCACGCTTATAAATTTTTTTTAACCACATTCCAGGCATGGTGGTCCTGATGTTCGTGAGCTGTCCCGAGGAGAGCTACCGCGCGCTCACGCCCGGCGTCAACAACCTCAGCTGCAGCACGGGCTGCCACTGCGACAGCGCGCCCTACAGCCCCGTGTGCGGCCAGGTCAGACCCGATCTCTCCACGTGTAGGGCCCGAGCGACCCCACCGGCACGAGCGGCGTCAACAACCTCAGCTGCAGCACGGGCTGCCACTGCGACAGCGCGCCCTACAGCCCCGTGTGCGGCCAGGTCAGACCCGATCTCTCCACGTGTAGGGCCCGAGCGACCCCACCGGCACGAGCGGCGTCAACAACCTCAGCTGCAGCACGGGCTGCCACTGCGACAGCGCGCCCTACAGCCCCGTGTGCGGCCAGGTCAGACCCGATCTCTCCACGTGTAGGGCCCGAGCGACCCCACCGGCACGAGCGGAGCTCCCGCGCGCTCGCGCCCGGCGTCAACAACCTCAGCTGCAGCACGGGCTGCCACTGCGACAGCGCGCCCTACAGCCCCGTGTGCGGCCAGGTCAGACCCGATCACTCCACGCATAGGGCCCGAGCGACCCCACCGGCACGAGCGGCGTCAACAACCTCAGCTGCAGCACGGGCTGCCACTGCGACAGCGCGCCCTACAGCCCCGTGTGCGGCCAGGTCAGACCCGATCACTCCACGCGTAGGGCCCGAGCGACCCCACCGGCACGAGCGGCGTCAACAACCTCAGCTGCAGCACGGGCTGCCACTGCGACAGCGCGCCCTACAGCCCCGTGTGCGGCCAGGTCAGACCCGATCTCTCCACGTGTAGGGCCCGAGCGACCCCACCGGCACGAGCGGAGCTCCCGCGCGCTCACGCCCGGCGTCAACAACCTCAGCTGCAGCACGGGCTGCCACTGCGACAGCGCGCCCTACAGCCCCGTGTGCGGCCAGGTCAGACCCGATCTCTCCACGTGTAGGGCCCGAGCGACCCCACCGGCACGAGCGGAGCTCCCGCGCGCTCGCGCCCGGCATCAACAACCTCAGCTGCAGCACGGGCTGCCACTGCGACAGCGCGCCGTACAGCTCCGAATGCTGATAGGTCAAACCCGATCACTCCATACGTAGGGCCCGAATCACCCCATCGGAACTACTAACGAGTTATGGAATATAATTGTAAACCTACTAGCAACTCCTGTGATGTAGGCTGAAAACGACCCTATCAGCACCCTCTCGATGAACATTGGCAATTCTCCAAAACAAATTAAAACCTACATCCTTTATGGGGTAGGGTAAAAACGACCCTACCAGCTATTTACTGCGATAATTTACCTTATAAACTCATATTAATTCACTACCTGCGAACTTTCAGGATTCCTACACCTACGAGTCGCCGTGCCAAGCGGGCTGCCTCAACAGTCTGCAGCTCGACAACAGCACCTGGCTGTACTCCAACTGCACGTGCATAGACGCCCGACTGCAGGGCGAGAAGGCGTTTAACACGTGAGTGACGTTAGGTTGATATTATGTAGATTGTAAAACAACGTAAAACAAGTTGATTCTTCCACGCGAAACTAGATTTTTTTTGCTAGGCAATCATGATGTCATAACTCACTATTTCGATCTCTTTCTACTCGCAATTATAGTATTTATTATTTATAATACAATTATAGTTAATTGTATTCTATATTCTACTATGTAAAATTCACATAAACGTGGCAAAGTCTATTTTAATTTATGTAGTAATATATTAACGTCATAACAGCTTGAGGTACTACCACGTGAACGCGTCCAAGGCGGGCGTATCTGACGTCACGAACTATGACGTCACGAGCTTTGACGTTACACGGCCAGGGTTCGCGGTGAGCGGGGAGTGCGGCGGGCGGTGCTCGTCGATATACGCGTTTATTGCGATATTCGCCGCGGTCATGTTCGTGCACGCGAGCGGCGAGGTCGGCGCCGTGCTGCTCATCATACGGTGCACGGATAAACATGGTGAGTGTGAGTTAGTGAAAAATCCAGTAGGAAATGCGTTAGTGCGATGTAACTACCGTTCAGCGCTATCTATTTCAACGTTCGTGGGGGACGATTGGAGGTAAGGTCAATTTGATGGGGACGGTTGGGGTCAAAGGTCAAGGTCAATGTCAAATCTCAAAGGTCAATGTGTTGGGTAGGTTGGGGTCAAATTCAATACGAACTAACATAGTTATAGCTCTACCAGAATCTGATGGCATTTAAAAAAAAATAAAAAATGTGATTTTCATATGGCAATGTCAAGTATGACCCGTCAAATCAAAGTACGTGATCTGTCAACCGCTGCTAAAATTTTGTGATTATGTTCTTGGAATTTGTTGTTTTTGTGAAAATATCCAAAAAGGCAATTCGATCTCAAGCGTGAAATATTGTTTTCTATGTCTATAGTAAAATACAGGAAGAAGAAGGTGTAAATCGTACTCAATCTTATAATTTAAAGCTCGTGGTAGAGTTGACCGGTAAGTTAGAGTGAGTTGTTTTGATACTTTTAGTTTTTTTTATATTTTCTTAGGTAATTATTGTGACTTCTTTAAATGTGTTTCCAGTACTACTATAAGGTGAATCGTAGCTGATGGCACATCGAATGATGGTTTGTTTTCCATGCCTGGTAAAAGGAGGAGAGGAGGAAAAAAGAAAATCAACATAAGACAGTTTCGATTTATAGTTGATTAGGAATAAAGTAAACGAGTTCTATACAGTTCGGAAGGAAATTCCAACATTAAATAAACTGTTGCCAATTTAATTGTATGTTATTCGTAATAAATAAGTATATAAAGTAATTCACGATTGATTTATTTTTCATGAAATATCATTATCATTACATAGTATAAAACAAAGTTCCTTTTTTGTCTGTCCCCTATGTATGCTTAAATCTTTAAAACTACGCAACGGATTTTGATGCGAGTTTTTAAAATAATAGTCTTTAAGTATTTAATAGTCTTTAAGATATTATAAGATTATGGTAAAATTTATATTCAAGTACTTAGTTATTATGTAAGTATATTATCAAGTGGTCGCGCATGTCGTATCGAGGTGATAGGGTCCCATTTTTAACAATTTGCATTGGGCAAACCTAAAAACATGTTCAATATTGTATCAGTAGTATATTGCTGTAAGTAGGTAGAGAATTATTCGCCGAAGTAGTTTTTTCTCCAAGAACACTATTCCACGCGGGCGAAGCCGCGGGCAAAAGCTAGTTTTCTATATTATACACCGAACATTCTTCATACAGTCTTATTATAATTCATGTTCAATAATACTAAAGACATAATTAAATATTAACCAGTATCAAGATCGTTTAATCCAATTTCCCCAGTATTGCACACTACAATTTTTTTTTTCCCTATTTGCCATGAGATTCTGGTACACCTATACATGCTCGCGTAAACCAAGACAGCAAACAATTGCAAGTTGATTTTACGCATTTTCGATCAGGACACGTGACCTGTCGCGTGAGTTTAATAGTTTTTACTCATCCCAAGAAAAGTGCTCAGCGCCGCTAAATAGTTATATACTTCAAAAAACATTTGACACAATGACACATTACTTATTACATACATTTCACACGTACCTACATGTAATTTATAGATAAGGCGATGGCGATGGGCGTGATACAATTCGCGATCGGCGTGTTCGGCAACGTGCCGTGCCCGATCGTGTTCGGCGCGGCGGTGGACGCGGCGTGCCGGCTGCGCGACGCCGCGTGCGGCCTGTTCGGCGCCTGCGCGTCCTACGACAGCGATAGATTCAGACACTTCTACCTCGGTAATGACACAGACAACTGCACTATATAGCCGTCTGCTATGCCCGATAGTGAAGATCGCGACAATCGCAGATTCAGTTAACCATCATCTATGTAAGGTTGGGTAAAATCAATTAAGGATATTTTGGGCATATGATCTACTGCTTATGTATAGATGTTTAGGCAGAAAAATAATTGTCATACTCGATACAAAAGTCTTCCATTATATGGGCGATTTTGCATTGAGCGAAGAGTCACCCGGAGAGTCGGGTGACTCTTCGCTCAATGCATACATGAGATGATTTTTTTTACTTTGAGTATGACAATATTTTTTTTGAAAATATGAAATGAAAAATGAAATGAAAATGAAAATTTGACTTGATGGTCCTACTACTACAAACTAAAATGAACGTAAAGTACACGTTTATAACATAAACTGTATGCGGTTTCAGGGTTGTCAGCCGCGCTCATGTTCCTCGCGTTCATAATGGACCTCCTCGTGTGGAGCAAGGCCGGCCGAATCGACATGAACCCGGGCGAGGCGCGCCGCTCGCCGCACGCGCGACGCCCCTCCGACACGCAGTTGTGACCGTGTACGCCAGCAGACACGTCTTACGCGCCCGTGACGTCACGCGACCGCTCGCCCGTGACGTCACCGGCTACGTCGCACGCTACTGTGACGACGTTCTCGCCCGATCGCTCGGCCCTGACGTCGCCGGATATTGTGGCGTCACCGACTGCGACAGTTGCGTACGAGTCGCATTTTTGAATCCTCTTATTGGACTGATCGTACTTTACATGTACAAGGATTTAAGACGATGATGATATTTTTTTTCTCAGGAAATATATCAGTGAATATGAAGTTGCTGCAAAAGTTTTTAGACAAGAAATTGATCCATATATCGTTGTCTCTTTCGTCTTGGGGGATCTTATTAATAATGTTATGATAATGGACATCACAATATTCGAGTCAACTGTACACATCACAGTGATAAGCTATTTCTAGATTGATATTTTGAATTCAGTACAACTTTATGCAGAGAACATACTGACATTTATTTTCTTTTACATCCTATTATGAAATATGCCATAAATGTACATAAGGTACTATGTTTTACACAGGCACCTTAATATTATGACTGAACAATGAATTTCTGACGCCTCTTTTTGCATTTTGTAAGCTGTTTTTTATTTGTGCTCAATTTTTTTATTTACAACTCTCCGATCGTGTTTCTCTCGAAATCGGATGTTTATGGAACAAATTGAGATGTAGTTGTTATATTTATTTAATTATTTGGAGGTGAAATGTAAGAATATAAAGATATTGTGTCTACACTGACATTGCGTTGGGAATTTTAGCCCCAAGTTGTGTGTTGAAAGTTTTTTACTGTGGGCATACCTTTTAAATTACGATTACCTTAATTAAGGTACAAGAATAACTGTTGTATGTCAGTTGTAAAACTGGATGTTTGTAGGATAAACTGTCGAATCAATAATTTTAATCTTATGTTTATGTATGTGATACGAGTGACATCCAGAGTTTTCGGTATGCGAATTAATGGCTAGTGATTAGAATTTTATATTAGATTAATTATTTTAACAAAATATCGTAACTTGTACATAGGTACCATGTAATCACATTAGAGTAGGACATCTGTTTATTGTTAGTTTGTTATTTTTATATTTTTTAAATGAAATCGTGGGTTAGTAAATTATTTTGCTCTTACGCTCTGGTCAGTTAAATGGGGCATTAACATGTTTTTGTTGACATTTTAAAAATCAACAAAATGTTTTATTTTTCTGTATCTTTTAAAAAACAATACCGATAAAGAATAAATTAGATAGTTGAATAAATGTAATCAATGTTTTATTTTCTAATAATAATAAATTCTAATGGAAAATTATTTAAAATTAAATTAGGCTGGGTCTTATACATAATAAATTCTAATGGAAAATTATTTAAAATTAAATTAGGCTGGGTCTTATACAATTATATTCCAATTTGACATATGTTACAGTTTGGTGAAAAATGTTAAAGGATGTAACATCATATTATTAATAATTTATTTATGATATCGACATCGATTTGAATATTATCGAGTTATTTATTTACGTTTGCAGGTGATGTTACTAGCTACTGATATTCGTAGAAAAATATACCAGTGTGCATAGGGCTTTATAGTTAATTTCAAGTAAATAGCATTAATAATAATTTTAGTAAGTGATACTGTTTTTGTTTTTATTGCAAGTGCAATATTTAAATAAACTGACAAATAAACGAACAGTGCACTGCCATTGCTGCTAGGTTTTAGATTTTTTTACTTTTTACCAATACTCTTTTTACAATAGACTGTACCGGCGCCATTTTTTATTTTCGGCGGTATAATGAAATATAGATTTTGCCTGTAGAATAAGAAAACACATCACGATAAATTTGTGCAATTTTAGATAATTTTTGAAGAATTTATTAAAGAAAATATGTATTTAGCTACAAATTTTTGTGTCAAACTTTACCTTTTTCAATTTTGTACAGTAGTGAACAAAGGTGTAGTATTTACGCCAATGGTTTTTCGTTATTGTGTATGCAGTATTCCATAATGGAATAGTTATGGATCTATCCGTGTATTAGCGTTAAGTGTCCTTGCATAATTTTGAATACAATTTTACTAGTCCATGTAGTGCTAATAATACCTCTATTTTAAACTAAGCTAAGCCGACTAGTTGATGGCTAACGTTTTGCAATATTCATGTGTTGGTGGTAAATTTTGTTGGTATAACATTTGTGGACGAGAGCGTACGCAATTTTTTATCGGGGAGGGTTTATCTTTGAAATTTTCTGGCACGTTTTACAAAAGAAAAAAAAACATACTGTGTATGTAATATTGTGATTCTAGATGAAAATGTATATTTCTGTATCAATTGACGCATTATACATAGCAATAAATTATACGTTTTATAGATTAAGTTATTTTGATCTTGTAAATCATGAATGTAAATACTTTTAGCGAATTTTAGCTTTTTATGTACTATTTTATGATATTATGAAGTTAATAAAATCTATCAATTCACAGATTTTTCTAAAGATTAAAAAATATTGTGTTCTAATTTGTGCAATAGTTAAAATGAAAAAGTATATTTGTAATTGTATATTTTATGAAATTTTGTGCATAATATTGCGTACGTTCGTTTATTAATTAAATTATAATATTTTACTTGTTAGACGTAGAAGTGTACCAAAACATCACGTATAGTGAAATGATAGGGATTTTGTACGGAATTGTACTTTGTATGGTTTTTGTATGGTCTCACATATGACTTGCAAAAACATTGAAATTGTGCAGCTCTGGATGATTTGTTAATGTGACCTCTGTCACGATCTTTTTTAATTATTTGTAAATAATAGACATGTAAAACTTTATTATAATGATTGTTTTATTTTCATCCCCATTTTGCTTCTGATTAGATTAATAATTCAATCAGAATTACGCTGTACATTTTAAGACTAAAAACTAGCACGATTTAGAACCACAGTGCAAATACGGCGAGGAAGTGTTGTAATTAGATTTCAATATGAAACAATGTGTGTTTTGTGGGGTGAGGGGCTGTTAGACTTCTGTTTTTCATCTACCGGTCATTAGTGAAACTACGTTTAGTTCTTTATGACTTTACTAAGTAGTTTAACTATCTCTCACTAGATGTCACTCAACGCAAGATTAGATCGCAAACGTAAATATATTACTTTAATTGATTAAAGTCTTTTGGAAATGTTGCAGAAACTTTAGTAAAGGTTCCCACAATAGGGAATATGCATGTATTTTTTTTATTTTTTTAAACGTTTCTACTGGTTATAACATTACCAAAAATATATATAACACATCCAAAATATTATCCATTACGCTGGAAAAAATGTTTAAAAATCACTATAATTTTTACGCGGTTTAAACACGTCACTTTCGCGGGCTTGGGTTGTGACGTCATCGTACACGAAAAAGACAGTTGACAGTTAAAATTATAGATGAGTCAGAGCATAGAATTCAATCATGTTATTGTCACGAAAGACAGCGTCGTGTAGTGTGACGTCACACACGCTCGTCACTATTGGTCGCGACTCACGACAAATGGTGACGCGTTTCGCAATTTTAAATATCCCGGGCTGATTTTGCATTTTTATTTTTTTTTTCGGTTTAAATAAGAACTAAATTTTAAAAAATCCTTATAGCTATAATGTGACGACAATAAAGAACAGGAAAAAAAATATTGATGTGGTTCACCACCCATCACGTCTCGTTTCTCGCGGAGGTGAAAAGCGGACCATGGCGAGCCGCTTCGCTACGTTGAATGTAAGAGGAGGAATGGATGGTAAGAATGAAAGTGAACGAAGCGAAACGAGTATGTAAGGATCGTAGCAAGTGGCAAAAAGTGGTCTCTGCCTACCCCTTTACGGGAAAAGGCGTGATTATATTATGTATGATTATATGTATGTAAAAAAAATATTTCAGGCAAATTAAATTTTCATGCATATTCCCTAATAATAAATAATATATATCTGTATATCTTTAATATATTTTAAATGCTTTAATATATTTTAAATAATATCTTTAATATGTTTTTGATAATGATCGAAACTCCACCTACTAGCAAGTAGAATATTTAAAAAAAAAAAACGCCGCCCTATTATATCCTAGAACAATTCTAATACATTTTATTTTCTTATTCTTAGAGACAAGAAAAATACAAAAAGTTGACAAAATCACAAGAAGTGTGCACAGTACGAATGGTGACAGTACACTGATTTAGGCCACGCCTATTGTGGTGACGTCAGAACCGAGTTGAAACAACACCGATTGTTAATACTCTATTATACCGTGAGTATTGGTTGAAATTACAGTGCACAGTTGCTTATGCCACCTAGTCTTAGAGAATTTGGTTGGATGCTCTAAGCACCTACTCTCTTTATTTGCTCTGTGTAGACTGTAGAACCACAGGTAGAACTCTGTTTTTGAAAAATAATGTTATGGTAGATAACAGTGGCGAAGGCTGGTTCTCCTTCATAGGGAAGCCGGAGCCTGTATAATAGGTAGGGAGTTCTATGAAAGTATGCAAAAGGTAAGTGACAAGGGAAGCCGATAGGAATGGAGTTATAGGAACCCTTCGCCACTGGTAGATAAGCTGACTGACGTTAAGCCTGCAAGCTGCCGTCTCATGCCTTTGGAGTTCAATAGATTATTGATTCAAACACCAAATTAAAGTACAATTTATTTTTACAATTTCACATGACGGTGATATCTAGTGGTGGTGGGCTTCGTAAGTGGAGGCGGCGGCCGCGGCAGACGTCTTCACGTACGAGTGCCCGTCCACCGTGTAGTCCGTCTGGCTGCCAAGTGGAATGTAGTCTAGTTCCTCACTGTAATAAATACGTTATAGTAAAAGTAGCGTACTGTACCCCAAGTAGGAACATTTTGCGGTATCGTTACGTGTTCGTAAGCGAGACACATTGTATGGAAACCATGAAAGCGCCTCTAGTGGACGTAAAAGTAACTAAAATTTTCATACAATATTCCTCATCTTTCTCGTTTACGTACAACTAACGAAACCGTAAAATGTTCCTGCTTGGGGTACTGGATTACCCAGAGTTCACTAGTATCTACACTTACGTATAGAGAAACAGCTTTCATAGAACGATTTAAATTTGAAAATTTTGACATCCCCATCGACGGCCCACAATTTTCCCACACAATCGTGGACACACTGTATAACTATGTTTGTAGGTTACTATTGCATTAGCAATCAAATCGAAAGCTAACTATGTACCTAGCTGTTATCTGTTCGCCTTTCTTTCATCTAACTTCTACATTTACAAAGTGCATATTTTTTTGTCGTCGTTTTCACATCGCGTCGCGTTTTTTTAAACGACTTCCAAAAAAAGGAGGCTGTTATACGTTCGGCTGTATATATATTTTTATTTCTTTTTATTTTTTTTTGTATGTGCAACGATTACTCCGCCGTCTGTGGACCGATTTTCAATTTTTTTTCTGTGATGTATAGGGTATAATCCATCCATCCATCCATCCAATTTCAAAATTAAGAAGATTGAGTAGAGAAATTGTAAAAATTATAGCCGAATTTAAAAGGGGAATTATTAAGGGAATAAGTTTTATTTCATACTTTTTTGTGTAGGTATTTTTACTATGGAAGTCGGTTTAATTTTTGTTTAAAAATAATTCTATAACCTTAAGCAAACTCATCGCCTGGTGATAAGCGATTCTGTATTTTAATGTTTTGTTGTCAGTTGTTCGTGCTTGGGCTACTGATGCCCCCCGAGCCCCGAGACGAGCACTAGATTATTAGGTAGAGCTTGCCATCACTTGATCAGATCCCCTAGCATGTTTGCCGAAGACGCTACGCGACGCGAAATATAATTATTATGTCGCGTAAGTACCAACCGTCGACAAAGCTATATTACGCAAAGATAGCTTTGCCGATGGCACGCGACAAATCTTGCGTCGCGCTTCGGCAATTATGCTAGGGGGCGGCCAGTTCGTTAATCACCTGGAGTCGACGAGGCTGTCCAGCTCGTCGGAGTCGCTCTCGGTGGAGATGATCTCGACATCTGCGTGGTTGACCGCGGCCCCGCGCGTGTACGGGGGAAATGCGCGCTTGCGTCGCTCTATAGGAAAGGAAATATTAATCAAACTTTCCATTCATTATTATAGTAAGTACCTATGCTGATCTAAAACCCCAGGAACCAGTTTTAATGACATTTATTTCCCGTGTAATAAAACGAGCAATTCTTGTGTCTACTACTATTAAAAATGTGAATACTACTATTACTATACTACTACTATTATAAAAGTAACAGCCTCCGTGGTCTAGTGGTTAGAGCTTGGCTCTCGACTTGGAGGTCGTGGGTTCGATTTCCGCATTGGAACAACAAAAAATGGTGTTTCCAAGTTTGGTTAGGACAATGCAGGCTGATCACCTGATTGTCTGACAAGAAAGCCCATTGCATACCCATCCGACGCTTAGATCATGCGTCGGATGGGCATGTAAAAAGTCGAACCTGCGCCTGATCTCTCGCCAGTCGCCAGCTAGTAGATATATTATATTATTAGTTATCACTGGTACGCATAGGTACATAAATACTGGTCGCGGAGCTATCCAGAAGCCCAATTCTCGTAACTATTTGTAATCATAATCCAGTTTTGATCCACGCGCTGTTGTCACTCACGCGCGATAGACGAGTGTGTAAATGCGACACCGCGCGGACCGAAACAGGATTAAGATCACAAATACGTATCTCATCACAAATGCTTCTGGGCTATGGAATCGACTTACCAGGCACCACCAGCGCATGCGCAAGTAGCGCGCACGCAACAACTATGGTTATCCTCTTGAACATGGTAACTGTTTCGGATCACCGGTTCCCGCGCTTTATACTCAGCCCTGCCATAGAATTTGGAGACCTTGGGGTCATATCATACTGTGACAGTCAAAATTGATTAACTGACAATGCGACTGTGACTCAGTTTAATGACTGTCTAATGTGAGAAGGGCATTTGGGGCGCAGCAGGCCTACTATCAACTTTTAAAAGACGATTCAAATTCAGAGCAGTTTAATTTGGGTTCCTAAACAAAATCAATAACCATAATCGCGCGTGCACGTAACGCGCGTCACGTGTTAACGTGATAACGTGCATAACGTTGATAGCGTGTTTCAGCAGGCAGAAAGACACAAGAGGGGTACGCATTAAGCTAAAGTAGAAATAGAGATGGGAACATACAATAATTTCAGTTGCAAAGTTTGTGGAAGGGAATGACGTTTTTCGTTTGACAAAATTTAAATGTCGATTCTTTATATACTACGCACTCATTTAAACATAATATGCTATGAATTATTAACTGCTATTAAGTAATTGGATATATTAGTACAAAAAACCTGAGCATTTATTGGAGGAAAGTAGTCTAAAGTATCTGGAAAACACCTAGGTGATAATTTGGATAAGGAAAGGAATGAAATTTTGACATGTTTTGTTCCAAGATCTTTTTATTTAATGAATTGAGAGATCAAATGAAACATGCGTCTTTGAGATCAAATTAATCATGAACTTAATCAATCAAAACATTTTGACTGACTGTAATATTTACAATGTTTTCTGGCCTGGAATGACGATCCGGACGAAACAGTGGAATGAGCCTTAAATACAATCGACTTTATGTTCCTCCTTTACAAAATGCCAAGTTGCCAATTTCATATGTACCTAATGACCGCTTACAAATCGCTTCGACATGTGTATCTACTTACCTATATTTTTTTCATTCTTTTGTATGTTCAACGATAACTCCGCCGCCTGTTGACCAATTTTCAAAACTCTTTTTTGATGTGATTTGAGTCGGTATCAGCCAACTTAAACGTGAGCTCAATAAAATAATGATTTATCATGATATTGTTTAGGCTGGTACCGACTTCAAAATTATGAAGATTGTATAGAAAAACTGTTAAAATTTTAACCGCATTGAAAGGGGAATTATTTAGAAAATAAGATTTATTTAATTCATTTTATGTGTGAACTATGTTAACTTTGGAAGTCGATTTAGTTTTTGTTTCATAATAATTATTATCTCGAAAAAGTAGGTACAGTATTCCTATGGGAAACCTGATACCATATTTACGCGGGCGGATCCGCAGAATAAACCTAGTATCTCTATATTTTCTACACGGTTATAGCCCATCCTTACTTTTGAAATTATTCGTGTAAAATTGTATAAATCCGATATCGGAGAGTGTGAAAACGTTTTACAGAGTTCGAAAAAACTAGATTGTTTGTCCTTGTTAGCTTAACAAAACCAATATGACTACTGGGAGCTGTCTTATCTATTCGGTAGGTAGGGTCTTTTCGCCAGTTTGCGACCGATTAGCGAGGCCTACAACTTTAAGATGCGAATTTTTATAAAAAATGAACGATTTATTTAAATGTTTTTTAGTAGAATCGTTGCTAATATAATTAAGTTTATTATACTCAAAAATATTAAGCAGTAGTATCAGTGGTAAATTTTTTATTTAATAAAATATAAAAAAATAGGTAATTTGCTAGTATACGACCACTTTTTTTGGTTTGCGACCACTCGTTAGCTAGTTTGCGACCACCACCGGATAGAATACTTTACCAAAAAAAAAACTACTTTTTACATACATACATACATATAATCACGCCTTTTTCCCATAAAGGGGTAGGCAGAGACCACTTTTTGCCACTTGCTACGATCCTTACATACTCGTTTCGCTTCGTTCACTTTCATTCTTACAATTCATTCCTCCTCTTACATTCAACGTAGCGAAGCGGCTCTCCATGGTCCTCTTTTCACCTCCGCAAGAAACGAGACGTGATGGGTGGTGAACCACATCGCCGCCATTTTGGATAATTGAATTATTTTTATGATTATCCGTTGCGTTTCCACGGATTGGTGGGGAGGGTAGGAATAGGGAAAGGGAAGGATAGGTGGTGTGGAAGGGAAGATTGGTAAGTTAGAGTGGGAAAAAGGAAATGTAGGACATTACCGCCCAGGAGGGTAAGGGATAGGACAGTAATAGTTAGGGAAGCCGGGGTCGCATACCCGTATACTATACCACAACTACCAGACACGGGACAGGTAAGTTGGGATGAGTATCCCATGACATCTACTTTTTATATTAAAATAATAGGAAATTTATTTAATCAGACAATAATCACAAATTTAACAGTCTTTTCTCTTTCATAATCAGTCTTTTGTAGATAATTTACACATAAATATATTAACTGTCTACTTAAACAAAAAGGAGTCAAGCCTGTTTGAAATACTATGGCAGTCGACAATTCGAGCGGCCCTTCGTCGGATACGATCCAGAGGGAGAAGTTGGTACTTTGGCGCGCCTACCCAAAGTTGAGAACAGTATTCCATGTGAGGCCGAAGCTGCGCCTTATAGAGTTGTAGGCGTTGGACCGGACTGAAACACTGCTTTGACCTGTTTAGAAAAACAAAGCTTCTTGGAGGCTAACTTCGTCTTGCCCTCCAGATGATATCAGAACTGAACCTCGCTCGATATGCTTACGCCAAGTATTCCAATGTTGGAGGAGACAGTTATGGGTATTCTTTCAAAACGAGCACATACGATAATCGGTAACTTTTTAGCGGTGAATGCGCAAACTTGTGTCTTAGAGGGGTTGAATTCAGAGATCTTCTCCAATGGAATCTCAATTTGGAAGACATGTTCGTTTCGACTCTCAATGACGTTTTGCCGAGAGATGTTTGAGGGGCCGGTATATAAGGCATCACCCGTACTATCATCTGCATAGCAATGAATTTCATTGGTTTGTAACATGTCATTGATATGCAGTATGAACAGGGTAGGCGATAGCACACAGCCTTGTGGAACACCAGACTCAAACAGACAGAATATCCGCTCTCACCGTTGACTACGACCCTTATGCTTTTGTCTACTAAGAAACTCGTGACCCACTTGCATAATTTTTCGCGGATCCCATAGGAAGGAAGCTTCGAAAGAAGCGCTTTGTGCCAAACCCGATCAAAGGCTTTAGCTATGTCCAAACTTACAGCCAATGCTTCTCCCTTAGACTCGATCGCCTGTGCCCATTAGTTAGAGTTAAGTAAGTTAGAAGATCACCAGCCCATCGACCTTTACGGAACCCGTACTGTTTGTCACTTAGCAGCTGCTGAACGTCTAAGTATCGAAGGAGCTGGCTATTAACAATGGACTCCATTAACTTCGAGAAGAAAGAGGTTATAGTGATTGATCTGTAGTTGAAAGGATTGGAGCGATAACCTTTTTTAGGGATCGGGAAAAGCTGTCTTCCAAGATGCCGAGACTATGCCATAAGAGTAGGAGAGCCGAAATAGACGCATTAAATCCGGTGCCAACTCTGGAGCACACATTTTCAACACAATTGAAGATAATGTGTGTATTTCTCAAACTGAGTTTTTAAATATACTCCTAATCCTTCTTCTCTCTCTTTTTCTGTCTCTTTCTTTGTTTCCTTTTTTTTGTAATATATATTTTCCTTTTCTTTCCTCTATGAGTTTCTTGTTTCTTATTCTCTGATTCCTATTTTTAGCGTTTAGCGGTAGCTTTTTTCTCGTGTTTTACCCTTTCTTTTTCTAATTTAACCTCTTCTTTTTCTTTACAATAATCTCGCCATTTTTGACTTGATATAGAGGAAGGTAAAGTAGATCTTGGATGATTTTTTGACTTCCCAGAAGGTCAGGGTTGATATAATTTCTTGGCAAACACGTTATCCGTCAATGTTTTTGATTTTGAGGTCGTTGCAGTACTAACAGCTTTTGTTTTTCCTGGCTGTAGAAGCAGTCTGTATAGTAGGGATTTGGATGAGGGTCTTCAAAAAGTACCTAAGTGGTAAGTGAAGCCGAAAGGAATGGAGTTATAGGAACCCCACGCCACTGCTGTAGAGTGAGCATACTTGTTTCAGTCGCAGACGTGATTTGTGTTTGGGGAGACGTAGTATTCAGTTTAATGTTTATAGGATCGGGTATAAGTTCAGCAGGAGTGGATAACCTCCACTCCTTTTCTTTCTCCTTCAACTCCTAAATATGGCTGCAGCCTCCTAGCTTGTAGCACATCGTGTCTCCTACCTACCTGCTAACCGTTCTGGGTATTCCGTATTTTCTGCAAGTCTCCCTGATACCTTTCTTATCGCCTCTAATTTCTTTTAACGCTCGTTCTGTATCTTCATGTCGATATTTGACAGATTTCTTCTTTTGAGACTTAGAGAAAGGCATCAGTCTGTAAACAATCAAAATTTAAAAAATATATGTAACTCCCGAATCGTCAAGTGAGAGTGAGCAAAGTGAGCTGACGATGATGAATTACAGCTAAAACACTCTTGATCGTGTCAGCTTTCAAACAAGACTCGATCGGTATCGGTTCATCCGTTTGTATGCCACGATGCCAGGGGTATACAGACAAACAGACAGACACGTCAAACTTATAGCCCTCTGTTCTAGTCGGGGGTTAAAAAATGGGCACTTTTTTCACTTTCAATTCTGAAATTTCGAGATATTTTTAACGATTATGAGTAAGTGGTCGTCTATCGCCTCACGAATAAAAAATAATTTAGTTTACGGCCGTGTAATCTCCTTACATTTATATGACGGCCGCAAATTAGCAACATCAATGTCTCGATATTAGTTAGCGACCACGTTTATATTTTGAATGGATTGGTTGGTTAAATAAAGTGATATTAATGGTCGTAAACTAAAACCTATGTTATAATCCAAAATTAAAACCAAAATAAAGTCTCAAACTTTGAGATCTATTAGTAGGGCCATAAAAAAACGAAAAGTTCATATAAACTGTTATGCTAGTTATCCGGCCACCCGGCCGCAAAATAAAACTTTACTGATTTTCATTATTCAGTTTGCGACCACCTAATTTTTTAAGAATGTAGTGTTTTTTTTACATTAAACAATGTAATAATATGTTTAACAAAGCTCCCGTATCATGTTAAAATATTCACCAAGTACATAATGTAATGAAGACTGGGTAATACTTACTTTCAAACGCACCACTGTCCACTATTTTTTCTGTAAAATCCGACGCGTGCGCGGCCTCGCGAAAATTAGTGCAAAACTAGATGCGATTTTTCGATTGATAAGTAAAATTGCCGGAATTTCAAATACGCATTAGGGTTACTAAAGTCATCCTTGTCTAAATCACATAAAATGTTACTAGAAAAAAGAGACAGCATTCTTATTAGCATAGTATTTTCGCTGTGTCACCGTCAAATGGTCGCTTACTAACGCAGGGCCGCAAACCGACGCAATGACCCTACACTACGGCCGCTCAATCTTGACGGGTCTGAACATAGGCTCTGCGAACTTTAGCGCATGTACAACTCGTGAAGAAAACGTGTTATTGTATTATTTTTATATACCTATGTACTAATAAAAGTTTCCTAATACAGTTGACCAGTTAGTACAAATAAAATAAATACGAAAACACTTAGAAACAGTTATTGCGCAACCTTCTGCGCGAAGTTCAGACTCGCCAAGATACATCGGCCGTATTGTAATAGGTATACTACTATTTATATACAATACTTTTGCCCGCGGCTCCACTCGCGTAAAAAATCAACCGTTCTTTTACACGATAAGTAGCCAATGTTTAAATCCAGAGCCCATAGTATTATCATGCTAAATTCATCAAAATCTGTAGTTAGCGTGAAAGATTAACAAACATCCATCCATCTTACTACTATTATAAACTAGCTGTTGCCCGCGGCTCCGCCTGCGTAAGTATATTATCCCTCGGGAAAACTGTACTTTTTCGTGATAAAAAGTAGCCTACGTTTTAATCCAGAGCCTAAACTACTATCGTACCAAATTTAATCGAAATCCGTTCAGTAGTTATTGCGTGCGCGACAAACACCCATCCATACATATATCCTCACAAACTTTCACATTTATGATATTAGTAGGATGTGAAAGATTGTGAGGCTGGATGGATATTTGTTACTGTCTTCTATCAATGCTTACAAACTTTTACTTTTGTAATATTATATTAGTTGGAATCAGTGTTCCTGTCTTTGCAACTCGTTAGTCTTTACGGTTATCGCCCGGGTCCATTCAATTATCATCATTTGAATGATTGAAAAACTTAGGTCGAAGTTGCACTAAGTATAATGAAAACTAGGCTACCTCTTTTTGCATCTATTAGATTTCAAATCTCAACTATAATTTTGAGATTGAGATTTGTTATTTATTTTGAAAAATATTAACCTAAAAAGCATCTGATTACTAGACTATAATTATTATTATGTTAGGTACAGTATTATAAAATAACGTAACCAAAAGCATGTCAGGATTCAGGACATGTCCAAGGAGGGTTCCGTAACTATCACCGCGTAATAGGTTTTTTCAAATTACCTACTTATTTAAAAAGTTACTGTCCGATTCGATCAAAATGGTTGTTTCTGAAGTGTTTAGCATAATTTTTAGTTACTACTAAATAAACTAATTTAACTACTAAAAATTACAAGTTTCTATCTCCTATAGTTCAGTTGCTTTCGATACGTCGCTGAAACTGCACGTGCGCCTATTGATTGCAGTATCGATTACGCGTATTATACCTACGAGTGCGCCGCGCGGCGCCCGCGCTTATCGGTCCGAGTGTTTAGGTACTCGCTCGACTCATCATCGTTTCTGACTACGGGGACGATGGAACCAAAACAAAGTTATTCGTCTGTTACCCAAACGTTTTCATTTCCCACTAAAGATCAAGCAGTCGTTGTAGATGCGGTGGATGATATGCAAATTAAAGACTATGCCTACGCATTCGGAAAAATTATCGACCCCTCAAAAATCAGATTTTTAAGCAGAATGTCCAACAACCGAGTTTGTTTATTTGTGTCAACGAAAGAAGTGGCTGAAGAGTTGACTGATGTTCATCAGTGTGTTGTTTTAAACAATATCAAAGTACCTATTCGACCCCTTATAACGAAAAACAAACGTATCATTTTATCTAATGTTTGTCCGATAATACCTCACAATGTTATAGAAACGAAGTTAGCAGAATTGAAGATTAAATTAGTTTCGTCGGTGTCTTTTATTAGAGCCGGTATAACCGAGCCTGGATTTAGTCATATTCTTAGTTTTCGTCGACAAGCTTACGTACCACCAGAAGACATCAATAATTTACCCGAACGAATACAAATAGAATTTGATGGTGTTTCTTATTGGATTTACGTTTCTACCGATTCAATGACTTGCTTCCTATGCAAAAAAGAAGGTCATGTGGCCAATAAGTGTCCTGTCAGTTTGAAGTCCAATCCAAATTCCAAGGCCGATAACGTCTCTGAGATTATAGATATACCAGATTTTCGTCCGCAAGTTTCATTTAAAAGACCGCACCCGCCTACTACGACCGACTCCTCGCAAAGCGTTCATGTTCCCGCTGAAATATCAGACAGCGAGGCTATGAGTGAGTCCGACTCGAGTGAAATTTCTGTAGACAACTCTGGATCGGCTAAAAAAATTGTCAAAAAACAAAAGACAGCTCCCCAACTTGAATTGCAACCCTCGGAATTAAAAGAAATTGAAAAGATTTTGGACAGTAGCGATTACCCAATGACAATTAAAGATTTTATTAGCTTCCTAGATGAGTCTTACGGTAAAGAAAATATTCTACAAATAAGTCTCACTTACACAGAAGACATAGGCCAATTAGTTAAAATTTTAAAGGAAGTTATACAAGAAATTTCATCAAGAAAAGTAAAAAATCGCATAACTCGTATGATCAAAAAACTTAGTACATATTAATATCATGGAATTAAAAATTATACAATGGAACAGCCGCAGTATTATACCGAAGAAAGTTGAATTAGAGACGTTTCTAAATAGGGAAAGTGTTCATATTTGTATTTGTTCAGAAACATGGCTTTCTCAAGATAGAACTTTTAATATTTCGGGCTACAGCTGTTTCAGAAAGGATCGAAATGATGGTTTTGGTGGTTTGATTATTTTAGTTCATGTGTCACTTCCGGTTAGACTAAAAAATATAAATTTACCAGCTAATAGATTAGACATTTTGTGTATAGAATTACTTAATCAATCCTCACTTAAATATGTGTTAGGTATTTATTCGCCTAGTAATATTCGTACAAGCAAATGTGATTTTGATGATTTGTTTTCCCTTTTTAGCAGCAAAACTCTGATAGGAGGTGACTTCAATGCGCACCATATCTCCTGGTCTTATACTACTGATAGCAGAGGTCGCTTGATTGCGGAAAGTTGCTCGGATCATAATTTTTCCTTTTTAAATGATGGTAGCCCAACCCGTATTTCAAAATTACAAGACAGGATAGTTTGCTCTTCTCCCGATATAACATTTGCCAGTTCTGATTTGGTGCTTTCGTGTTCGTGGTCGGTTACTAACGAAAATCTTGACAGTGATCATTTACTTGTTGAGATAAAAATTAAAAATTACTCGTTATGTGGAAATTTTACAACACGCAATATTAAAAAAGCAGATTGGGAAGGGTATGAATCAGATATCGAATCTAAATGTAACACATTTTTACTTAATAATAATGTTCAGGAAAATTATGATAACTTTTTGAATGTTATTAATAGCGCAGCAGATAATTTCATTCCCCTTACACGAATTAATAGAGGTCCTTTGTCTAAATTCAAACCTAAACCCTGGTGGAATCAAAATTTATCGAGAGCAGTAGCAGAAAGGAGGCTCGCTCTTAAAACACTTCGCAAAAATCGTACGATAGAAAATTATTTAGCGTTTAAAGATAAGGTAGTTGCAGCTCGCAAACTAATACGGCAAGCCAAATTAGATTCATGGCAAAAATTTTGTGATAGCGTAAATTATAAAACTACTTGCACCGAGATGTGGCGAAAACTTCGATGGATTAAAGGATATCCCAGTAGATCAGACACATTAACAGAGGAGGAGGCACAACAATTCGTAAGAAATCTAACTCCTGATAGTGTTGTTTCTCCACCGCTTAATTTGAATAATTCCCAAGATGAAATGTTTTCTCATTTTGTAATGGCCGAGTTAATTTCCGTAATCAAACGTAAAGATACTTCTGCCGGTCTAGATGGTATATTTTATTCTATGATATATCACCTACCGTTTAATGCTAGAAATATTCTGTTACAAATTTTTAATATGATCTACACCACTTCAACAATACCTCATCAATGGCGAAATATTAAAGTTATTGCTATACCTAAACGTAATGGCTCCGAATTGAAGTATCGTCCGATATCACTTATAAATTGTCTATGCAAAATTTTTAATAAACTTATCACAATAAGACTAGAACTGTTCTTCGAAAGAAATAAATTATTTCCAGACTATATGATAGGTTTCCGTCGAGGGCGCTCCTGTTTGGATGGCCTCTCTCGTTTCGGCATGGATGTAGAACTCAGTTTTATTAAAAAAGAATACCTTTTATGTGCATTTACGGACATCATGGATGCATACAACGGTGTATCAGTCGACGTGCTTACTGAGCGTCTTGTCGAATGTGGTGTGGTATACATATTTGTAAATATATAAGTGCATTTCTTAAACATAGATTTATTATTTATAGATTGATGAACGGTGAGGAGATCGTTAGAATATGTCGCGATGGTTTGGCTCAGGGGGACCCGATGTCGCCAATTTTATTTAACATTATTAGCGTTAAAATTAGCAGTTTAGCTTCTCCAACTTTAAAAATAATTCAATATGCAGATGATTTTATATTTTATTGCAGTAATAAGGATATAAGTGAATGTACATTACTCATGCAAGTAACTCTCAATAATTTTGAAAAACTTTTACACGAAATTGGTTTACAGTTATCCCTTATTAAAACTAAATTATGCGTTTTTACCAGGAAATATCGTGTTCCCTCAGTCAAACTTAACTTGTATAATGTTACCTTAGAAATTATAAAATTTGTAAAATTTTTAGGTATTTGGTTTGATCAAAGATTAAATTGGAAAAAACATAATATTAACGAAACGCACCAAAAATGTTTAAAGTATATTAATATTTTAAGCTGTGTCAGTAGCTGCAAATGGGGGATTCATCCCATAAATCTAAGAAAATTATACATAAGTCTTATTCGAAGTAGATTGGAATACGGGTCTGCTGTATTTGCCAATGCCAGTCAAAACATTCTCAGTAAATTGGATTTAATTCAAAACCAGTCTTTAAGGCTATGTGGTGGTTTTGTTAGGTCGACCCCAGTACATATTTTAGAAAATGAACTTTGCATACCTCCATTAAAAATTCGAAGAAAATTCTTAACAGACAAATTTTTTATAAAAACTTTTTCGCGCTGTAATGACTGTTTAGTTAAGCTTATTATTGATTTCGATAATATAATTAATTCAGGTGTACCTTACTGGAACAAACATGGTTTTCCTATAATATTTGATAGTTACAAAAATCTTAAGCAGTTAATATTTTCAAAATATGATATTTGGCCTCCGTATGAACTTAATATACATAATTTTGTGATACCATTTGAAGACTTATGTTTCCCTGATATTCCATTCGTATATCAGTCTAAAAAAAATATGTCACCTATTGAACTTAAAACAGCTAGCATAGAACTGCTTTGTAGTAAGTATCGTAATTATGTACAGATTTACACGGACGGTTCTAAGTCTACTGGTCTCGGGGGGTGTGCATTTTATGATTCTCGATCTAAGATTAAATCACAATTTTTAATTAATAACAATGACATTCCAATTATGAGTATTGAAATCATAGGTATACTTAAAGCACTAGAATACATAGAAACCACTGATTATCAAAATGTTGTCATCGTTACTGATTCTAAAAGCGGGCTGTTACATTTAACTTCTTGTAGTAAAGGTAACATGGGTAGGACTGAGGCTTTCCTCGTTATTAAATGTATTTATAGTCTAATACGTAACGGGGTTAACGTTCGCCTACAATGGGTGCCTTCTCATGTAGGTATTGCGGGGAATGAGACTGTTGACGCTCTGGCATGTGCAGCACGATCTGACGGTACAGCTGTTGATGTAACTCCTTATTTTACTGACTATTTAGGATACATTGGAAAAAATTGTTTTGTTATGTGGGATCAGTATTTTCAACAAAAATCTGTAAACTCGGGTATTTGGTATAGGACTTTAGTAGACAAACCACCAAAACGTCCTTGGTTCGCAGAGGCCAACCTCAGTAAGAGAGATTTAACTCTCTGCTTCCGTATCCGTTCCAATCACATTCCATTAAATAATTTTACTTTCCTCATGGGCAAAAGAGATAATCCCAATTGCACCGTTTGTGACCGATACGAGGACCTGTATCACGTGCTTATGGAATGCGAGAGGAACGAAAGTTTAAGGCGTGAATTTGTTCAACACACTAAATGTACCAATTTATATTTTTTCGTACATAGCGTTGCATCGTCAAATTTTAAAATAGGATTTAGTGATATATTTCTAAGTTATGTAATTCATTCGTTATATTTAAGGGAATTAGATTTAAGTTAATTGTTACCATTGTTAAATTAAGGCTGACATAATCTTAAGATGAAGAGCCTTTAAATAAAGAAAAAAAAAAAAAAAAAAAATCTCCTATAGTTTAAAAATCCTAGGAGGACAAACTAACAAATCGCTTTCGAGGCCGATTACTCTAAAATGGTCGAGTTTGTAAAAAAGTCATGTATTGAAACCTTGTCATTATTTTAAAATACCTATTTGACGATACCCCACACAATGGGGGCACAACAAAATAGTACGAAAATATTTTTAACTAGCTGATGCCCGCAACTTCGTTTGCAGATAACTAACGGAAGCGGAACCCTATTTTTAAACGGAACCCTAAAATAAAAGTAGCCTATATTAGACCTTATAACATCAGCTATCTGCTAGTGAAAGTCCCGTGAAAATCGGTCCAGCCGTTTCAGAGATTAGCCGGAACAAACAGACAGACAGACCGACAGACAGACAGACGGACAGACAAAAATTTTAAAAATTAGTATTTTATTGTAAGTACCGAATATACTTTCAGATGCATTAAGTGAAAAGCTGTTAGTTTGAAGTTACAAACAGACACTTCAATTTTATTTATCTGTATAGATAGATTCCCACTTCATATTATGACGTATGTAGACTGGAGAGCCACCCCTAAATATTAAATCATTATTATTTTATGATGCCATAACCGACATCTATACACAATCTCGACGACCTCTGTGGCTCAGTGGTTAGCCCGTTGGCGCTAAAGCCGGGGTCGTGGGTTCGAATCCCGCCGGGGAACAAATGTTTTCTGTGTTCCTAGGTCCATAGATGTGTATTAAATATGTGTAATGTGTATTATATAATAAAAATAATTTATAAGTATAGTATAAAAAATATTAAATATATTTCCTTTGTCTGGTACCCGTAATACAAGTTCTTCGAGAACAGCACGGGACCAGATTGACGAGATGTGAAAACGTCCATAGATATATAATAATATATTATATTATAATCTGTAACTTTTAGAAATTAGGTATTTTCATCAATTTATATTCATAATAATAAAAGCTAGAAGCGCAGACGCAGACGGACGGACGGACGAACGGACAGACAATCCTTCCTTGTGTATTACGGAACCCTAATTAATGATAGGTAATTAAAACAAGAAAAATAAAATATCAAAAATATATTTTGTAGGATGTAATGTACTTAGCTATTATCACATTTGCTTGTTTACCAGCCGGTCTCGTTTAGCGTCTGTAAAAAAATTACTACATATTAATAAAGCTACATCATTATTAATAATAACATGTACGATAAATTCGTAGGTAAGTAAATAATTATTATAACAATGCTATATTTTTATTTTTTTGTCTGTGTGTAAGTGCCTGAAACGGATTATTTATTAATACTTAAATATTTACTTGTAGCTATTTAAAAGCTGCAATATTATAATGTAATTGGGATTTCCGTTCATTGCTTTCAATGCTCGAACAATGTTCGGGCGCGCAAAAAGAAAACACGCAGGAATACAAAATATACTAACGTACATTTTGCAGCAATAAATGTAGCCTATGTGGTCTAACTACCTATATCTGTGCCAAATTTAGCATCAAAATCGGTCCAGTGGTTTTGGAGCCCATAACAGCACACAATTTAAAAAAATCCACTTTATAATATCACCTAGCGGAAATGAAAATCAGTTGGGTACATAGCTCGGATAGAAAATTACTTTTGCCGGACGGTTTAGTCTAACCCAGGGAAAGAAAATTACTTTTGCCGGACGGATTAGTACCCACGGATAGAAAATTACTTTTGCCGGACGGATTAGTACCCACGGATAGAAAATTACCTACTTTTGTCTGCACGTGTGAAACCAACGTGAAAATGTTTCCTTTTACGGAAGAATAGACAAAATGACAGATTGACTAAGGAAACCTGTAACTTTGTCCATATGTCTATTCCTGTGTAGACAAAACGCATGCCTGTAGTGTGTCTGTGACATCGTAGCTCCTAAACGAAAGGCCCGATTTTGATGCTGTTTACTATGTTTGAAAGCTGACGTGATCGATATGGTCCTTAGCTTATCACTATCAGCTCGCTGCCTGTTTGCCCCAAATCGAGGGTTAGTTTTTTTTTTTTATTTGTGTTTCCTTATCAGGCAATATTTACTGATTACGTAGTTAGGGATTACCCGTATCCGCCTTTATGTCCCCCATAGCCGCCGCCGCTGCCGCCAGCATTCGCGCTGGCGCTGGCACTGGCCTGGACGTTTGCACTGGCACTGGAGCCCCCGTAACCGCCACCGAGACCGCCACTTCCTCCATGACCGCCGCCGAGACCGCCTGAAAATGGTGCCAGAAAATGAAATTCAAAAATCTAAAAAGCTTAATAATTAAAAGGCTAAGCAATCTACTTGTATAATGTTGTTGAAGGCGTCTAAAGGTAGCCTTTCGATCTATGCGAATCTGAGGGTCAACGAGAATAGGGGATCGGTTAATTAAAACTAGCATATGATTTGGCTAATATTTTTTTAGTATCACAGGTGATACGATTCATAGGATTAAGAACATGCCTATAGTCTGATACATACCACCTCCGCTGCCCCCGTGACCACCGCCCAGACCGCCGCCGTATCCGCCGTTTCCACCGTGACCACCGCCGCCTCCGAGACTGCCACCGCCCCCGTGACCACCGCCAAGACCGCCGCCGCCTCCGAGACCGCCACCGCCCCCGTGACCACCGCCAAGACCGCCGCCGCCCCCGTGACCTCCGCCCAAACCACCGCCGCCTCCAAGACCGCCTCCGTTTCCACCGCCGAAACCACTTCCGCCATATCCACCGCTACCGCCGCCTAATCCGCCGCCGCCACCTTTACCGCCGCCTAAACCGCCGCCAAAACCACCGCCGGCGCCGCCCCCGAAACCGCCCCCTCCGCCGCCCCCGCCCCCTCCGCCATAACTACCGCCTCCGTTAGAACCTCCTCCATAACCTGTAAAAATAAAGAAAGTAAATAAAAACCTGTAAGAATAAGTAAAATTGTAAATATTCAAATAATGTTGTTTTTGAATAGCTGACACGAACGGCCAGTTTCAGCACCCTATCTATCTATAACATTTTGTTAAAAACCTCGTCTCATTTGCCGGTTTTTCGCGATACAAATTTATACCAATAGTTATAGATAGATAGGTTATTGAAACGGGCCGTAAGAGTGCACATATTGTAACTGTGTCGATCCGACTTCCAAAACGGCGGAGGTTTACAATTCGACTGTACGTTTTTAGGGTTCCGTAATACTTAAGGAACCCTTATAGTTTCGCTCTGTCCGTCTGTCTGTCTGTCTGTCTGTCTGTCTGTCTGTCTGTCTGTCTGTCTGTCTGTCTGTCCGCGCCTCTAACTCCTATAACTATGAATATAAATTGATGAAATTTGGTGCAGTTATAGATTGTGTATAGATCACGGTTTCGGGATCATAAAAAAATAATAATTTTATATTTTAGGGGTGGCTCTCCATACATGTGAAGTGGGGATGAAAAATATTTTTTCACTCTACCCCGTCGTGTGGGGTATCGTAGAATAGGTCTTTTAAAATAAAGGCAAGGTTTCATACGTTACTTTTTTATAAAGTTGACCATTTTCGAGTAATCGGCCTCCAAAGTAGTTTGTAAGTTGGTCCCCCCCCTAGCATTTTTAAACTATAGGAGATAGAAACTTGCAAATTTTCATGCTGATAGATCATGCTAAAAACTCTTTAGTAAAATTATTTTGAACCAAATCGGACAGTAACTTTTGGAGTAATTAAAAAAAAGCATATTACGCGTTTATAGTTACGGAACCCTCCTTAGACATGTCCTGACATGCTCTTGGTTAGGTTATTGTATGTATGTTACACGATTACTCCACCATTTCTGCATCGAGTTTCAAAATTATTTTCTTATTATAAAGAGTTTACTTCAAAGTTGGTCCCATTGTGACCAAATGGTAGACCTGGTTCACGAGGAATCGAGGGAACTCCTTGAAATTTATAGGAAAAAACCTATAGTATTTTTTTTACTTAAAAGTGACATTTGTGCCAAGTTTAAAACCCTAGATTCAAAACCAATAAACACAACACTCCTTAACTGTTTTAAAGGATTCACGATTGGAAAGTTTTACATTTAGTCTAACTCAATCTTTCTACTTTTGAAGTCGGTATCAGCAATACAAGCCAAAACAGTTCAAGAATCCTTGAAAAACATAAATTTAAATACACCTGTGATGTGATGATGGATGGTGAGGTGAGATGGTGGTGTGTTAAAATTAATATTTTCACCAATCCCAACACAAATAGGCAATATTTTATATTACTCACGTTCAAGTTGGTTGGTCCCGACCTTTTTATATTATTTTTTGTTTTGTTTAAATAATTTCTAGTAGTAAGTAGTAACTAGTACCTACATAACCAAAATGTTATATGACTCAACGAGTAATAATTATTAATACTTAATTGAGTTATATTAGTAAATTGAAGGTAACATCATACAGTATACTACGAGTATCCCAACTAATTACGAGACAAAGGTGTCCGGATAACGGATTTGATCGGATAATAATCGGACTGCATGAACTTTGCCATGCTTTATGCACATACAGCATGGCAAAGTTCAGGCAAAGCAAAACCATACTTAAATACCATAAATACCTTGCCAAATACCTAGGTACTACGAGTACCTACTTACTGTTTTTATGTATTTATGGACATACAGCAATTATTTATTGAACATAACTTATGTTGAATTTAAAAGCATAGACAGGTCCTGTAGTAAATTAAACCAAAATAAAACCCCAGAATAGGAGGTAAGTATGTCTGAGTCACCTGGCCACCATGAGGTCGGATAAGCGATCTTTCGGATGATCGACGTTTAGATAATCGACGTTCTACTTATTTATTATTATTATTAACTGAATATTATTAATATTTACCTGGAGCCGCATAAGCGCACGCCACAATGCCTAAGGCCACACAAGCTACCGCGAACCGAGCCATGTTGTATTGTGATGTATCATCACAACATACACCTTATATATACCGCCTCGCTTATGTCATATACACAAGTGTTGTGTTTTTATCCCAGTTTTTGTTGTGCTTCAATCGATCGATTGAAGCACAACAAATCTTTTTATAAAGATTCAAGTCGAATTCATAGAACTATTTTTTTATTTGATGGATTGATAATATAAACGTCGAAAGAAAAAACTTGAATGTAAACTCGCCATATCATATTATGATGAATAGTTATGTTAAGTTAGTCTAAAGTTTTTAAGTTTTCTCATGGCATAAGTCCGGTACAATCTGAGGCTCTCTCTTTCCGACTGTGCAACGCAATGGAGTGGTAATGTGTTTATCAGCTTATGTTTGTATGTCGGGACTCGGGACCCATCGAAAATCCAGCTTCCTTGTAACGGGTCCCGATTATTGAAGTCGTTATCTTCCCTAATGGAATGTTTTAGTTTCGTAACCACAGTGTAAAAATATGTCCTATGTCTTTAATCTGAGACGAAACTATTCCAATGGAAGGTGTAGTTATTCAATAATATTCGATAACAAATCTTGATTACTAGATTTTCTTATTTTATTTTCTGTTTTTACACAGGCGGGTTTTATATATGTTTTAATTAGTTCTCTTTTCTAAACAGTGAAAACCCCTTGTTCACAATTTAGTACAACTATTGTGGTTTAAAGGCCATTCAAAGTAGAAATTATAATAAAAACTGTAGCTCTACAAAATATAGAGAGTTAAATTTTAGCATAAATTAGTGTATCTATCTAATCCTTTTTTGTCTCCATTTCCTTGAAATTATTGCCATCTAATACGTTATTTGTAAACCCAATGTAATATTATATTTGTATAGTAGGCCACACAGGACAATTCAGGTGTGGGGTAAACAGTGTAAACTAATATTAGCATAGAGTTTCGAGTGATTGATTAGCTAAATTGATTTTAGTTTGTTTACTAGCATAGCTCAGAACCGGTCTATCTCCTAATATTTCGTAGTAAATACATATCAGCCATGGTCCAGGGGTTTAGAGCTTGGCTCTCGATTCGGATGTCGTGGGTTCGATTGTTTCGAAGTTTGGTTAGGACAATGCAGTCTGATCGCCTGAACCTCAATTTTCGTATTTAAAGTAGACATAATTTTATTTTGTTTAGATTGAAAGTGTAGCGACATGTTACCATGAACGGATTTTATGACGTTTTGACTAATCAGAGCGCGTTTCACGTTGGTTTAACGTTCATAAAAACACTGTTTGAGAGTGTAAGCGTATCGGGGCTTGATTGTAATTGTATTAATGCAGGTTTTATCCCCCTAATGCCCCTCTGATTGTCTGATAAGAAACATGATCCATGCGTCGGATGGGCATGTAAAAAGTCTGCTCAGCACCTCCTCTCTCGCCAGTCGTATCGGTCATCCATCCCACTAGGTTTCGAAAGGAAAGGAAGAGAGAGCGTTCTTGTACTGCGCAAACACTTAGCATTATCAAACACCTCCTGTGTAGCTGGCTTGGTTACAATGAAACCGGCTACTATCACCGACGTAGGTGTGGGGAGCTATTATTATTAGTAAATATGTACATACAAAAACACAGACAACACACTCGTAAAGTCCTTTATTATTGTGCATGGAAATCTCTGAATTCTCTGAACGCGATTTTGTTCTAATAAAATAATAAATACACTATGTACTGGTATTATATTTAAAATCTAATGACAGCACGTCACTCTGTTGCTATTTGGTGAAGTTTTTTTAATAAAATAAACCAGGAAACGAGCAGACGGATCGCCTGATGGTAATTGTACTTGTAAGTCCTTTGGTGTTGCGACATGACTTCCTTGTCCTTAAAATCCTCAATCCTAATCTTGTGCCTTCGGTAACCTCACTTACTCGGCGAAACACAATGTAAGCATTATTTTACGCCGGTTTGCTGTGAGGTCGTGGTATTTTTCTGGTCGAGCCGACCCATTCGTGCCGAAGCGTGGCTCTCCCACAGTAAATGCCGTGCTAAGTTCTCGAAAACTTGTCTTTACGTACTTTTATACTATACACATATTATTTAAAATTTTAATATACATTACATATATTTAATAAACATTCATGAGACCTAGGACCACATACAACAATTTTGTTCACTGGCGGAATTCGAACCCTCGACCATCGGCATCCGGCTTGAGCGCCAACGCACTAACCATTGCGGGCCACAGCGGTCGTCAAAGTTATAAAGAGAAATAATTTGCTGACATAATCCTACTAATATTATAAATGTGAAAGTTTGTGAGGATGTATGGATGGATGGATGGATGGATGTATGGATGTATGTTTGTTCCACTTTCACGGAAACTATTGAACGGATTTTGATGAAATTTGGTATGGTAGTAGTTTAGGCTCTGGATTAAAACATAGGCATAACATAGTTTAGCCAGAGCCTAAACTATGTAAAAAATATTTTATATCGAAAAAATACAGTGCTCCCGAGGGATACTAAATTTACGCGAGCGGAGCCGCGGGTAACAGCTAGTAAGTTATAACTACTTTATTTGTGAGTGTATGGTTTCTGCGGGATTTCTTTTTTCCGCACGAAGTCGCGGGAGACAACTCATATGACGAATACAAGAGCTTAGCATTGGAAAACATGCGTGTTTACAAAACCGTAGCAAAAACAAAAGATTGACGTTTGGTGTTAAAATTCGGGTACTAGGTATTTCCTATAGGCGAAACGTCGGCGAGGATTTCCCGGCCGGTATAAAACGATTATCATTATTATCAGTAGCTGTATCAACTTGTGTACTTTATTTTTTTGTACAACGCTTGCTCACAAAAACTTGTAATTATAACAGCGGAACGCTCTGCTAAGACGCAAAAAGTTCTGCCGTAGAGTACGAATACAGTAGGTTAATATGGATGGAAGATTCGTATAGTACTAATAAAGATTCAAACTCTGTTGTGTGTTCGTTGTGTTTTTAAGTTTATGAGCCTGAGAGCCTAGTCAAGATCAAAATGTATGGGATTTGAAGAGAACTTCGAGATTAAAATGTATGGGATTTGACGTAAGGCATCGCAAGCGACACGTCACTTAGCGATGACTTACGTCAAATCCCATACATTTTGATCTCGAAGTTCGCCGTCGAAATTATCGAATGCATCTTGACTAAAGCCTCTGAAATATAATGGAATAAATTAAGTTTATGCTTTATATACAAATTTTCTCAGTTCGTTAATGATTAAAGTAAACAAAATTTTCGACCATTGACCATCGATGTTTTTGCTTTAATCGACTTCTGTGCGGTGCAGTCTTATCCTTCTATGATTAGTATAAAGTTGTGGTTAATGTAATGTTCTAGATATTGCCCACGACTTCGTGCGCGCTAAAGGAAATGTCGCGGGAACCGTACAATTTGACGCAATAAAAAGTAGCCTACGTCTTTCCCCGTGGTCAACTCTATATCTGTGCTATGTTTCGTCAAAATTGTTCCAGTAGTTTCGGAGCCTATCTGATACAAACAAAAGAAAACTTTTCTCTTTATTATAGTATAGACAACAAAGATTGATGTAGTGTTTAAATTTTCAATAATCTTGCTCCAACCTACTAGTAGGTGTAGATGTAGGTTAAGGTGTAGGTATAGATGTAGTTCTTATTTATTCCAGTTCATACCTAAGATACACCGCGTGTCCTTGTCAACTAGTAAATAAATAAAATAAAATAGTTGACGTACTGAAGTAGTCTTTCTGTGACACATTCAATAACATCTTTAAATGACCAGGTACAAGTAGGTACCTTATGCATTTTAGAAACATACCTAACTTCTTCTAAGTATAATTTTTGTGAACCAAAAGATAGTAGTAATTGCTATCAATTTAAATGTAATTTATGTAATAATTATAAATATAAAATAACACTTTAATTTGGTCGTTTTATCTGAACTTAAGTTGCATCTGAACAGAGACTAAAACCTTAGTGGAGATACATAGCCCTAACATTGGGGAAGTTAGTGATGACGATAATGACCAGGGATTTATATGGAACAGAGATATCAATCTTGGGTATTGAAATCATCTCACGACGTTTGAGATCGTGATTATGAGTAGTTTTATTGTATACAGTTTTTCCGGTCAAGCTGACCGCAGAACGCGTGACTTGTCTAGTATAACCCAGTGATCGTCACACTTTACTGGTTAAGAGCCACATAAGACAATGTGAAGTATTACTGTGGGCCGCGCACTGATATACTTGAGATTAATAAAGGGAAGAGGGGGAGGGGTAGATGTCATATGGTCGATATTAAATATTATCATGCTTTTTACGTTAAACACGAGCGAGCGGAGCGAGCGAGCAACTTTTTAACCTATTCGTTAAACAGATTAAAATCAGTTTAAAGTACTCTAAAATACTGTGTAAAGTGTAAATTAAAAGAAACAAATTGTACATTCAAAGAAAACATTCGGGTTCAAATGTTCGGTTCTAATAATGAATAAGCGGAGCAAGCGAGAATCATTTTTAAATAAATTTAGGAAAATCGTATCGGAAAGTCACTTCGAACATACTATAAAAATTAAGGTGCAGTACGACGTACGAGATGTCTTTTCGTAATCGTCGTTTTTCATACTTTTTAATTTAAATAGTCAATAAATATGTCGCGCGCGTCGCCGCGCCCGCGCCGCGCCGTCACGACTCACGTCTTCGCTGCGAGGCGCGCCATTCACGACCGCGGGCCACAATTTGACAACCACTGGACCATATCCTTTAATCTATATAATATAGAACAATATATTATTAGCTTGGCAACTACTGCATACTATAGAGTAGTCTATTCGCGTTGTGAATCATGCGTACAAATGTCAAAATTAACCAATGATATAATGTGTTTCAAATGAGAATAGGAACGTCAATGACCTTTTTCTGTCAAATATCACTTGAAAAGTGCGATTTTCAGAAAAACTTATGTGCATATAAATAGTCTTGCATCCAATAGGCAATCGGACAATTTTTTTTTATTGCATAAATGAATAGTACTCTTAAATATGAGTAACTTTTCAGAAGAAACCTATATCAAAAGTCAATATTTTCAAAGGTACAGCGATTTTTATACAAAATTTCGCGAGCCTCCTAAAAACGCTCCATACTAAAATCGCCACACAAATGACGTCACTATTGGATTAAAGTGTATTAAGTAGGTATAAAGTTTACGCCCCCTGACGGTTGCACGCCTTGTCGTGGCGGTGGGGCTTAGTAACCGTGGACTGGACACCCACGGTGAAGCGAAGAGGCAACCAGGGCCGGCTTGTTTGCCAACGGCTGGCCCGAGGTGGGCGCTTCCAGCGGGCTGGAGGAGTCCGCTGCGGACGCGCTTGGAGGTGGGACCGCAGAAGAAGAGGAGTGCCGGTATTACGGTGTGCCGTACTCCCTATCTTCTGCGGCCGTGGAGGGATCGCAGGGGGAGAGGCGTGGTGGTGTTGTGCCACTCTCCCTACCTCCCTGCGAGCTGGCGGGGCCGTACCGTATGTTAACGGCATTGGTGGGGCCGCAGAGGAAGAGGCAAGTTGGTATTACGGTGCGCCGCTTGCCCTATCCTTTGCGGCCGATGTGTGGTCGGTGGCAGAACCATAGCTCAGATCTGCCACCGGGTACCGGTTGTGGAGGCTGGTATTCGTGGCCTCCTAGTAGCAGACTCGGGGGGAGTCTGCTACAGTACTGGTGGAGGCCGAGGAGGGAGGCGCACCTTACCATCTGGTGCGCCTGGGGCCTTCGGGCCTTGAATGGAGCCGCTTGTGATCGGCTGCCGCCGGCGGGGTCGCGGATGTGTTTATCGTTCCCGTGGCCCCGTCACAGGGCGGCGAGGAGGAAGGTGGGGGGTGGTTTTTAGTGGGTATACCGTGGGTCTCATTAGCCTATACGGGAGTCCCACATCACCACTCGGGCGCCTCCTGCGCCTGGGTGGTATGCGTAATGCATTTTCCCCTCCGGAAACAAAAAGGTATAAAGTATACGGCCGCAGGAATATATTTGTAAATATCGGGATCCTCTTCGTTCGCATAATTTTATTTGTCATAATTTCATTTGGCATACCTCACTTGGCATAATTTTACTACGCATAATAATACTTTAGCATAATGGTTTCTTGGCATACTACATCATTAGGCATAAACATCATTTAGACTAATATTGTTTGTCCTAATTTAATGAGGCATAACTCGTAAGGCATATTTTTTTTGTCATAATAATACTTTGGCATAATTGTTTTTCGGCATAAACTCGTTAGGCATATTTTTTTGTCATAATAAATTCAAGGCATTCTGTCACAAGGCACAAATATGCATAAAAATGGAACGACATAATGAAACCACGGTTAAGGTAATTAAACGCATATTTATGAAACATTAAAATCAGGTATTACAATCATATACCTCGTGTAATATGTGTAACAGTAGGTTAAGTTGCGGCGAGGTGGTCCTTGGGCCACCCGTAAGCCGCTTACATGTTTAAAATAATTAGCTCGGCATGTTCTTAGATAGCAGTTCGTGTTTTTGTCCGAGTTTAATTTCGTAATCAGTGGAAAATTACAATTAACATTGTTATTTCGTCTTAACTCGCACACCCAGTAGAATTTATCATTCATTAGTATGTGAAAAAAAATGCTACAAAAATGTATGCGTAAATATAATAGTATGCTTAAATATCATTATGCGTAAATATATTTATGCTTTTTAATATTATGCATAAAAATATTATTCTTAATGAATATTATGCGTAAAAAAATATATTCCTTACAATAAGTATGCCTAACAATTATTATGCTTTTAATAATTATGCGAAAAAAATTATGCTAAGAAAGTTATGACAAATAAATATTATGCGAAACTACTATTAGGTCAAATGAAATTATGCCAAGTAAAATTATGACATACGATTTTATGCGAAAAAATAGGGAACCGTAAATATCTCCGATATTTGTGCGTTTAAGTTCATACTTACCATAATGAATGTTTTTGTATATGATGTGAGTAAACTAATGATGTAGGTTTTGTTTACCAATTTCGCAAAAAAAAAATTTTTTTTTGGTATAAAGACTCGCGAAATTTTGTATAAAAATCGCAGTACCTTTGAAAATATTGACTTTTGATATACGGTTTCTTCTGAGAAGTTACTCATATTTAAGAGTACTATTCATTTATGCAATAAAAAAAAATCAGTCCGCTTGCCTATTTAAATAAAAACGTTTATTATAGTAATCAATTATCTAAACATAAATTTAACTATCCAGTCTAAATTCGAAACGATATGGCGCCGACTCGATCCTATTCTCATTTGAATCGCATTATACATAAGTCTTGTTCACATTAACCAAGACTCTTAAGAGTAAGCCATTTTGATATTTGTATTTCATTCCCTGACTTCTTAACATGAATAGGCGATAGATAGCTAGGGACTCTATTAACTACTTAGGTAGGTAACTTGGACCGTATTGAGGCCGTTGAGGGAACCTTTGGATTTATGATTGTCCCACTCGATTTGACGCGTATATGCGAATGATTCAGAGCATTGACCGAACCGAGATTAAATCACAAATAGTTTAGCCAATGGGGCCCGAGATTTAACCGCTAACGAAAATTTAACCGCTAAAAAAAATTGATAATTTGAATCCTTTGTTAGTCTCACTTGTTTTATATTTCCTTACAGTATCTATTTAAATAATTGATTCTTATTGTAAACTTTTGAATGGTCTAAAATTTAAGAATTATTCAGAAGGCCAGACTAGATTTTGAATATGATGTCACATATACCTAGAATAACTATTTGTATATAGAAAAAAACTATTGTACTAAATAATTAGTAATTGGGAAGGTCATTTAACATTACGATTACGGCATATTAAAATTTGTAATTAATTGTAATTGCTATGAGTGTGAAATGTAACCACTAACCATGTTTTTATTCCGTTTTGGCATATGTTTTACTTTATGAACAAATTGTTAAAATATTGATTACAATCATAAACTAATAATTATGAAAGAATATACTATATTACTAATGTATCATTACTAAGAACAACCTTTACAATTTGATCTCGATGCTATTGAATTTTTAAACTAAATAGCAATTTATAGGAAATCAAATAAAATATTTAAAAACGGTAGGCGCTATTTTTCTATTTACTTTTGGTTTCGTACCGGAAAGGCACGGGACCCCATTACTGAAATTTCACTTTCTATCTATCTGTCCATCCGTCCGTCTGTCTGACTGTCGCCAGGCTATCATGAACCGTGATAGAGAGTTGAAATTTTCACAGAAGGTGTATATCTTTTTTTTTTTTTTTAATGAAATATGGGGGCAAACAAGCAAACGGGTCACCTGATGGAAAGCAACTTCCGTCGCCCATGGACACTCGCAGCATCAGAAGAGCTGCAAGTGCGTTGCCGGCCTTTTAAGAGGGAATAGGGTAATAGGGGAGGGTAGGGAAGGGAATAGGGTAGGGGATTGGGCCTCCGGTAAAATCACTCACTCGGCGAAACACAGCGCAAACGCTGTTTCACGCCGGTTTTCTGTGAGCCCGTGGTATTTCTCCGGTCGAGCCGGCCCATTCGTGCCGAAGCATGACTCTACCACGTAAAGCTGTTGCCGGTATTATAACAACAACTGCTAAAAATAGATTAAATATAGATTTAACGGCCGCACTCAGAGTCATTTAATGCTTACTTATGGAGCTACTTGAGAGAGAAAGAGAGATCTTGACAGTAACTCCATATATTTTCTGTCAAAATCTCAACTCCAACAAACGTGGATTTTTATTGCAGTGAGCTACGCCATCGAGACCAGTTATTTATATGTAAAATTTTAACCATATAACATTGGAGATTACTGTGGGAGAGCCACGCTTCGGCATGAATGGGCCGGCTCGACCGGGTAAATATCACGACCTCACAGAAAACCGGCGTGAAATAACGCTTGCGTTGTGTTTCGCCGAGTGAGTGAGGTTACCGGAGGCCCATGGGGGGATTGGGGATTTTAAGGATCAGGAACGCAAGTCGAGTTACGCTTGTAACTCCTCTGGTGTTGCGAGTATCTATTGGCGGCGGTAATCGCTTACCATCAGGCGATCCGTCTGCTCGTTTCCTGGCTCATTACATAAAAAAAAAAAGCATATTATGTAGAGATTAACATAACCATGCCAGAGTTACGCCTCGGATCTAATATTAGCCGCCGAAAAACTTATGTAAAATAACATTTTCTGTTTCATCGAGCGATTGAAAGTTGGTTGGTTTCAAGGAACGTATTTGTTATACCTCATTAGCGATCTGCCTCCCTACCAGTATTTTTCCATAAAAATCTATACAATAATATTACGAAAAGAAAATATTTCTTTGTTTGCATGGAATAGGCTCAAAACCACTGGATGGATTTAGATGAAATTTGGCACATACATAGTATAGTGGATCACAGGAAAGGACATAGGCTACAAAAGGCTCAGAAACACTCGACCGATTTTGATGAAATTTAGCACAGATATGGTGCACCACAGGAAAGGACATATGCTACTTATTATCGCTCGCACAAAGTCACGGGCAAGATCTAGTCATAAATAATAGTGATAACATTTAAAAGTTTCCATACATACATTGTTCATTAGGTACAAGGCTTATGTAACGGTAAATGAATATTTATAAGATATTCACTACTTATTGTTTATCTCATCTAATTGGTCGGTCGTGATCATTGTTCAGTTAAAGCCCGAGCACATTATTGACGTATTTTGGAGGACCATTCGCACGAATTTACGATTTCAATTGCTAAAACTTAAAAGGATTACAATCCAGGCTAAAGCTCGGACTATATTATCTCTCCGACAAAAAAAAAAAAAAAACAGCGCTGAAAATAGAACTTTGCTCACATACTTACAATAAAGCTGGAATTGAACACATAAGCATTGGGTTTATAAATTGCAGCCGTGTGTTGTCGTTCCGACCATGGATATAGTACCTATGGATAGAAGACTCCGAATTTTGTAATTGCAAAAATAACTGTATTGCCTTGGTAATATCACTCTATTACATTTCACAATGCACGTCTCATAGAGGCAAATCCGAGCCGAGCGAGATAGCCAGAAGGGAGGCCGTGTGTCTCGTTCTTGCATGTTGCCAACCAGAAAAATGTTGGTATTTATAAAAAGTAACTTGAAAAATCTTAGATAAAACGAGTGTACTTTATTATTATTTTAACAAATGTTTATAACTATATCATATTCTAATTAAAAAAGTTAAAAAAAAATCATTTAATATTATATAAAATGCAGTTTACATTAAATCCTTTTCCTTCTTTTTTATTAGATGGTATCATTCGCAAGACAATAGATACGCCATTACACATATTTTATGCTGAACACCGGATAATATAAAAATTGAAAATAGTTTTTATTTCTTACTTCATGTATCTCCGTAACTATGTTTTTATTATTTATTTGATGATTTAACAGTCAAAATGGTGAAAACATGTTTTGTATATTCTTGTCGAAGTGAAAGTTATGCTGGTTGCAATATTTCGTTTATTAGTAACATTAGTAAGTTAATTGTTAATGTTAGTCTAATTGTCAATATCTTATATCAAGGTTTTCATTCACACATCATAAAAATAGTTTTGTAAATAACTATGTGCTATCATCCTAATAAGTATTTTATGAACGTTCAAGTAACCATTTTATAAATTCATCAAATAGTTTTCATACGTCTGACGTTCCTACAACTTAGTTAATTGTGGTTTAGCGGAACTAGTTAATATTGAATTATAATATGATAGCTTTATTATATAACTAGCTTTTGCCCGCGACTTCGTCCGCGTGGAACAATACTTTGGGATATCGCTGAAATTTACCCGCGACTTTATTTATGACTAACGAAAGCGAAATCCTATTTTTTTAAACGGAACCCTAAAATAAAAGTAGCCTATGTTAGACCCTATAACATCAGCTATCTGCTAGTGAAAGTCCCGTGAAAATCGGTCCAGCCGTTTCAGAGATTAGTCGGAACAAACAGACAGACAGACCGACTGACAGACAGACAGACGGACAGAAAAAAATTTAAAAAAATGTATTTTATTGTAAGTACCGAATATACTTTCAGATTCATTATGTAAAAAGCTGTTAATTTGAAGTTACAAACAGACACTTAAATTGTATTTAACTGTATAGATGTATGGATATTATAATGTATTATATATTAAGATATTATCAATTTGATGTTTATAAAATAACTAAACTATTTAACTAAACTAAACTAAACTAAACATTAACCCGCACGCGCACCCCGCCTTGGTGACGCCCACTTCGCAACGGGCCGTGCAGCAGAAATCGTAATATTTTAATTTCGCCATAACTTCAAAACCAAACGTCCAATTTTAATCATTCAAAGACCAAATATTATCTACATAAACTGTACTTAGTGATGAAATAATTTATTTTGATAAGGATTAATAACATGAGTAAAATAAACGCGTTTAAATGTAGTCCAAAAAAATTCAAGATTTCTAAATAAAAAAATGGTTGTTGTGCCTCACTCGACATAGATAGGTATAGTGTGTCGCGGACTTTTTTGTAGATATTTATAAGATCTACAATTAATTAGAACATTTTATGGTTCTATCTTTTATAGTTTAGGCAGCGTACGCAAAATAAGTAACTTTTCTGGTTGATTTTTTACACCTTGTGTCCGAAAAACCCAAATATCTTACGGAACCCTATTTTTTTCCAAAATAAAATTTATCCTATGTTACTCGTGGATAATGTAGCTTTCGAATGGTGAAAGAATTTTTGAAATCGGTCCAGTACTTTTTGAGCCTATTCATTACAAACAAACAAACAAACAAACAAACATACAAACAAAGTTTTCCTCTTTATAATATTAGTGTAGATTAAATAAATGATAGAAGAATAACTATAATATGCTTTTGCCCGCGGCTCCGCCCGCGTAAATACAGATTTTTCGCGGTTGCGTATTTTTATCCGCATCAAGGAATGTTTTTACCTTTTATCTATTTTTTAATAGATAAAAAGTAAAAACATTCCTTGATGCGGATTATATATCATGCTAAAATTTCAGCTCGATCGGTGCAGAACTTTTTGAGTTTTTGAAGCGTACACAAACCAACATAATATTTTTATATACATATAAGATGAATATTTTATGTACAAATAATTATATTTTAAATAAAGTTTTTTAGTGTAATCAAAAACAAAAAAAATATGTGTACTCACTGGTACACCGTGGGTACATCACTGCGTGGGTTTCCTATAACTCCATTCCTTCACTTACCACTTACCTTTTGACCCTCATCCAAATCCCTAACTATCATACAGGCTAGGGCTTCCCTATGAAGGAGAATCAGCATTCGACACTGATGTGTACACCAAATTGTCAAAGTTAGCAAGCTGATGATAATGAATAGTCTAAGAAAACTCTCTATCTGCTTTCATATAAAAAAACTAGATTAAAATTGATTTATCTGTTTGGGACTTACGACACCACGGACAGACACACACACATACAGACACGTCAAACTTATAACACCCCCTCTGTTTTCGTCGAGGGGTAAAAATTGATGTATCGATTTTTACATTAACTTCAAGCATGTTCCAAAAAACCCAACTGGTGTTACAATTACAAAGGCCTAGAGCCTAGGCTTCAGTGGCGAAGGCTGCTTCTCCTTCATAGGGAAGCCGGAGCCTGTATAATAGGTAGGGATTTCTATGAAGGTTTGCAAAAGGTAAGTGACAAGGGAAGCCGATAGGAATGGAGTTATAGGAACCCTTCGCAGCCACTGCTAGGCTTACAGTATTACGTCAGATTTACTGTAATTGGTGTAGGTATCCTAAGGCCCTGTAAAATCGTGTATAGTTGTCAAATCTGATATTTGACACTTGTCACTTCGATTTTCAGCTCTGTTGGCGCAGAGTTCTATTTACGGAGCAGTATTTTTGTCACGACCACAAAAAAAAAAAAAAAACTATCCATTTTAGGATCTGGAAACTGATGAGTTTGAAGATCCTGAAAAGGAGTGGAACTACCACTCCGTTTCTGTTAGCCGGGACTTCATTTGTCTAATTTATCTTATTACTATGTATAAATTGATGTTCGGTAAAATCAATTACGAATATTTTGGGCATTTGATCTACTGGTTATGTAAAGACGTTTACACAGAAATTTGTCATATTCGAGAACATTTTTTTTTCTTTATATGGGCGAGTTTGCGCTTAGCGGAGAGTCACCCATACATGAGATGATTTTTTACTTTGAGTATGACAAATATTTTTTTGCCTACGTCTTTAAACAAGCAGTGGATCATGTGCCCAAAGTATCCGTAATTGATTTTCGGAGACATAATATAAGGCAAGAAATCTTCGGACCAAAAAACCTACTCGCTAGGAAAAACTGCACCGCTTTACTAAACAAAACAATTAGTAGTAGATAATAATAAAACAGGCAAAAACTTACTGAGTTAGTTTTTGTCATACTTTTTATGCTGAACTTAAAAACTGGTTGTCTGTTGTTCTATGTTTAAAATATCCTGACGTGGCTGTCAGCGTCATAGTGATGGTCATGTATGATATAGGTAGATATTTAGAAACAATGGCTGTGTTTCGCGGAAAAAGCCGCATGTAAGCGCTTGTAAGCAAAATGGCGATTGCTAAGCGGTAATATGTTTTTATTATATTTACTACCTTTGCTACATATTTTCTCTTTCCTAAAAACTCAAGAACGGCTGGAATTTAAATTTCAATCATTCTCAAGTCCAAGAAAATTCCCATGTATACTCTTTCTATATCTGTCAAATATTTGATGTACGTTCCTTCGCATTGGTAGCGTAAATTCTCCACTGGATCTCCACTCTCCAGAAGTTAACTCTCAAATATTTGCAGGCGAGTAGAAGAAGTATGTGCGTTCAGTTTATCTGTTTTATAAATTACTAGCTGTTGCCCGCGGCTTCGCCCGCGTAAATATAGTTTTTGCGCGGTCGCGGATATGTGAATGGTGCAAAAAAATAGATAAAAAAAATTCTTGATGCGGATTATATTATATCATGCTAAAATTTCAGCTCGATCAGTGCAGAACTTTTTGAGTTTTTGAAGCGTACACAAACCAACATAACATTTTTATTTATATAGATAACTAGCGACCCGCCCCGGCTTCGCACGGGCACAATACTGATACTAATACTACAGAATGTCACCCACTTCGCAACGGGCCGTGCAGCAGAAATCGTAATATTTTAATTTCGCCATAACTTCAAAACCAAACGTCCAATTTTAATCATTCAAAGACCAAATAATATTTACATATACTGTACTTAGTGATGAAATAATTTATTTTGATAAGGATTAATAGCATGAGTAAAATAAACGTGTTTAAATGTAGTCCAAAAAAATTCAAGATTTCTAAATAAAAAATGGTTGTTGTGCCTCACTCGACATAGATAGGTATAGTGTGTCGCGGACTTTTTTGTAGATATTTATAAGATCTACAATTAATTAGAACATTATATGGTTCTATATTTTATAGTTTAGGCAGCGTACGCAAAATAAGTAACTTTTCTGGTTGATTTTTTACACCTTGTGTCCGAAAAACCCAAATATCTTACGGAACCCTATTTTTTTCCAAAATAAAATTTAGCCTATGTTACTCGTGGATAATGTAGCTTTCGAATGGTGAAAGTCCAGTACTTTTTGAGCCTATCCATTACAAACAAACAAACAAACAAACAAACATACAAACAAAGTTTTCCTCTTTATAATATTAGTGTAGATAATACTGGAAAACAGTTCTATTTCAGGAAAATCAGACGGTATCTGTAGATTGTACCTAGGTGTAGGGCGTAAGTAGTAGGTGTAGTTTTGGTGTTAAACTTGTAGGTGTAATGTGAGTAGGTTGGTAGGTAGGCGTAGACGTAGGTCATAGATGTTATGTAGATTAAGTTATTTATTTATGCCAGTTCATTGTTAAGAAGTTATTGTGTCAGCTAGTAAGTTATATTATTATATTGAAAAGTTAAAAACGTGATCTATTTATTTTAATGCTTCGTAGATTTCAGAGGAGCCTCTGTTGAAGATTTCCGACAGGCTGGAGTGATTGATTCTCTTTCCGGAGTCGCCGACGCTAACGGAGTAACTCTAGCAATGATATTAACGGTCGGCCTATCGATGGTTCCGTCCATGGTAACCTCCATTGTAACCACCTTGCCACCCTCCGTAACCTTGTTGGTAACCACGGTTGTAGTACCGTCCCTGGCCATGGTTGTAGTGTTCGTGGCTCTCGGAGCTTTCAGAACTGTCGGAGCTGTCTGAACTCTCGGAGCTGTGACGATGCTCATGACTGTAGTGGTAGTTGCCTTGACCGTGACTATGTTTACTCCTAGTCCTTCTTACGTGTTCCCTATCATCCCGTTCTAGTGCTTCTTTAATGCCATCAAGTTTATGGTCTTCGTCTTTTGCAAGTGATTCTTTACTATCTTTTTTCTTATCTACTTCAGCTTTGATGTCACTAGTATGTTCATTATTTTGAGAGTTAGCTAGTGGTTCATTTGACTCTCTGTGCTTATGTTGATTGCTGATCTCTCTTCCAAGTTGTTCTCGGTTAGCCTCTGCTCCTCTGGGGTGGTAGACTGTAAATTACAACAAGTTATAAATCGTTGACTGAAAATAAATGGATCTAGAATCTGTTCACTCTGAAAGGAGACTATAAATTGAACTTTATTCACTATATAAAAGATACAAGTTTCATAAGACATCCTTCATACACTGCACGTGCGCTGAACAGTGCGGTGCAACTTGACATTCGAACTATTACAAAGAAACGTATATCTTCTTTTGTAATGCATTAAGTTCGATTTTAAATAGCTATCCTAAAAATGTAGCACCGCGTCGCGTATTCTATCTTTTGACTGGTGGACTTTTGCTGGTGTGAATTGACCCAAAGGTGCATTGTCAAGCTCGTATATTATGCAGATAGAAACCGGTTAATTCGCTTTATTAGTTTTTACACTGACTTAGGCTTACTTACATATAGTATCATTATAATTCAAAAAGTTGAAGGATACAGTCGACTCTCGTTAATTCGAAACTCGGTGGAAGCTTCAAATTTTATGACTAATCGAGTGTTTGAAATATCAAATGGTTCGAAAACGAAAAAATGGTTTAAAAGTTAACTAAACAAACCAATGCGTGCGCAAGTGTCTAATGTCTAATCATTACAAAAACAAAAGCTCGTGCACGATTATAAGAGTTTGGACTTGTCTCAAAATGTACTTATGTACCTTTGCAAGTTCTGTAATCTTTCTCTCTCTTTCTCCCAGCAACTTTGAATTGTCGAGTATTTGACGCCAATGAGTCCGAATTAACGCGCCGTTTTGTTACGTAGCGATGATTTTTTACTTTCGAATTACCTAGTGCATGAAAATGTATTGATTTATTTCGAATTATAAAGAGATTCCATAGGGAACAAGGGATAACTTTGAATTACAGAGAGGTTTAAATTAACGCAGGTTAGAATTAAGGAGATTTGACTGCATATGCTCTTATCAACTTTTTTACTTATTTTACTTACGATAAGGCTGTTGCTCAATTGAAACATTTCTTTAACTATGTATCACAATGATTAAATCATCGAAATATTTATATTCCAAAGTATTTTTTAAATAAAGGAACATCTACTGCTAAGAGAATTTTAAACCATTTACCTGCGGCGTCCCCCAGGGCAACAAGTAGCACCACACACAACGCGAGTTTCATATTTGTACAAATACTAAAGTTTTAAACTATTCCTCCATTTATATATCTATTTTAAAAACACGTTTGAAAACAAGCTTAGAACTAAAGTAACTTTTTTTAACGAAAACGCAAATTTTTTCTGTCAAACCTATTTTAAGCTATAAATTATGAGTCATGTGTTTATTTCCTAGAAATGCCAATACCAGCTCGTATGCTCCTGGACAGTGGATCTGAACTGATTTTTAGGTTGATTTTGACTTAAATAGATTGGACTGGGAATAATTTTATTTTCCTTTTTCAAACTTCAACGATTTTCAATTCTACTACATTATATTTAGTAAAATAAAAATAAAATCAACAAAAACTATTTAATTAAAATAATGCCTAGTAGATTTCAGAGGAGTAGCCTCCTCTGAACCCGGGGTAGTACCCAGCGAAGTTGTTGTCCGACAGGCTGGAGTGCTCGAAACTCTCTCCTGAGTTACCGCTGCTAATACCTCCTCCGTAACTGTACTGGCCGCTGGCCTGACGACTGTGCCTTGTCTGGTAACGGCCTTGTTTAACGCCACTGTGGTCTACGTGTTCGATTTTAACATCATCCTTTACGCCACTGCTTTCATATTCAATTTGACCACCCTCAATTTTACTTTCTAATGCTTCTTCCTTGTGACTCGCTTCTTTATGTTCGTGGTCGTGAGCCTCAACTAGTGGTTGGTGTTCAGTTTTGTGTTCATGCTGGTGACTGATGTCTCGGTCATTTGTGGAGCCTCGAGCCAAGGATCTCCTCGGGTAAACCCGCTCTACTGCAAATTCATAGAAAAAATTTAATGACTATTATGAAAGCTGACTGAGATCAAAACATCCTTGAGACAAAACTTCAAAACAAATAAGCGTCAAAAACGTTTTATGAGATAACCATAAAAGTTTGGAGTTGTTAATAGGTCGATTTAAAAGCTTTTGAAAAACATCATAATTATAAGTGATGCTCTATCTAAGAGTTGACATCCTCACTTTCCAGCCTGCAAATCTAGCAGCCCATTAATAGTGTCAAGTGGAAGCCTTAGAGCATCCAACTAAAACATACTTTGGTTTGATTTTCTAAGGTGGAAGCGAAAAAATCAAGATCATTGACACTAATGACTGCCATAACTATCGGCACCGGATTTGGAAGCTGGATGGTCAATATGGCCCTATAGTGTCAATAGAATTGTAGAACATTTACCTCTTGCGTGCGCCAGGGCCACCAGCAACAATACACACAGCGCGAATTTCATCTTTGTACAAATACTAAAGATTTTATTTTTTCTCCATTTATATACGGTCTATCTTAAAAACATGTTTCCAAACAAGTTTTGCAATGAAATTCCTATTATTACCGAAAATACAAATATTTTTCCTATCTTATCTATTTTAGTATAAGACCTATTAAGTATGCTTATTTCCTGTATGAACATTTTTCTTTAAATCCAAACTCACCTGTCTGCTGATCCACCACGCTAGCACAGTTTAAAGAAAGAGGAGCAGACAAACAGCTACATAGTTAGCTTTCGATTTGATTGCACCACTACAAGCAAACGGTGTGACCACAATTGTGTGGAAAAATTGTGGGTCGTTTTGAAGGGGATGACATAATTTTCAAATTCTGATATGATACCAACAAATTGTTATATACTTCTAAACACTGAGAGTAAAGGGGTTTGTATTTTATTTTAGCAAATGTTCTCTTCTATCGGTTTAGAACAAAAAACAAGCTGGTTACTGGCCTAGATTATTCACAAAAAGCAAATAATTTAAAAAATACACCAAAAATTTTTTTTCTATTTAGGTACCTTTTTTTGTTTTTTTGTTCAAAGAAAATTAAAACATTTTAACTGTGGTGTCCACATATTTAGCTATCAAATGAGACCTTCTTTATGTTCCTAGGACATTTACATGAGTAGTGGTGGTCGAATTAGTACGAGAGCCTGGGTCTTGGTTACCAAAAAATAAAATGGCTGCCATTTTACAAACGTGAGAGAAAAATAAAATTTGAGGGGCAATTTGTCGATAAAAAATCCCATATTTTTTACCACTAAAGGCTCCGATATAGCTGTCGGGACACGCTGTATAGCCTGCCTAACCTGTGACACTAGTCTCTGTAGGCATATAGGTAGTACACAGTCGTAATCTTAATGAATCTAATCACTCAACGGCCAAATCCCGCAAAGAACCGAAACAAGATAGTGTTTTTCTGATTAATATAAAAAATATAAAACTTAATTTTGAGAAATCAACATCATCATCACACCACACACACATCACACACTAACGTCTTGCTGAGATTCGGTTCTTTCCGGGATTTGGCCGTTGAGTGATTAGATTCATTAAGATTACGACTGGTGTATCTACTGCCTATATAAGAATCTCAGCAAGGCGTTGATGGCTTGTGTTGATGATGATGATTTTATAAAATTTAGCTTTAAATATTTTTTGTACTAATCAGAAAAACACTATCTATGTAGTACACAATCACATATAAGCTGTTATTGCTAAAATTAAGTTTGAGAAAAATATGGAATTCATTCGATGTTCACTTAAAGTTAAGGAAATTATAATGTGCCTACCAATTAATTATAATAACAAGCCCTCATACCCACGAGAGTGTTTTGTGTTTGCGACAGAAAAAACTCGAAAATCGAAGTGTTAAGTGTCAAATGTACGATATGACAGCTCTACACTAATAATAATAACTCCCCACACCGATATCGGTAACAGTTGCCGGTTTCATTGAAACCAGGCCAGTTACGCAGGAGTAATTTTATAGTGCCCAAGTGTATGCGCACACAAGAGCACTCTCTCTTTACTCTCATAATCCAGTGGGACGGATAACCGACACGACTGACGAGAGATCAGGCGCATCCGACTTTTTACATGCCCATCCGACGCATGGATCATCTTTCTTGTCAGACAATCAAGTGATCAGCCTGCATTGTCCTAACCAAACTTGGAAACAACATTTTTTTTGTTCCAATGCGGGAATTGAACCCACGACCTCCGACTCGAGAGCCAATGTTCTAACCACTAGACCGCGGAGGCTGCTCTACACTATTTTCAGCTCTATTGTAATAACGCACAGTTCTTTTTACAATGCTGTGTTTTCTGTCGCGACCACTAAAAACTCTCGTGGAAATGTAGCCGCCTAGTACCTAAGTTTAATCATATTAATTCGAATATGATTAAGAGTCTCATTCTATAACAAAACAAACCTTTTCTAAACTAGCTGATAGGAAAGATAAGACGAGTAAATAGAAAATTTATATAAGTTGAATAGCCTGTACCACTTGTTTTTTCCGTTAAAGAAACAATAATTATTATTGATCAAATTAATATGCGGCAAAAACAGGGTGACCTTGTCCAAGAAGAAGCGATGAGAGCACTGCAGGTTGACATTTCCGAAAGTGATTAAACAAGTCTGCACCGAAATTTGAATTTATATAAATTACACCTGTAAGCTTAAGATTATGTAAGTATACCTGATGTCAACAGTTAATAATAATAATATTTATGGACACTTCACACTACGTCAATCTGGTCCCGTGGTAAGTTCTCGAAGAACTTGATGTGTTACGGGTACCAGACAACGGAAATAGATTTAATACTTTTTAAACTATACATATATTAAGGATTTTTCTTATATTGTACACATATTTAATACACATCCATGACCCAGGAACACAGTTGTTCCTTCGGCGGGATTCGAACCCGTGACCCCCGGCTTAAGCACCAACACGCTGAACCACAGCCACAGAGGTAGAAATTTTGCCTGTATGTTGCCTGTAATAATGTCGATGGCGAAAGAAAAGTTTCCCGGAACAAACATTTTTGTAAATGTGATGTTCCATGGCCCACGAAAGGCCCAGAAACCTTACAAATTTTGCATGGTCTATCAGAAAAGATAAGCTGACTGAAATATTTAAATTTTAAAGAAAACTTTAACGAAATATTGCGTTTCCAAGAGTGTTCCTTAGTTTGGGCAGTGATGCAAATGTTTTTAATATTTATTAAAGTAATTGTAAATAAAATAAAGTAGGTAGGTAGCTTTATTCATATGTCAAAAGTTTAAAAACTAGTGGCTGGGTTATGGTTCAGTCTCTGTACAAGTAAAGTGATTTGATTACTACAATTATACAAATTATTTTTAGTAAAACTATATAATTATTACGATAGATTCTTATATTTTATTTCATAGATCTTGTAGATCATCCTTCGAAGCTTTCACTGGAGCCGTATCTGAACCCTGGGTAATATCCACGCCGATATCCTCCCCTTTCCCCGCTCTCGAAGCTCTCCGAGGAACCGTAGTGGTACCTGCGGTTACCGTAACCATTTCCGTAACCTCTGCTACCACCGTAACCTCCATAGCCTTGGTTACCGAAGAAGTAACCCTGACGCTTGACTTTGTGGTTCACATTTTCTTCGTCTTTCAACTCATCTCCATCGTTGGCTGTGTCTGCTGATTCTAATTCCTTTCTCAGTTCTTCTATATGATATTTAAGTGCTGTCCTTTGCCCTTCTTTAGCTTTAAGCTCTCTGGGCAAACGCACTGCAAAAAATACGTTTTGTGAAATTAAATGGTTTGGTTCATGTGAACAGCACATGCAAAAATGTGTTTTGTGTACACAATAATAGACATACACATTGTATGGACAAAAAGACAGATTTCCTTTACCATTCTGTCATTTTGTACATAAAATCTGCCAGTATTTCTATCATTGTTTAGAGAAGACACATTTCTATTGTGTTATACGTGCAGGAGTCGAAAGTCAATTTATATTTCTTGAAAACAGGAATATACTTAGTTATTGAACAGGTGTCAGGTGCAAAGCTAATAAAATATAAAAAATACAAGGTCAACACGTTTTGGAGACTTAATGTCTGTGGTTTTATTTACAAGAATACTAATACTAGACACATACTGATCACGAAAAAACCTGTCGATTCTTAGTTCGTACAATTCATATTTCATACAAATATAAAATATGAATAACTACGAACTACGATGTGCAAGACGTGTATGTTAAATGCTGCATAAAGATCAGTTCACAGATTTTATAAGATAGCTATACAAATTTGAACTTTATTTACTACACAAAAAGATTCACGTTTCATATGACATATATTTCATATGTCATACACTGTACATGTGCTATACAGCGTGGTGCAACATTTTATCTCAACATTTTTACATTTTAACTGTTACAATGAAAAGCGTATTTCCTTGTGTAACGAATTAAGTTAAATTTTGAATATCTATATTTAAATTGCAGCGTTTCATTTCGGTATGGACTGGCCCTAAGTCAAAATTCACAAACGTATCACCAGGTATTACCACTACTAACCTAAAAATTATGTCAATTATTATAATAAACCAGTTTGGCTCTTCGTTATTAATAATGCTACTTTTTAATAGTACCACTAATGGTGAGATAAGATTTGAATATTAATGAAATTAATGAAAAAATTATATCATAAATTATTTTTTGTATTAAATAGAATAGGTAGGTACCTGCGGCGTCCCCCAGGGCCACTATCAACACCACACACAACGCGAGTTTCATCTTTGTGGAAATACTAAAATATTAAATTTTACTTCCATTTATATATAATATCTATATACTACAGTAACATGTTTGGAACAAGATTTGTAATCAATTTTGCCAGTATTTTTACTAATTTTATTAAAGGAAGGATCGTTAATCGCCAATATTGTAGATAATTACAGAGATTATACTTAATTACTTGTTTTCATCAATCGTTTTTTATAAACCTCACCTCTCCTTTTGAACTGTACGGGTCATCGCATAACGTGACGTAAACCGGTGCCCAACAACAGTCAGTTGTCACGTTTTAGGGTCCCGTACCTAAAAGGTAAAAACGTGACCTTCTTACTGAAACTTCGCTTCGTCTGTCCATTCGTCTGTCTGTCACCAGGATGTATCTCCTTAACCTCTCGAGCTTCGAGCTCTAAAACTGTCGAACAGAACCTCAATTCTCGTATTTAAAGTAGACAAGTTAAAGAGTCAATTTTACTTCGTTTGGATTAAAACTGTAGCAACATGTTACCGTGAACAGATTTTATGACGTTTCGACCAATCAGAGCGCGTTTCACGTTGGTTTAACGTTCATAAAAACACCGTTTGGGAGTATAAGCGTATCGGGACTTGATTGTAATTGTATTAATGCAGGTTTTATTTAGCAGAATTGCCCCTCCGATCTCGTGTCGAGCCTTCGGAAAAGTCTTCGAGGGAGGGTGGAGAGGGTATTGCCCGTTTTTAAACTAGAATAAAATCTCTAAGTGATGATGTTACTGGAATAAAAAAAATCAATACAAGCAATATTGATGTGAACACAACATTACACTTTTATAATTAATAATAGAATAAAATAAATATTTATGGGGTTTCCGTACAACAAACGTGATGCTGTTTTGTGCGGAATCCTTTGTGCGCGAGTCCGACTCGCACTTGAACGGTTTTTGAAATATTTTGTGTAATTCGCCGCACACGTGCACCCGGTATCGGATAATATCTTCTTCTTCTTCTTCATAAAGCATCAGCATAAAACAGGTGATACAAGTCGTCAATTCTGTTGCGAAAGTTAAGGTCCATCTGGGGGCTCATTGTTTGCCACCTACGGGCCCTCTCAAGACAAATAGCTGGCCGCCTCAAAAGATTTATTGAAACTGCATCTTTTACAATATTTGACAGCCAATTTATACAAAATACATACTTTAAATCTAGAACACAATATTATGTTGAACCGAGTTTTGCCGGGAATGTCAATCAGCAATGTTGTGTTTCTGTGTTATTTTTCTAAATTCGTGTTTATGCGGTATTTAATGTGTAATATTGGTGGAATATTATCCATTAGTTATTCGTTGACGTGCACTAGTGTGGAAGAGTGATATAGCAACTACAAAATGCGTGCTAAATTGGGTTTCCCGGCAAAACCTAGGGAGTTTTCAGTAAAGCGTCTACCACTTTACTGAATTGATTGACTTGACTGATTGACTACCGTGACTATTTATTGGGACTTTGACTAGACTTTGGACTTGACGATCTAGAAATAAGACAAACAAGAAATAAAACGACAGAAGAGGCAGTATGGTCTAAGACCTTAGCCTGTTCCGTTTCGGGACGAATTAAAAAAATATATGTTGAACCTCTATTTAATATTAATTCCTATCCAATTAAATAATTTTTATACTCACGAAGCGTATTGTTTCAGAAAATAAAAACTCTTTGTTTCGTCAAAAATCCGTAAGGCAACACTGTTGCCGCCTCATTGCTGTTATTTGTCTTAATTTGTATGTAGGTATGTCATTTTTGACATTCTACTGTACGTCATTTTTTGACGTTCTACTGTACGTCATTTTTAAGGCGTTTTACTGTATGTCATTTTTGGCGATCTACTGTGTTATTTTTTGACGTTCTACTGTACGTCTTTTTTGACGTTCTACTGTATGTCATATTTTGACGTTATACTGTATGTCATATTTTGACATTCTACTATGTGTCGTTTTTTGACGTTCTATTGTACGCCATATTTTGACTTTCTACTGTATGTCACTCTGTGTATGTACTACAAAATCTAGCAGCGCTACCGGAAATCCGGCGTATGCGACGAAATAGGCGTTTAAGTTAATAGAAAAATTCAAGACACACAATATGCCAGATTGTGGAATATGAGACATAAATATATTTTTGGCATAGATATATAATATTAATAATTTTTGGGTTCATAATTGACCCAACTTGAAAGTTGAAAGTGAAAATAAATAAAAAAATATGTTGTAACAAAATCTTAATATATTAAGTAACAAAATAACACTAGAGCAGATCAGAATCCTGGGTAGTATCCTCCTTGGAATTGGTTTCCTCCGAAACCTTGGAGGCCTTGGTAACCGCCATTGAGTCCGTAGCCTTGGTAACCATTTCCGTAACCTTGGTATCCTTGGAAACCGTTTCCTACAACACCTTCGTACACTACTTCATCTCCGGCCTTGAGGCCTGGGATCCCGAAGTTGTTTCCGTAACCTTGGTAGACTACGCCCTGTCCGGGGCGAAGACCTCCAAATGTGCCGAAAGGTTCACTGCCTCCGTAACCACCGAGACCACCGAGACCACCGTAACCTCCATTACCGTAGTATTCGACCTGACGAGTCTTCCTTGGGAGAACTGCAAAAAAAGAAGACTTGGTATAAATAACATAATTTTGCTGAATTAATATTAAGTTGGAGAAGAAAAATACGTTATCTTTTCCTTCTCTTTTATATAAAAATGGATTACAATTCCTAAAACTCGAGAACGGCTGGACCAATTTGCTTAATTTTGGTTATTGTGGTAGTTCAGGAAAGGTTTAAACGGTGAGAGATATTGGAATAATTGTGGAGAAAATACTAAAAACGACGATCGTATTTTCCCATACTTTTCACTGTGTTCAAATTGTTACTTGACTGTCAAATATTTTTATATTATAGGTGCGATCAGTTTAACTGTTTTATTATTTATTTATTCCATTTAATAATAAGGACAGAAGTTGGTGTGTCGGGACGATTAGTTTGGTATAAATAATACGATTGAGTATGTTTAACGTATTCGATGGGTTCCAAGCTGTTAGCTGGTGACTTGATGTCTGCAATAATTTGTTGATCACTTTAAAATACTAATTTGTACATATCCATACAATAGAATACATTAATATATTTTAATTCCCGTTTATAAACAGACAATTATAATTTACTTATAATATGACGAATCTTTCTCTATTTAATCGTATAAAGTCAAATTACAAGCGAATTGTAAAAATATTATAATGAATTTTCGAAACATGTAAATAGGTAAGACTATAAAATTGCTTCTTGCGTGAAAAAATTTTGAAGTAAAAGAAATTAAATAAAAATATACCTGCGGCGTGTCCCAAGGCCACCAATAATACGAAGCACAGAACTCGTCTCATTTTGGTTGGAAGTTTGAAGGTGGAACTGGACTTTTTTCATTTTCGGGTCCTTTATATACCTCTCATAATACCTATCCATAAAGGTTTCTACATAACACGTTTGGAACAAGATCTCTAATAATTTATAATTATAATCCACTTATGATTTAGCGAGTTCGCTAATTTCAATCAATGGATAGTTTCCTTATTGCTTTTTTACCCGACTACTGAATAATCCCTTCTTATTATAATTATAAATATATATAAGGATAATTATTTGCTTAGAAATATTAATTAATTAGTAAAAAATAATTAAAATGACTTGTTTCTGTCAATAAGGGTACAAGTGCTTGTAATTTTTAAACGATTTCCAAAAAAGGATGCGGTTATACTTTAGGCTGTATATATGTATATATTTTAATGTTCAACTATTACCTACTCCACCGTCTGTGGGCCGATTGTCAAGATTTTTTTATGTATACTCTATACATCATAATCCCAAATTGGTCCTTTTGACATCAAAGTGGTGACCTGATGATGGGATCTATGAGGTATCGAGGGAACTCCTCGAAATTTATATGGACACATATCAGAATTGTTTTATTAACCTTTTCTACAATATATAGTATTTAGTAACATAACAATAACTACCTACTTTAAATTATTTACAGAGTAAAATAAAAGAAAGATAAAAAAATAAACTAAAAAAGTGAAAACTAAAGTACAAGTAGTTAAAAGGCTGTAAAAAAAAGAAAACCTCTAGGTCGTCCCCATCAGGCAGAGTGCCTATCAGGCTCAAAGAATTTCCTCGCTGGATAGCTATGCTAACTCTTTGAGCCAGATAGGTGCCGGCTCTGGGGTCTCGGGTGGCCTCTACGAGTTTTTTCGAAATTTCTCCGAATAGTTTGTGTGACCCATGTGCTAGGGTTTCAACCCCAAGCGGTTCAAATATGAGATCCCTATTAAGGTTCTCATATTTACGCCGCTTGAGGTTTTCTGCCTGATTTGCGGTCGCACCTGCACTACTTGAGGTGCCCTGGACATGGGTCGGAGCGAGTGTATAATCGACGCTCGAGGCGTCCCATATGAGAACCCGTCCCGGTCTCCAAGGGACCAGGGTCATTCCATCTGGTCTCTTGCCATCGTCGCGCGACAGTCCAGTGGGTTCCAGCACAGCTGGCACTCCGGCGGTGACAAGTGCCCGACGAATGAGGTCGTTGAGGCAGTGATGGCGGGAGATGCGACCGGCGCTTCGTGGACAGGACAGACCGTGGTGTCCGAGTCTGTCTACATTTGCACCACAAACGCAACGGTAGCGGACGACGTGGGGAACGCCAAGACGCAGGGAAGTAGCTAATCGAAATGTTGTTCGATCCAGCTACATAGCTGCACATGCCCGTGTTGGGTGACGGTAGCACTTGTAGCCAAAGGCCCGCCACATATCGTGATTTCGACTTTTTCTTAACTAGTCCAAGCATGCTACCATAAAGTAAGATTCTGCACCTAGGATCCAAAAGTATCGAACATAACTCCTGACTCCTTATAGATACATGTTTGAGGATTTGGGCATTGTTTAAAGAACTGCAAGCATGTGCCACTATGTCAATTACACCAATATATTATTATGATGACATAGGTAGCTACTAACTACTCATCAGAGTTTTGTGCACCTTAGATATCAATGACTTATTATTATATCATCATCATCATCATCACTGCCGCAGACTATAACAATAATAATTATTTAATAATACTATAGTAACTAACCATTATAATCACTGGTGATTATTTAGTTGGTCCGCAGATCGGTAATGCTTGTTTGGGGGAAATCAATAAGAGAAGAACAACATGCTAAAAAAACAATATTTTATAGAACTGACGTTCAAGTTGGCTGGTATCGACTTCAAAATTCGAGAAATAGTTAAAATTTAAGCCGAATTTAAAAGGGGAATTATTTAGAAAATTACTTAGTTTTATTTCATTTTGTGCATAATACTTTGGAAGTCGGTTTTCATTTTTTGTTTAAAAATAATTAAATCCATTGTTAACGTATGGCTTGTTAGCGGGTTTTTCTACTATAATTCTGTTCTTGTTTATCCTGCTAAATAGAATGATAATAGGTTTCTGCATCTTATAATTGCTACTCATTAAACTCATCATCGATTCTTAATGGAATAGGTAAATTATTCTTATCAATAGTCAAGATGTGAAGAACAACTAAAATATAAGTAATTGATAAGATATTATTATTTTATTATAGTCATATAATAAGAATATTTATAAAGTATAGGTATATCTCTCTTAGAGATGAACCGAATTGGATTCATTATCATTGTAAATTCCGAAATATATTTTTTTGGTTGAGTTTAAATAAAATATATCAGCTTGGTTTTCGCACACACGCACGTTTAATTATTATAGCTTTAACCCTTAATCGATATCGTAGGGACCGCGAGGTCTCACGCGTTGCATTTTTTGAGTCCTCTAACAGAGTAAACACTAAACATAGTACGTGGCTGTTATAATAAGTTTTCTCATTTTCAATCACTGTACTATACGAGTATTTACTAGTAGGTTACTAATAATAGAATATAATTATTGATTTTTCAAGAAATTGATAATACTTATTTTAATTTGTTTACTCTTTGACGCAAAAATTACTGAACGTATTTTGATGAAATTTAGAATGGTAGTAGCTTGACCTCTGGATTAAAACATAGGCTACTTTTTATCCCGGAAAAGTACAGTGTTCCTGTGGGATACTGTATTTACGCGGGCTACAGCTACTAAATATACTATAGCGGCCAAGCAACCCCACGAATCACGATACCAGTTAAGTGTGTCGAATTTACAAAACCAGCTAAGGGTTTTTTTTTTTCTTTTTCCGTCCCCCTAACATAATCAGGGCTGTTTCATTTCTTTTTCTTAACTTTTTTCTTTTAATGGTTTCTTTCAATGTTTTGATATTTTTAGTTTCTATGCTTACATTATTATATTTTCTATACATTATCTATATTTATGTATTTATATTGTACATTTTTCATTTCTATTGTATTTTTAACATTTCCAATTTATGTTACACAATTTAATACTTTCTTTTACAATGCCAATATAACAATTTCCTTATTTTCATTTTAAACAATTTCCCATATTTTAATATACACAATTTAGTAATTTTCTAATTTAAGTACCATCCAATAACATAATACTGTCAATTAAGGCGAAAATATACGTAGATGACGTCACAGATTCGGGCGTGGCCTAACACTTCCCGCCGCGCCACCCGCATACACCCCGCAGCGCTCGCGATCTCCGCGCGCGGCCGCGCCGCGACTCAAATTATAAACTGAGGAACGGCCCTTTTATACGACTTTAGGATTGATTTAAATGCAACTTGAAAATATTAATTTATTTCTGGTCTATGAGCAAAGAAAAAACGTAGAATGTATAAGCCGCGGCTTCTCCTTCTTCTGTAGAAGCCGGTCGAGGTTATTCCCGAAATCTAGAAATTATTTGGTAGGCAATGCGGCTTCCAACCCATCACTTTTGATTTCATTTTCCACCTCTACGCCCACCAAAATGCAATACTTAGTGCTATTGACAGAATCACTAAAATATCCACTAGGTGTTTTTTCGCTTTCCTAAGCGACAAAAATACCGAAAATGAGTTATATCAATGAGTTTGTATTTTTTTTTCTGCGTCGATTGGTCTAATCGTCGTCTTCCTACGACGTTTTTTTTGTCGCTTAGATATAGTGAAATTTATACAAAATCATGAATGTTATGTTCACTAAGCGACAACAAAAAGCTATTTATTAAAAAATTCATTTGGACATTTTGAAGAATTTTAAAAATCTACTTAGTCTATTTTTCATGTTTTTACTTTTCTTTTGTTTGCACAAAAATATTTTTACTTGTTTAAAAAATTCTTTTCGTGAACACTTTGTACATTTTCTCCATACAAATTATTTGTGAATTGTCCTTACAGTGCATTTAATTTGATACCATTATTTTACGAAAGTGCAACTTGTAGAATTTTACCCATAGTGAAATAAAACAATATTGGCGTAAAGATAGTTTTACATATTTGACACAATAACTATTCGTGCTATGTAGATATTTTTACTTGAAAACTTTTGTTTTTAAGTATGTCGGTTAGATTTTTTTTTGTCGTCAGTTAGATAAAATGTAACTAAAAGTATTAAATTTACAGTGTTTACCTTAATAAACGCAAACATTGCTAAATATATTTCTATATTTATGCGCCTAATGTTTCGCTAGTTATACATCAATATATCAATATACTAGGTTATGGGAGTAAACTTTGCGCACATACTTGGACATAATAAAATAGCTCCTATAGCTGGTCTATTTTCAATTAAATTGGCAACAGTCACTGAAATCGGTGTGGTTTGATTATTATTCCTTTTATAAGGTTCCGTAGTTCATGTCTCGGAATCCTTATAGTTTCGTCATGTCCTTCCATTCGCCGACCGTCCGCCCGTCCGTCTGTCCATCTAAACGGTGGTGCTTGAAATATGAAACTTTGAATGGATAAGTTTATTTATCACGTCGACATAGTGCTAAAATAAATGAAGATAATTTTTGGTTACACCTACACGAAAAGGGGAGATATAATTAGGTACATAGACATTATAAGAACATTGAGAGGTTTCTGAGATTATATTTTCATGTACGTACGTATCCGTTTGCGCGATATTCCACTTTTAAGCGCATTTCTTGTTAAAATACGGCGTCCCCCCCTCTAAAAGCCAAACGGCTGGCTCTAAAAATGTGAAAAATTCATGATGGTAGTCCATGTAATAAACTTTGAACGAAAACTATAACGGTCCAAAAAACTTCATAAATTCAGGAGTTATAGAGACTTAAATTGAATCAGTTTAGATGAAGATATCTGTGGCTCAGTGGTTAGCGCTTTAGTGCTCAAGCCAGAGGGCGTGGGTTCGAATCCATAAGAGAATAAAAAGTTTTCCGTGGATTCCTTGGAAAAATTATGTTAACTGGGGTTAAAAATTAACTTCAACGATTAACGAATTAACGCTGCCGACAAAATATGTTACTATGATAAAATTTTAAAGCGATTTTGCCAAGTTGATGTTCATAAAAAAATTATCAGAATATAACAAATATCGTTCATCTCTTTTGTTACATCAAAAGCTGCTATCACCGTACATTTTTAATGACAAATGTATGGCGGTAGTAGCGTTTTTCAAGGCCAGGAAGCCAAATGGACTTCCACCCTTCATGGACAGATGCAATAGTCTCTTCTTAAGACACCTATCATGGCCATGCCATCAGACGATATGATCAAGGTGCATAGCTTCACAAAGCAACACCAGGTTTTCCTATCGTCTAGGGAGAGTAGAGGATAGGAATCAATGTTCACTCCAATGACATAGTCTGGTACACGGACGGATCCAGGAAAGACAACCGGGTGGACGGACCTTCTACGGGGGCATGCCACCTACAGGCTTGCCTATATACTTGCTTAGGGCAATTTACAACCATGTTTGAGGCTGTGATGAGTTGTTCACTACAGAGCCTACAGATTGTCCTTGTCCATAAAACATCCTAATCTTATAGAGAAGATTAGGATAATTTAGATGATATTTCTGTTACTGTCAATGCTTTCAGCGCAGTCTGTCAGAACAATCACACTGCGCTGAAGGCACTGACAGCAGCAGAAAGAAGAAGGGGCATTTTTGTATGGATCCCGTCCCCACTACTGTAGCACTACAAGACATATATCAAAGGACTTAAAAAGCGTGTAATTTTTTTGTATGACGAAAAATCTCTAAACCATGGGAGAAAAAAGTTAATGAGAGTTATAAGTGAAAAAAAGTTTAAAAAATCATCCTGTATTATTGCACCATTTCATAGTGTTACTAATAAGGAACAATTTTCGGGAAGTAATGGTATACAGCAAGCTTCAGAAAAGTGTTATATTTTGATAAATTGTCCCATATTTTGAAGAAATGTATGGAATGATAATAAAATGCTAAAATAAGCTCTTTCCTCAATTTTGTCACATACTTACATTATGGAAATTGTTTCTTACTTGCGATACTATTTAAAGGTGCAGTACACAGGATGTATTTTTTTCCATAATTTATGGGTTCGAATCCTGTCTAGGAAAAATGAGTTATCAAAAATGATGCAGTTTAAGTTTTCATCAAGTCGGCCTCGATATTCCGTAGGGCTAAATTGCTATTGCTAATTTTTTTTGACTTCTCTTACAACGCCCAGAAGAATAATTCACCATGTACAATATCTTTTTTACTTTTTTTCTGTACCTAATCGTTTTAAAATTATTTTTGCTATTTAATTATATGTATTTTAATGTAATTGTTTTATCTGAATTATTAGATTTTACATAAACCACTTTTCCAGGCCAGGATTCGAATCCGCAAATTAGGAAAAAATACATTTTGTATTATTGCACCATTCGATAGCGTTGCAAGTAAGAAACAATTTCCAGAAAGTAATTAGGTATGTGCGAAAAAATTGAGGAAAGAGCTTATTTTTAGTATTTTATTATCATTCCATACATTTCATCAAAATATGAGGCAGTTTATCAAAATATAACACTTTTCTAAAGTTGAGTGTATACCATTACTTTCCAAAAAAATTTCCATAGTAGCAACACTATGAAACGGTGCAATAATATAGAATGATTTTTTAAAACTTTTTTAACCCTCATTTACTTTTTTCTCCCATGGTTTAGAGGATTTTTGTCATACAAAACAATAATACTTTTTTTAAGCCCTTTCATTTGATATATGTCTTATAGTGCTACAAGGATGGGGACTTTTTGCCCCTTCTTCTTTCATCTAAATTAGTTATGGCTGTGTTCAAACGCTAAACATGCTAGGACGAGATAACAGCATCAGTCTGGTATGGGTTCTAGGCAACGGCAATATCTCCGGCAACAAAACCGCGGATGAGCTTGGTAGGCTTTGGGCCAATTGTGTCACGGTGTCATGCCCAGAATCGGTATGTGGAATATCTCCCAGCACTACCAAGAGAGAACTCAAGGAATGGGGCCGCAGCTTAAGTATAAAGCAATGGGCTGAAATCCCAGGCCTTGAGTTTTTACTTCTATATTTTTTATTATTTCAAGATCAAAATTAGCTAACGTTTTAGCTCGTTTTAGTCAGACAAGGGAACTGCAATTAATTTTTATAAACAAGAAGAAGGAGAATATTGTCAGTTAGGAGCAAAAATTTACAATGTCATTGAATAATAAATTTACTAAGATAACTTTAGCCGTAGAAAATTCTTAATGTAAGCAACATTTATGTAACTTATCTTGTTTTATTTTATAAACTCTTAGGCCATTTAGATGAATACTCCTATAATTTTTTTAAAGTGTTTGGAATTAGTTATTTTTACCTGTTATTACAGAAAATGTATCTATAGCTTATCTATTTTTACATGTTGCTGAAAACCTTTAAAATAAAATGTAGGCAATTTTACTTGATATTACATAACTTTCGTTGATAGCTTAGATAATTTTACCTATTTTTCGAATTAGGACTTTTTTACCTAAGCGACATAAACTGCCTGTAATTCGAAAGCTATATGACTCATTTTAATATCAAAAATTGCTATAAAAATAAGATACACGTTGTATCTTATTGATATATAGATATTTAGATGTATGTTAAAACCATCTAAATCCGACTATTTTGTGACTTTTAATGATTTTTTTTTCTAAAAATTTTAACGTTAAATCACTCTTCTATAAAGTTTACTAAATTTATGCGTCATATGTGTCTTTCTTTAATTATTATATTTTCTTTAATTATTATTTTTTATCAATTATTATTATTTAAACTGGAAATATCATAATATGTATTATATAAAATATGAGAATTGCTCTCCTACGCTATCGAATTGGATTTTGTCTGTAATGGTAGTTGTATGTGTGTTAAATAAATAAATAAATGTCGCTTAGGCATTTTTACCTCATATACTATATACCTCAAAACGTTGATATACTAAATAGACAATTAAAACAGAAATAATATAATATATCTATGGACGCTTCACACCACGTCAATCTGATCCCGTGGTAAGTTCTCGAAGAACTTGTGTTACGGGTACCAGATAACGGAAGTATATTTAATACTTTTATACTATACACATAATTAAGATTTTTATTATATTATACACATATTTAACACACATCCATGACCCAGGAACACAGAAAACTTTTTGTTCCGTCGGCGGGATTTGAACCCGCGACCCCCGGCTTGAGCAACGACACGCTCAACCAACTGAGCCACAGAGGTCGTCATAGAAATAGAACTATACACTTTCTGTGAAATTTACAAGTACATATTATATAATAAAATATTATACTATAATATATACTATATAATATTATATTAATATATTATTAAAATTTCAAGTAAGAAGTTGAAGGAACAAAAAAGTATATTCAACGATCGAACATTTTCATTCTATCGCAGGCAGAGTGCTCGCTAAGGTTTTCATAATTTATTTTTTACGGCATGTTGTTCCCTTTTATTTCAAGAGTAAAATAAACGATTGCGAAATAGCGGCACCGCGGCGAGTGACACAACCTCCTCGTACGAAAGTCAGCGGCTCACTGTCCCGCGCGCCCGCGCACGCACCGCTTACAAATATTTTCACAAAATAATAGTTATTTACGTATATTTTGAAAACAAAACGGTATTTCGAAAAACCCAACGATGAAATGTTAGATAAATATATTCTTCACATTTTCGTGAAAGAACCATCTTTATAGCCGTAGTAGGTAGTAAGTAGATAGAAAAAGAAATCTGAAAACAGGGCTTTTTAATTTTAATTTATTTAATATTAATCTTCGTCTTATTAAAAAAATTAACGATGATATTAAAGATGAAGGATTGAAGTGTGAAATGTATATTTTTTTGAATTTTTTTATTCCCATTTTTCGGAGTAGTTCCGAGTCAAACTGAGCGATTTTTAAGCTTTAGGGGCTATTTGCCCCTTAATTTATGATGTCAATAAGTTTATGATTCCAATAAAATAATTCCAATAAAGTATACAATAAAATATCAGAAATAAAACAACGGCACAAAATACAGAGACTATCCTAATATCACAGCTAACCTATAGAACCTAACTAATATCACACAAAATATCACAGTTTTTCTTATTAACTACACCCACGATCTTCCTGCAAAAAGCCAGGAAAAGATCCCGCTTTTTACCCCTCGGGATGGAAGGCAGATTCTCACCCGTTATGGATGTGCCCAATTTCTGCTCAATACCAGCTAAGGGTTAGGTACTTAAGTATCTAACGATAAGACATTGTTGACCTTGATGTCTCTACTCATTTGGCAGAGAAAAAGGGAGTTACCTGGAAAGTTTGTTGGAGTTTTGAAAATTGGTAGTTTTATAGATTTTGATGCTCTCTGTTCGAATTTCAACGTTGCCATACTCGTATCTTGACTGCTATCGCTGCCATCATGAAAAAATGCATCTTGAAGCTGTTTTTAGACGCTATCTTCTTTCCGTTTGATTTAAGGCTTCAATAATGTATTAAAGAAATAAACTAGAAAAAGATCCCTACAGTTACTGCACTAGCAATGTTTTTGTAAAATCAATAGTTTAGGCATACAAGCGCTGCAAGTTGTATAACACTATTAGTAACTGCATATTACGCATTTTCTCGGAAAAAACTCATTACCATATTATTTTTATTTCTTGATACAAGAGTTATGATATTGTGCATTACTTGTGACCACATTATAAAGCAGGAGACCAGGGCAACAATATCTCGAACCCCAATTCATCATCACGATCTGAACCACTATTTTTCATAGAACCTATATTTAATTAATATCTGATGGTCGACGTAAGTGGTACATAATATTATTATTATGTTAGGTACATCCAAAATTAATGTTCCGAAATCTAATGATGGATTTTAAGTTTTCATAAAGTCGGACTCGATATTCCGTAGGGCTAAATTGCTATTTCTAATTTGTTTTAGACTTCTTTTACAACGCCCAGAAGATTAATTCAACATGTAGTATGTACTATATCTTTTTTACTTTTTTTATGTACCTAATCGTTTTAATTATTATTTTACTATATAGTTATATATATTTTAATATAATTGTTTTATCTGCATCATTACATTTTATATAAACCAATTTTCCAGGCCAGGATTCGAACCCGCAAATTAGGAAAAAAATACATTTTGTATTATTGCACCACTTGATAGTATCGTAAGTAAGAAATAATTTCCAGAAAGTAATTATGTGCGAAAAAATTGAGGAAAGAGCTTAATTTTAAATAAATATATAAAAACTCCCAAAGCCATAATTGCTCTATTTTAACGTAACTACGGAACCTCGCACGTATCTCAACTTGCACTTAGCCGGCTACATGATAAACTTACAAGCCATAACTTTTCGTCATTAGGCACTCGGTAACTCTTAAACCTGTTCGCAGTTTTTGTTTAAGTGTCTTGACCTTCAAAATTACATCAAGTGATTCGGGTTTAACACACGTGACTATTAATTATTGCGAAATATTTAATGAAACTATGATTTCACCTATATAAGGGAAGGAAAGGCTACCGTTGGAAAGGTGTAATTTTTAAAATATCTCGATTTTTGAACAAAAAATTACCCTATTTGTGGAGCAATCGAATATTTAGTAGAGAGTCAGTTAAGTGGCCTAATATTCATAAAGCTTAAGGTTAGTTCACACCACGACGACACGCGACGTGGCGCTGTATTTTTAAGAATTTGAAATTGAATAGCTTCAAAATTAAACCATTTTGCCTACACAAAAATATATACGCTTTACCCGAAGCTTTCTGCCGCGCACTGAAAAACCCTGGAATGAATTGTCGCCAGCAGTATTTCCGGACCACTACGACCTGCAAACCTTCAAGAAGGGAGCGTATTCCCTCCTAAAAGGCCGGCAACGCACTTGCAACTTCTCTGATGTTGCGGATGTCCATGGGCGACGGTAATCGCTTTCCATCAGGTGATCCGTTTGCTCGTTTGCCCCCTTGTCTTAGAAAAAAAAAAATACGCATATTACATATGACATCATTCATACAAGCATAGCGCGGTGCAACATTACATTCGAACTCTTACAATGAAACGTGAATCTTCTTGTGTAGTGAATAAAGTTCAATTTTAAATAGCTATCTTAAAAATGCAGCGCCACATCGCGTATCGTTACGTTTCGGTGTGAATTAACCGTAAGCTATAAGATTCTATAAAAAAAGTAAAACCAGTATTTAAATTAGTAGACTTTTATTAGACTCACTTGTTGGCTTCTGCCTCAACCTGTCACGTAGAGGTCTCGCGTGGGCGAGGAGTGGTTATGCATTTGCTATTTACTTATAGACTACCCCTGTGGGGTAAGTCAGCCTCTACCTACCCTACTGAGCTAAATGGTCTCTGGTTAGCCTATTGGGAAATTAGTGTAAGAATTTGTATGTTTGTGTGTCTTCAATTTACATCTTCTGCAGTAGGTACTTAATTATTCTAATTAATGCTAATCTATTAACTGGTAAAAAAATCTCGTTTTTAGGGTTCCGTAATACTTAAGGAACCCTTATAGTTTCGCTCTGTCCGTCTGTCTGTCTGTCTGTCCGCAGTGCGCCTCTAGCTCCTGTAGTTATGAATATAAATTGATGAAATTTGGTGCAGTTATAGATTGTGTATAGATCACGGTTTCGGGATCATAAAAAAGTAATTATTTTATATTTTAAGGGTGGCTCTCCAGACATGTGAAGTGGGGATGAAAAATATTTTTTCACTCTACCCCATCGTGTGGGGTATCGTAGAATAGGTCTTTTAAAATAAAGGCAAGGTTTCATACCTTACTTTTTTATACAATTGACCATTTTCGAGTAATCGGCCTCCAAAGTAGTCTGTAAGTTGCATAGCATTTTTAAACTATAGGAGATAGAAACTTGCAAATTTCCATGCTGATAGATCATGCTAAAAACTCTTAAGGAAAATTATTGTGAACCAAATCGGACAGTAACTTTTGGAGTAATTAAAAAAAAAGCATATGACGCGTTTATAGTTACGGAACCCTCCTTAGACATGTCCTGACATGCTCTTGGTTAGGTTTTTTATTTTTCAGTGGAAAACTCTACCCTTTTACCACAGATTTAAGAAAGACGAACAGATAACAGCATACGGTATGTCCAAGATAGTGTGGAAAAATTTTGGGGCGTTGTAATCCACAAATTTTCAAATTTAGATCGATTTGGATCGTTCTATGATAGCTGTTTCTCTGTAAGTATTTTCGACTCTGGGCATGTAGTCAAGATGCATTTGTTAATTTCGACGGCGAAGTTCGAAAACAAAATGTATGGGATTTGACATAACGCATCGCAAGCGATATGTCGCTTTGACATAAGACATCGATAAGTGACATGTCACTTAACGATGTCTTCTGTCAAATTCCATACATTTCGAAGTTCGCCGTCGAAATTATCGAATGCGTTTTGACTAGAGACCATGTGCTTTTAGTACTTTACCGGCCTGCATAAGAAAAAGTAAAACATTTGTTTATTGCAAAAATAATTTATTAACTAAACGATCACAGCTTATAGTTTTTTTTTACTTAATTACTAATTACAATTAATCTCATTAAGCATTCCATTTTAAGACATTCTACTTAAAATTTTTTGCAAACACAAAAATTGCACACAGAAACATGGTGATATTTATTTAGAAACATTATTAGTTTTGGAACATTTTGCTCAACATCTTTAGAGAAAATGAGAAATAAAACTATACACAATATGAAATATCTTAATATATCGACGTGCCTCTAAAAAGTTTTGTACAGTAGTAAAGCAAAATGTCTACTTACTTAATCTTAAAAAATCCAGTACAACATGAGTCATAAATTATTTAATCAACTGTCATCTTAGTATGTTCTTCGTGATCTAGAACTTAACACGTTCTAGAATTACTTTCCATAGCTACTGGCACTAGCTGAGGCGGAGGCTTTAGCGCTGGCTGATGCGTACGCTCCCCCACTACCACCACCGCTACCACCACAAGTGCTACAACCACAGGAACCGGATCCGCAACTGGAACCTCCGTTTCCTCCGTGACCACCGCCGTAGCCCCCGGAACCTCCAGCACCCCCTCCTAGTCCGCCACCGTGCCCTCCAGAACTTCCAGTGCTCCCTCTTAGTCCGCCGCCGTAGCCTCCAGAACCTCCAGCGCCCCCTCCGAGTCCGCCACCGTGGCCTCCGGAACCACCAGCGCCATAGCCTCCTGCGCCACCCGAGCCGCCTCCTAAGCCCCCTCCGCTGCCACCTCCAAGGCCCCCTCCGCTACCACCTCCAAGGCCAACGCCGCTGCCACCACCGAGACCTCCAGAACTTCCAGTGCTCCCTCCTAGTCCGCCGCCGTAGCCTCCAGAACCTCCAGCGCCCCCTCCGAGTCCCCCACCGTGGCCTCCGGAACCACCAGCGCCATAGCCTCCTGAGCCACCCGAGCCGCCTCCTAAGCCCCCTCCGCTGCCACCTCCAAGGCCCCCTCCGCTACCACCTCCAAGGCCACCGCCGCTGCCACCACCGAGGCCTCCTCCGAGGCTGCCTCCGAAGCTAAGCCCAAAACCGCCGCTGCCGCTCGAGCCTCCGTATCCTCCACCGCCGCCGCCTTTGCCGTATCCACCTCCTGAGCCACCACCGAGGCCACCGCCAGCACCACCACTGCCAACGTTTTCGCTGTCGAATTTGCCCGATCCACTGTGGCCAATGGTAAGACTGCCACTGGAGCCTCCACTGAATCCTCCGCCGCTGCCTTTCCCGTATCCACCGCCAGAGCCTCCGCCGAGGCCACTACCAGATCCGCCATAGCTTCCAGAGCTGCTTCCAACGCTATTCGAACTGGAGCTGCCACCGACGCCGCCACCTATACCGTCACCGAAACCACCTCCAGCGCCGCCGCCGTAGCCTCCTCCACTACCGCCGCCTTTTCCTCCAGAAATTCCACCTCCGTAGCCCCCAGAGCCGCTTCCACCACTACTCAGACTGTCACTTGAACTGCCACCGAGGCCACCGCCAATACCGCCGCCGATCCCACCTCCAGCGCCGCCCCCGTAGCCTCCACCGTTACCTTTACCTCCTCCTCCAGAACTTCCACCCCCGTAGCCCCCGGAGCCACCAGATCCTCCGTTACCGCCACTTCCTCCGTTCAGGCCACCTGATTTTCCTCCAGAGTAGCCTCCGCCCGAGCCCCCTCCAAAGCCAGCGCCCCCTCCGTAGCCCGCACCGCCGCCTCCGCTGCTGTAGCCGCCGCCACCGCCGTAGCCGCCATTATTTGTTGTCCCCGTGAATGCAAATCCGCCAGATTTGCCATCGTCCGATTTGGTGTAAATTGTTTTTTCATTGCCAGCCCCGAGGCCACCGCCGCTGCCACCACCTAGGCCTGCGCCACCTCCGTATCCACCCCCACTGCCGCCTCCGATTCCACTTCCGCCGCTCCCTCCGACTCCACCTGAAGCGCTAAACCCACCGCTGACGCTGTTGAGCCCGGAGTGGACTTTGCCGATGATGCCCCTGACTCCTTCATGGATAGCGTCGAGGCCGGCGCCGAAGCCGGAGGCCAGGCCCAGGCCCCCACCGCCTCCGCCACCGCCCCCTCCGCCGTAGCCGAAGCCCCCACCGAAACCGTAGCCTCCGCCCCCTCCGCCGCCCCCGCCCCCACCACCGCCGCCGCCGCCGCCAGCACCGTATCCTCTACGGACACGAACTGAAAAAAAAAATGGTAATATAGAATAAAAAAAATAAAAAAAAAACAACGGACAATGGATGTATTGACTGTTGTGTTGTTGGACACGCGTGCTCACAAAACGTCGATAAATAACTACCTAGACGCGCTTACAGATGTTAAACATCTGTAAGCGCATCAACAAGAATTTTCTTATGAATATTTTTTTTTGTACCTACTCCAGATTAAAGCTTTGTACAAGCTAGCTGATAAAACAAATTTAAATAATTATTTTTAAATAAAAAATTAAACCGACCTCCAAAGTAAAAATACACAAAAAAGTATGAAATAAAACTTATTTTCTAAATAATTTCCTTTATAAATTCAGCTAAAATTTTAACTATTTCTCTACTCAATCTTTTTAATTTTGAAATCGGTACCAGCTCAAACAGCACCTATAATATTTTAGAGAACTCAAGTACAACTTTGCTGGTACCGACTTCAAAATTATATTTAACTCATTTAAAAGATCAAAGAAGTTTAAAATAAACATAGTAGAAATAACACCCAATATAAAACAAAATGCCTAAGTTCTTTTAATTGCAAAATAAACATGGCTTTATTTGAGTTAAATCACTGCCAATGTCAAAAAAAGAAAATTTGCTAATTTCTAATATAATTAAAATTTAATTTAATTAAAATTTCTAATATTTTAACCGTATTTCTACTATAAAGTTACATTAGTAAGGGGGGCGGGACTCTGTGAAAAATTCGAATACTTTATTATATGTACATTTGAACATTCTTAGTGGACTAGCACTTTTGTTTATTAATAGTGTTATTAATATTACAGTTTATATTAATACTAGCTGGTGCCCGCAACTACGTTTGCGTGGAACTATTAATGGAAACGGAATCTTAAGATAAAAGTAGCCTAAGTTACTCCTTATAACATCAGCAATCTGGCAGTGAAAGTCTGGTCATAATCGGTCCGGCCGTTTCAGAGATTACCCGGAACAGACAGACAGACAGACAGATAAAAATTTAAAAAATATACGATTTTTTGGTGTAGGTAAGTACCGTATATACTATCATATAGGCATTAAATGCAAATCTGTTAATTTCAAATTACGCACAAACACTACAATTTTATTTATTTGTTAGATTAGATTATAATTACCTGCGGCTTCACCGCGGACGAGTAGAACAACAAATACTAAACACAGCACTGGCTTCATGTTTACTACTGGCTCCAGCAACTGTACCCAACCTTATATAAGTCGATCCTCTGACGTAGAGATGCTACGGAGAACTGAATTCCCTAGAGATTGACGCATTAGTTTATAGATATCTCGATTAAAACCGCAATCGATTAGATCGCAAAAAACATAAGGAGTAGCGCATACGAAAGATTTAGCTAGTCTTATCTAAGCTTTATCTATACTAAATACTAATATAATAAACAGGAAAAATTTGTTTGTTAGTTTGCATTGAATGGGCTCCGAAACTAATAGACCGATTTAGATGAAATTTGGCACGGACGTAGAGTTGACCACAGGGAAGGACATAATCTACTTTTTATCACAGAAAAATGTACGGTTTCTGCGAAATTAACTTTTGCGCCCACGAAGTCGCGAGTGATATCTAGTCTGAGATAATTGCATAAAGTATAGAACTAGCTGTCTCGACACACGTTGTTTTGTCTTAACTATGAACTGAAATAGATAACCAAATAGGTGAACTGAACGCACCTATAGAATACAGTGAACAGTTTACAGTATGGGAAATTTCAATCTTAGTTTTTAGTATTTTCTCCACAGCTGTTCCATTGTCTTTCACCGTTTAAACCATTTAAACCTAAACTTCGACAAATATTTCACGACCAAAATAACCCAAATCGGTCCAGCCGTTTCGAGTTTTAACAAGACATTGGAATTGCGATTCATTTTTAAATATAAGAGGAGACAAGATAATTGCATAAATAAGACACAGTAAGATTTATTATTAATCCCTTTTAAAGAGCTCTTAAATTGATAGTCAATATCAAGATATTTTAAGCGAGCTTATCAAAATTGGTAACTCGCTGTCTGCGGGTATTCGTAAAGGCAGAGCGAGCTCTCACTTGAGACAGGATATTCTTAAGTCTGTAGCATTTTTGTAATGCAAATAGACTGTCTTATTTTTTGATATAATAACACGAAGATGCGCACACTTAAAACAAAACGTTTTATAGACGAAACTGTCTAGAAAATCGTGACGATCATGACTTTCTTAAAACTCTTATGTTTTACACAAAAGAAAGGCTTGTCTATGTGAGACGAAATTGTCGTAAGACTGTCGTGTCCCAAGTGAGTGATCGCCCTTACTCACGTATTGACTTGCAGCTCGCAAGGTTTTTACTTAAATACAAGTGTCTACTTTCTGTAGTAAAATTTTGAGACTTTAGCCTTAGCTTAGTAATTGTTGTGTAACTTGTTTTCATCATTTAACCACAGCGAATTTCATATGATTTTGTTTTAGTTCAGGTATGTGTGCTGTTTACCTTATATTCACCGTGAACTTTCGAACTCGTGAGTACTACCTATTCAGTTTTTTTGTTCTAGTTGATGTTATGTCGGATTTCCTTTTAACTTACAACTAACTTTGCTAGCAAGTTACAACTGTAGATTACGCAGATTAGGTTCTATTGTTTGGAAAAATGAGATTTTTTAAACCCGTAGGTAGTAACTTAAAGATGCCTCTTTTATATAATAAGTATACCTAAGTAGTTAGTAGATGCTAGGATGCTACTTAATTATTACTTTAAATAATTTAGAATTATTTTATTACTTTGTAGTATTTGGTTTCAATTATTTGATTTAAATGACGGTTTGTCGTAATCATTCAAATATAAATTGTAGATATTCTTCCTTGATACTTAATAGTTAGCTGTAGCCTGTACATAAACAATTATACATACATCCAGGCATCTGCTATACAGCCTTCATAAAAATGGCAGGTGCATTGTTTGGTCTACGTAAACCAGTAGCCCCAGAAGTGAGCACGGAGAAGCTACGATGCCAAGGACAGAAACATCAAACTTATAACACCCCTCTTCTTCTGTCAGAGGTTAAAAATAAATATAGAACAATACGAATAACTTATCGCTAATTGTTCGTGCTTGGAATACTGATACCTAGACCTCTAGAGTCTAGTCAAGATGCATTCGATAATTTCGACGGCGAAATTCGAAAACAAAATATATGATTGATTTGATAATACATATAAGGCATCGCAAGCGACATGTCACTTAACGATGACGTATGTCATTTGACATACGTCATCGTTAGAAGTGATTTCCCATACATTTTTGTTTGCGAACTTCGCCGTCAATATTATCGAATGCATCAAGATGCATTTTACGCAAGACGCCGTTTTTTGCAATTGACGATGAAAGCCTAAACAATACTGTTCATCAAGACTTCAACTAGCGGTGATTACAAAATGAAATTAATAAAACAAATAAGTAAAAAAAAAAACAAAGTTTATTATTACTTTGGTTTTTATAATCCTGATGGCTGATGCTATCGTAAGGCGAAGGCCACACTACAGTAAACACGCAATCACAGTAATTGTCTATAACTTGACTCATAAATTAACAGACAGACAATTTATTTAACGCGTAGACGTATGAAGATCGTCAAGTAGCTATCTGTAGGTCACTGGCAAATGGTAATCATACGATTATCTGCGGCGTTTTTCTTAATACCGGTGCGTTTACAAATTTGACATAAATTTGCTGTTTTACCGTACATTTTGCGATAATGAAACCGAATCCTACAAAACTAACAATTGTCAAAAATAGAGCACTTCTTTATCAAAAAAATGGTTAAAATATTATTAATATATAAAAAATCATATGTAGTATAGGAAAAACAATTTTCCATTCACAAAGGCGGCCATGACAGTAGTCAAAACAACTGTCACGGCCGCCTTAGAAATGGTGTTTTCACAATAAAAAACTCTTCAAATAATCATTTTTGTACGCATGTACCCTTCTTCAAATTATTTTTTTCGTATTTTTATGATATTACCATATTTTTTTCCTATTTACCTATGTAGTGTACATAGACCTGGACCAAAATCAAACATCTCTTTTGCACGTGTTTCGCTATTGTGCATTAATCTTAATTTGTGACAATAGGGTTTATTTTATTTAGTCACTGTCTGGATTTATGGCACAAAACATCCTACTACTATTATAAATGTGGAAGTTTGTGAAAGTTTGGATGGATGGATGGGTGGATGGATGGATGCATGTTTGTTACTCTTTCACACAAAAACTACCAAAAAGATTTTGATGACATTTGGTATGGTAGTAGTTTAAGCTTTGGATTAAAATATAGGCTACTTTTTGTCCCGAAAATCTAGTTGCTAATATCTTTGCTCTCCATACTCGGGAACCTGTCATAAACTTTTCGTAAACCCGTCCTTAAGGACTTTACACAGAATTATCGCCTTATCTAAATAATATAAGATCCAAATTCCAGCAGGGCCATCGGGACATTAGATATTGACCGATTTTCAGCACCAATGAAAATCTAACAACAGTTTTGTCATAAGAGAAACAAAAACACGTTTACTCATCCTTACAAAGTGCATTGATAAGACAAACGTATCAAAAACTACTTAAAATCTTTTTGATAAAATAAATTGAAAAAATTTATACATCCGACCGTATAACTGCCTCCTTTTGTCGGAAGTCGGTTAAAAAGTAGGCTCCGCGCGAGTTTCTTACCCGGTTCTTCGCTAGTTTCCGAACCAGTGGTAGGCATCACGTAGATCGACGCGTCGTTCAAAAAGTGTATTGAAAATACCAACTTTTAAAACAAAATGGTAGTTCCGGTTCTTAGACTTTCCACAAAGAGATTTTTTTTAAATTTTGGCTTTCAAAATCAAAATCACGCTTCTTTTCGATTAGATTGCACAAAACCGTAGATTTTTAATAACAGGCTACGATATACCTGATGGTCAGTATTCGTTGGCAAGCTTCTCGGTCCATTTAAGAAAATAACGAACTCAATTAACACGTTCGCTGCGAAGCAAGGCATTATTTGCCTGGTTGATTGCTTTCCGTCTGTGCGGGCTCTAAAATTGTGCCCTTTCGCTCAGTGCGGGCGCTGTAACTCGGGAACTACTACGCGTACGAGTGAGATAGTTATATATCTAACACCCATATTTAAAGCTTATGACGGTTAACGATTAAAAAATTCACCAGGTTTTTAAAATATAGTTCGCACTGAATTAAAATTGAATAAGCTCAGTGCGAATACCAGGCTTTGATTTGAGGCCTGGTAGCCGCACTGAGTGGGGGAGGGGCGCGTGCGCCGCGGTTAGTGCTGTCCAGTGCGTTGTTTGTTGTCGATTGATTTTAATGAAAAACACTAAGTAATTTTTATCCTTCTTTTTATTTTATTTTTAACACGCTTTTATAAGCTTAGGCTGTATGTATGTATATATGTATAGATGTATGTATGTATGTATGTATGTATGTTTGTAACGGAAGCTTTGAGCATGATTTTTAACTATTTCCAGAAGTCTAATTAATTTGAAACTTTGCATACGTATTAAGAGCCAATGACAATGCAATAAGCTTGTTTTTTTAGGTTTTTTCAACTATTAATTATTATTATATTATAATTTGTCGATTTGATGCATTTGTTTTATTGTCCCATCCCTATTACTTTATCTTTACAGTGCTTTAACAGGTCTGGTAAACCTGGTATCTCTCTTCTTAAAAAAAAGTATCAAGTTTCTGTCCAATTCCCGGGCGAAGGTAGTTTCAAATAGGTCCACCAATGAACTTTATACACGCGAAATTTCATTCATTCAATCCTAACATTGATGATCCTGGGATCATATTTATATGAACGGGTTTCACCGGGCCATTAAAACCTAGTTCGCATATGATAAAAACTTACTACAAGATCGAAAATACCTGGTATCGCATGGTATGCTAGGTACAAAAAATCAGCCTCGCAGCGAACGTGTTAATAAGTTATGATTGACATAATGTTATGATGTAACTTTATGATTTAAAACTTCCGCATGTGTTAGCAAACAATGCTAAGAATTAAACACGTATTTTCCAAGGGTTTTCATATTTTCGATGGAATTTTCTTGATAAACAAACGTTTACTATGAAATTAAGATTGTAGACACAAGCTAAAGCTAAAGGTTAATTTATTTGATAGATAGCATTTCCCAGTACCTATTTATCTTTGATTAATTATTATTTAATATTATGATCTACTAGGTAATTGTAAGCATTAATTATAATTTACTTAGAACTAAGAGTTATATACACATGTATTTAATAAGGGTTACCTAACGCAAGTTATTCGTAATACCAATAACAGGGAAAATATTATAAAGTAATAAAACCAGCCAAGTGCGATCGGACTCGCGCACGAAGGGTTTCGTACGAAATGGCAAAAATGTCACGTTTGTTGTATTGGAGCCCGTCTTAAGAATATTTATTTTCTTCTGTATTTAGTACCTAATTGCAGCAACAGAAATATATCATCTGTAAAAATTTTAACTGTCTAGCTATCACGAACCGTTCATTTAAGGAGATAGAGTCTGATGACAGTCTTCGGACAGACGGACAGACAGACAGATAGACAGGCAGACAGACAGCGAAGCCTCAGTAAAAGGGTCCCGTTTTTAACCTTTGTGTACGGAACATATAAAGCTAATTAAAAAAGTAGCATTAGCTGCATCAGTTCAATAGGCAATCGGACAAATTTTTTTTATTGCATAAATGAATAGTACTTATTCTTAAATATGAGTAACTTCTCGAAGAAACCGTATATCAAAAGTCAATATTTTCAAAGGTACAGCGATTTGTATAAAAAATTTCGCGAGCCTCCTAAAAACGCTCCATACTAAAGTCAACCTACAAATGACGTCACTTGTAGGTTATAGTATATGAAGTATATGACCGCAGGAATATATTTGTAAATATCTCCGATATATTTTGTGCGTTTAAGTTCATACTTACCATAATGAATGTTTTTGTAAATGATGTAGGTTTTGTTTACCAATTTCGCAAAAAAAAAAAATTTTTTGGTATAAAGACTCGTGAAATTTTGTATACAAATCGCTGTACCTTTTAAAATATTGACTTTTGATATACGGTTTCTTCTAAGAAGTTACTTATATTTAAAAGTACTATTCATTTATGCAATAAAAAAATCAGTCCGCTTGCCTATTGAATAATCTATATAAAGGGCTAACTTTAATCTAGCTTTAAAGTTTTTAAAAGAAAAAGATTTAGGCTTATGAGTAAGGCCAAACGAGTCGTGAGTCGAAAATTTCGATCGGCAGAAATTCTGCATTCTGAGTTTCATAGAAAAGTCCTATTTGATTCACACAGCGACGCAAAATGTGTTGAACCTTACTATAGATAAAATTATCACGCGACCGAAATTCTGCGACTCGGACTCACAAAATTTTGGTCTCATCTCATCCTAAGATTAGGCTTTTCAGGATTTTCAATGTTTCTAGAGTTAGGGGCCGTCCATTAATCACGTGATGTTTTTAACAACTTTTAAGACCCCTCCCCTCCCCCTGGTGATACGTGGTGAAGTTTTATACTCTATATACCCCTCCCTCACCTAAGATCACGTGTATTTTTTTTACATAGTAAGCAGAATTTTGAAGAAAAACTTGAACTTAAAAAACAGTTTAATCTAATAATTTAAGCAATTAAAAACTATACGAGTTATTTGTCTTATAAGTATTTAAACAACACTACGAATCTACAACCGATAATAATTTCGGTATGCATAGAGTAGATTCGAAAATTAATACACGTGATGTCTCATTATACCCCCTCCTCCCCTTAGTGATACTTGGTGATTATTTTCGGACCCCCCCTCTCCCTTTAGGCATCACGTGATTAATGGACGATCCCTTACATAATAATAATTATGCTCAAAGATATTAAACTAAGCGTAGGTACAGATAACAGAATGCATACGGATGTGGTTTTTACATGCAGGTGTATCACGCTTTGTCTTGATAAGGTCAAATGGAGGATTAAAAAGCTAATCAGAAGAAAATCTAAATCATACTCTTAGATCTCTGAAGTTTTTCTTAATTTTGAGCATTGCAAAAAAACATGCTGTGGGCGTGCGCTACGAAAAAAAAATCTTATGTTTGAGTAGATAGCGGAAAATGACGCAATTTTTATATATTTTTTATGTTTTACGGAAAACTATATGAGAAGGAAATGTATTTTTTTTTTACTTTATACTTATTTGAGTAAAATATAATGAGGTACCTACTTACCTATTTAACAAAAACTTTTTGTACCTATTGTTACAAACTAAGCAGTAAGTGATATGTGATTCACTTTCTTGGGTTAACCAGAGCTCACAAAAAGTGGGAAGGCAATAAATTTTGAAGATACGAATAATAAAAATATGAAAATGAGCTGCCTAATTAGCGAAATACTAATTGCTGGAAAACTTATGTTAATTGTTTGTGAAGCGAAGGTACGTTTAAAATAATATATTAACAAAAGTAAAGTAAACAAACCAAAAAGAAAAATAATATAAGTATTTATTAAAAATTAATGGCAAAAAATACTTATAAAAGCACAAACAAAACAATAATAGTGGTAATTTAAATAACATGATACCTTTAATCATAGAATAATTATCGGTGTTTGCTTCTATTAATATGTAGGCTTTAATCTTATTTTATTGACCTTTAACATTTTTTTTATTCGTATAGTATAGAGGCATCTATTGGTATTAACAAGAATCATTTTGCGTATGACTAATCTAAAAGCTATTGTGGTACGCGCAATAAACGCTAGATGGCGTTGTAATTACACAACATTGAACGTGAATAAATTAATCGCGTAGTTTTGATTTTCTACTAGAAGGTACTTCTTCTATTTCAGGCTGTGGTGGTCCATAAGCAGTAGCGTGGCTTGAAGCTACTCCCCCTCGACTGGTGCTAATGGCATTGGCTATGGCGATTGCACCTTGAGGGATATTTCCAGACCTTCCTCCCATACCAAAGAACATTGGGAAATATGCTCCAGCGGGCAACCTTGGAGGATATTCATCGCCTTCTTCCTGATCTTCCTCCGTATTCTTGACTGGTTTCTTCTTAGTAACACGGCGTTTGGGCGTGGGAACTGGTTTCTCAACTTCCTCGGTTTCGGGTTCAGTGATTTCAGGGGTCACAGCTGATTTGAGTGTTGTAGTTTGTACTTCGATTTTCTCGGTCGGATCAGTTATTTCTGTGGCTAGAGTCACTGGGTGCTCGGGGGCGGCTGGTTGTTCAAAGTATACCGGCTTTTCTGGTACCTGCTCAGGCGCTTGGGGGTAGTATACTTCGTTCTGCTGCGGTATGTACTCCTCTTGGGGCGTCTGTCGTCTCCTGTCCGGCACGTAGTACTGGCTGGACTGGGGCTGGTACTGCTCTTCGGGCTTGAACACGAAGGCTGCCATGCCTCCCCCCACAGCACGGGGGGTGTAGTAGGGGTTGTAGTAGCGACTCAGCACCATCCCGCCGCGGCTACTGTCGCTGGAGCCGTAGGACACTGACAACAAAAAAAAAACATTTTGAAATCTTTCCAAAAATTACCAGATGCTTGAAGCTTGTAAGTGGTTTAGAATAATTAGTCAGTGTTATATTTTTACTTCGGAACGTGCTAGTCGATTGCTAAACGGATAAATAAAATATATACAATCGTCTATATTTAGTGGATGAATATTTTTTTACTGATAAATGCGCTTAGCTACAAGATAAGTACTTTGTTTTGTACATTTGCTTTTATTTTTATTCTCTAAAATAGTAACTATTTGAACCAATTTACTGGAGTATGTAATGAGTGGATTCGGCAATGCCCCACACAAATTATTAATTTGTAATATTATGCTTCTATTATTTAATGTTTTAAGTTTTAAAAAGGGGTTAAATAAATAAAAAAACCGTTACCTAAATTGTTATTTGATTATTAAAGTAGATGTTGCCCGGTGGTCTACTGCCAAATTTCATCAAAATCCGTTCAGTAGTTTTAAAGCCTATTCAATGCAAACAAACAAACATACAAAGCAACTTTTCCTCTGTATAATATTAGTTTAGCTTGTATATTATAATATTAGTTTAAGTATGAAAATATTAATTAAAATCATAATAAACACTTAAATATTAAATCCTATCCAACTAGTCCTATTAATATTATAAATGTGAAAGTTTGTGAGGGTGTATGGAAGGATGTTTGTTATTCTTTCATGCAAAAACTACTGAACGGATTTCGATGAAATTTGGTACGGTAGTAGTTTAATAATAATAAGACATTTATTCAAGTTTAGGCTCTGGATTAAAACATAGGATACTTTTTATCCCGAAAAATACAGTGTTCCAGAGGGATACAATATGGACGCGGGCGGAGCCGCGGGCAACAGCTAGTAAATATTAAAATAAGAAGATTAATAAGGAATCTAGTTAATTCTCAAATCAGTTAATAACTCACGTGTGTCGAAATTACTGCCATAATACGGGAACGGATACCCCTGGACTTCCATCAGGGCACAGACTAGGAGGATGGCGTAGAACATCATTTTGGTTACTAGCAACCCTGGTTATTGGCCCTGGTTGCTGGTTGCTCGGTTGTCGTGTTGTGTTGGTCCCACCGGGAGCGAGCGTCTTATATGTCTGTCCGTCTGTGTAATTAGGATTCTGTCCACGGGCGAGCGTCTGCGTCGTTTTTACATGGACTCGACCGTTATTGGTATCTAGTCAATAAATTATAGTTTGGCAACTTTTAGTATGTTTTTTTTAAGTTAGACGCAGATCCGTTTTTTTTGACAAAGTAGTACACGCAATGCCTAATGACCAGTAGACCAGAGTCAGGAGGTAGCTCATGCTGCGGTCAATATTACCTAACCTTTAAAGCGACTTTTTTTTCACGGCGAAGCCAAGAGAAAAGTTAATGAGTGTCAGTTTATGTTTTTATGTATTTATATTTGTTTCATTGCAGCGCCTAAACTACTGATTCGATTTTAAAGAAAGAGGTATCAATTTGTTTTAATAGCCCGCGTAACCGCGCACTTGAAAATCGAGTCTCAGATCTTCTCGTCGAGGTGTAACGCCGCTAAATTTTTACACAATAGATAAAGATTTCAATGGTTCATAACCGTATGTGTTAAGTCGTAATTTAACTTTTTGTTGTTATTTATTTAAATTATCTGCAAATATTACTATTATACTGCAAAACATACTTAGAAAAAATAAGCTTTTTATAACGAAGTTCCTATGACCACCTTCGTGCTCCATTATCAGACCCTGAATAGTGAATATTAAATACTATATAGACATTATGTTTATTGCGGAGTACCTATGGTGACCAGATGGTCCATGTTATTATTATAATATTGCATTTTCACACAAAATAAAATAGTGTGTTCAAAGTTTCAGCTTAATCAGAAACCGAGCAGAATTTTACTCGAAAAATTTGCATACACACACAGACGTGACAGATGAAACTAAATAAAAGTTTAGTAAAAAGATCAGTGTAGTTGACGCTTCCGATTCTACAGCACTGTATGACGGAGTATATTTATAAGTTAATAATAACCTTACCAAAAGCATGTCTAAGGAGGGTTCCGTGACTGTCAACGCGCAATAGGTTTTCTTAGATTTACTTCAAAAGTTATTGTTCGATTCCGAGTTTTTAGTTTTTAGCATGATCTATCAATACGAAAACTTACAAATTTCCATTTTCTATAGTTTAGAAATACCAGGGCAGGAACTTACAAACGATGGGGTAGAATGAAAAAATATATTTTTATTGTATGGCCACTTCACATGTATGGCGAACTTCCACTAAAATATAAAATTATTATTATTTTACGATGCCAAAACCGAGATCTATACTCAACCTATATAACCATACGCATATATTTATATAATTCATAATTACAGAAGCTAGAATAGCGGTCAGACAACCGGACGGACAGAGTGAAACGAAAAGGATTCCTTGAGTATTACGGAACCTTAAAAATGGGTGTCGGTCACCGGACTCCTCATGGTTATGGTGATTATGTGATCACCAACTCAGTCACGTTGTTCTCTTCTGTGCCGCTGATAACATCTGTCATGATGTCCACAGTCCACCTAAACGCTCATAGCTGTCAAATTTGCGGTCCCTCACGTGCCCGGTGAGTCATGACAACATGTTAAAATACAAAAAAGTAGGTGCCTTTGAAAATGGTGGACAAGGAATCCTCATAGTTACGGATTAGGTATCCTGCCAATTTCGCACGCAAATAACTTTTTTTTTTTCATTAACTCTTAGACTAAGTAAATTTCTATTGAGATCCTAGACTATTAAGCAGCATGCGAAAATTTAATTGGTGGATAGTGGAGTGCCTCAATCGTCTGAAATGCCTACTTTTAATGATTTCATCTAAAACCTTTCAATTCATCTCAAGATCAGGGGTAAAAAACTAAAAACCCATGCAAAATAATTCAGAAGATTTTTTGGTTCTTGTATAGCACAATTAAAAACGCTTGAAGTGATGACGAAAATGTTTTTGTTTTTTTTTTCGTTAAAAGTTAATTAAACTTTATTTAAGAAAACTTGTAAAATGGGAGTTTTTGCCCAAAAAATTGAAGCAAATTAATATTTTTTTTTTCTCAAGATTATCTTACAACTTGGAACTACAGAACTACTATATAACGAATACCTACATTATCAGTTGACAATGTAGGTATTCGATAAATAATTAATTAATTAATTTAATTACTTTAGAAATTTTCAAATTCATGTCCAATCAATTCATATTGATAGCTTTGTACCTAATACGCTTGAAAACATTTTCATTTGTTTTATGCATGAGATTTACATGTAAATTATAATACATACCCATATATCTTAAAAGATCATATCGATATATCATCTGTAATCTGTATCTTTACTACGAAGTCAAATTACCTATAATCGATAGAATAATACCCATGAAACACTACAACACTAGACTCAAAGGAAAACGTAGTATTTATTTATAGCAGTGATTCTGAGAACTCTGCAGTTGTTATTGCAGACATTCTGTCTACAGCTGTCAGATCTGCTGATAACGATAGTATCTGCCGAGCAAGGACCTTTCAAATCACCGTTACTGAGACTACATAATTATATCACTAGTGAGTAGTGAGCACCAAACATGGTTGTAATTTTGATAGTATTTTAATAGGACACAGCTACAACAAGTAACAACAAGCATCCGAGCTAAAAAACTATAGAATCTAAGCGAAAAAAATGTATCGTTAGCTCTACAAGTTAACACTGCTCTACATGATTAAATATATAAGATTTTTTTTTGTTACACAATCTACTGAAAGGTCAGGTAGTTTATTAACACATCTTGTCTCTATGTATAGATATCGATGTATCATCATTATCATCAAATATAAATGGATGTGGTATAGTTGGTATCCAAATTGATTTCTAAGTTGACATTAGTTCTAAATTATAGGAGATAGAAGCTTGCAAGTTTCCATTTTCCATGCCATAGAGCACGCAATTTTTTTTGGCGTTTGATATTTTGCAAACGAAGAATGATATTAATTTGAGAAAAACTCCATTTGACAATTTAGTTAGCTACAATTTGAGCCTAAAATAAAGACGGTCGAGTTAAGGGTTTGCCCTGTAGCCTAACCTTTTTGCGACTATATTTTTCGAATTCCGTAGATTCATTTCCAATGTGCTCGATACTCGTGTGAGGCACGAAATCTGTGATTTTTTATCATATATTATTAGAAGTTTTATTATTCATAAGATACGAGTGTTTTCTAGAATCCTTATTCCTTAATTCTTAGCTTATTAGAAGAGTGAAATGTTTAAAATGGGTTTGCTATTTAAAAGATACTTACCTACCTATTATATTTCATAGGTTCGTTAAAGTTACGAACAATAACAATTATGAACAACAATGAAAATACGCATATAATCCTACTACTATTAATAAAATATGATAAACTTGGTGATGATGGATGGATATATGTTATTCTTTCACGCAAAAACTATTTTGATGAAATTTGGTATGGTAGTAGTTTATTGGCTCTTAACACGTCATATGCTACTTTTTATGTCGAAAAAATAGTGTCCTCGTGATATGTTTATACGCGGTCGGAGCCCCGGGAAAAAGCTAGTATGATTTAAGTATAGACCAAAAATAAACTTGCTTATGCATTCAGTATAATAAACGTTTAAGCAGGAAAAACCTTAATGGGTTCCTCGACCCATTTAATGATTGCTATCTATTAAGCATTGTAAAAAGTTTCGAATACAGAATGTATCTGTGACGTCAAATTCCATTCGTTCCTGGAAGGGCAGTGCATTCAATGCATATCATTTGACGTCAAATTAGTAAGAAATAGGTGCATCGACACACAGAGACTTTACCATTCATTTACTTGATTCAAACAAGCAGTCTAGGTTATCTTGGAAGCCCTTGGACTATTCAGTTTTAAAGATTGGAACGACAAGTTCCGGTGAAACTCCTCTGGTGTTGTATGTACTTGGGAGTATTCCTGATCAATCGGTTACTATTTGTTTCCCGATCTGTTTCATAAACATAATTTTTCATGCATGTTACTTAAGGAATGCTTGATTCACTTTAAATTTTGATTTTTATGTCAAGATAGCAACGTAATTGATTTGTAACCGAGTCATAAAAAGTACGCAATTGAGTTGATCACCTTACAGCGGGTATGATGATGAAAAGTATTATATAATTTATACTTTAAACGAGCAAATCTTGTATTCATATAATTGGAGTCTCGAAAATGGCTGCTAGTATAACCATGAAACTATTATGCGGAGTTATAGGAGAGAAAAAGCTAGTATGCTTAGGAAACTGTGCATTTTAAGCTACATATTATATTATGTTTTTTTCTTCCTTCTGCAACAATATACTTACGTTTGGCAGTTTTCTATGCGTATTTAATATAATTTTTGTGTTGTTAGAAAATTCGAAATATGGTGGGTTCGAATCACCGTCAGATGTTTGTGATGCTTTTTATGTTTTTCAAACTACTAAAACTCCGAGCAAAGCTTGGTTACCCAGGTCCTATGTGGATCGGCGGAGTCGCGGTGCAGATTCACGCGATCCCGTGGCCCGCCAAGGGTGGTATTGAGTGGAGTACCGCCGAGTTTTTAGTGAGTAGGGGCTGCGCGAATTCACCATCTTTTCGGGCGCAGCAGAGTCTCACAGACCTACGGGTAGGACCTCCATCCCCACGTGGGATGCTTAAACGCATTTTCGCGGCGAAAAAAATAAAGTCCTATAAAGTGAATATTTAACGACTAAAAACTTTAGTGCGTCATCTTTGTCTAAAAGCCAAAATTAGTCAACCTCGTCTATACCTATTAGTCATTAAATTCCTTCTGCCCACAGCTGCCCTGTGCTACCATTTTCCTGTCCATTGTGTTTGGGCATTAACATGGACATGTCGTATGGACAGATCAACGTGTCGCGTGCTCCTGTTTGTTAATTTGTCTATGGCTGCCGATCACGTACGGTTTTATGAGGTGTTACGAGGAAAATTATAATTCCAAAATCAGAGGGTATCTTTTGCTACAGCCTATGATAGTAGTTTAATCCTAAAATATAGAATATTATTTATAGTGTATTATAATACAAGGTAATTAAGATTTTAAATAGATCTCGAATTCGATTACGTTTAATCATAGACTAATCAAATTACTAATACAATACTAGCATTAATTTTTCCGCGGATTCGCCCGCGTGTAATTATTATAAATTAGGTTTTAAGCTTTCATCCCTTATTTTACCCCCTTGGGGGTTGAATTTAGAAAAATCCTTATTAAGTGGATGCCTACGTCATATTAGGAATATGTGTTTGTGTGCAAAATATCAAATTTCTTGCCTGTGCGTTCATACATCAGTCAATCAACTTTGCCTTTTAAATATATATCCAACTGTTCCTTATTTCATTCATTTCAATTATTATCTACTAGGCAAATAGTACTACTTTTTGCTTTCAGCTCAATTTAATTAAGAATAAAAGAGACTTCTCTATTATTTTTTAATTCACCCCAAAAGGACTATAAGAACCAAGGGTAAAGGAACTTAAACCTCGTCAGTCGTCTAGTGTAGTAATATGACTCATTATTATATCATCGGCGACTCACAGCACCATAACAACAACAACAATGGTGGGAATACCACAGGAACTCAGTTTTGGTCGCATTATGTCAGTCAGGTGTTGTACCTACATAGTGACGTTATATTTTATAACGCTATAAATAAAACACGAAAATGTTCCATAACAACAACAGAGCTATGGTAGTATTGCTCGTACATTGCGACTATGCACTATGGCGTCAATGGTTTTGGACAATAATAATTGACATCTTATATCTTATATAGTATATAAAAGGAAGTCGTGTTAGTTACACTATTATGTTATGTTATGACGACCTCTGTGTCTCAGTGGTTGAGCGTTCTGGTGCTCAAGTCGGGGATTGCGGGGTTCGAATCCTGCCGAAGTAACCATAAGTTTTCCGTGTTTCTGGGTCATGGACGTGTATTAAATATGTGTATAATATAATAACGAGTATGTCTGGTACTCGTAACACAAGTTCTTCGAGAACTTACCACGGTACCAGATTGACGTGGTGTGAAGCATCCATATATATTATTAATATAATTTATAACTCAAGAAGAACTGATTTAGCTGAAAATTGGTGAGAAACCTATTTGGCATAAAACGTAGTAAAATGGATTGAAATTTCAATGTTTCGCTAAAACTCGAGAACGGCCAGATCGATTTGGCTAATTTTGGTCTTGAAATAATTGTGGAAGCTTAGGGAAGGTTTAAGCGGTGAGAAATATTGGGAAAGGTGTAGGTTGTAGGAGTAGGTGTAGGTGTAGGTGTAGGACTAGGACGTAGGTTGCATTGTAGTTATTTATTCATTCCAGTTCATATTCAAGACAGAACAACATGTGTCGGGACAGCTGCTAGTTTTTTTATAAATAGTCTGTGATTTCCTATAGAAAAACGAAACCATTAGCAAATTGGTTTTACTTTCAGATTAAAGACTTTACAATGTACTTTACAACTTTACTGTACAATGTATATGGGTAGACATGTAGAAGTTATTAGAGTTTCAGCGCATTTACATACGGTTGGAAACGAGGGTTGGAGTAGCGCGTGGTATTTCCCGCGGTCAGAACTGTCCGTGTGACGGGCGCTATTGTCGTAAAATTTAGATCCTCCATAATATCTACCTACAAGGGGACGTTTATATAAGGTTTGGTAAAATCAATAGGGGATCAGACTTCATTTGAAATATTTAGTTTCATTATATTATTCAGAAATATTGAGGCATTACTACTTGGTAAATGTAAAAAAAAAATATTATTTTATATGTAGTTTGCTAATTAAATACATTTAAAAAGTGCCAAAAAATTTTTTTTTGCGAAATTAGTACACAAAACCTACATCATTAGTTCACTTTTAGCTTAAACAAAAATATTCATTATGGTAAGTATGAACTTAAACGCACAATTTAAATATCGGAGATATTTACAAATATATTCCTGCGGCCGTATATTTCATATAGTACCATAACCTACAAGTGACGTCACATGTAGGTTAAGTTTAGTATGGAGCGTTTTTACGAGACTTGGCGAAATTTTGTATACAAATCGCTGTACCTTTGAAAATATTGACTTTTGATATACGGTTTCTTCTGAGAAGTTACTCTCTTAAATATTAAGAGATGCAATAAAACTAGACAGTGTCACGCTACTCTTTTCACATAATAATTACAACTATCTTTTTAGTAGTCAGGGGCATGTAGAGTTCTTGTACAAAGTTATTTATCTGTCAATTTTAATTTTAGTCGCTACTTTCTTTGAATTTTTTAAAAAGCACAATATAAAAGTTATTTTAAATTCAACGTTCGTCAAATGCATTTAATTTTAGTAAAAAAAAAACCGTTTTTGGATGGAATCCAAAGTAACGTCAAAGCCTACGTACTTTTCTGGCTCTTTGAAGTTTTTATTACAAATCGTAAAAGCTTCACGTAAATTAATTTATGGAGTTTTTTATGCTTTTTGTGGTTAATATTCTTAACACGTTTTTTCGGTTTTACATTGTCTTAACTAGATGTAGCCTGCGACTTTGCGATAAGGAAATTCTGCAAGGAACCCTACATTTTGTCGAGATAAAAAGATCTATGTTCATTGTTCATCCTCGTGGCTTAGGTACTCTATATCTATGCCAAATTTCATCAAAATTGGTCCAGTAGTGTCGGAGCCTATTCAATACAAACAAACAAATTTTTCCTCTCTATAATATAGAAGAAGAAGACAATTTTTATAATTCATATCGTGCTTTAATGCAAATTCGCGATTTCTAAAACAAATTTTAAGAGCGCCCGCCGGTAACGAAATTACGTTTTAAAATAAAAATACAATAAACAATAGATTTGCAAAAAGTGCGCAGGTGTGCCAAATTATTTCAATATTCACTCATTTCATTTAATTACTTATATTGATTAAGTAATATGCAGTTATTGGCAAGTATATTTTGCAACTTCTCTGCAAATCGAATGAGTATAAATAAAGATTTTAAGTTTTATTAATTACATTATAATGTGCCACTTTATCTGCAAATCGAATGAGTATAAATGAAGATTTTACTTTTATTAATTACATTATAATGTGCCACTTTATCTGCAAATCGAATGAGTATAAATGAAGATTTTAAGTTTTATTAATTACATTATAATGTGCCACTTTATCTGCAAATCGAATGAATATAAATGAAGATTTTAAGTTTTATTAATTACATTATAATGTGCCACTTTATCTGCAAATCGAATGAGTATAAATGAAGATTTTAAGTTTTATTAATTACATTATAATGTGCCACTTTATCTGCAAATCGAATAAGTATAAATAAAGATTTTAAGTTTTATTAATTACATTATAGTGCGCCACTTTATCTGCAAGTCGAATGAGTATAAATGAAGATTTTAAGTTTTATTAATTACATTATAATGCGCCACTTTATCTGCAAATCGAGTGACTATAAATTATGAGCTTTCGTTTAATCATTACTTTATAATGTGACACCTTTTCTGCATATCGAATGAGTATAAATGAAGATTTGAAGTTTTATTAATTACATTATAATGTGCCACTTTATTTGCAAATCGAATGAGTATAAATGAAGATTTTAAGTTTTATTAATTACATTATAATGTGCCACTTTATCTGCAAATCGAATGAGTATAAATGAAGATTTTAAGTTTTATTAATTACATTATAGTGTGCCACTTTATCTGCAAATCGAATGAGTATAAATGAAGATTTTAAGTTTTATTAATTACATTATAATATGCCACTTTATCTGCAAATCGAATGAGTATAAATGAAGATTTTAAGTTTTATTAATTACATTATAATGTGCCACTTTATCTGCAAATCAAATGAGTATAAATGAAGATTTTAAGTTTTATTAATTACATTATAATGTGCCACTTTATCTGCAAATCGAGTGATTATAAATTAAGAGCTTTCGTTTAATCATTGCTTTATAATGTTACAACTTTTCTGCATATCGAATGAGTATAAATGAAGATTTTAAGTTTTATTAATTACATTATAATGTGCCACTTTATCTGCAAATCGAATGAGTATAAATTAAAAGCTTTAGTTTTATTCATTACTTTATAATGTGACACCTTTTCTGCATATCGAATGAGTATAAATGAAGATTTTAAGTTTTATTAATTACATTATAATGTGCCACTTTATCTGAAAATCGAATGAGTATAAATTAAAAGCTTTAGTTTTATTCATTACGTTATAATGCGCCACTTTTTCTGCAAATCGTATGAGTATAAATGAAGAGCTTAAGTTTTATTCATTACATTATAATGTGACACTTGTTTCTGTATCAGTTTATCTGTCTGTCTGTTCGACATCTAATCTGAGATTAAATTAACATTATTCAGTGGTCGGATTATCGAAAATCTGCGAAACGTTTTGCGCTCGCTTTAAGATACCCTGAGCCTTATGCAAAGTTACATTCGTTAATTACGACGACGAAGTCCGAAAATAAAAATGCATGGGATTTGACATAAACATCGCAGTGACATAGCGATACTTATATCAACTTGGCTAGGCTCCGACCGTGTCATACATGGGCGTAAGATGAATAATTATTATCTTTCATTACTTTTCTATATATTATCTTCAAGTTAAATAAATGGGTTACTCGTCAATTTTGCTAACGAATAACGAAACTTATATAAAAATTTATATTTTTCGGAGTGTTAAGTGCCAATATTACAAATTTCCTGCTAAAGTTAATCGTTGATTAAATATGTTATTTCTCTCATTATTTTTAATATTTTGTCACGCATGAACAAAGAATGCTGTTTCACATCTATTATTAGTAAGTAGGACAGAAATTGTTTTATGTAATTTAGTTTTAAGCTCAAATGTAATACTCCTACAAACTGTTGATGTGTCAATATAAATAAATAAATAAATATTCATATTAATGAAAAAGAAGACATGATAGAATTAGTATGATTTTTGAAATTTGGTGAAATAAGAACTAAATCTTGTAGAGTCTACGTTAATTATAGAAGTTAGGTTACTCATTTTAACCATATAACCACAAAAATATATAAAAAAAACAATAAATATTTAAAAGAACAGCTGTACCCCAAATGTAAAAGGTTCAGGGGGCCTAGCAGGAACATTTGAGAGCGGTGTACACGTAACGTAGGAATTTGTATGGTGCTGTCATGAACGTAAAAAAAAAGGCGGACACCGCTTCAGTAATATGAATAGAGTAGCAATCAAAGTAAGACGGCCGTATCGTAGCGACACGTGCCGCACGCACACATTCACAGCAAAGAAAGACGATCGGCCGCCAGTACGCCAATGGCAATTATCCGTAAATCTCAAACAAACGTAAGTCGTCGCCATTGTTTGGCTTCCTTCCGTACGCCTTATTTTTACGTCCATGGGCGCTGTCATGATTTTTAAATTATATAAATGCAACGTACACACAATTCTCATTCGCTAACATTACTGTTCCTGCTAGGCCCACTAAGAGTTATCGAAACGTAATAATGAATGAATGAATGAATATATGCTTTATTGTGTTCACAAATGTACAGGTAAGATTTAAATTACAGTTGACAATTTTAGCATGAACACAAAGGCGGCTTTATCGCTATAAAGCGATTTCTTCCAAGCAACCCTTGGCGCATGGAAATAAAAAAGTTAATGCAGTGCAATTACGGAACTATGACAAAAACTAGAACTAAACATAAAACCTTACATATTAATAATACTACTCTATAGAAAATATCACAAACTTAATAACCATAAGATAAAGAAAATAACACTAAATGATACCTAATCTAAACTTACGTATTATTAACCTAATGATATTATAAATATACTAATTATACATATATAATTTTATATAAATATACTAATATATATTCCTATTTCCTAATGATAGAACTTAAACTTTATGTACCTACATACTATTATACGAAATATTTAATGAGTGCTTAGATAGTATTGTTTGAGCAATGTTTTAAAATTATTAATAGGTACTTTTAGCTTGCCTGATGTTGGCAGGTAAAGAGTTCCATAGTAGTATCGACCTGACAGTAAAGGATTGACCAAAGCAATTTGTGTCATGTTTAGGGATTTGGAGAAGGAGATTGGCCGAGGAGCGCAATTAGAGCTAGCGCCCACCGTCGAAAAAGGAGCTCATCGAGAACAAGCATTGGACCACTGCAGATCGCTAGGGGCCTTAAATATTGATATAAAACTGCCGGTCTGGCGGTCCTAAACCTGGCAGATTTTTTTTTATTGACCAAAATGTGTGAAGATTTTTTGAGTAAAAAAAGCTCATAAGGAACAAGAAAACTGTTGTTATACACGGCTGCGCGCCAACTAGAAACCGATAAAAGTGCAAGTCTGGCAGTCCTACTCTTGACCAGTTTCCAGCCAGACCGCCCTGAACGTGTAAGAATTTTCAGTAAAAATAGCTCATAGAGAACAAGGTCAAGTTATATGTCAATCTGTTCGTCTCCTAATCTTCTTTCGAAAATCGTTGGTCTGGCATGTTCAGACCTGGCCAAAACTCAGCCAGACCGGGATGAAGTTACCTCCTGTGATACTTACAAATAGGTAAATAATGAGTAATTTGCACTTAATGAAGCGTGATTTTAATTGATTTGTATGTATTCTTTCCGAATTTAAAAGTTGCTACCCGATATTGCTACCACTCGATCCGCCATCTTAAAAAAATGGCGATACTTTTCAATATTTTGGCTATATCTCTTTACAGACAAACTTTACGATAAAAATATGTTGCACTAATATGAACTATATATAATTTTCTACAATTTATTTTATGAGCATTTTCGTGTCAAATTGATAGTTTTAGCGCTGCAGAGTCTTAGAAGGCAATTTTATTTGTGTTGTTGACATTTTTTGTAATCAACTATATTCTACTGTTTATGTCCTTTTAGATGATATTTATATCGAGAAGTTTGTAAATAATTATAAAGACCGCCAATTTATGAAGGCACCCATTTTGAATTAACAATAATATTGAATATACCAAATTTTTGTGTCAATAAAACCAAAAGTTTATATACCTAATATCAGATCAGAATATTAAAGATAAAGGGGTCAAACTTCTATTCGAAAGTTGACTGTTTACAAAACTGAAAGTTTTGCAAACTTTGGAACTTTGTTTATTATAAAATTGATTTTAATAGACTAAAATATAAGAATAAAGCATCACAAAAATTTATTTTTTTAATAATCGCTGTACGGAAATTATTTTTCTCTAATATTAATTTTACTTATTATAAGATATTAGTTTAGTATACTTTTAGTTTTATTGCTACTAAAATTTGGTATATTTAAAATGATTGTGAATTCGAAATGGCCGCCGTCCTAAATTGGCGGTCTTTATAATTATTTATAAACTTCGCGATATAGGTATCATCTAAAAGGGCATAAAAAGTAAAATATACTGAATTATAAAAAGTATCACCAACACAAATAAAATGTCACTCTAAGTCTCTGCAGCGTTAAAACTATCAATTTGACACAAAAATGCTCATAAAATAAATTGTAGAAAATTGTATATAGTTCATATTCGTGAAACATATTTTTATCGTAAAGTACGTCTGTAAAGAGATATAGCCAAAATATTGAAAGTTATCGCCATTTTTTCAAGATGGCGGATACAGTGGTAGCAATATGGGGTAGCAAATTTTAAATTCGGAAAGAATACATACAAATCAATTAAAATCACGCTTCATTAAGTGCAAATTACTCATTATTTACCTATTTGTAAGTATCACAGGAGGTAACTTCATCCCGGTCTGGCTGAGTTTTGGCCAGGTTTGAACATGCCAGACCGACGATTTTCGAAAGAGGACTAGGAGACGAACAGATTGACATATAACTTAACCTTGTTCTCTATGAGCTATTTTTACTCAAAATTCTAACACGTTCAGGGCGGTCTGGCTGGAAACTGGTCAAGAGTAAGACTGCCAGACTTGCATTTTTATCGGTTTCTAGTTGGCGCCTAGCCTTGTATAACAACAGTTTTCTTGTTCCTTATGAGCTTTTTTTACTCAAAAAATCTTCACACATATTGGTCAATAAAAAAAAATCTGCCAGGTTTAGGACCGCCAGACTGGCGGTTTTATATCAAGCTTTAAGGCCCCTAGCGATCTGCAGTGGTCCAATGCTTGTTCTCGATGAGCTCCTTTTTCGACGGTGGGCGCTAGCTCTAAATAGCTTAAATTCTGACGTTCGGAAGTCAAATTTATCCTTTAGGTAAGAGGGTGCTCTTGGATCAAATAGCAAAGTGTACAGTAGGGAGAGAATACGCATATTACGCCGAAGACGTATGTTCAATCAAGAAAGCCTAGAACGGTACTCCGAAATATGGTCAAATTTACGCAGACTAAAAATGAAGCGAATTGCGACATTCTGGAGACGCTCAAACTTATTTAACTGTTCTTCAGTAAGGTCAGTAAAACATGTATCCGCGTAATATAATATAGAAAAGAATAAAGACTCGGCTAATAAAATAATTTGACTACAGAAGTAGTGTCAGATCCGCCTGGGCCAAATGAACATTTCGGGGCTTCGTGCTGCGCGCCGTGCATGCGAATGCGGGCCACGGGGTTCTCGGAAGATGCTCTAGCCGCAACCTGGACCGCGGCCGGTAACGGTGGTGCAGAGTGATTGTATTCAAATACGCCAGATTTGGGCATACGGGGTGTTGTAAGAGGGTTATAGGTTTTTTGTATTTTCCATTGACGTATAAAAAAAAACTCCCCACACCGATCTCGGTGACGGTGGCCGGTTTCGTGGTTTCATTGAAACCAGGCCAGTTACGCAGGAGTAATTTTATAGTGCCCTAGTGTGTGCGCAGTACACAAGAGCACTGTCTCCTCCTTTACTCTCATAATCCTGTGGGATGGATAACCGACACGACTGATGAGAGATTAGGCGCAAGTCTGACTTTTTACATGCTCATCCGACGCATGGATCATATTTCTTGTCAGACAACCAGGTGATCAGCCTGTATTGTCATAACCAAAATTGGAAACAACATTTTTTGTTCTTCCAATGCGGGAATCGACCCCATGACCTCCGAATCGACAGCCAATGCTCAAATACAAGACCACGGAGGCTATTAGGTTAGGTTAGATTAGGAGACAGAGGACGTATAATATGCAGACCAACATGCCTTCTCTATATTATATTATAGATAAGGCATGTTGAGGAAAAAAGTATTTCCAGTTAAATGGCCTCACTTTTTGACATTTTGGGGCCATTTTGACATTTGAAGTATGGTGACAACAAAATGGCTGACATTTGAAGTATAGTGAAAACCAAGATGGCGTAACTTTTTATGTATCAAGATATTATGTTCTGTCAAATGTACGTCATATCAGTCTCTGATATTTCCACTTTAGCGTCAGTTCACACGGAGAAACAACTCGGCGCGTGTGTTGTGAATAGAGTTCAATTTTGAATCACTAACTTAAAGATGCCGCGCCTTGTCGCGGCATCTTTAAGTTAGTGATCCACATATTACGTCACGCAAAAGTTTGACTTTTTAGTATTCCTGTACCTGTAATTAAAATGTACTGTCACGTTTAGTGTACCCTATACCCCGCTGATAGCTTCAGTTACGATTGCAAATATTGAAGCTTGTCTCACTTATATGTATGCGGTTATAATATAATGCCAAAATTATTAAGCCACGTAGGTACAATATAAAACTGTAACATTTTAATTTCTTAGTCTTGGCGTTCGACTTAAAAAAACAAATCTTATTTTTAACAGCTACAATCAATAAAGAAATTTTGATGGATATTCAGAAATATAATAAAGTTCTTTTGGCTACGTTTTACCACCAAATATTATTTTGTTCCATATCATTTGGTGAGAACTTCGGTGGGAATCTATGAAATATTATTGTGTTGCATATAGCATACATTTGTTTAAACTTCGGTGGGTATCTATGTTAATGTCCGCTTCTGTATCAGAGCACCCTGTACCTGCGGTGGTACGGTGGTATGCTGTGCGCGTGCACATCTCATTGTGCGTCCGCCCGCGTGCCGCTCTATGCATACATTATGTTCGTGTTTTTTGCTAATCCATCAAATACACCGGCTACGTTCTTCTTAAAATGAATTCACCATCATCATCAGCTTTAGTCATGTAATTTAAAGGTTATGTAAATTGTAGCATAGATACATCATTTTATAAGGCTTTAGATAGAGTACCTAACAATGGCGAAAACCGGTTCTCGTTCATAGGGGAGCCCTAGCCTGTCTAATAGGTAGGGAATTGAATGACGGTCTTCAAAAGGTAAGTGGTAAGTGAAGCCGATAGGAATGGAGTTATAGTTATCGCCATTGGTACCTAGGTACTGGTACCTGGTATAAATTTTGGTTATGCTTTAAAAATATAGGCTAATTTTAAGTGCCATTGAAAATCTTTTTCCAATTACCAAAAGTACCTACTTATACTTAATATTATGCTTCAAACCGAAACTTTTATCACAGAAATTATTGTCCCCTTTGAGAATATCAATAGCAAAGTTTTAAGTCGTAGGAATAATTTAGTAGTATTTTATTAGTACATATAGCAGTAGCAATGTGCTATCAAGGAATCTAATCGAAATCTATTGAAGCTGGTAGAGTGTTTTCATGTTAATACATTTGTACTATAATGACGTCATGCAGTCACAATACAAATATGTCAGTTGGATCACATACTGCTTATGAATTATATTCCTAGATAGTACCTACTTTTGGTTGTTAGCAGTTTTCAAAGATTTCTTATACTAATGTAGAGCCCAGGTAGAGGACTTATTTTATAAAACTTTCACAGCTTTTTTAACCCCCGACGCAAAAAGAGGAGTGTTACAAGTTTGACGTGTCTGTGTGTCTGCACCTGGCTTTGTAGCTCATAATCAAAAGGTCCAAATTTTTGTTTGGAAGCTGACGTGATGGAGAGTATTTTAAATTATCTATCATCATCAGCTCGTACTTCTGCTTGATTTGTTTTTAATAATAAAAGTAGCCTAATTAAATTTATATTGATCTAAATATTTTTTACGAAATATCACAATCATCCTAACATACGGCTTGAAACTATTTCTATCAAGCCATGGGTTACTTACATACTCATGTAAGTAATTCATGGCTTGATAGTTTCAAGAATTTGAAGAAGCAATAAAGCCTTGAAAATTGTAAGCAACTACTCAGTTGCTTGCAATTTTCTAGGCTGTGAATAGAAGTTTGTGGGAGAAATTTGAAGGATTTATTGTAAAACTTTGTTCTGTTTAGATCGGTAATGTGAACGTAACAAATAGAACAATAGAATACAATATAAAGCGGATCATTCCATGTTCAACCCCTATATTTTAAGTTATTCCGTGTTTAACCCGGTCCTGCGTAACGTCGTTATATGGACGAGGGTAGAAAAAGACTAATTTCAATGTCACTTATAAATAAACTTGCAACAAAGAAATTCAATGGATCCGATAATTTATTCGAATTCACGTTCATTTTGTTTACGTTTGGATCTAAATTAAAAATGCTTCTGATCAGTAGAGTTTAACTACCTTTTGAGTCATTGAAATCACTAATGAAAATAAAACGAAATAAATTTTATATCATTTATTCTTTGGGTTAACCATATAGGTCAATTTGGGAGGGGGTAGATTTTACTAGCACATCCAGACGTGCATAGACATGCAGAATAAATTATGAATAGTAATTTATAATCTATGTTATGTCATGCTTTTCTTGTTCATAAACGGGTACATTGAATGCACTTAATTAGATTTTTTGGTACTTTTTTACATGTTAGTTCCTCTTCAGTTCGGCGATCCTAGTACCGTCCTGCAGGTTGGTTCTGACGTTGGTCCTCGCCTGACGGTTAGTTGGAGACTTGATGGTCAAAGTCGACGCCACAACCACCTCTTCTACAAATTGCTTGCCATTGTCCGCTGGAAAAAAAAAAGAAAAACATAAGACATTTCGAATTTCGAATGACTTCGAAAATTAGAGTGATACGTGTACACGATGACCGCTCTGACTTTCTAAACTGATGTTTACTCAGATATTGTGCATTGCAGATTGTGGTTACTTGAACTACAACGAACATTTAAATGCTACTGAACCTATACTAAGGTCTAATAGGACTCGTTCTATTTAATGAGTAGGTGTATTGTACTGCTATAAACGGTAACACGTTTTCTAAAAATACAACATCCAGTACCTAACTGTCAACTTAGACACGTTCCTATGCTTTGTTTATAATAAAGCATAAAGAGTTATTTTTAAAATAAACTACACGGTGATACTTTTACATAATTTACTTTTATATTTTTACTAGATGTTGCCCGCGACTTCATGCGCGCAAAAGTTTACTTTGCAGAAACCGTACATTTTTCCGAGATAAAAAGTAGCCTATGTCCTTCCCTGTAGTCTACTCTACATCTGTGCCAAATTTCATTAAAATCGGTCCAGTAGTTTAGGAGCCTATTCAATGCAAATAAACAAACAAACTTTTCCTCTTTATTATATTAGGTTGGGGAAAAAGTTTCTTCGCATTTTATATAAAAATTCAAAAGGTTTTTTTATAAAGTTTATTTACAAGTGACTAAAGTATATAGGTGCCATTTTGTTCGATAACTTTTTGCCATCTTGTTGGTAGGTACATGATCCCATTGCTATAAAATTTTTGGGGCTTCTGATGAAAAAAACTGCGACAAGTGGTTTTGGCAGTCCTCTTGTGATGTCAACCTGACACTGCCTAAGGAATTCTGCAGCGACCGAAACAGGTGGAAATCTGAAGGTGCAAGGTCAGGACTATACGGCGGATGCATTAACACCTCCCAGCCAAACTCCCGCAATTTTTTCTGAGTGGCTAAAGATGTGTGAGGTCTAGCGTTATCATGGTGAAAAACCACACCCCTTCTGTTGATTAATTCCGGCCGCTTTCTCTCAACTTCTTGCTTTAATCTCATCAGTTGTTCGCAGTACAGTTCAGAATTGATGGTCCTGCCTGGCGGTAACAGCTCATAATGAATAATGCCCTTCCAATCCCACCACACACACAGCATCACCTTGTTGCGAGTTAACCCGGGTTTCGCCACAGTCTGTGAAGCCTGACCGGCCTTTGACCACGATCTTTTTCGCACGTTCTTGTCGTACGTGATCCACTTTTTATTTACCAGTTATTAGCATCTTCAAAAATGGTTCGGTTTCATTACGTCGTAATAAAGAATCACAAATGAGTACACGGTTCATTAAGTTTCTTTCAGTGAGCTCATGAGGCACCCAAATATCGAGCTTTTTTGTGTACCCAGCTTTTTTCAAATGCGCCAAAACCGTTTTGTGGTCAATCCCCAGTTCTTCAGCTACATCGTAACTACTAATATGCCGATCTTGCTCCACTTTTTAAAAATGGCAACAGTTTTGTCCGTAACAGGGCGACCAGAGCGACGTGCATCTTTAATATCAAAATTTCCGGATTGAAAACGCTTAAACCAAATTTGCGCTACTCTCACAGATACTGCATTAGGTCCATAAACATCACAAATTTTTTTCGCGGCTTGTGTTGCATTTTTACCTTTTTTGTAATAAAATTTTAAAATGTATCGAAATTCTTCATAAGAATCACTCATTTTAACAATAGGAAAAACAAATGAAAATCTCAAATTTACCTAATTTGAATTTGGAATTGTCTTCTGTAAAATTAAAACTTTTTAATGATACCAAAATCAGTCAGATACAATTGGTATAACCCAATATATTTTATGACAAGTTTATACATACTATAATGCGAAAAGACTTTTTCCCCAACCTATTATTAGTACAGAAAAATACCACAAACTTTTAGGGAGCTCTCAAAGCATCGTTCAATCCGTAAACTATTTCAAGGTTCTTAATTAAAATATTATTTTTCCATGATATTAAATAATTATTGTTCCTGTTATTAATTTATTAATATCTTCAGATGTGAGATTAAATTAATATTCATGTGCAAAATGTTAACATTATCTTGAATGTCAATTAGTTTTTAAATATAGTTTGAAGTAGATTTACTTATTAGACTTATTTCAATATGAACTTTCGAATAAAAACCAGAAGCTTTTATTTAAGAACGTCAAATTTAAAACCAAATTCCGATACATAGAAATTGTTTACCTAATCAGTCATACAATTACATGGAACTTTTATTTATTACTCAATTTTTTTTCGAAATGATTACATTATTAATTATTATAATAAATAATTAATAATTATTAATTATTATAATAAATAATTAATAATGTAATACATAATTTATTTGCTGCAATGATTTTAAAAATAAGGATGTATATTTGTCAGAAAAATCGTGTTACTTTCTATATTCTACTCTGTGCCTGCACCAAACAACCCTAAATTGTAGGGCAATTAAAGTGTGGACACTTTTAGACATGACTCGTCTAAAGATAAATAAAATTGAAGTGTCTGTTTGTAAATTCAAATTACCAGCTTTTCACTCAATGCATATAAAAGTATATCCGGTACTAACAACCAAATATCTATTTTTAAAAATTTTGTCCTTCCATCTGTCTCTCTGTGTGTCTGTCTGTTTGTTCCGGCTAATCTTTGAAACGTCTGGACTGATATTCACGGGACTTTCATTGGCAGATATCTGATGTTATGAGGTCTTACATAGGCTACTTTTATTTTAGGGTTCCGCTTAAATAAATAGGCTACCGTTTCCGTTACTTCTATGCAAACGAAGTTGCAAGCATCAGCTGGTCTTTAATATAGTACGTCATGCTATTAGACGTATAGATATAGCAAGTCATAGACGTATACGTCCATGATTTGCTATATCATTGTGTCGAACTTGATGTAAGTGAGCTCTAAGCCTCGTACCCACGAGAGTTTTTTTGTGATCGCGACAGAAAAACTGCAGTGTAAATAGGATTACTCAACGCAAATACAATAAAGATGAAAATGTCATTTGTAAAATGTCAGAACTGACAGCTCTACACGAGTTGCATCTCTATTGTATTATCGCACAGTTCTATTTACAGTGCTGTTTCTTCTGTCGCGACCACTAAAAAACGCTCGTGGGAACGTAGCCTACGTTACGTATCATGAAGCTTTATGGTACACTAGCATTTTCCCGCGGCTTCGCCCGCGTGAATATGGTTTTTAAACGATATCTTTATAATAATTTAAAACTTTCATCCCCTATTTGACCCTCTTAGAGGTTGAATATTAGAAAGTGCTGAAATACGTAACTCATTATTTTTTCCGTATTCAATTCATACGAAGTCTCATGCAAATATGTCTAAGGAATTAAAAAAATCATACAAACTTTTATCCCCTATATATTATTGGGAGTTGTATTTTAAAAGATTCCTTAGTGGATGCCTACGATATGAGAATAATGTGTGCAAAATATAAAATTTCTGGACTTAAGGGCTGTGCGTTGATACTCGATATATCAGTTAATCAGCTTTGCCTTTTTTAATATACTGTTGCTCGCCACTTCGTGCGTGCAAAAGTTAATTTCGCAGAAACATACATTTTCCGCAATAAAAAGTAGCCTACGTCCTTCTCCGTGGTCTACTCTACATCTATGTTAAATTTCATCAAAATCGGTCCAGTAATTTCGGAGCCTATTCAATGCAAACAAACAAACAAACTATTCCACTTTATTATATTAGTATAGATAGATTATTATTGTAAATAATAGTGAAGTAATTAGTGAAAATAAAAATAATAAGTGAAACATAATTAGTGAAAATTTCAGCTATCTAGCTATCATATGTTTTAATATTACATATTAGTATAGATATATTATTATATAGATAGAAGATAGATAGATTACTTTGAAATCACTTTGGCAAGGTGTTTTAATGGCTCCTCTTTGGCGATAAATGATAATGTCAAAGATGAACGTATGTAGAATGTCAAGACATTAAAATTTATTTTAATTTAAAATGATCACTTATTAGTGGAATTTTTAAAAAAAGAAAAAAAAATAACAATCCATAAATAGATAACCTAATTTTATAATATAATTTGCAAAAAAAAATTAACTATTACAAAAATTCAAGTGGGAAGTGGGGAAATAATGTGTTAAAACCTTACACTTTAGTTTCAAATTCTATTTTAAAATAATATAAACCTTCTATATTTACGATAAACAATACAAAACAAGACGATGAACAATGAAAAACAATAAAAAAACTGGCCAAGTGCGAGGCATACTCGCGCACAAAAGGTTCCGTACAAAACGGCAAAAAAAAACACGTTTATTGTATGGGAGCCCTCGTTAAATTTTTTAATGAGGGCTTTATTAAAGGTGTATCTATTGTTTGAAATTATTGTACTAAGTAGAAGTTATACTTTATTTTAAGTTTAGACATTATCCTCCTTACTAATAACATATTTACACAACGCGTAACTTATATAAATAATGTTATACGTTGTGTAATTATTATTTTAATAAGGGACCATATTATGAGTTGCTATTGTACAAAATTATTGCAATTTATGTACGCAAATAAGGAAACTTGTCGCAAAACTTAACACAACATACACTACAATACAATACATCCTACTGTTGTTATAAATGTGGAATTTTGTGAGGATGGATGGATGGATAGATGTTTAAATGATGGATGGATGGATGGAAATAACAACTATTTGACGCAAAAGCAGTTTTCGATGGAATTTAGTGTTGTAGTAGTTTAAGCTCTGTATTAACATATAGGATACTTTTTATGCCGGAAAGTTGACAGACTTTCCGTTGGATACTGTATTTACGCGAGCAGAGCCGCGGGCAAAAGCTAGTCACTTAATTAATACGTCTAGAAATATATCAAAATAATTATATAGATAAGGAAAAATAATAAAAGAAAACTCACCAACGTTTTCGTACTGTAGCTTAGATTGTGGTGCTGCATATGAGCTAACTAGGATTAAAGCGAAAACGAACAAAGTAATATGTAGAAAACGCATGGCGCAGGCGGCAGTCGACGCGCGAGTGTGCGTTACACTCACGAGGAGGGTAATTCTCGCACAATAACAATGATAATGCAAAAAAACATGGTCAAATTTAAAGAAATAAATATTAAAATTGATTAAATATATTATTGTAAATAATATTCAAAATTCACGGTCTGTTTCATAAGATATATTAATGCCTACATTAATACAGTGTTTATTTGTAGATTTTTTTAATGTTTAGTCCGTTCAGAACCAATTTCATCTTAACGTAGACAAATACAGAATGCGACACTGCGGCATTATAATTCTGCCAATTTAAATATCAGCTAATTACCGTGCAATAATAAATGCAATGACACATTAATATGCACAGAGATACTAAATAATCCTACTAATATTATAAATGGTTGGGATGGTTGGATGGATGTATGGATGGATGGATGGATGTTTGTTACTCTTTCACGCAAAAACTACCGAACATATTTTGATGAAGTTTGGTGTCTGGTGTGATGAAGTTTAGGCTCTGGATCAAAACATAAGCTACTTTTCATCCCGAAAAAATACAGTAATCCCGAGGGATACTGTATTTACGCAGGCAGAGCCTCAGGCAACAGCTAGTATAACTATATAACTGATGCATAACCAGTAGGTAATCAGAATGGAGCCATTATATATTTTCGCAATTTTTTTCGATATGAAACATTATACGTAACCAAATAGGATACTTGTGGATATTAGTTTAACATAACTCCATCGTAACTCACTGAAATCTCAATAACCTTTACATTTTAAGACTTTTATTAACTTGCGATATTTTTGCCAGCATGTGGCTTAAAGATCACGCGTCTTATGAAATCATACCACACACACATAATTATTACCTTTATTTATTGCAGTTTTTTTTATAAAATGTTTTGTATTTTGATATGTATATATGAAATCTTATACGTATATAAAAATCGTAGAATGGGCCTAATTTTAGTTGCATAATGCCACTGCAGTGGGAGGAGGTTGCGACACCGACCACAACCAGTAGGTCGATTCTGACACTTATACAATTTCGATGCAGTTTCTATAATATTATATTATGTTAAAACATCAAAATACTAGGTAATCTCATAAACATCGAACGCGGTTTGATTGTCCCAAACATCAAAACTCAGCTTATGATATTATTAAGACGATTCATTCGTGGTTCATTGAAACTCTAAGTTACGATATTAATTGGAATTCTGAGTTGCCCGCAATTACAGCTTATAAATACTTAAATAGTATTCACAGTAATACATAATACTATAAAACGAATAAAAAAATACTAAAAAATAAATAATGCATTTCAATGCAGGTAGCTGGTAGATATTACTATTTAAGTATGTTGCAATTCAGACACAGAAACATACATTTCTATATTATTGCCAATGTTCGAGGTCCCGGTAAATTATGCAAACTTTTCCAACTTCCGATATACATCAACAGAATAAAGTTAAAGTAAAGTAAAGTTGCAGGGCTTAGAGCATTAAACCAAGTGATTTAATGCTCTAAGTTGCTAGGTTGTAAGTTAAAGCGCCTTTACATAATATAAGAGCCAAATCTAAAGACATTGTTTTGAATACAACTGCACTACAAAGCTAGGCACTATGATGTAATTATAGCTTATGGTAAAATCCTAAACCGGTCGTGATTTATTCAAATATTCTATAATAAAATTCAACAATGCGAAAAATTATGCTAATCACCATAATATTTATTCGAACATTTTCCAATATCTATAAATTCCAAAAGAAGAAAATAATTAATGGCTTCTAGAATCTACGGTTAAATTATAAATTGATAGCTGGAGATTGAGAAGGGACCGAAAGAAAACAACAGTTTCTGAACTAGAAATATATTAATTGGAAAAGGCAGATATAATTATTGTACTCGATATTATTATTCAAAGCCAATAATTAATTTGTGGATACTCTGGGAAGTAGAAAGAGTTACCAGCATTCTCATAACTGAACTGCGGAAATGTGTTCCCGAAATCAGGTTGAGCAGAAAAAGTGTTTCCAAAACCGGAATAGGGGGAATAAGTATTGGCAAAACCGGGTTGGGAGAAGGAATTAAAACTGGGTTGAGAAGAGAAGGAATTTCTGAAACCTGGTTGGGAAGTATAGGTGTTTTCCAAAATGGGTTGAGAGGAAAACATATTTCCGAAACTAGGCTGATTGGAAAAAATATTTCCAAAACCTGGTTGACTGGAGAAAGAAATCAAGAAGTTAGAATTGATGGAATTATGGATCTTTTTATTCTGTTCGAAAATATCCTGCGTCAATTTGTTTACATTGTCATTTACGGAAAACGAGTTCCAGTTCGGTGTAGGAATTTGAATAGGTTCCTGGAAATGTGCAAATTCTGGAATTTGTATCTCTGGAATTTTTACAGGATCGGGAAAAACGAACTCATTGGTATCACTCGGTATGGAATCGGCGCTGGAATATTCTGGAATCACCTTGTAGAATCTTTTGGTGACTCCATCCTTTGATACCACTCCTTCTACGGTCGCAAAACCGTTCACATTTTTGGCGACATATCTTTGATATTCGTGAGTTGAGTAACCTGAAATTAAAACAAGTGTATTTTTAAATCAATAATATCTACTTATTTTTACTTATTTAATCTACTTATTTTTACAATTCGCATTATGATTGTGTGCTTGGGTAATAATCAGGTATCTATACTAATATATAATATAATAAAGAGGAAAAGTTTGTTTGTATGTTTGTTTGTTTGCATTTAATAAGCTCCGAAACTACTGGACCGATTTTGATGAAATATGGCACAGATGTAGAGTAGACCTCGGGGAAGGACATAGGCTACTTTATATCGCGAAAAAATGTACGGTTTCTGCAAAATTAACTTTTGCGCGCACGAAGACGCGGACAACATCTAGTTTTGTAATGAAGAACCAGTCTTTTACGTAATTCCATTATACGTCGATGGAAAACAACTTCTTATCTTCACAAGAGTCTCAATCTAGTTATCACTAAGTTAGGTTACCATCAAAATTATCAATACTCATCGAATACATCTGATCTTCATATAAACTACTTGGTAGTTAATAAAATCATCTACTGCACAATAACTATTGTTTTATTTGGTAAAAAATTACAGTCCTCGGTACTTCCTTACGGTTACTTGCCGGCACCGCTATGCTCACTTTCCAAGAACTCCAACGTTCAGTTACTTTATATTCATAGTCGCTAAACTTTTAATAATACTTTTATGAATAATTTCTCACTTTAAAATCTTTCACACTAAACATGTTTGGATTCCTTTTACACCACATTATATATTCTATAGGGTACCGTTATGTGATGGTACCACGAATTCGCGAATAAAAATAGCCCAAATATTTTATCTCAAAAACTTCACGGTTCAAAATCTCCATAACGATACTTCAATGATGCACATACCCGAAATCCCTTGTAACAGGATTATGGCGGACAAAATAACGAATATACTTTTCATTTTAAACGCCTTTAACAAATGCGTATTTACTTCCCATGATCTTCTTTATATTCTTGTTCGTATATAATATGTCTTATACGTCTGTAGACCCACAACTTGTTATAGACGCGCGACTGGTATGTGGCGAATGCGGAATGGTCGATTAATGGCTGCTTCGAATAACTGTTATGCCTATTTTCAATAAATAACTAATGTATCTTCAATAAAGCATATGATAAAATATAAGACAGTAAATATTATTAGCATCTACAATCTATATACTTCCGTCTTTATCCAAACAAAATATTGAAAATAAAAATAAACATTTAAGTAATTTAAATAAATATTAAAAAATATACCCCTTACTAATAAAAATATTTAAACAGTGGATAAGCAATACAATGTTTTGTCCTTGTCTGATACGTGGGAAAAGTAGCTTGACTTGACAAGGACAAAACATTGTATTGCTATCTATCATAAGTCTTAACCGTTGTGTAAATATTTTTATTATTAAGGGGGATTAAGATTTCTACTACTAGATGATGTTATGTGTCGTACTAATAAATATTTGAATTAGTTCTTAAATTTTAAAATCGTCTCGGCGACTCTCGAGTCATAAGTCTCAAGACGCGAATTGTTAGGCGAATTGGAACAAAATTGTCGCCACTCTGCAGCGTAGTCGCACCGTTATTTTTCCGCTCGCAGCGGCCTATATGATAATTTATAAAGATTTCGACCTTTTCTCGATTCATTATAAAACAAGCCGTTGCCAAAACCGGCTGCGTAATGTTTAGGTATCATCTAAGCACCGGTGTCTTTGACTGGACGAAACTAGTCTTTTATATGCTTGTTATCAATTTTCGACAAAATCATTCTATTTAATGGATAAAGGAAACATCATCGTGTTTAGAATAGGCGTAAATTGTAATAAAATTCTGATTATAAGAGAAATAATTGGTTTATTACTCACAATTGCTGATGAAATGTTAAATGCTGTAGGTACAATCAGGGAACCTTATACGACATGCGACTACTACATAGAAAAATTGAAGTGTTTGTTTAAAATTTTTAATTAACAGCTTTGTACTAAATGCATATGGTAATATACACGGTACTGTGGCGTAGCAGTGAGGGCGTAGTCGCTCAGCAGGCTTAGCATGCGCACAGTAGAAACACCGAAGAATAGAAACTATGACAGATTGAAGAAACATTAATACCATTCAGAGCAAAATAAGTCTTATTATAAGGTAGCAAGATCGATGTATCATCGTTATGAGACAGAACATTTCATATCTTCCCGAGCATGAGCTCACAAAATGGCCTCTTTTGACAGCTTAAGTAGAAACGTTTTCTTAATTTAATGTCAACAATCTTATAATAACCACTCCACATCATGGCGAACCTAGACGAATAGTTTCTCTACGTTGAGTCATATGACTTGAAAATTTGATCAATTTTGACAGAAGATTTCCCGGCAGCCATTTTAAAAATATTGCTATTTAGAAATGTTGACTTCTATTGACGATCTTTATTATCATGTTTTAAGAACTATTTTGCAACAAACTGTTTTGGATAAAATATTTATTCTCTAAAATTTTCTATGGATCGCCATGCTAAGCCTGCAGATAGTGGCTAGGTCTACCAATTAAATCACACAATATTTGATATTATCCTCCGTGGTCTAGTGGTTAGGGCATCGGCTCTCGACTCGGAGTCGGTCGTGGGTTCGATTCTCGCATTGGTTGTTCCAAGTTTGGTTAGGACTGCATTGTCCAGTTTGGTTAGGCTGATCACCTGATAGTCTGACAAGAAAGATGATCGGACTAATTTTTAAAAATTGCATAAATGAATAGTAGGTACTCTTAAATATGAGTAACTTCTCAGAAGAAACAGCACATCAAAAGTCAATATTTTCAAAGGTACAGCGATATGTCCATATTTTACTTTACATTTCAACAATACTCCAGATGTAGGTTTTAAGTAATCGTTTACGGGTCTTTTTAGGTAACTGAACCCTATTTTAAACGGAACACTAAAATAAGAGAACCTATGTTAAGGCCTGTATTCATTTTGATTATTGCGAGTGCGAGTGTGTAGTGCGAGTGCTTAGTGATTAGTAGAAAATACGTGTGGACAGCGACTGTTTAGTGCGAGTGTTTAGTTGGCTGTGTAGTGTGTAGTAAAATGATTAGAAGCGTGTTCTATTTTTTTGCGAGTAGACTGCGAGTAGCCCAGTCCCGCGCGCCCCCCTTCCCCCTCAATCGCAGCGTGCCTGCTACTAAACATGTCTGGACATGCAGTGTTATGTTAAGTGTTTAGTTTAGTTAATTTTTTTGCGTCGGATGCTCTCGTATTGTTGTACAAAATGGCAAAGTGGAGAAAAGTAAAGTTGGTAGCTTGCAGTGACGAGGGGTTCCTATAACTTCATTCCTATCGGCTTCCCTTACCGCTTACCTTTTGACGACCCTCGTCCAAATCCCTACCTATTATACAGGCTACGGCTTCCCTATGAAGGAGAACCAGCCTTCGCCACTGGTAGCTTGCACCACGAATGGGTCTCCTATTAATCCAATTTTCGAACCCATACTTTTTTTTGGTCTTGCTAGTTCAGCTTCCAAAAATTCTTCGGTTTCAGACACCACCGCGCTTAATACTTCTTTCAGTACTTCTTCCAATTGTAAGCGGGTTTCTCGATAGTCGTCCATACTTGCTGGTCGACGGCTAACAAATGAATTTACTAAACAGAGCCACTACACAGTATTGGACACTACTCGCACTACACACCTGCACTAAACACTCGCACTCGCACTAATCAAAGTGAATACATGCCTTAAATACCTACCATATATCATCACCCTGTCCTGTCAAAAACCGGACCAGTTGTTTTCAGAGATTTACCAGGTTTTAAGAAAATGAAAAACCTTTAATTTAAGATCACAAACAGATACTTCAATTTTATTAACTTGTATTTCATTTGTAAAGTTAACATGTACGAGAAAGTACAGGCGAGAAGAGGAAGGCTAACTAAAGGAGAAGGTTAAGGTTGTGTCGTATCAAGAGGTCAAAAGTAAAGCACTTGACCGAGAAGTATGGCAAACACTCCACCGACAAGTGCCTGACTCTTATGGTTTGAATGAGTTACTTTTATTATCTGTACTAATATTGAAAGCTACTTGTAAACCAGAAGGACTTGTCCCTTCCAAGAAAAAAAAAAGTGTGTGTGTGTCAGCTCCGACGCACGATTGGAGTTTACTCTTTACGAACAATAATTATGATATATATCGAATAGAAAAAGAGGGGAAAACGAACGCATCTTCTAAAAAGATAAGAGAAACAAACATATATTTGTAATTATTCGGATTATTTATACTTCAATAAAAGCGTATTACATAAAGTATGTTACAAAATAATAATAATAATAGTAATAAAGCTGACGGTAATAATGAGCTGGTTTCAGGACTGTTAATGAACAAATTCGAACATAATTAAATTTAAAAATAGAAATGCGCTGTGTTATGTATTCCATCTCTTTTTTTGCACGTTCAATCCTACATATATATATGTTTGTCTCTTTCTACGTAACGCCTCAACTTTCCGTGTTACACTTGATTTTACTCCTCATAAAATTTCCGTATCAGGCCTTATAACTCAAATCGTTTCTTATGGAGTACACTCCAATTTAAGTATATTTAACTGTGCGTGACTCAAAAGCAACCACGTGGTAATCTTTTACGTGGTAGAGCCATGCTTCGGCACGAATGGGCCGGCTCGACCGGAGAAATACCACGGGCTCACAGAAAACCGGCGTGAAACAGCGTTTGCGCTGTGTTTCGCCGAGTGAGTGAGTTTACCGGAGGCCCAATCCCCTACCCTATTCCCTTCCCTACCCTCCCCTATTACCCTATTCCCTCTTAAAAGGCCGGCAACGCACTTGCAGCTCTTCTGATGCTGCGAGTGTCCATGGGCGACGGAAGTTGCTTTCCATCAGGTGACCCGTTTGCTCGTTTGCCCCCATATTTCATAAAATAAAAAAAAAATAAAAAAACTGAGTGTTGAGTAGGGTTTACGGTTTACCTCAAAGGATAACAAAAGATATTTCCATATTTTTCCACGCCACACTCTGTGAACATTAACAAAACTTGTTTTTACTTAGATACGAGTTCTATGTTTTAATTATACAAAGTTTTTAGTCACATTCATAGCGCTTTACTCGGTAATTAAATATGTAAATTTTTATTTTTATTAAATTAGTTGAAAGGATTTACTAACGAACCAACCCGTTACTTAATCGATAGTTAAAATAGTAATTAACTTATTTTTTATACAATAATGCATTTTAGACGGCAAAAAAAAAAATAATATCAAAGTTTACACAGATAAAGGGAGTTAAAAGTTACTTAAGATTATTTTAATTAGAAAACTACTAGAGGTACTAAAATTAGACATTTGTGTACACTAACATCAATTTGATTAATTCAATAGTCTTAAAAGCTACTTAACACTTAGCTTATTTACAGTAGGTTTATGTTAATCTATACTAATATAATAAAGAGGAAAAGTATGTTTGTTTGCATTGAATAGGCTCCGAAACTACTCGACTGATGTATTGAATGATTAAATTTGACACAGATGTAGAGTAGACTACGGGGAAGAAATAATTTCGCAGAAATCGTAAATTTTTCCGCGTGGAAAAATGTACAATTTCTGCGAAATTAACTTATGCGCGCACGAAGCCGCGGGCAACATCTAGCAAAAGATAACAGTACATAGACAACAACAAATTGTATCAAATCAAGTTAAGCAACTATGGTCATACTGGACGTTGTAAATCTCTCAGAGTTCAATGAATCTATATAAACAAGATTTTTTCTAGATATATAAATCGCATTTTATCATATTTTTTTATATTTGGATGATCAATTTTTAATAATGTCATTGCCCCTGGTCGAGGAAGGGGATAGCTTGTCTCTATATATAGTGAGTACAACTAGAAATGGGTGTTGTGATATCTTTCTCGTAAACAAATATGAATAAGTTTGTGATAGCTCTCATTCCTTTGTTGGCGGCTGCTAATGCTGGGATCTACTCGGCAAGATGGCCTGGTAAGTTGCATTTTATTTAAGACCATAGATTATATGAGATCAAAACAATACGTAGTTTAGAGTTTCAATAGTCTGGATGAGATGTTTAGTCGGCCACGGGGCAGTCCTGCTTTAATAAAAAAAAAATAAATAAACAAATAAAAAAAAATACTTGCAAATTAAAAAGATTAGTTTGCAAGTAATTTAAACTGTGTTTAAACAACTTTGCATGACGAATAATAAATTTAAATATTGTTTTCTAGAAGGTGAAGTAGCAGCCAAAGTTATCCTTAGAAGTGGCCATGTTGGGTTACAAGGGATTGATTCTGCCACTCATACCCCAGGATATGTTCCATTACTCAGGACTGACTTAGTGGAAGAACCCACCAATATAAATTTGAAGACAGATGAAGAAAAAGATCTTTTAAAACCAATGCAAGAACCTAACACTCTAAAAGATAATGAAGAGGGAGACATGTCTGAAAATGCAAACAATAATTCAAATGAAGAAAAGGATTCTTTAAAACCAACGCAAGAACTCAATAATGAACAAATGAAACAAGATAACGCTGAGGGAGAAAGAGATTCTGACCGAGTTGATACAGCTCAAATCGGATTACGTAGTGACTTGCCGGAATATGTGAACATTGGTTCCATGCAGAATCGCCCACCAATTGCCTGGCAAACATGGAGATACCAGCCCAAACGCGTTCGTTCTGTTTTAATAGAAGAAACTGACGCCAAACCAACTGGTATCGTAGAGTCCCCTGAAGCACCCGCCTCTACTGCCAAAACACCAGAGCTTGAAAATTTGGACGCTAAACCAGCTGCAATTGAAGAAGCACCCGAAGCATCCATTTCCACATCTAGACCCCAACTTGATGACCCAGAACAAACTGCAGACAACCAAAAGCAACTTAGATACGGATATTTAATCCCAACTTATAATTACAACAGACACCCGATTCGTCTCAATCCTTCTTACCAATCTGCAACGGCTGTAGCCCAGAATGCCCCTGGAATCAATTACGCAGCATCTTCAGCAAACTCTCAAGGTCTTGGTAACGGTGCTGCTCTATCTCAGGCTGTTAATTTTGGAGGACTCCAGTCAGCTGTATCTAGTGCTAACAACAACCAGGGTTCCGCCATCGCTGCTGCTCAAAACAATGGAAGACAATCGTCAAGTATTGCTCAAGCTTTTAACAATCGTGGACACGTTAGGTACATTGCACCCCAGTACCAAAGCGCGACGGCTTTTGCTGCCAATCACAATTGAGCAAAGAAATAAAAACAAATAGGTAGTGTTTTTGAAATTGAATTAAATCGAAAATCTCTAAGATAATTTTGAATATTTTAAAATTGTGTTAATGTAGATTTTTGATTTTGATCTCCTCTTTGACTTTGTGCTTAGATTTTAAATAAGATTTGACTGAATTGAAAGATAATTTTAATTAATTACTGTTAATAAACAATATCTATCGTCTCTGTGTATTTTCCTTTGTACCTCAAGTAGTATGAGTTTATATTATTATGTTACTAGCTGACCCCGCAAATTTCGTACCGCCTATTACGATTATTACGATTATTTAATTTTGAGTTTTTTTAATAAAAATAGTCAATAAAAATCACAATATGTGTCATTTTTACGATACCAATATATTCTTTGACGATACTAACGTCACTCAATTGTTTGCCTTCCCGGAACCTCTCCACTAACACTTGAACTTTATGATATGGTATTAAAGTTCAAATTGACTTGTTAGTATTATTACGAATCGTTTGTATGGGAGTATAGAACAGTGTTGTTTTTAGACTTTTACAGGCAATTTTTTATTTTTTTCTCTCCGTAAGAACAATCCTCGTACTTCAATTTTTTGTGTGAATAACGAATTTGAATTTGCAAGTCCTAAAAGTCCTAAATTCAAGGAATATTTTCAAAAAAGAATTAGCGAAATAGGTTCAACTGTTCTCGAGATTTGCGATTAGCAACACATTCAGCGATTTATTTTTATATTATTCGATTTGACGACCTCTGTGGCTCAGTGGCTGAGCGTGTTGGTGCTCAAGCCGGGGGTCGCGGGTTCGAATCCCACCGACGGAACAAAAAAATTTCTGTGTTCCAGGGTCATGGATGTGTATTAAGTATATGTATAATATAATAAAAATCCTAAATATGTGTATAGTATAAAACTATTAAATATATTTCCGTTGTCTGGTACCCGTAACACAAGTTCTTCAAGAACTTTCCACGGGACCAGATTGACGTGGTGTGAAGCGTCCATAGATATTATTATTATTATTATTATTTTCACTAGTTTATGTTAGCTCCGTCATCATGATAAGATTAAAACATTTTCTATTATTTATTAAATTAACTTAAATGTCATATTATCTATAAAATAATCATTACAGTATAAATATTGAATAAGAGTCCTCACTCGTCATGTTTGTGAATAAATATTTAATTATGTTTTGAACATATAATACGTTTTATTGTTCTACTAACTACTTCCTGCTGTTATTTTAGGATTAATATCAAATGAAAATAAAATTTTATACGAATAATATGACACTTATTATAAAAACTAGAATTTATGGTTAATAATTCAATATGAATTGGTGAATAATAATAAAACAATATACCTAGCGCCTATTTATATAATATCACATATCAAATAACATTCTACACTTCCACTACTCAATGTACACTGGATTTGCTTAACTTAATTCCGGGTGTGGAGATACTGCTGGCAACACTTTTCTGTTCATAATTTCCCTCTTTTGAGACACTTTTTGCAAGACTCAATTTATTAGGGCCAGAATTTAGAGTAGCTGAAACAGATGTTCCATAATTCCCATTTTTTCCAGAAATTTGGCTCAACGATAATGCTGCTTGGTAGCCTGGAGAATTAGATGTTGATGTTAATGCTGATCTCAAAACCACACCATCTGTTTCTGAGGAAATAGCCGTTTGATATCCTGGACTATTTTGGACTAAGATAGTATGTCCTGGAAAATGTGGTCCTGTAGCCGAGCTTGGTTTAGGGATTGAAATTTTTGGGATCTGAACTTGAAGTGGGGGAATAGGCTCCGGTATATTTACAGGTTGTATATTTATGGGTTGTATATTAAGGGGTTGTTGTATATAAGGGTATTGTATATTTATTGGATGTTGTATATTTGGATGCGCCGGTAACTGCAGGTCGAATACAGATGCAGGGACAAGCCAAGGATGTTCTGAAAAGAAAATAATCGTTGAAAAACTTGGTGAATTTTAAAGGTTGAGTTAGTTTAGAATGTTATTGGTAAAATAGGCATAAAAAAATATCACGAGAACTCTTTTTTGTTTAAATATTTTTCCAAACGCCTGTGATTTCTTTAATATCAAATTCTGTAAGTGTCGAATAAATGTTTTCAAATTTATTTTAAATAATTTGTGACTCATATGGTTATTTGATCGCATGCGCTGGTTAAAATTTTAAACTGTTTTGACTTAACGGCCTCTACATGTGTAAAAAAATTAAGAAAATGAGTTTCATTTTCGGCAATATAATATTTGTTCATTTTTTTAAGCCACGTTCGTTTAAGCCACGGGCAAAAACTAGTAATGTATAAAATTCATAACTTATCTGAAACGGCTTGATGTTTGTAAAAAAACTATAACCCCACTACGCAAATTATATAGCTGCCATAGTTAGGAACCTATTAACATCTCATTTATTAGAATCGGATCAGTAGTTTAGGCGCTACGATGGAACAAAAAAACACATACATACATTCATAAATGGACTGCCAAAACCATTACCCTTCCTTTTGGCTTCGCCTTAGACGGGTAAAAATAAAGATTGCCGGAAGACATTAACAAGGTTACAATACCCATTTTTTTATCTAATAATTTGATATAAATGTTCTAATAAGAACCTGAAAGTTGTTATGATATAACAAAAAATACATAGAGGTTAAACATTAACAGATGATACTAAATTATAAAATAATTTTTAATGCAAATAAAATCGTGACTAATTGAATTGTTTACTAAATTTATTACCATTCAGTGGGTTAGTATGACCCACCGTTATTCATTTCGTTATGACAAATTGCCTACTTTATAATTTTATGACGTCAAATTTTGTCTACATTACAAAAAGCTACAAAGTATGCTTTATAAACTTCTGTGAATGTCAAATGTCTGAACATTTGAACACTTAGAACACATAGTAACATTTTTTTTCATGAAATGAACCAGTAAACGAACGGATCGCCTAGTGGTAAGCGATTACCATCTCTGGTGTTGCGACTTGTGTTCCCAGTCCTTAAAATCTCCAACTCCCTTGGGCCTCTGGTAACCTAACTCACTCGGCGAAACACAACGCAAGCGTTAATTCACGCCATTTTTGTGTGACGCCGTGGTATTTACTCGGTGGAGCCGGCCCGTTCATGCCCATTTCATTTTCTCATAAGCAATTTGATTATAATTTTCTTGTAGGATTTCCAAAATATTTTGTAGAGTTTTTTAGTATTGTATATACAAAATATTTTCTAAAATATTTTCTAAAGGAGTATAATGTACATACATAGTATTAGAAATTCAAAAGTTTATAAGAACCCAAATGGATATGTTTGCACAAAAGACGAATAAGAAAATTAGTCAAAGTAACCCTTAGTTTGTTTTGTATTTCATGCTAGCTTACCTTTCTCCCGATATTTTTTAACATTTAGATTTTTTATCTACATTTACGAAGGAAAGTAAAGAAGAAGCATAAGGTTCATTATTGTTTTGTTTTACTTACGATAAAACATTGGCAAGGATGCAGCATCGAGAACACTTAACGTCGATACAAAAATTAATAATTTGAGAGCCATTGCAAAAGGTTTATGTTACAATGATTGTTTTTCGGTTACCCGAGCTTATATATGACCTGACACTCCCACCAAAAGGATAAAAACTTTTAACCAACGGTAAATGGATCTAAACAGATATTAATTTTAGCATAAATAAATCATAAATTTTATGACTTTTATCTGTTGTTAACGATATATTAATATCATAGATAAGATAAAACAAGTATTTATTTCATTTCTTCAGCTTCCCATTTTGGTTAAATTTAAACATTTATTATTAAATTATCTATATCATTATAATAAACAGGAAAAGTTTTTTTGTTTGCCGGTCATTCTCCGATTCGGCGTTCTTTGCCTTATTACCGTAACGTTTTTTATTTTTCACTGATTTGACTTAAACACAATAAAATATGACGCAAATCAAAGATATGAATTCAATAATTAATGAGGCATGTAACAATTAGTTGTTGTTTTCTAGATAATGAGACTTAAAAATGTTATGGGTATGGTAATTAGAAAAAAATAATATTTAATGTAACGGTAATTAGAAAATATCATCAAGTCTATGTAAAATATGATATAATGAAATGATAATAACACACATTAATATTTTGTACACATATAATTATAATTGAAGCGATAGAATTAACGATGTCTCTCATAACTATAACCTACCAATAGTAAAAACAGACACTTTATCAGTGCTATAATGAAATAAAAATTAGAAACTTTTTTGACATTTCTTTTGGTTGCTGATACAAAACAGGGTTATTTTAAAAGCATATTTTATTTAACTTGCAATGTATGTTAGTTCGGGTGAAATCTTGCTACTCAATTTTGAAGCAGATATCTTCCACCGATTGAGCTGAAATTTTGTACACACGTTTAGGTTGGATGACAATATTTAATTCGTTCTCGGCGTTATCGAGCGGCAAGCCTTCTCTTTTCTTTAACTTCCTCTTTGGTCTTTTTGGGTTTTCCCATTCTATAAATTAAATAATTTAATGAATGGTCAGCATATAATATAGACATATTTACGGACAATGATAATAATAACCTACAAAAACCGCGGGAAAACTTTCCATTGGTACGAAATCGCGGCTTCAGTTAGTAAACAAGTATTAATTTTTCATACAACGGTAATTATAAACATATGGTAATTAGTATACGGTAATTAGAAAACGATAGATTTTCTTAAAAATTTCGAAATCCGACACAGTATGCAAATACTAGCTTATTACAACGTACGGATGCCAAAGTACTGTCTCCATTTACATGATCAACTTAGGTCTATCTTAAAAAATCAAGTATTAAAATAAGAACAACGGTAATTAGAAAAGTTTTTAACCAAGTCTACGGTAATTATATACTCACTTGCTTCATTGGCGGTACACTAACGCTAGAGACGTGCAACTGCTGATTGTCCTCGGTACACACGGAGGAGACGCGACTCCTACAGTAGTGATGTGTCAAATACTTTTATTTAGGGATGTGCACCCGATAACATCAAATGTTACGGCAATTATAACTTTCGATTGGACATGCGATTATTTAATGATAATTAATTATAGACTGGTTCTATTGAGTCGATATTTTGTTATGCGATACACGTTACTTAATATCGTTTAAAAAGGTGAATGGATCAAAGTAAATCTGTACGTTATAAAAATTACAAGCAAGTTTTAAGATTAAGTTGGTGTGCGGACACGCCACAGTAATTAGAGAATAGAGGTTCTTTGAACATAAGTTAAATTAATTTAGTCATAATAACTTAAAACAGAAGCCAATGATTTTGTTTTGCAGATAGATACGGATGCTATCTAACATATAAAAAAAAATGCATGATTGAATATGATAATATTACGGAATAAACAAGCCCGGACACGTAAAATTTGCTAATGGAGAATGGCCGTTGCATTGAATAGGCTTGGAAATTACTGGACCGATTTTGATGAAAGTTGGCACTGATGTAGAGAAGACCACAGGGAAGGACATAATATGCTACTTTTTATCTCCAAAAATGTACATACTGTTTCCGCGAAATTAACTTTTGCGCGCACGAAGTCGGTGAAAACACCTAGTGTAAAATAAAATGTTAAATGCTACCAGGAATTTCGATGTTTTTTCATCTTGGCGAAAACTGTTATAGTTAATGAGCAAAATTTTACTTATAATGTCTTTGACAATTTACTCTTAGGGTCAGGGTAGGTCAGTGACGGGACGCAGCGCTGCAATTTTAAGATAGCGATTCAAAATTTAATTTTATTCAGTACTTGCTACATTACTACAGTATATTACACGTGTATCATATTGTGTAGCGAGTAAAGTTTATTTTTGAATTGCTACCTTAAAAATTCAAATTGCATCACGATGTGAACTGACGCTTAATTTTGCATAAAAAAAACCAATTGCTTTTGAACATTATAAGTATAAATGAAAGTGGAACATTATTCAAATAATATATTTGTGTATAAATGCACTAGTACAGACATACTCAAAGTGTGTTCCGCGGAACCTTAGGGTTTGGGTTCCGCAAGAATTAAAAAAAATCAAAATACCGCAATAGACTGGACGACGAACCTGATATGAGACTTCAACTGTCTTCTACTTGTTTTGAAAGTAAGTAATAAGTAAATGTTACCTTGTACTTTTATTATGCTTATTAATAAAAAATACACTTTTTAAAAATATTGTTATATGGGTTCCGTTAGGTATTTCGCTTTCCAAAAGGGTTCCGTCACCAAAAAGATTGAGAATCGCTGCTCTAGTAAAACTTACTCGTGAGTTAATTATTTTGTAAACGATTACTTTTTTACTTTATTTTTTTGTATTAATTACGGGTTTAAAGTTCGAGTATGTAATAAATGTACTCTCATAATGTGATGAAATTATTTATTTATTTTATTTTATAATTTGATAGTGTTTAGATATAATATATTTACTCCAGTTCATAGTTAACACAGAACACGTGCGGACAGCTAGTAGCTTTATAAAAATAAATTAAATCAGAATTTTGCAGAGTTTTTAGTTTAGCTGCAACATGGCGATTTAATTGATTATTATCTAAAACGTATGGCGCGGTAGGTGGGCTCTGGGCCGTTCGAATATGATTTACGAGATTATAGCGGTGTTACTGTACTGGTATACATAAATATAATCAGCTAAGTGCGAGCTGCGTTTGGAATTGGGGGTTCCTTATACAAACATATTTTTACTTGTTATTTTAGTATTAATGTTACACACAGCGTTGACATTTATAACATTACTAGCTGACTCGGCAAACGTTGTTTTGCCTTAAAAATTATTTCTGTATGGAAAATAGATAGTAGCCGATTCTCAGACCTACTGAATACGCATATAAAATTTGGTAAAAATCGGTAAAGCCGTTTCGGAGGAGTACGGTAACTAAAATTGTGACATGGAAATTGTATATATTAGAAGATAGAAAATAGTTTTTGCTTGCGACTTCGTACGCGCAAAAAGGAATCTGATTGAACCGTACATTTTGCCGGGATGAAAGTAGCCTATGTTAAAGTAAACTTCTGCGTGTTCTGCCTTTATGTCTGTGCCAAATTTCATTAAAATCACCCTTATACTTTCTGAGCCTATTCAATGTGTTCACATTGAATAGGCTCAGAAAGTATAAGGGATGTTAGTTCTAACAAATCTTTCCTCATTATTATAATAATGTAGATAGAAAAGATGGCTGACTAGCAGACGATGCTTAAACTTGAATACAGGTGTAACACTAGGAGGTGTACTGTCATGTAAGTCCTTTATATTATAAATGTGAAAGTTTGTGAATATGGATGGATGAATGGATGGATGGATAGATGGATGGATGGATGTTTGTTACTCTTTCACTCAAAAACTACTAAACGGATTTCGATGAAATTTGGCATAGTAGGTAGTAGTTTAAGGCTCTGGATTAAAACAGAGGCTACTATTTATCCCGAAAAAATATAGGGTTCCTGAGGGATACTACTACAGCTAGTTATTTATATACTAAAAACATTACAAAAGTCATTTGATATTAATTGCTATACGGCCTATGTAAAAAATAGAAACATACTAAATGTTTCTATTTTTTACATAGACCGTATAGCAATTAATATTAACTGACTGATCTATCAATACACAATTCAAACCAAGAAACGAATTGCACTGATTTTTTTACACACGCAGCTATGATAACATTAATATAAATTAATAAAGGATTTTTTTAAAGTAGCTCCCTAAAGGAATACAGTACGGTTATGCTAAGATTGTATGGAGGAAAAGACTTCAACGCGAGTGAAGCGCTAACAAAATTCAAATTTTAAGTTTAAAATTCAATGTTTTAATCAAGAGCCTAAACTACTAAGATACCAAATTTCATCAAAATCCTTTCAGTGGTTTTTCCGTGAAAGAGTAACAAACATCCATCCATCCATACATCCATACATCCTCACAAACTTTTATAATATTATAGTAGGAGGAAAGTGATATATATCTACAGCTATAATAAGCTGAATTTCTAGCCTGAATTTCTATCATCATTTCTGTAGTCGGCGCGATTCCGAACAATAGCGTATAATATATTATAGGCGAGTAACGTTATGGCAAATAAAGACAGTATAAAAAATAGTGTACACTTTTGGGGTGGTCTGGGGTCATTTGGGTTTGACATTTGTCATCTTGACATTCTTTCCTTAATATAATCAGTCTTCTGAAATAAAGATGGAGTAAGCGTAACTTTTTCTTGTATGAAGATTTTTTCTGTCAAAAGTACACCATGATAGCACATCCTTTTGAAATGTTTATTCCGAACACAATGTATTTATTATTGACTATAGTCTATTTGCATTAAGAAGTCAGTGAATTATAGGATATATTATGTCAAACTGGCTTACTTTTATCAATGTGAATGTGGCCGTGGCCAATTTTGACATTTGTACGCATGATTCGCTGACAACTTTTATTATAAGTACTATCGAACAAGTTGCCACTGGACCAGGCTTAGCTGCGCTGTTGAATCGAGTGTACGAATACATGCTCTGGGCTTTTAGTCAAGGTGCATTCAATAATTTCAACGGCGAACTTCCAAATCAAAGATATATGGGATTTGATATAAGTCACATGTCACTGCAATGCCTTATGTTTTGACATACATTTTGTTTTCGAACTACGCCGTCAAAATTATCGACTGCATCTTGACTAGAGGCCCAGGTGTGAATACGTCATAAATCAACCACGTTTGCAGACCTTGCGGTTACTTCCATTGTGTTTCAATCGTGTCGGTTATCCGTCCCACTGGGTTATGAGAGCAAAGGAAGACTGTTCTTGTGTACTACGCACACACTTGGGCACTATATAATTACTCCTGCGTAACTTGCCTGGTTTCAATGAAACTGGCCACTGACACCTAAATCGGTGTGGAGAGTTGATATTATTGTGTTTCAATATTTTTAGGCGTCCGAGTGCAAAAAAAATGTTTAGAAAATAGTCGAGCAGGAAAGTTAGTCGATATTGTACCTGCTTCCAAATTTTAATAGGACTACATCTGAAATATTTGGTTTCATTAATATATTCACAAATATTGAGGCATTACTACTTGGTAAATGTAAAAAAAAAATGTACCAAAAAAAAATTTCTTTTTCGAAATTGGCAAACAAAACCTACATCATTAGTTTACTCACATCATATACAAAAACATTCATTATGGTAAGTATGAACTTAAACGCACAAATATGGGAGATATACTATAACCTACAAGTGACGTCATTTGTAGGTCGACTTTAGAATGGAGCGTTTTTAAGAGGCTCGCGAAATTTTTATACAAATCGCTGTACCTTTGAAAATATTGACATTTGATATACGGTTTCTTCTGAGAAGTTACTCATATTTAAGAGTACTATTAATTTATGCAATAAAAAAAAATTGTCCGATTGCCTATTGTATTTATAAAGTATTTAAAAATATCCTCATGGAACGCTAAAAGAAATTATTCACCGTTTTTTTTTATCAATCATATGTAGCGGTACTATCATAAAAGCTGCAAATTCTTTTATTACTTCTTACTCTATACAAAGACGGACCCGTAATATGAGCTCAATGAATATAATTTTATGATAGCATATTGTCGTAATATTTAGTGTTTTAATGATTTATTAGTCGAAAATGTATAAAATCATAACGTTATTGCAAGGATTTTTTTCAACAAAAACAGTTGCAATTTTCAAAGTTATGTATTAGATACTTTATTTTAAATTGCCTATTTTAAATTACTACTACTAGTAGTTTCATCTATCTATAAGAATAAAAATAGCTTTTTATGTTATATTTTGCTGTAAATATAACATAAAAAGCTATTTTTACATAACATAAAGATTAACGATTAATTACTTAATTAGACAATTTTGAATGCAGAAAGCCTTTTAAATACTCAGTAGGCATATAAAAAATGGTACAAAAATAAAATACACCATAATTTTTTATCATTTATTGAATAAATTATCAGTCTTAATTCTTAAGTCTAGTAGTATCCAGCGTTAATAGCATGCGACTGGGCGGCCTGGTAACCAGGGGAGTTGATGCTAGTAGCACCGCTGCTGGAGAAACCGTTGCCTCGTTGCTGGGTGGCCTGAGCGAAGTTGATCTGGTTCCTGCCGTAGTTCTGGGAGGCAGCAATGGCAGAGCTCGGGGATGGACCGTAGCCCTGAGCAGCAGAGATGGCTGACTGGAATCCTGGGGCATTTTGGGCGGCGGACAGAGATGAGCCTCCGTGTCCGTTAGCATTGGAGATAGCCGACTGGAATCCTGGTGCGTTTTGGGCAGAAGACAAGGTGGATCCACCGAATCCGTTGGTGTTAGAAATAGCAGATTGGAATCCTGGCGCGTTCTGGGCAGAAGATAGGGTAGATCCTCCGAGTCCATTGGTATTGGAAATAGCAGATTGGAATCCTGGGGCGTTTTGTGCAGAGGACAAGGTGGATCCACCGAATCCATTGGTGTTAGAAATGGCAGATTGGAATCCTGGAGCGTTTTGTGCAGACGATAGGGAAGATCCACCCAGTCCATTGGTATTGGAAATAGCAGATTGGAATCCTGGAGCGTTTTGGGCAGCAGACAGAGAGGAACCACTTAGTCCATTAGCATTGGAAATAGAAGACTGGTATCCTGGTGAATTTTGAGCAGACGACACTGCGGATTGGTAGCCATAAGGTCTATGCTGGTTTACTCTTTGGCCATTGAGGATGAAGAGGCCCGACTCGTGGGATGGGGCGTTGGCGATGCCGATGCCCTGGGCTCCATTACCAGCGTGACCAGCTCCGTAGGCCGAACCTCCTCCGCTCTGGTAGGCGGCTCCGAAGCTATTGGAGTGACGGATTCCGCCGATGTCGCTGCTGAAACCGCTGCCGATGCCAAACGAGATGCTGGGCTGGGCTGGTACACCTGGAAAGAATATTTATTAATTATTATCATTATTATAATATAATAGATAAGATAATATTCACTTATCTACAGTAGCAAGACGACATAACCTTGGAGTCCCGAGTCCCAGCAATGGAGACTGTACTGGTTTATGATATAAAATCATTATTAGGCGTATCAATATCAATTATAAAAGCTTGTTTGTTTGTTACAAAGAATTACAATTACATTTTTTATCAAGTTTGTAAAGCGATTTATTTTAGTTGATTGCCTGTGAATCATTATTTCAATTTACAACTCTCGAGATCAATAATTTAAAGCTAGTAGTGAGACGATAATAATAGGTCTGGTGTTATAAATCATATTGGTTTCCTGATATTCGAATATCTTCGGGTAAGTAAATCTAAGAACAACTTGTACATGATTCTAAGTAAACACGTAGGCACACTTGTAAAATTTCGATAAATAAAAAACAACAACTTTTTGTCATCAAATTTCACCTTACACAAAAACAAATCCTATTGCGTAGGACAACAGAATTTGTTTTATTAATTTAAGACATTATATTTATAAATTACTAGCTGTTTCCCGCGGCTCCGCCCGCGTAAATATAGGTTCGGGTATCCCGCGGGAATACTGTACTTTTTCGGGACAAAAAGTAGCCAATATTTTAATCCAGAGTCTAAACTACTACCATAGCAAATTTCATCGAAATCCGTTCGGTAGTTTTTGCGTGAAAGAGGAACAAACATCCATGCACACATCCATCCATCCATACATCCTCACAAACTTTCACATTTATAATATTAGTAAGATACTAAGATAAGATAAAATATTAGTAAGATGAATTGTCAAATTATTTAATTTCAAAATAATATTGTTACTTAAAGTGATATTTACTAAAATTGAACTTACTATACAAAATCGGCAGAGCGTTGCCGAAAACCGCGAGGGTGGTCAAGACGAAGGCTTTACCGTACATTTTGCGTTCGGAATGTTTGTCTGATCATCGGCTGTGTGCCTGGCTTATATGTGGCCGCCCCCACCTTCTCATCCTACGGTATACCTCAAGGAAGTGTGTGTCAATGCTCCAATTTCTTTTGCCGATTCAATAATTAACCATTTATTTATGTGCGGGCCATCATTGTCCTAATGATCCTGTTTACTTTTACTCTTCATTAGATTCGTAAGATAACGGTCGTTTATCTTGTAGAATGTGAAATATTTTAACATAGGGAAATAAAATAGAGAATGGGCTTTGCGAAAAAATACTTACGAACGTTGATTTCTTTGTATTTATATATTGTGTTAGCCACATATTATTATAATATAAGTCACACACAAAAGAGGCCGCAGACCTCCATTTATTAAAATGCTAGTAACCATTTTTTGCCTTACCTATGGTCTAGTAAGAGTTCAAAGTACCATTGTACTGGAAAGTCTTCTTATACTTGTAACCGCTTAGTAGAATATAATAAAAACACATTTATTTGTCTATTTTAAGAATTGAAAATATAGTTTTTACTTTTCTCATCACAAAATAGCTAAAATACAACTCTTTTGTTCGCGCTTCACTTGCGTTGAAGTCTTTTCCTCCATACAAATTTTAATCACTTTTACGTGTAAAGGTAAGGTTTAATTTTAAGAATCCTTTCTTATTGTATTTCGGTGTTATTATATTTATAAAACTGTAATCTGTATATTTTGTATTATTTATTTCAACGTAATCCGTTCCGGGGTTAAACTGTGTGATCAGTCAGTACAGATTGATATTATAATTCGCCATACGGTCTACGTAACATACTACAAATATAATAATATACTTAAGTATTGTGAGAATATATTTGATACAAGATACAGCCATATTTTATTTGCATTCTTTTTATTTTTTTCAGAAAATTAATTTTTTATAAAACTTTTTTTAATATTTTAATTTTTTTCTTTTTTTTTTAATAAGGTAAAAAATGCTATTAAAGCAATCTTTATAGTTATTAACATGTTGATTTAAAATTATTTTTTGAATAGATTATACTGTGATAACTCCCCACACCGATCTCGGTGACGGATGCCGGTTTCATTGAAACCAGGCCAGTTACGCAGGAGTAATTTTACAGTGCCCAAGTGTGTGCGCAGTACACAAGAGCACTCTCTTATCCTTTACTCTCATAATCCAGTGGGACGGATAAACAACATGACTGACTGATCAAGCGCAGGTCCGATTTTTTACATGCCCATCCGACGCATGGATCATCTTACTTGCCAGCCTGCATTGTCCTAACCAAACTTGGAAACAACATTTTTTGTTGTTCCAATACCGGAATCGAACCCACGACCTCCGAGTCGAGAGCCAATTCTCTAACCACTACACCACGGAGGCTGTTCTGCAATAATGATAATAGTGTTAATAGAAGATATTGAGAAAAGAAAAAAACTAGATTATGTGTATATTTTTTTATAAAATCGTCATTCTATACAAATTTTATATTATCCATACTTAGTACAATAAAGAGAAGAAGTTTGTTTGTTTGAATTGAATAGGCTCCGAAACCACTGGACCAATTTTGATGAAATTTGGCACAGATGTAGAGTAGACCACGGGAAAAGACATAGGTTAGTTTTTATTACGGAATAATGTACGGTTTCTGCGAAATTAACTTTTGTGCGCTCTAAATCACGGGCAACGTCTAGTTTAAACATAAAAGTGGATTAAAAATTTTAAGGTTTCGCTTATGTGGCGTGAGAACTGCACACGTGCTTTAAATTAGTTTACTCTCTATGTTAGGTTTTGTATGTCTCACGTTTTATCTATGTATATATATATATATATATATACACAAATACATAAGATTGAAGTATTTGTTTGTAATTTTAAGTTAACAGCGTTTAACTAAATACATAACATGAAAGTATATACGTTAGGTATATACAACAAAATATTAATTAAAAAAAAATTACTGTCTGTCTGTTTGTGCCGGCTAATCTCTGAAATGGCTGACCGATTTATCACGGGACTTTCACTGGCAGATATAAGATATTACACGGAGTAACATACGCTACTTATATCTTAGGATTCTGTTAAAAAATAGGTTACCCGTTTCCGTTAGTTCCAAGCTAAGTTGCGGGCATATGCTACTAGCTGGTCTATACTAATAATAAGGAGGAAACGTTTGTTTGTATGCATTGAATAGGCTCCGAAACTACGGGACCGATTTTGATGAAATTTAGCAAAAATTTAGAGTAAACCACGGGAAAGGACATAGGCTACTTTTTACGGTTACTGCGAAATTAACTTTTCCGCGCACAATGTCACGAGCGACATTTAGTACAGTTTAATATATTAGTTTAAAACTCCAAGAACTTAATATTAGACAACATTCGTCATTGCCGACAGCCATAAATATAAAACTGGATTTGTGACTATTACTGACACAGTTAGACAGTTCCAGAGAAAAAGTAACGGAAAATTTAATAATAAACTGAAAAGTACAACTATTTTGCACTTATAAAACTTTACAATTTGAATGACCTACTGACTGTTGATAGGAATTTTACGCTTAGAAAAGGATGGCTCAAAAACGGACATGTACACAGGCGCGATTAAGTATCAGAAGAAAAGAAAATTATGCTCAAATCTTAAATCAGCCTTAGTTCTAACATTATCTTATAAGAATACTTGTAAGTAAATTTAAGAGTAAAATAAGTCTTGGAACATTATGGTTTACACGTTTAAGCCTGTATTTTTATTACACAAATGAATAGTGCTCTGAAAAATAAGAAAGCTTACCAAAGGAATAGTGTACTAATAAAATAAATATTTTCAAAGAAACTGTGGATTATTTGAAGCAAATTTGTGAGTCTTGTGAAAATGACTCATACAAAAGTCGTACCGGCAGGTGACGTCACACGCTTACAAGTTGCTACGAAATATATGTATAAAATTACCTACTGATATCTCCGAAGTTTGTGCGTTTACGTTTACGTTTTTTATACTTACCATAGTATTTTTTTCATTTGATGTAAGTAAAAAAATATATGTAGGTGTTTTACACTAACGTTGTAAAAAAATATTCCAAGTTTTTTGTAACTTTGAAATGCTCTTAATTACAAAACTACACAAAAAAATTAATTCTTTTTACTTTTATCAAGCTGTAATACCTAATTATTTCCGAATGTCAAAAAAACTATTTTTATACATGTATATATGGTACATATGCACCGAATTTTTGCTGCTTGCGTTGGGAATGACGCATTGTATTTATGGGCCTATCAGGAACATTTAACAGCGGCGTTAACGTAACTTGTCAAATGAGAATAGGGGAGACGACTTCATCTAAAATATTTAGTTTCATTAATATACTCAGAAATATTGAGACAATTACTACTTGGTAAATTTAAAAAAATATTATAATTTATGTTTAGTTTAGTAATTAGATACATCAAAAAATTACAAAAAAGTTTAACTTTTTTTTGATAAATGAGTAAACAAAACTTACGTTATATACAAAAACATTCATTATGGTAAATATGAAATTAAACGAAAACATATTGGAGACATTTACAAACATATTTCTGCGACTGTATACTTCATACACTTTATCCTAGGAAATTTTGTAAACAAATCGCTGTGCCTTTGGAAATATTGACTTTTAATATATACTGTTTCTTCTGAGAAGTTACTCATATTTAAGAGTACTATTCATAGCAATAAAAAAAATTCTGTCATCTAGCCTGTTGTATGAAAATCTGTCAAAATCATGACAGCGCTCATACAAATTTCATTCTATAACATTACGTTTACGGCACTGTTAAATGTTCCTGCTAGGCCCATTGTTCATCTATATTAATCTATAATATTATAATGTAATAAAGAGGAAAAGTTTGTTTGTTTGCATTGAATAGGCTTCGAATCTACTGGACCGATTTTGATGACATTTTGCACAGATGTAAAGTAGACTATGGGGAAGGACATAGGCTACCTTTTATCGCGTAAAAATGTACGGTTTCTGCGAAATTAACTTTTGCTCGCACGAAGTCACGGACAACATCTAGTTTCTTTATAAACATAATTATAACATCGTGTACACATATTGTAAAGTAAAGCCTATTGCGGTATAACAAACTTTTTATTATGTATCTAAGAAAGAAAAGAACACTAAAAAGGTTAAAACTTAAATATTAAAAACAAGCCTAACCAAAAGCATATCAGGACATGTCTAAAGAGGGTTCCGTAATTATAAACGCGGAATTGATTTTTTCAAATTACTTCAAAAGTAACTCTCCGATTTCGTTCATAATAATTTTTCTAAAGAATCTTTTTTCCAGAATCTTTTTAATTAATGAGTGAGAGGTTGAATTAAACATGCACCTTTAAGATTAAATTAATAATGAACATAGGAGGCGCTAGTCATGAGCGCCAGCTCTTGCCCTAAAACGGACGACTGGGACGGATTGGGGAATCCTTCGCCCATTGCACGAGTCCCATCCGGTAGAAGAGAGAGCCGGTCCTCGGACTGCTCTCCCGGAGGAAAAGCAGCTGTGGACGACAGGATGCTGCGATGGTTCTGATGTAAAACACTTTCGAGGCCGATTACTCTAAAATTATGAATTTATAAAAAAAGTAATGTACTTAACCTTGTCTTAATTTCAAAAGACATATTTGTCGTCTGATGGCTCATGATTCTTGAATCTATACCATTGAGATATAGCTATTGTGGGCTTGCATGGGTAAATCGTGCAAAGAGAATTATTATAGACTTACAATATCACTTGTTTATTCGGAATTACAATTCTTTATTAATGTACTACACCTTACATAATTACTGCACTTTAATACTGGCACTAAAACGAAACTATGGACAGTTCCTAGGCTTGTTGCCCGAACAACGACTACTCGAGATGTGATAGCTCATCCTCTTAACGTGGTAGGGTAGAACCCATCCCCACAACACATCCCCACCATGTCGATTGCACGAACTTCAGACTAGACTCCGTCAGCGCGCTAAACACGTTTCTGATAGATAGCAACACTTGTAGTTTCGTTTCCGCTTTATGACCGGATGCGACACGGCCATCCTGTGTAGCACACGTCCCCGTGTGTGCTAGTCTGAAACAAAAGAAAATACCACACAGTATCGTTCACACTCGGCTATACCTGACCTTATCTATTTTGTCTCATAACAAACTCAACTCCTTTTATCAATAATCATTTTACTTTTAACTCAATATTTTGTGATTTGTGATATTAAAAAGTGTTCTACAATAGTCAGCCCTGTGACCATTACAAATATGTCGAGTAGTCATCTCTGTGACTACAAGTGTTCTACAATAGTCATCCCTGTGACCATTTCAAATATGTCGATCAGTCATCTCTGTGACTACAAGTGTTCTACAATAGTCATCCCTGTGACCATTTCAAATATGTCGATCAGTCATCTCTGTGACTACAAGTGTTCTACAATAGTCATCCCTGTGACCATTTCAAATATGTCGATTAGTCATCTCTGTGACTACAAGTGTTCTACAATAGTCATCCCTGTGACCATTTCAAATATGTCGATCAGTCATCTCTGTGACTACAAGTGTTCTACAATAGTCATCCCTGTGACCATTTCAAATATGTCGATCAGTCATCTCTGTGACTACAAGTGTTCTACAATAGTCATCCCTGTGACCATTTCAAATATGTCGATTAGTTATCTCTGTGACTACAAGTGTTCTACAATAGTCATCCCTGTGACCATTTCAAATATGTCGATTAGTCATCCCTGTGACTAAACCGCAACAAATCGTCAACCCTGTGACTATATTCAATGATAGTCATCCCTGTGACTTGGTGTAATACACAAAAACACACACACATAGTTTGTCATCCCTGTGACTGAACCGCAACAGATCGTCAACCCTGTGACTGTATTCAATGATAGTCATCTCTGTGACTTAGTGTAATACACAAACACACACATACATAGTTTGTCATCCCTGTGACTGTGGCACCTACAAATTTATTCGTTATTCTTATTATTAAACGTATTTGTAGCAATGTCAGGTGAATGTTCTGGCATTTTTATAATCCTAACAAGAGCATACTTATAAGTTCTTTTTGAATTTAAAGCCTTAAGGTAAATAGCAATCACTATCCTCTACCCGCTCACCGCGCATCCAAGTTGCCGGCTACGTCCAGATTAACTGGTACGATCGAACACAGTACGGTAGATAGAGATTTTACTCGATTTTTGATTACAACTTCAATTTGTTCATCATTAACCAAATCATTATTAACCTCGACCAATACATGACCCGATGGCATCTTTCTTTACTACCGTGCGCATACTTATAGGTACGCTAAGAATTTACAGCTTTTAGTGTACAACGGTATCTCTCAAAAATTGTAATTTCGTCTGATTATTCCCTATTTTTCAATAAATAAAAATCACTAATCGAAAATCTATTTACTTCCGCATTACTGCTTTTCAAAACGTGTATTATTGTACTATCTCGGTTACTGTATAAAACAATCAATGTTTCCTCTAAACTAAGATCTTTTAAAATGTGTTAATTTAAAAGACTACCGAGTCATCACACTATAGTCACGAGATAAACAATTACGCTCACCAAATAATTTTAGTTCCAAATCTGATACTTCAATGAAGTACAGAGTGCAGATCCCTGGCCGCCGCGGCACCCCGTCGCACGGCCCACACCACCTGCTGCACTTCGTCGCGTCTCGTCTCGTCGCGTCGCGTCTCGTCGCGTCGCATCGCGTCTCGTCGCGTCGCTCGAATACTGAACCTGTACATAAAATAACAGCACAAAAATTGTCCAAACTATGTCCAATTACGTTCTTTTTAGGGTTCCGTATCTAAGGGTAAAAACAGGAACATAAAATCTAAGACTTTGCTGTATGTCTGCCTGTCACCAGGCTGTATCTCAAAAACTGCGATAGCTAGAAGATGGATTTCCTTTTTCTTAAAGATAAAAATGTCAGGTTTAATTATGCAATAAAGTTAATTTCATTTCCTTTCAACAATCAAACTGATTGAATGAGGAAAAGGCTTTTACAGTCTGACTATACCAGAAGACTTCCAAGTGCGTTTACAACGTTTTATATGATAACTAAGTTCACCAAAGTTTACTGGAGTCCACCGAAGAGCTTTCTTATCTGCCTTAGTCACAGCCACTGGACCGTTGAGCGTGTGCTGCCGCGATCACCGTCATCTTCAGCGCTTTCTTATCCGCCTCAGTCACAGCAACTGAACCGTTGAGCGTGTGCTGCTGCAATCACCATCAACACCAGCCATAGGCACCTGCTTACCGCATACGGCAACCTCTGAAACCGTCAAATTATTTCTTTTAATTTCTTTTCTTTTTGTTGTCAAAACTATTATTTCCTATAATTTCCGAAACCTATAGTGATGCACGCTCATGGACCTATGACATAAACAATATTATCATGTTATTTTTGTACTTTTAATTATTCCAATCCGCCTAGTCTAAACGTGTAATAGATAGACAAACATGTAATGTTCCAAATTTTAACAGCTTACAACAACGATATCATGAAAAGTTTTCTCGCGAATTGCGAATGTCCTAGAACTTATTATCATGTCATCTAACAGTTCTTTTAGACACTTTCAGAATAAACAACAACATACATGACATTATTTAAAGTCACTTTTGAAACTGACCAATGATTAATTTCTCTTACTACGTGTGCAGTAACGCCAAATAAGAAATAAGGCTATTCACAAACTGTATGTACTGTGATTAAAAACAACTACAAAGTTGAGCTTCAATAATTACTAGGTAGGTAGACGTAAAACTTAATTGAAGTCGTTTCAAACTAATATCGCCTAAACATTGTTAATTGTTAAGTACACGTCAACTGATTTTGTTTACGCAGTGCACCAGCTATTGTTTTTCAGGAATACCTGCAATTGGGGCTTGTATTTGTTTTCGCAAGAGTTGTTTACAACTTGCGCGTACTGCCGTGTCTTGTCATTTTATACAAAGTACAATGTGATATCATTAAATGAAATGTCGATAATGATTTTTAATTACCAGAAATCATTTAGATTTTTAGTAACTACTGCTATATTCAAGCGTAATGCACTTCGGTTAATCAAACAGTAATAATAATGAGTCTGTAAGACGTATGTTGTATGTACTGAGTATTCGTTTTTACTTTGCGTTTATTTCTGCTCATTTACTTTGTTTCTTTTTCATAATACTTTGGTTATAAAACCAGAATAATTTAGAACCCTATAATGAAATAAGTAAAGTTCGATACAACCAGTTCGCATTATTGAAGCGATTAGACCAGTCCACAAGAAGCACACTGCACATCCATTTGGCACTGCCGCCATGGAGGTAGCCGCCGCCCACGCTGCTGCTGCTCGGTCACGCAGCGCCGCTTGTTGTCCTCTTGGCGCGGCTATGCATTGCCCAGTCTAAGTCCATCTGCACAAAACAGAACAGCAAAACAACAGAACACTAAATTGTAAAGGTTATTTTGAGATATGAGCAAGCAATTTCATGAACACTTGAAACACGAGATAAATCACTAGTCTTAAAAATTATTGCGAGAAATAAAAAGTTGGCTACCGCTTTTTACCAAAACCACCAAATACGTAACCAAAGCCTGTTGTTAAGCTACCATCCACCGCGCTCGTGTCACCACCATAGATGTCATGGCACTGTCGTCATCACCTCACCGTTATCCTTACTTCAACTCCCGTTTTCATGGCGGGCACGAACAAAGCGTTATTGGTACAAGGTCACCTTGCAGCATTCAATTCACTGCTGTCCCATAGTTTCACAATTACACAGTCTGCATGGCGTGCTGCCTTGTTGTACATACTGCCAAACTCGATCCACATCAATTGCAATGATTATTATCACTTTTTGTAGCCTTTGTGCGAGCTAGATTACACTTTTTTTTTTTAATACCCTTACTTTTTCGGACAATAATTTTCTTTCTTTGCACGACTTGATCCCGATTCTGATGTCGTCTGATGGCTCATGATTCTTGAATCTATACCATTGAGATATAGCTATTGTGGGCTTGCATGGGTAAATCGTGCAAAGAGAATTATTATAGACTTACAATATCACTTGTTTATTCGGAATTACAATTCTTTATTAATGTACTACACCTTACATAATTACTGCACTTTAATACTGGCACTAAAACGAAACTATGGACAGTTCCTAGGCTTGTTGCCCGAACAACGACTACTCGAGATGTGATAGCTCATCCTCTTAACGTGGTAGGGTAGAATCCATCCCCACAACACATCCCCACCATGTCGATTGCACGAACTTCAGACTAGACTCCGTCAGCGCGCTAAACACGTTTCTGATAGATAGCAACACTTGTAGTTTCGTTTCCGCTTTATGACCGGATGCGACATATTCAATAATACCCTACTCGATGGGGTAGAATGAAAAAATATTTTCCGTTCCCAATTCTAATATTGTATGGAGAGCTACCCCTAAACTCAAAACTCAAACTCAAAATTTTTATTTCCATATAGGTTATGAAATAACGCTTATAGAATTGTCCTACATGATGCCTACCACCGGTTCGGAAACTAGCCCGGCGAGAAGAACCGGCGTAAGAAACTCGCACGGGGCCACCTTTTAGCAAAAAGATGGGAAAATTGTTCTTTTAAAAAAAAAATTATACAATGTTGTAATCTAATCTATATAACATTAGTCATAAGTACATAGAGCATACTTAAGTAAATAAAAGCAGCCTTACAGGGGGCCATCTTATTCCCAAGGTGTGCAATCGTTAATGAAATCACTGACTTTATAATAAGCTTTAGCACACAAACGTTCTTTAACAGCTTTTTTAAATTTATTAATGGTAAGATTTTGAACGTTTTCTGGGATTCTATTGTAAAGGCGTATACATGAACCTTTAAACGATTTACTTACTTTGCTTAGTCTGATCACCGGTATTTCTAACTCGTTCTTATTTCTAGTATTCCTACAATGGTTGTCGCTTTTCTTTTTAAAGTTATTTAAATTCTTTCTGACATACAACACATTGTCCAAAATGTATTGAGAAGCGACGGTTAGAATACCTATTTCTTTAAACTTATCTCTTAGAGATTCAAAATATGACATCTTATAAATAGAACATATAGCTCGCTTCTGCAGCACAAATATTGTGTTAATGTCCGCAGCGTTTCCCCATAGAAGAATGCCATATGACATTATACTATGAAAATAACTAAAATAAACTAGCCGCGCTGTGTCCTCATCGGAAATTTCTCTAATCTTTTTCACTGCATATGCTGCAGAACTTAGCCTATCAGCCAGATTTGCAATATGGGGACCCCACTGTAATTTACAATCTAGTGTTATTCCTAGAAATGCAGTGGTGTCCACTAAGTTCATTTTCTCATCGTTTAATAGTACATTGGTTTGTGTCTGCCTAACATTTGGCAGGCTAAACTTTAAACATTTTGTTTTATTGGAATTTAAAAGTAAATTATTAACATTAAACCAGTGTATCATTTTCGAGAGAGCACTATTTACCTCGTCGTAATTTGACTGTCGTCGCTTCACATTAAAAATTAGTGAAGTGTCATCAGCAAAAAGTACTATCTCATGCTTATCTTTAACTAGATAAGGAAGGTCATTTATATAGATGAGAAAAAGAAATGGGACTAAAATGGATCCTTGTGGCACACCTAATTCTATTTTGGTCCCATTAGACCTTGTAGAATTTACTTCTACTCTCTGCGTTCTATTTTTAAGATAAGAGCTTAAGAGCTTAAGTGCCGTATCCCTTATACCATAATGGTATATTTTTTTTGACCAATGTAGCATGCTCGACACAGTCGAAAGCCTTGGATAGATCACAAAAGACACCAAGTGCATCATGCGATCCCTCCCAGGCCTCAAATATGCTGCATAGAAGACTGATGCCTGCGTCTGTTGTAGACCGACCTTTAGTAAACCCGAATTGATTGCTATGTAATAAATTATTTATGTTAAAGTGAGCTAGCAATTGATTTAATATTATTTTCTCGAAAATTTTACTGAAAGTCGGTAATATAGATATTGGTCTATAATTGACTGGGTCAGATTTATTCCCAGCCTTGAAAAGAGGCATCACCTTGCTATGCTTCATTAGGTCAGGGAACACACCTTTCTTAATACAATTATTAAAAACTAAGGCTAGGTAGGGGGCAATGATGTCAATTATTGATTTTATAATTTTTATAGACATACCCCAGAGATCAGTAGTACTTTTAATATTGAGTAATTTGAAGGTGTTAATAATATCTCTAAAATATATAATTATTATTATTTTATGATACCAAAACCGACATCTAGACACAATATTGACCAAATTTCATCTATTTCTATTTATAATTACAGAACATAGAAGAGCGGACAGACGGACAGACAGAGCGAAACTATAAGGATTTCTTTAGTACGACGAAACCCTAAAAAATTAATTATGGTCGAATTTCGACCACTAGCCGACCTCTAGTGTTATAAAATCATGATTTACAATTTTTTTTTGCCTTTACAATTTTCATTCGTTAACGTTACGAATACTTTTTGTCAATAGGCAATCGGACTATTTTTTTTTATTGCATAAATGAATAGTATTATTAAATATGAGTAACTTCTCAGAAGAAACCGTATATCAAAAGTCAATATTTTCAAAGGTACAGCGATTTGTATAAAAAATTTCGCGAGCCTCCTAAAAACGCTCCATACTAAAGTCGACCTACAAATGACGTCACTTGTAGGTTATAGTATATGAAGTAGTATATGAAGTATATGTCCGCCGGAATATATTTGTAAATATCTCCCATATTTGTGCGTTTAAGTTAATTATTATTTATAATAATGAATGTTTTTGTGTATGATGTAAGTAAACTAATGATGTAGGTTTTGTGTGTTTTTTTGGTACTTTTTAAATGTATTTAATTAGTAAACTACATTTAAAATTATATATTTTTTACATTTACCAAGTAGTAATGCCTCAATATTTCTGAATATATTAACGAAACTACATATTTCAGATGTAGTCCGATCCCCTATTGTTCCTGCTTGAGCTACAGCCGCTACATAATCAAAAAAACCTTGTGTTTGTTGTTATGAGCTTTATGATTATTATTTTAATATTCTAATCCTATCCTACTAATATTATAAATGTGAAAATTATATGAGGATGGATGGATGGATGTTTGTTACTCTTTATTCTTTCACGTAAAAACTACTAAATGGATTTTGATAAAATTTGCTATGGTAGTAGCTTGAGTAATCCCGAAAGAATACAGTGTTCCCGTGGGATACTGTATTTATGCGGGTGGAGCTGCGGGCATCAGCTAGTCTAATATATAAAATTCTCGTGTCATAGTGTCGGGGGATAAGGGGACACACTGCTCTGAAACGGCTGGACCGATTTTTATCACTTTTTTACATATTTAATAGGTCTGAGAATCGGTCGTAATTTATATTTTTACCACTAAATGATAAGGGTACCTACCCCTAAATATATATTTTTTTTATTTTTTCGACATGTGGCATTAAAAATACATACAATGACAAAATAACGTTTGCGGGCTCAGCTAGTATTGTTATAAAATAATACGTGCTAATAACATTTATAAAGTATTTGTAATATAACGTATGCTTATGTATAAATAATATGTACCTGATAAATATCCTTACGTGCCATTACTTACAAGAGAATATTGTTCAACATTTTAAATTTCAACTTGCCTCTGTACTACAGGAACTTAGACTTTTGGAAGGATCCCAGACACTCGAATCACAAAACAATTTGAACCAAAACTGATTTAATCCTCATGACGTGCTGTAAATACCTTAAAACCTTATTTACTTTATTACTTAGCGTAAAAATCAATTTTTTGGTAACACGCGAAACTATAAAGGGATTCTTTATTCGCGTTATGGGAACCTAAGTCCATATGAATTGCCCATACAATTTGCACCTGCGAAATTTATTATTTTATGGTTATTGTGTCGTCGAATTATATCAAACTGGTTTGACTTGCCCACCTGGACGTTCAAAATAATTGAGTCTATCAATGAAATGCTCGAATGATTTTTGTAAGAACAAATAACTTGTGTTTTTTGTAATAAAAGTTATCTTATGTGTGTTCGGTTCGGTTCCGCATTTGTTTTAAATCAGCAAAATACTTATATTTTCCGAAAGGCAACATAAATATGGACCGAAAAAATGCAAAAAGTACAGTAATCAGTTACTGAATTAAAAAGTTATAGACTAAAAACGTAGTTTTTTTTTTTGCTATAATTGAAAAACGAAAATTATACTGTTCAAATAGATACTTATATTCATTGTGAAATTTTTTGTTATGATAATGAATGGAGAATTTTTTTTTATTTTTTTTAAAATAATTGATTTATTATAATTGATTTTGTCCATATTATAATATTATAATATTATCAACTGCTGTGTCGTCACTCGTGCATATTCTTTTGTATAGAGCGTTTTTAGTGCTCTCGAACGATCTTACTTACACAATGACTGTATTTCTTCAACGGTTGATCGTAGATATGCCTTTGTAAAGACAATATTTCCTGACTTATTATGTACTTTTCGAAAAACTAGTAAAAAAACTAGGCATATTCCTCATTAGATGCATTGTGATAAATAACCAATTTCTTATAGAAATAGCTTTTCAACATTTAGGGCTCACATAAATATTTTATGTTTTGTAAACTAAAATTATTTAGTGCTAATTTTTATAAGTAAGATATCAATGAAATAAAAACGGTTATAGGCTTTTTAATACTTTTATTTTGGCCTTAATAAATAAGCATGAAGACAAAGGAACGAGTAGAGACTAGTCGTTGTCGTTCATCTTCAGACTTCGAGTATCTAGTACAATCCTGAGTTGATAGCATGAGACTGGGCGGACTGAAGGCCTGGGGCGAGGTAACTGCTGGCACCACTGTTCTGGATAGCGTTGGCTCTCTGCTGGAAAGCCTGGGCCACACTCGATTTGTAAGCTCCGTAGTTCTGGGCAGCGGCAATAGCAGCGTTGTTGTTGAGTCCGATATTCTCGTGCGCAGAAGACAACGCGGACTGAATTCCGTTGATATTCTGAGCGGCGGATAAAGTTGAACCGTAACCCAGGCCATTGGAGTTAGTAGAGGATATGGCAGATTCGTATCCTAAACCTTTCTGGGCGGACGCAATGGCAGATTGGTAACGCCCGAAACCGTTGTTTTGCGCTGAATAAAGGGCTGACTGGCTCAAACCATTGTTCTGAGCAGATGAGGTAGCAGATTGGTACTTTCCAAAACCATAGTTCTGTGCAGAAGAAAGGGCTGACTGGCTTAAGCCGTTGTTCTGAGCAGATGACGCAGCAGATTGCTGATGACCAAAACCGATGTTCTGGGCTGAGGCTAAGGCGGACTGGCTAATACCATTGTTCTGAGCAGATGCCGCAGCAGATTGTTGTTGACCGAGGCCGATGTTTTGTGCAGAAGAAAGGGCTGACTGGCTTAAGCCGTTGTTCTGAGCAGATGACGCAGCAGATTGCTGATGACCAAAACCGATGTTCTGGGCTGAGGTTAAGGCGGACTGGCTAACACCATTGTTCTGAGCAGATGCCGCAGTAGATTGTTGTTGACCGAAGCCGATGTTTTGTGCAGAAGAAAGGGCTGACTGGCTTAAGCCGTTGTTCTGAACAGATGACGCAGCAGATTGCTGATGACCAAAACCGATGTTCTGGGCTGAGGTTAAGGCGGACTGGCTAATACCATTGTTCTGAGCAGATGCCGCAGCAGATTGTTGTTGACCGAGGCCGATGTTTTGTGCAGAAGAAAGGGCTGACTGGCTTAAGCCGTTGTTCTGAGCAGATGACGCAGCAGATTGCTGATGACCAAAACCGATGTTCTGGGCTGAGGTTAAGGCGGACTGGCTAACACCATTGTTCTGATCAGATGCCGCAGTAGATTGTTGTTGACCGAAGCCGATGTTTTGTGCAGAAGAAAGGGCTGACTGGCTTAAGCCGTTGTTCTGAGCAGATGACGCAGCAGATTGCTGATGACCAAAACCGATGTTCTGGGCTGAGGTTAAGGCGGACTGGCTAATACCATTGTTCTGAGCAGATGCCGCAGCAGATTGTTGTTGACCGAGGCCGATGTTTTGTGCAGAAGAAAGGGCTGACTGGCTTAAGCCGTTGTTCTGAGCAGATGACGCAGCAGATTGCTGATGACCAAAACCGATGTTCTGGGCTGAGGTTAAGGCGGACTGGCTAATACCATTGTTCTGAGCAGATGCCGCAGCAGATTGTTGTTGACCGAGGCCGATGTTTTGTGCAGAAGAAAGGGCTGACTGGCTTAAGCCGTTGTTCTGAGCAGATGACGCAGCAGATTGCTGATGACCAAAACCGATGTTCTGGGCTGAGGTTAAGGCGGACTGGCTAATACCATTGTTCTGAGCAGATGCCGCAGTAGATTGTTGTTGACCGAGGCCGATGTTTTGTGCAGAAGAAAGGGCTGACTGGCTTAAGCCGTTGTTCTGAGCAGATGACGCAGCAGATTGCTGATGACCAAAACCGATGTTCTGGGCTGAGGTTAAGGCGGACTGGCTAATACCATTGTTCTGAGCAGATGACGCAGCAGATTGTTGTTGACCGAGGCCGATGTTTTGTGCAGAAGAAAGGGCTGACTGGCTTAAGCCGTTGTTCTGAGCAGATGCCGCAGCAGATTGTTGTTGACCGAGGCCGATGTTTTGTGCAGAAGAAAGGGCTGACTGGCTTAAGTCGTTGTTCTGAGCAGATGACGCAGTAGATTGTTGATGACCCAGGCCAATGTTTTGTGCAGAAGAAAGGGCTGACTGGCTTAAGCCGTTGTTCTGAGCAGATGCCGCAGCAGATTGTTGTTGTCCAATAGCGTTGTTCTGTGCAGAAGAGATGGTAGACTGGCTCAAACCGTTGTTCTGTGCAGATGACGCAGCAGATTGGTAGAGACCGAGTCCTCTGTTCTGTGCTGAAGCAAGAGCCGATTGGTAATGTCCGTATCCTCCGTTTTGCGCAGACGATGCTGCAGACTGGTAGCCATAGCCGGTATTCTGTGCTGACGAAATAGCAGACTGGTGTTGACCTAGACCAATGTTCTGGGCAGAAGACTGGGCAGATCCGTAGCCTCCGATGTTTTGGGCTGAGGCTGCTGCAGAGTTCTTTTCGGGATAGATCCACAACGCCGGGTGTGAGTACACGGGGACTACTTTTGGGGCCGCTTGCGCTGATCCAATGGCTTGGGCGAATCCGTTGCCTGATGACCCGGATCCTCCACCGCTGCTGTAGGCGGATCCTATACCACTGGAGTGGCTGATACCCCCGATGTTGCTGCTGAACCCGCTGCCAAACCCATATGAGATGCTGGGCTGAGCTGGTGTATCTAAAACAATCAATATTGATATTTAGCTTGATTTTATAAGCTTATAAGTCTTAGAAAATTGCGATGTTTATATAATATAATTTTTGTTACTGCTAATGTATCTTAATTGCGTTTCATAAGTAATCTATATTATAACAACTTTGCTTTAATAACAAAAACATTTTAGTAGGTAAATATTGATAAGAATAATATTTTTTATAAAATTATGTAAAACAATATAATTTACAATTTTATTGTGCTTAATAATTTTTCATTCGAAACATAATTTTCTAAAGGCTCTACACTTAAATATCTTATCAGATAAGCTCTACGTACCTATCCACACCGGGACCGCGGCGGCGACAGCGAGCGCTGATAACAGGACAATGACCTTCGATGCCATCTTTCACCGGCGTTGAGTGATAGTGGATGCCTCCTTCAAATTTCTCCGGCCTTATATACTCAAAAATCCCCTCCCCCCTCCTCACCTCAAGCCGCGACACGAGATCCGAGATACGCGGGCGAAATAAATGGCGTTACGGTAAACTTTTCATAAATCATTTTTTGACCCTGAGATTTGAGCATCAATCTATATTAAACTGTACTATTTTGATATTCATTAATCCTCAAATGTCGGTAGCATGTTGAAAGTCGGTAATACAATCTTTATTCTATTCTAAATAAATATCTGAAATAAAGTTTTTAAAGTACGTTTTACCCGATTACGGCGAAGCTTTAAAGCAGTCTTTCTCAAAGTGGGCGATAACACCCCCTTGTGGGCGCTGGAGGTCTAGAGGGTAAGAGGCCTAGAAAAGTTGTGGGGTGCTGATGTGATTTAAGGGGGCGATGGGTGATTTGTAAGTTCAGCTACTTCATACGCTACAAAATAACTGATTTTCAAAGTGGGCGTTAGACGGAATAAGTTTGGGAACCTCTGCTTTAAAGGAAGGGTAATAATAATTTTGATAGTATATGTACGTCTAAGCTACTGATCCTATTTTAATGTATTAGGTGTCAATAGATTCGTAAAAATGCCCCGCATCATAATTTGCGTAGACGAGTTTTTAACTTTTGATTATTATAAACTTTTATATTTAATATGTTGAAAGTTTATTATAAACTTGCATTAATTGCCCGCGGCTTCGCCCGCGTGAAATAAGGTTTTTAAAATTGCATCCCCTATTTTAACCCCTTGAAGGATGAACTTTGAAAAATCCTTTCTTATTGGATGCCTACGTCATATGAGAAATACGTGAACGTGTGATTTTTTTTTTATTTCTAGCCTTAAGGGTTTGACTTGTGCGTTGACACATTTGTCGATCAGCTTCGCCTTTTTATATAAATAGATGTCGAAAGGTCATTTGAATTATTGTTCAATGCCGAAATTAAGATGAAGTCGATAATCTCATTTAGCTCAGAGAGCAATCTAGCATACGCATCGCTGTCTTCCGTTCAGGTCTAGTTTCATCTTTTTGTAAATATAAATATTAAATTGTCCCAAAAATGTGTCACTGTTATACTTTTTTGCATGGTAAATCACTTTAAATAAGTTACCTTTAAACTGCAAGCATTATTATTATTATTTTGTTTAGAATTATTAACATAAAAAATATTTAGCCATCATAAACTGTACCTAGTTGAAATCTGTAAGCTCAACTGAAGCCTAGTTCTAGACAAATAAAATTCGTAATGCATATCTTTACAAATATAAATAAATAAAATGAAGTGACTATTTGTAATTTAAATTAACAGCTTTTCACTATATTTATGTGAAAGGTATAAATTGTACCTACTTACGAAAAAAAAAATCTGTCCCTGTCTGTCTGTTTGTTGCTTTGTTCCGGCTAATTTCTGAAACGGCTGGACCGATGGCAGAGAGCTGATATTATATCTGCTGCTTCTATGTACTATATGTATCTGACTTTTGTCAATATTATATAGACTAAGTTTTCACATTGTAAACATCTTCAATTTTTTTTAAAAGAACAATTTTTCATCTTTTTGCTAATGGTTGGCCCCGTGCGAGTTTCAAGTTGCGCCGGTTCTTCTCGCCGGGCTAGTTCCCGAACCGGTGGTAGGCATCAAGTAGGGACAATTCTATAAGCGTTACTTTGTAACCTAGGTATATGGAAATAAAACTTTTTTGATTTTTGATTTGATTTTGATATAAGGAGTAACTTAGGCTACTTTTATCTTAGGGTTCCGTTTAAAAAAAATAGGGTTCCGTTTCTTTAGTTAGTTAGCTCTTTCGTTCTTTAAATCATAGGTAGGTACATTTAGTTAGGCCAAAGCTGGCAATTGGCAACATAAACATTTCACATTGAAGCCTTCTGAAAAATTGCAGGTAAATGCTCGATCTCATACAAAACATTTGTCACAAATCAATCTCTAATTGGTCACATTAAAATGGCTTTATTAGATTAATGTGATCGAAACAGGTTTTTGAAAGTAATTAAGATAAGATATTTTTTATGTAATTGCAGGAAAAATTTACAATAAAAAGCAATTTGCCACATTAAGTAGCGAATAACTGTAACATTTTAAATGCCTTATATGGTCATAGAACAGGTCCTTACTGGGAACTCGAATAATTTGTAGAAATCGAACTAATTTCGAACACCATAAAATATTTAATGTATGCAGGTGATCGGTGTAGACAACAGTAAATCTTATAATCTTATCGTCGAATCTACACTTTAGAAATTTATTGGTGAATTATCTTGCTAAATCAATTTGCTATTTTCTTCCGTTGATCAAAAATGTTATTGCGAATTTTGCATTAAAGAACATTAAACCGACAGAGAGATTCTTTATTATTCCGCGTCCTATTGATACAGTTATCTTTTAAGAACTATGTCTTTATTGCCTACATAATGTGCCTACAAGACTGTTAGTTTTCTCTTTCAAGCTATTTTGAAACCAGTGTAAGGCCGTTCGTTTGAGGTTCTGTGTCTGTTTCAGACTTTAGAGACTGTTCATACCTCCTCTTAATAGTAAGTTTCTAATTTATTAGTACAAGACAGTCTACGCTTTTAAATTTAACTCAAGTTCGTTAAACATTCCTGTTTGTGGTCAAAGATATATAAATAGTAAGTATGTATATGTAACCGTAAAATTGTACCGTAAGACTTTAATGTAACTAGCGAGATTGTAAAATGTCAAAAGATTATGAACTCAAACATGCTGCTGAAGACTTAATCCATTATTTTCACAGAGAACATGTCAAAGTACAAACAAATCCATTACCCGAACACCTGTGCCCCCCAATTAGTTCGGATAATCTACGTTCTACTGTATTCTAGCTAGTTTTGTTATACCTAATTGGTTGAATTTGGCCTCAAAATTGACCGAAAAACAGTCAATTTATGTGAATTATGCAAACTCGCCTTTAATGTCAATATTTTGGTCGCTTACAGAAATCAGCAACATCATTGATCATTTTCGTAAGTGCTTATTAAGTCCTAAGTTCACATCTTGTTGCTATGGCTTCGTTCAATGACCTTTTTAAGAAGTACCCTTATGCACAATATTGAAGCCAACACAAGTCAGAGGCTAATGCAACGAATAATGATTCAAATATTTTAATTTAAGTGCAACTTAAAACGCTTTTTCCCTTTTTGCGATCGATAAATAAGGATATTTGAAAAGTTTCGTTCATCGGAGGATTTGTATTTGAGAGTGCTAAATTAGGCATGGTTATTTAAGTTCCAAAATAACTTCTTTTTTGTTTGGTATACAGAGAAAAATAAAAAATTTCACACATGATAATCTCAGACGAAAACTTTAATACGAGGAGTATTGGAATGTTAATATTTTTTCTACATTTTTGGTACAAAGATTGTTAATGTCCCACAGTAGGTTACTAGAAGTATCCTATTAGAAAAAAATATGGTGGTGGTGGAAGAAGGTAAGACGTGTAATTCTAGAAGTCTAACACACACTAAGCTAGTAAGATATAGAACTTATATAGCTAAGCTAGTAAGATATAGCCGAGCTGCGGGCAAAAGCTAGTGTTTTGCCCGCGGCTCGGCTCGCGTAAATATTTCCATAAAAAGTGGCCTGTGTTAATCCAGATCTTAAACTACACCATCCAAAATTTCATCAAAATCCGCTCAGTAGTTTTTGCGTGAAACAGTAACAAACATCAATCTATCCATCCAACCATCCTCACAAACTTTCACATTTTTAATAGTAGGAGGAGCTTCTTCAACCTCAATTAAAACAGAAATGTAATTTAAATATTTTAATTATATATTTGTTACTAAATAAAATGCATCATATTATATTACAAAGACAAACCCGTATGTTAAAACAAGATTATCATTAGAAGTTATGACTAATCATCTAAAGAACTATTAACAATTTTAAATATCGCTTTTAGGGTCATTTCACACTGATACGAAAAGATACGCGGCAAGAAGATACACGTCTTATTGTGAGAGTTCGAATGTCAGATTGCACCGCGTTGCACAGCGCACGTGCAGTGTATGACTGATGTCACGTGACATGTGTATCTTGTTGTGTAGTGAATAAAGTTCAATTTTGACTAGCTATCTTAAAACACAACGTTTCGCAGCATCGCGTATCGTTGCGGTGTGAGACGACCCTTACATGGCACCCGCTGTAGGCTAGCGTGGTTTGACTTTCCTCACATCGAGGACAGACTAGTGCGGCAATTATAATACTCTCTCTTTCTCACACACTCACTCATTAGTAGAACAGCCATACAAATGATTTCCTAATTCTATATCACACAGTTTTCGTCACTACAGTAGCCTACTGCTGTTATATTATGTAGTATTCTTTAAACTTTATTCGCTGATCGTCCGTAGTAATTTTCGTCGACATCTTCGTGTATCGGTTTAACTTGTTCGCCGGTTTCTTCGTCAAAAAAAGCTGGTCTGCCTCCAAAGTTACCAGGGCCATAGTAGTTGCCGTTGAATTGGTTGTTGTAGGAACCGTAACCGTTATTGTAACCTGGTCCTCCGGGATATGGTCGTGGGTTGTTCCCATGGTAATTATTATATCCTGGGTATCCCCCAAAGTTTCCGTTGTACTGGTAATTGTTGGGGTAGCTTGGATAGTTACCCCCATAAAATCCTCCACCTCCAGAGCTTGAGGATTGGGACTGGCTGATGCCGATGTTGATTGGTGGCGGTGCTGGGTAACCCTGATTGTAGCCATGGTTGTAACCCTGGTTGTAGCCCTGGTAACCTCCATAACCACCGCCACCGCCGCACAAGCCCAGGAGGCCGCACAGCTTTTGTTTTAGGTGACGTGGTTCACGAATAGATGCTTCTGGAAGGAAATGAGGAGATTTGTAAAAAATTAAAATATTAAGAACAGTGAAAGATTCTGACAGCCGAATAATTAAACGCTACTTAAACTTAGGGGCCCTTTAAATAACTATCCCTTCTTGTCAGAGTGATAAGGACATCATGTGACTTGAGAGTCTCATATGATCCATACTGACCATCCAGCCTGCAAACCCAGCAGCCTGTCAATAGTGTCAAATTGAAGTGTACTTGTAGGCAAAAATGTTAAAGCGCGCGGAAAAAAGCGTTTGTTTGCGCTAAAGAAAAAGAAACAGATTATCGGCCAGAACCAAATATATACTCAAACCCCCTTACTAATAAACGCTGTATAAGCTTTGAATAGTTATACAGTGTTTTGTTCCCGTCACACAAGTGACATTTTTAATTCGATTGAAGAAGACAAAACACTGTATAACTATTCAAAGCTTAAACAGTGTTTATAATTAGTAAGGGCGAAAGTGTTTTGTTCACGTCACACAAGTGACATTTTTAATTCGATTGAAGAAGACAAAACACTGTATAACTATTCAACGCTTATATAGCGTTTATTAGTAAGGGGGTTAGGCCAGAACACGTTTGCTAACTTCAATACTGCTTTGGCTTATTTAATGTTAGCGGTCGTCATTTTGCTTACGTTTTTTTTGAGCGCTATTTTCCGCTCCACACAGTCATTGACTGGTTTCTGGAATTGCTGGAAATGATCAGGATGTCCGATTTCTTTTTGGAGCATTGCATTAAGCAAAGTGAACTATCAAAACAGAAACGCGAGCAAATATTTTTGAGATTTTTTGTAGGCATTCTACACCTTCAAAAATGCAAGAAGACGTATACAAGTTTGAAAATAAATATTTTTAATATTATCAAAGCTGCCGAAAGGCAGGTAATTATCACTTTAGTGCGACACATTAAAAAAATTACGACACAATAAAAATGCAACAAAAAGCTGCAATGCTGACACATATCTGGGAGCACGGTAGTGCCCCGCCAAGACAAGCTAAGCGAAGCGCAAGGGCACTACCAGACTACCTTTTCTCGAAGCGTTTCGTCGATATTTTGAATCCTCATAACTAGGGTTTGGATTATACCAGATACACAAAATTTTCAGTAATGAAACATGTTAAGTTTTAATTATATAGGTCTATAACTTTTCCCCGCGACTTCGTCCGCGTGGAATAGTTACTTTGGGATATCGCTAAAATTTACCCGCGACTTCATTTACGTAGAAGAAGCGCTTCCACCTCACGACTGCCCGCCCGCTCCGCGCGCCTTACTATAGCGCGCATGATTATTTTATTACTGCGATATCTTCTAAAATACTCATTGAAATCAAATGATGTAAACGGCAAATTTCTTCTAGATTAAATGCTTGTAATGAATAACGTATTTACTTGGATAAAGATTAATATAATCTTTATGAAAACACCTTCACAAATAATGCTTACTTTTAGAACAAATTTGGTAAGTATAAAAAGGTTATAGTGAGCCAACCTTAAAAGATAGACATATACTGTCGCGGACTTTTTTTTAGAACTTTTGAAGGGGAACAATTCTGCCATACATCATTTTAGCGAAACTTTAACCGTTTCCGCAGCGTACGTAGCGAAAGCTCTCAAAAGGAAAAAAAGACCCCCGATTTTGTAACATTCTTGATTGGTACTCCGCTCGTATTGAGTTTAGCATGATGCTATATAGCCTAAAGCCTTCCTCGATAAGTGGACTATCCAACACAAAAAGAATTTTTCAATTCGTACCAGTAGTTCCTGAGATTAGCGCGTTCAAACAAACAAACAAACAAACTCTTCAGCTTTATAATATTAGTATAGATTAATTTAGATTTTATTGATATCTAAAAACCCCTGATTTCGTCACTGACTCACTGATGATCAACAAAATTATAGGGTACTTCCGGATGTCATAGAAAGCTGAAATTTGGTATGTAAGCTAGTTTTAGCACATAACCAACATAAAAATTGACAAAATTGGAACTTTTATCCTCCAACCCCTTAAACTAGGGGATGAAAATTTGTAAGAGACTTGGCTATGTAAATGTTTACTCTAGAGGTCTGAAAATTGTCTTAAAAAAAGAAGTGAAATCCCACCAAAAACATTTTCATGTAAAGTGATGCCAAGACGATGCCATATAACTCGCACTATCAAAAAGCTATTAGATCTCATGTGAAACCAAGCTTCTGACACTATCACACTTCTTAGTCTACACGCCTTAACTCTACAAGCCTAACTCCACAAACTCTATACTTTAGTCAAAGTATGTGGCTTGGCCATTTCGTTCGTACAAGAATAGTATAACAGAAAAACAGTCCGTAAATTTTTCAACTTACGCCTAAGCGAATGTATCGAAATGGCCAGGACACATAATTTGACTAAAGTATAGAGTTTGTGGATTTAGGCTTGTAGAGTTTAGGCGTGTAGACTAAGAAGTGTGGTAGTGTCAGAAGCTTGGTTTCACATGAGATCTAATAGCTTTTTGATAGTGCGAGTTATATGGCATCGTCTTGGCATCACTTTACATGAAAATGTTTTTGGTGGGATTTCATCTTTTTACACGTTTTATTGGTATATGCCTACTTTTATGACCAAATGAGTTTAGTTCGACTGCCGAAGATGAGATGGCTATGGTAACGGTAAGCATATGATGTAGTAAAAACATCATGACGTAATAGTACATTACGATACGCGTGACCTAAGTTGCCTATTACTGCACGGCGTGAAGTTAGCGCCCGAGCGGAGCAAGGGTGCTAAACGCCGTGCAGTAATAGACAACTTAGGCCACAAGTATCGTATATTATTTTATAGCAAGTGTGACCTAAACCCGCACTTTACGCACGCTGCGTGCTGCGTGCACGCTGTGTTATAAAATTAATTACTATTATTATTTAGAGCAATGTTCCGCTAAATATTATTTGGCGGAACATTGCTCTAAATAATAATATTAATTAATTTCCGCAAAGTAACGACTGATTCTATTACTACATCATGACGTATAAAGAGTATACGTGGCAGAAGTGAAACTTAATCATTCATCATAACAAACACTACTATGCATACCCCAGTAATTTTAGACATTTTAAACCCCAATCTGCGGAATAATTCCTAGTGAGCTGGATTCTTGTATATGTTACCGGCCAAACCCGATTTCAGGACAAACTAGTTTTGCCTAGGCTAAACTAGTTCTTCCTATACGCGATAGGATTAACTAGTATAGCCTAGTCTAAACTAATTTGACCTATGCCCGATAGGACAAACCAGTTTAGCCTAGGCCAAACTAGTTGATCCTGATACGCACACTCTAGGACAAACTATATAACTATAGGAATATCGTTAAGGACTGCAGCTACGAAACATTCAGTCGTATCAGGCCAAGGCCTGCAATTCTAAGTGCCGCCAAAGCACACCATGTAAAAATATCTTAAATAATAATTTTAATAATTGAGATATGAATATTGCTTCTATTTAAAAAACACTTATTATTTGTTATTTTTTGTATTACCAATAAATATCCATAACTTTTGAGGACGAATCATCACTTTTCCAATTATGGAGTATTTTATTCACTTTATATATTTATTTAGACTTTATAGAGGTTATTTTTTCGTATAAAATTATGTCATAATTTCATTTGGCATAATAATTTCATTTGACCTAATAGTAGTTTCACATAGTATTCATTTGGCATAACTTTCTTTTTCGGATAATTAACGTACTGTACTAGACGTATGTAGGTACTAAAACATAATAATTGTAAGGTATACTTATTATAAGGCGTACATTTTTTATGCATAATATTAATTAAGAATAATATTTTTATGCATAATATTAAAAAGCATAAATACATTTCGCATAATTATATTTAAGCATACTTCTTTATAGCATTTTTTTTTCAGATACTACTGAATAATAAATTTTACTGGATGTGCGAGTTAAGACGAAATAACAATTATAATTGTAATTTTCGACTGATTACGAAATTAAACTTAGACAAACAACACGAACTGCTATCTAAGTGCCATGCCGAGCCATAACCACGAGCAAATGCACTTAAGGATAATTTGTTTTTGTATTAAATAACCTTTCGTATTAATTATTTTAAACATGTTAGCGGCCTACGAGTGGCCCAAGGGCCACCCCGCTGCAACTTAACCTACCGTTACATATGTTGCACTAGGTATAATGAGTGTAATACCTGCTTGTAACGTTTCATAAATGTTTCATAAAGTTTGCGTTTAATTACCTTAACCGTGTTTTCATTATGTCCTTCCATTTTATGCATATTTATGCCTTGTGATAGAATGCCTTGAATTTATTATGGCAAAAATATGCCTAACGAGTTTATGGCAAAAAAAGATTATGCCAAAGTATTATTATGATAAAAAATTATTCCTTACGAGTTATGCCTCATTAAATTAAGACAAAAAATATGAGTCTAAATAATATTTATGCCTAATTACGTAGAAATTTGAACCACCAAGAACCACCCAAGAAACCATTATGCCAAAGTAATATTATGCGTAATAAAATTATGCCAAGTGATGAAGCCATTTGGCATACCCAAATGAAATTATGACAAATAAAATTATGCGTAAAAAGCGGATCCTCTTTATATCTATACCATAATGTTTAGACTAGGGTACTAGTTTATCCTGGAGTGTGCGTATTAATATCAGGATCAACTAGTTTGGCCTAGGCTAAACTGGTTTGTCCTATCGGGCTTAGGTCAAATTAGTTTAGACTAGGCTATACTAGTTAATCCTATCGCGTATAGGAAGAACTAGTTTAGCCTAGGCAAAACTAGTTTGTCCTGAAATCGGGTTTGGCCGGTAACATATACATCTTTATTACGGGATTGTAAGTAATGAAGGTGTTAAAAATCGTACCGGCTAAAAAGTTATTATGGTCAAATGGTCACGAAAATCAGTTTTCACAAATATCTCGCGACCTGTTGCTCGGAGGTCAATCAAAATCATAACAATAGTTTGTCGTAAAATTATCTACAAAAAATGCCTCTTGCATTATTCTGTAAAGTTAACCGTTAACAAGTAGGTATCTTATAACTACTATTTTTGAAGTGCTTTGACTAAAATTGTGGTTAACACATTTATAATTTTATTATTAGTGACTGTTGAGATAATTTTAGTAAGTTAGGATGTTGTTAGCTAGTGGGAGTCATTACCATCCGCTGCTCCAGAAGTTAACCCCGCCAGTGCTACAATATACACCACCACGAACTTCATCTTGATCGATTGCCGTTAACGAGTCTAGTAATTTGGCCGATTTGTATAGTTTTATATAAATCGGATGCGAGGTCGCCGCCTACGTGTGCGGTCTCTGCATACGGGCCATTTCTAGGATTGTTGAAATAAACATAATGTAATCCCTTTAGATGTGTACGAGACTACGTTTTTAATGTATTTTATTTTGCATTTTTCACCACTACTATTTGCATTTTTCACTACTACGTTTGTATTTCACTACTAGTTTTTGCATTTTTCCCTACTACGTTTGCCACTACTATAAATGAACGAAGATTACCCGGGGACACTTATGAAGTGGTTGCACTATGAACACTACAGGACAAAACTTTAAAAATTAACATATATTTTTTCATCTATATATTTATAGCTGTTTTCAATTAAAAAATACATAAAGCATTTATTTATAGATTCTAACTTTCAGGGAACAAAATCGCTCGTCTGCGCCGACCAAAGTCATTGATGTTTATAATTTCCGTCGGAAGTAAATTTTTAGTGGCAAAATTGTTTATAACCATAAAAGGCATTCAAGGATTAGTGCAAATCACAAAATCAATTCATTGACTTCTTAATTCATTGACCGTTTGTGGTCAACATGATCATCATCGTTATTAGCATCATCTTCGTTTGTCGTAGTAAGTAGTTTTCATATAAAAATAATAAAAGACATATTGCCAACGAGTCTGGCCTTTCATTACATTATAGCCGTCATCATCATCATCATCATCATCACCATCATCATCATCAACGTAATTTTGCAAACAGTCTGCCCTATACTAGGTATGCTTAAGATTAACTTTTTACCCGACTACGGCGAAACCAAAAGGAAGGATAATGATTTTAACAGTCTATGTATTTATGTATATTTCTTCCACCGTAACGCCTAAATTACTGATCCGATTTTAATTAAATATCTAGGTGTGAATAGATTCATAATAATAGCCCGGGTAACTGAGGCTATATAATAATTTATGTAGTCGGGTTATAAGGTTTTATAAAAAATATAGTTACTGATCACGCAAAAATAAAATAAAAAAAAACTTTACAAAACGAGAAAAATATTGCCTCATTTTATATTTTCGTGTTATTTTTGATAGTTACAAGGTGGAGTGATTTAATGATCTTGATACTTATCGGTGCCATAAAAGCTTTGAGATCAAAATTTTAAATTTAAATCAGTATACTTACATTTCTTATCATTTCTAACAGATCCATTTTTATTATAATAATAAATTAGCTACATACTTTGACCATTTTATATTACTGTTATAATGCGCAAATTATGAATTCGTCAAAGTTATAGCCCTTAAAATTTTAGACAATTTAAATCTTGTTTAAGTTATTTAAATTCATCTGTCAAAACAAGAAATATATTTATCCAAAGTGCCAAAAGTTCGTTACTAGCATTTTTTACACAGATCTTATTAATATTAGGAAAAGTGCGAGAAACAGCAGGTTAAAAACATCACACAATCTGAGAATTTAGTTTACAATAAACCAACAATTTTTTTGTCTTTATACTTGTGCGTGAAAGCTTAGAAAAAAAAAATCGGGACTCCATGTAGAAATGGCATGTTATATAATCTCGGAAGAAGAATATTCGATATAAGATTATAACAAAAAAATAATTGCAGTCATGAATAATATTAAGGATATCATAAAAGCAAGTACCTACATAGCTTCTCAAAGTTTAATAAAGTGTTGCAAGTCATTCTGACAAGAGTTTTCCATAAAAACAAAACTTCTGTATCCATACTTAATATTATGATTTGCGATCAGCTTGAGGTTTACTAAAGGGGCATCATGACTATCCAGCCTGCAAGTCCAACAGCCTGTGAATAGTGTCAATTTGCAGCGAACTAGTGGGCAAAAATAAATAACTATAAATAGCATAGATAGCCGGCTATAAGCTAGAGAATTAGGCATATTATATAGTTCCTGATTCTCCTTACGTCAGATACAAAAGGTATAAAGATGTCTTATAGTTAATCACATGCCAATTTTTCCAGGTATTCATCATTTTAGTTTAAAGTTTGCAATAAAATCTTATTTCGTACGTCGTATTAATCGTCGTAATTTTGTTTGTACTTTGACGATTATTTTAACATTGCAACCAACCAAACGACTTTAAACGATTTTAGTGTCTCTACCATGTATATTCTTCTTCCAAGCTATTACTGGCTGCACACTATTGAATGGCTGCTGGATTTGCAGGCTAGACCGTGAGTATGACGCTATAGGATGTCATTTTTTTTTTATAATCACCTTATAATTTTTTAAATTGTAGTATATAACATAGTTCTTACTCCTGCTTGCTGCGTGTAAAATCCGCGTGTATTAAAATTTTTCTTTTCGAAAAAAAAAAAATGCATACAAAGTGTTTTTAAGTCAATGCATAAAATGGAAGGTAAATTAATTGATACGTCATCCAAAAAACGAATTCTAAAGCTCCGAAACTAATTTCTACATTTCATACCGACGAACGAAAATCAAAAAAACTAAAACAAAACAAAGTGATAAATGAATACGATTTTTAAAAATTTTACTTTTTTGTCCACATCTCTTTTCAATTAAGCCAAGACGTGCATCTACATGCTAAAATAACTTCAATATTAAATTGACGTCATTAAAAACTTTACACTTTTTAATGACGTCAATTTATATTAGCTCGTGTTTCTTTGTTTGAAACAACTCAATTTAATGGATTAAGAAATTTAGAATCAATCGATTAAATCTTAATCTTGAAAATAAGAGCAGAAAGGTTTTTATTGGAATGAAAGATCGGCTCGCTTTTAATCTTATTGCTTTATGCCAAATAGCATAATTTTTTATTGCAACCCATGATGCTAGGTTTTGTAGATTAGGTGATAATGAGAAAAAAATATTAACACTGTTGTTAGGGTTCCGTAATACTTGGGGAACCCTTATAGTTTCGCTCTGTCCGTCCGTCTGTCTGTCTGTCTGTCTGTCTGTCTGTCTGTCTGTCCGCGCTTCTAGCCGCTAACTTCTAGTTGACTGAAATTACGAATATAAATGGATGAAATTTGGTATGTATAGTCATAGATTGTGTATAGATATCGGATTTGGCATCATAAAATAATAATAATTTTATATTCTAAGGGTGGCTCTCCATACAATACTTTGTAAAAAATTACTACAGTTATTTTAAAAAGGCAAGTGAAATTTACCCAAGAAATAAAAGAGGCCCTAAACGACTAGTTTTAGACATAATACCGAGAACTGGTCTGTATCAAAAAAGAATATTATGCAATGTGTGTTAAGGCTTACAATGCAATTCCAACAGCCATAAAATCATTACCTTATATTATAAAGCTCAAAAAGGAATTAATAAAATGGCTTAGGTCTAAAAATTATTATTCTATTGAAGAATTTTTAAATGTACGAAATATATTATAATGTAATATTATAAACAGTGATTATTGTGAATTAAAAAATTCACACGATAGATATTCAATATTTTGAATATTATTAAAATGAAATTGTTAGATTGTAAGAATGATTTGTAAGAAATAATGACTATAAAATACCTATTAGGTACCTACCTAATAATAATTAAAATTTGAATTTCAAATTATTATGCCTCAATGTTCAAATGTGATTAATGTTATTCATTAATTGATTTATTTTATTAATTGTATAATTGAATTTAATGTAATAATTGGATGTAATACAGTCTAATTTTTTAAAGTATTTATAACCATGACAATTATGTCTGTTTGCATGCTATAATAATACTGAAGAATGTTAGATTTTAAGAATGAAAATAACTGTAACAACATTTGTACCACTTTTGATGAAAATAAATTAATATGACTATGAGTACATGTGAATTGGGGATGATTTTTTTCTTTCTAAACCATCGTGTGGGATATCGTTACATAGGTCATTTGAAATAAAGGCAAGGTTTCATACGTATATTTTTATAAAGTTACCCATTTTCGAGTAATCAGCCTCCAAAGTGATTTATAAGTTGGGCCTCCCCACCAGGTATTTCTAAACTTAGACTTAGAAACTTGCAATTTTCTATGCTGACAAATCATGCTAAAGCTCTTTAGGAAATTTATTTTGAACCAAATCGGACATAGTTAATTTATCATAAAACTTAAGACAAAATGTTCAAAACCACTAAGCTGAGTCCAATTCTACTAATAAATGTGAATGTTTGTGGGGATGGATGGATGAATGTTTGTTTCTTGGATTAGCATATAGAGTACTTTTTATTGCGTAAAAGTACGGGGTTCCCGTGGGATACACTATTCTGTCAAACTAGTCCAGAGGAGTGACTGGTCAATACGTCTAGGGTTGTCATGGTTGTCCATGTGCGGGTTTCCTCACGATGTTTTCTTTCACCGTTAAAGCGTCCGTATAATGTACTTGAGATCTGAAAAAGTCTCATTGGTACACGCTACAACCTGGGAATCAAACCTGCACTATCTCTAGTACGAATCAAACGGTCTACTCACTAGGCCACGGAGCTCATGAATAATGTGTAGTGATTAACTTATTTAAAATTTAAATAAGTCCCTACGAGCTTACTCGACTCTTATGAATTCGTCAGTACTTTAAGTTGGATTCTTATTCTGACGAGCCCGAATAAATTAATAACTTTTTAACGCCCAAAAAATAAACCGATTTTCATACCTAGAGTACATGTGGCATGTTTGACACCTGTATTGTTAATCTGACGTGCTCGAACTACATCTAAAATCCCCTCTTTGACTCCTATTATTGCAGATCAAAAAATTAATAAGAATTTAATTGTATTTACTATTTTAACTATGCTGCTAACCTAATGTGAGGATCGTATTATTATGATATTATGAACAGCAATTATTATTATTACGTGTTCTTGTGAAGTATGTTGTCTCGTAAGGTCTTTATTTGTTTGAATCCTTCGCTTTATTTAAAAGAGTTACAGCTAAAATCTAAAATGTTATTACATGCACATTTTATTTAAAATTTATAATAATAAGCTTATTTAAAACGTATAAAAATCTGATTATTAATAAGCTTTATTAAATCCGGAAATTGGCCATTGTTACCTTAATCTGGCCAGTTTTGGCCAAACGGTAACGGACAGGTCAACAAGGTCAGACTGAGTCAGCGTGGGTTTGGCTAAGCACAACTTAGTCACAGGGGCGACACTCTCTACAAATGAAAGTTCGAGCACCGACAAATGTCAGTTGTGTTGACTTAAGCCTAGGGCTGACATCGAATTAATTTAAAATATTTTTTTACGCCCGCGTAAATAAAATACTTTTTACGTGGGCGAAGTCGCGGGCAACAGCTAGATACTTAATATGAATAGGAAAATTATACCTACCTACTTTAATCCACGTCTCAGATATTTAATGTACTGCGATGTGTCAAAACCAAGGGTCAGGTTAGAAAAAATAAGTAATAATTATCGAGGTACTTTTACCTTTTTTACCGAGGTACCTTTCTGGTAAGCGGAAGAAGCTTTTGTCATATTTTTTTTCTTGGTTATTACGGCGACCATATATACAACCACAATTAAGCCTACCTACTCATTTTAATGTCGATCAGGTTTCTAATATTTTAGGTACACTGTGCGTGGCGATTTGAACTTTTGAAGGATACTGATATTTACAATGAACATTCAAAATAGTCTCCAAATGCTAACGTCTAGTAGCCATATTTTTTTTATCAAAAATGTACTCAGCCATTGGCCCTTATATTGGAAAAATGTACCTTGTGTCCTTAGCAATTGGGTTTAATTTGTACTTAATTCTTAAGTAGAATAAAGACTATTTTAATTATATCAATTCAATTTTAAATTTTTATTACCATTCAATAAGTGTTGTAACACAACTAAGATCTTCGCACAATATCGATAGATATCGACAGATTTAAATACGTGTAATACATGTAATATTCAATATAAAATATTATGCGGAAATCCTTACTAATATTTTACTCCTATTATAAATATGAAAGTTTGTGAGGATGTATATGGATGGATGAATGGATGGACGGATGAATCTTAAACGGGCACACCACACGTTTGTTACTCTTTAATGCAATAACTATTGAACGGGTTTTAATAAAAATTTGATATACGTTCGAGGTTAATTTGATATACGTTTTCTCTAATAAAAACAATAATAGCTAACATAAACAATGACAACCTGACTACAGGGCTATTTTTTGACATATCTAAAGCATTTGACTTGGTTTCCCATAATCTTCTGTTACAAAAACTTGAAAGACTCGGAATTAGAGGTCCAGCTCTACAATGGATAACTTCTTATCTTTGTAACAGACAACAATGCGTTATAATCACAAGAGTAAACAAAAATAACGAATTAACAAATTACTCATCGCAATATAAGAAAAATATATATGGTGTCCCACAAGGTAGTGTGCTGGGACCATTGCTTTTCCTCTTATATTTAAATGACATAGTTACTATTACTGAACATAAATTTACTTTATACGCCGATGATATTTCTATTATTGTAACATCTAATAAAAAACGTAATACAATTGTTGATCATGAAAATGACATAAATAATACTATTGACAAATCAATTAATTGGCTTGACATGAATAATTTAAAAATTAATCTAAATAAATCAAATTATATACAATTTAATAAATCACATAATAAAAGACATGAAATAAAACTTAATATACAAAAAATAAAGGCAGTAAGTCATGCAAAATTTTTGGGACTTATAATTGATGAAAATATTGATTGGAAACAGCAAATAGGTGAACTGACTTCTAGCATAAATAAATTTGTATACGCTCTAAAACAAATTAAATATTTGACCAATAAAAAAACCGCCATATTGTCCTACCGTGCATATGTAGAGTCACTACTGCGTTATGGTCTAATAATGTGGGGCAACAGCACCGACTGCGACAAAGCATTCAAGGCACAAAAAAGGTGCATTAGAGCAATCTGTGGACTGAAACCAGATGAATCTTGTCGACCTGCTTTTAAGGAATTGGGCTTGTTACCACTACCGTCTCTTTACTTTTTCGAAATATGCATGTTCGTATGGAAACATAAAGATCTATTTATGACGGCTGATGAGATAAGTTCTCGTAGTAGAAGGGATCCCCACAGGCTAATAGTAAGCGACAACCCTAAAATAGGCAAATTTAATAAAAGCTGTATAAATATGTGTGTTCAATTATATAATAGAATACCAAAAGCTCTTAAATCACTTAGCACCAGAATGTTCAAAATTAAGTTATTTGAGTGGATAGCTGGTCAGAATTTTTATAGTGTAAAGGAATTTTATAATAATTTATTATAATTATATTGTGTAACAGTAGAATATTATGTCAATTTCAAATATATTATGTAAGGTAAAGTGAGTTATAACATTTTTGTCTAAAAAATCTAATAATCTTCATAAAATATTATGACGAGAATTTGTACATATTATCTTAATTTTTGTTTTATTTTGCACGCTATTGTAATAGCAAAACATGTTGTACTATAAAAAATTGTAACAACTCATGTAACCATGTTTTAAAGCAAATAAATATGATTATGATTATGATTATGAGGTTAACCACCTACAAACTTTACTTAACCCAAGCATATTTCGATAAAAATATCGATAAAATCAAATCATTGCATGACTACATCAATTGTGAAACAAAAAACAAATATTTTTTATAAACGTCGCGTCAGATATGTCTTTTTTATGAAATAACACTGTCACGTCCGTCTGCGAAACTGCCAGCCCCGCGAACCATAGTCCAGGCTGGGAAAAAGTTACTCCCCACCCACCCCCGCATTCGCCCAGACACGCACACATAGCTGCGAGCGGTCAGTCGTGTAAATCGGTGGAGTGACGGTTCTTTACGTTAGTAATATACTTATATTCTTTGACTTAGTGGCGTTAATAGTGCGTGAGCACACATCATGCTATATAATATTTTACTATTTAATATACTTATAAAAATACTAACTTAGTGTATAAACTATACAGTGTTTTGTCCTTATCTGGTACGTCGAAAAAGTGGCTTGACAGACAAGGACAAAACATTGTAAAGCTAATAAATATACACTGTATAAATATTTTTATTAGGGGGTATATAAAGCTTGGGATGTGGTTTAAAAACTTGCAACGCACTGGTAGTACAATAAAATGCATACTTTAGAATAAGGTAGTAAAACTTGAATATTAACGTTGTGCATTTTTGATATTTTTTAATGACTAGGGAATAAATAACTTGGCACGAATTGCTTTTATTATCAGTATAAAAGCACTATCATTTATTTGGTAAAATACAATATTCATTTATTGCGCTATCCTACACAAACATAACATGACAATTTATAGAGGAGAAGGTGGTAATGTGGCCCCTGCATGTATTTTGGCCCCCTTCAATATTTTGGTTTTTAAACAGCGTCATCTAGTTAAAAGTAGTTTAACTAGTAGTTTAACTAGTAGATAACATGCCAAAATGATCATTAATACCCAAAGTCACCGCTAGATGGTATTTCATATTTTAGTTATTCAGGCAAGTTTTATCGAGTCCCGGCGAAAACTTTGCGTGTGCGTTTTTTAAATTCAATATTTGTGTCTAAAAGTAACTCTGGATTCATCTGTTGTATTAATTCAACGTGTTGGACGCCTGAGTCTTCGATTTTAAGGTAATTATCATCCAATAGTTGTGTATTTAAAAAAAATATTATGTTGTGGCAAAATGTCTCATTTTGGTATTATGGCCCCCTAATATAGTGTGTAATATGACCCCGGGGGCCATATTATATATATGATGGGTTTTGTTTTTTTACATGCCACGAAAGACCTTGACGTCAACTTCGATTAAAAAAAGGAAACCTGAGATCCTGATAAAATGAAACAAGCAGTTCAGGCCATCCGAAACAAACCCATGAGTTACAAGAAAGCCAGTCAAAGTTTTTACTGTTCCGAGGTCCACATTGAAACATCTTGTAAAGGATGCTGAGGAATCATTAGACTTGGCAGTGAAAAAACTCGAACTCGAAATCAAGTCTATCCTGCCACATCATTTAGAGAAAAGTATAAATGACTATATTCATGGAAGCCAAGTACCTATTAAGGATAGACAGTAGACTAGGCAAGATATTCGGCGGTCTGCATACAGGATAGCCGTGAAACTACATACTCCAATGATCGTCGAGGTGAAGAGTGGATACAGTGCCAAAGCTGCCTTCTGTGGGCTCATAGCGCTTGCGCAGGCCCTGAAGGAGAGCATTATATCTGAGATTTTTGTCGTTTATTGTTTCTTACATTTAATATGGCCCCCGGGGTGCCATAATACCCTCCTCATATCTCAATTCACATTTTTTTTACTTTTTCGAAAAAAACATTTTTTATAAAAAAATAATCGGTTTTCATTCAATACAGACCCAGACACGAATAAATAGATAAATGCCTAACATTTTAAGGTATATTGTTTATTTATAGACCTATTATATAATTCCTTATAAGCTAAAAACAAAATGGGGGGCCACATTACCACCTTCTCCCTGTATTACATTAAAAATGAACACTCACACAGATTTTTGGGGTCTACCAGGAATTTGGAATCTGATGGAGCCAAAATGTAGGGCTCGTTTTCCCGGTTACAATGATATCTCACTCGAGGAGTCTAGGGGTCAGGAAGGCTTAATTGGCTCTGAAATAATTAAAATGGCTCGAGGGGATTTTTGCTTGGAGGGGCGGGAGAGGTGGGGGAGGTTTCGTAGAGAGACGATTCGAGGTAAAGGTCAATATAAAGGTCAAATGTCAATGAGATGGGGATAATTGGGGTCAAATGTCACTGTAAAGGTCACGGGTCAAGGTCAAAGGTCAATGTGTTGGGAAGGTTAGGGCCAAAAGTCAATACGAACTAAAATAGTTACATGCTGGCATAAACTACGATAGCAAACAATTTCAAGTTGAATCTTACGCATTTGCTATCAGGACCCGTGACCTGTCGCGCGAGTAATAGTTTTCACCCATCTCAAGAAAAGTGCTCAGCGCCGCTAAAGAAGTATTTACTTCATCATCAAAAAGCATAATTTGGAAAAAATATGACATTGTAGCACTCCGTAACTCTCCCGTAGCTCTCCCGTAGATCCCTCGTAGCTCACCCGTAGCATCTCCGTAGCGCACACGTACACGGGAATATGGCATTCCATCGTTGATTAATTTCACATTTTTAGGATATTACCGCCCAGGAGGGCAAAGGATAGGACAGTAATAGCTAGGGAAGCTGGGGTCGCGTACCCGTATACTATACCACAACTACCGGACAGGTAAGTTGGGATGAGTATCCCATGACTAAGTTTTGTAAATTGTGAGGAGAAATTCGAAACAATATTATTATTTTTACTAATAATGTGCTTAGGAAATGTATTATTTGACAGTTGTTTTGACAGATGAGTATAAACTGACACAGAAAAAGATATTTTGTGGATTGCACAAAACATGTGCAATCCAGACAATGATTAAGATTCATTCTTTTTATGTTTTTTCCAAATCAATTTTTGATATTGTTGGATTATTCTTTAACCAAATTAAAAGTGATTACATCCGCCGTCTTTAAGTATTTTTAAATAAACAAAATAAGCTTCATACGAGTAGAAAATGTCCCTAAATACAACCTCTTTTTACCCGACTGTCATTGTAAATTTTAGAACCTCTTTTTCTGCTAAATTTGCTATTGCTATACTAAAAATCATATATTTTTTTAATATTTTCTTTTTCTTAAAAGGACTCTATTTGTGACCATTGCTTGTTTTATAGGATTTGGTTGTAACACGTCAAATTTGTAAACACGCTCTAATATTATAATACCGAAAGAAAGAAGAAGCTCAGCTAACGGTGGATCACAGGCTTTATACGTGAACTTGAACCCGCTATACCAGTTTGTAGAGGATAATCTTAGTAAATAAATAAAGTTAATAAGCTTTACTCCGTAACTTTGATATCGATTTGACCGTCAATAAACTATATCTAGGTTAATACTTCATTTTCAAATATTTTAATAGTTTGCCAGCTGTTTGCAAATATTTTAACATTACGTAACATACTAACGCTACATTTTAAGCCCTTTTTAGGAACTTCGTCATAGCAATAGTAGCAACAAAATCATTTGTATTTTGTTTGTATTATAATGATGACGTCACAATTCAATTATAAATGTCATGTAAGTTTGATATCATATCCTACTAATATTATGAATGTGAAAATTTGTGAGGATGGATGGATGGATGTTTGCTACTCATTCATGAAAAAACTACTGAACGATTTTCGATGAAATTAAGTATGGTAGGAGTTTACGCTCTGGATAAAACATAGGCTACTTTTCATTCCGAAAAAGTACAGTGTTCCTTCGGGATACTGTATTTACGCGGGCGAAGCCGCGGACAATAGCTAGTATTATAATATAAATAAATCATGACATCGGTCAAACTCCTTATGGATTAAATTCCCTGATTATACATAATTTATATTACATAATCGAGAAATCATCAAAATCTGTTCAGTCGTTCTTCAAACAACGGCGTATCTAGCCCGACTATTTATACCCGACTATGGCGATGTCAAAAGGAAAGATGATTGCTTACCCGCTTACGCTGACGCTTAAATAACTGATGCTATTTTTAACCCTCGCCGATAACAGAGGGGCGTTAGTTTTACGCGTCTGTATATCTGTCTGTATGTCCGTAGCATCGTAGCTCCCAAATGGATAAGCCGATTTCGATCTAGTTTCTTTTGTTTGAAAGCTGACATGATCGAGAGTGTTCTTAGCTATAATTCATCATCATCAGCTCACTCACTGCTTAACAATTCGGGGGTTATTAAAAAATATTATATTTATGCGTAATATTATACAGGTAACAACATACTCGGGTTACAGTTTTTTATAATAATTTATAGTTATTACTAGCCGTTGCCCGCGGCTCCGCCCGCGTAAATACAGTACGGGAACACTGTATTTTTTCGGGATAAAAAGTAGCTTATATTTTAAACCGGAGCTTAAACTACTACCACACCAAATTTCATCGAAATTAATTTAGTAGTTTTTTCTTGAGAGTAACAAACACCTATCCATCCTTTTTTTTTGTTTCCGGGGGGGAAAATGCTTTACGCATACCACCCAGGCGCAGGGGGCACCCAAGTCAAAGAATACATATTACTAACGTAAAGAACCGTCACTCCACCGATTTACACGACTCACCGCTCGCAGCTATGTGTGCGTGACTGGGCGAATGCGGGGGCGGGTGGGGAGTAACTTTTTCCCAGCCTGGACTATGGCTCACGGGGCTGGCAGTTTCGCCGACGCGACAGTGTAATTTCATAAGACTTGTCTGACGCGACGTTTATAAAATATATTTGTTTTTTGTTTCACTAGTGATGTAGTCATGCAATAATTCGATTTTATCGATATTTTTAACGAAATAATATGCTTGGGTTGGGTAAAGTTTGTAGGAGGTTAACCTCGAACGTAAATCAAATTATTAAAACCTGTTCAATAGTTATTGCGTTAAAGAGTAACAAACGTGTGGTGTGCCATTTGCTCGTTTAAGATTCATCCGTCCATCCATTCATCCATCCATACATCCTCACAAACTTTCATATTTATAATAGTAGTAAAATATTAGTAATAATTTCCGAATAATATTTTACATTGAATATTACATGTAGTACATAATTACAAATTAAACCCAATTGCTAAGAACACAAGTTATATTTTTCCAATATAAGGGCCAATGGCTGAGTAATTTTTTTTTTATTAAAAAATATGGCTATTAGACGTTAGCATTTGGAGACTATTTTGAATTTTCGTTGTAACTATCAGTATCCTTTAAAAGTTCAAAACGCACGCACCGTGTACCTAAAATATTAGAAATTGCCTTATCGACATTAAAATGCATGGGCTTAATTGTGGTTGTTTATATGGTCGCCGTAATAACCAAGAAAAAAAATATGACAAAAGCTTCTTCCGCTTGCCTAATAATCCAGAAAAACCTATCTACATTGATAATAATTATTACTTATTTTTTCTAACCTAACCCTTGCTTTTGTCACACGCAGTACAATAAATAACAGACGTGGCTTAAAGTAGGTAGGTATGATTTCCCTTTTCATATTAAGTATCTAGCTGTTGCCCGCGGATTCGCCCGCGTAAAAAGTAAAATATTTACGCAGGCGTAAAAAATATTTTAAATTAATTCGATATCAACCCTAGTCAACATAACTGACATTTGTCGGTGAGCGGCTCCATCATGAAAGCCCGAAGGCCCTCCACGATGGGCGCACCAGATGGTATTAACACCCATCCATCCTTCCTCACAAACTTTCACATTTGTAATAGTAGTAAGATTTATTTAGAAACACCTCCCACATCAGTGCGATCTTATCAAAGCTAAACGTGACCAAGCTAACCTGGTTCCTATCACAACTATTAATTATAACGTCATAAAACACTGCGTGTGAGTCAGGTTGAATTTAGCGAAGCGATGAGCAAAATATGCGACGTGAAAGATTTAAGGAGTTTAAGCTATTTGTTTTACAGATATTTTCTAATTCACTTCTAACACATGTACAGATATAAAGTCTAAATAAGTAGAGCAAATTGCGATCTAAAATATAAATTTAAAATTGAATATATATATATATATATATATATATATATATATATATATATATATATATATATATATATATATATATATATATATATATATATATATATATATAATATAGTTTTACGAGAATTTTGCGAACGGAGGAGTATGAAATTTGGCACTGTTAAAGTTTATATGGAGAAAGTTGTGCATAAATATTTTTAAGTCTGTCTGTCTGTCAGTCACCAGGCTGCATCTCATAAACCGTGATAGACAGACTGTTGAAATTGTCACAGATGATCTATTTCTGTTTCCGCTATTAGCAACAAGTGCTGACAATAAACTAAATATTTATTTGGCGTTTATATATAATATTTATTTGGCGTAATATTTATTTGGCGACGGATTCCGTACAAAACTGCGTTTTGTACGGAATCCGTCGTCCGACTCGCACTTGGCCGATTTTTCATTAATCAATTAAATAACCGACACTCGTATTGAAAAGCGGTAAAAGTTTAATAAAACGAAACATTGCAAAAATAACAATTTATTCTAACGAGAGGCTTTCAGCCTTTGCTTTTAGCCTTTTGAGACAGCAATGGCCACTGCGTTACCGGTTCCACTTTTCGCGTTACTTACAGCCGAGTTCTGCCCCTTGCAGGTATCGCAGGGGATATTCTGCCCCTGCCCCTGGAAGTTCTGCCCCTGATAATTCTGTCCCTCATTTTGCTCCTGATAATTATGACCCTGCTCCTGTGTGAATCGTTGCAGTTGCCCAGACTCTGCTTGAGCGTTCGCGTTGCTGTAGGCCCCGAAGTGATGATGATGGAAATGTGGTGGTTGTGGTGGTGGAGGAGGAGGTGGTCCTGGTGGTCCTGGGGGTCCAGGCAGTCTTGGGGGTCCCGATGGACAGTAGGGGGACCTTTTCAGCCGCTGCAGTAGATCACCTGGAAGGAGGTAGTTAGATCTTTAGGTAAGACAGTAGAAAATTTATAGCTTGCATAGTTACGGTGTAGGCATTCTTAAAATACCATTTATTTATTTATTTATGAACGCTTTCACACCGTGCCAATCTGGTCCCGTAGATCTCTTAGAACTTTTGCGGCTTGCTGGTACCAGACAACGAAAATATATTAAATAATTTTGATACTATACATATATTTAAATTTTTTATTGCATAATACACATCTTTAATACACATTCAGAACCCAGGAACACAGAAAAATTTTTGTTCCCTGGCGGGATTCAAACCTGCGACCTCTGAGCTACAGTGCCAATATGGTAACTACTGAGCCACAGAGGTCGTCAAATCTATACAAATAAATAAAATTTAAATATCTGTTTGTAATAATATGAAGGTATGTATATACCTGAATGAAGGTACCGTATGGTACCTACTTAAAATTAGAAAAAACAAAAAATTTTTACAATTTTTGTCTAACCGTCTGTCTGTATGTTTGTTCCGGCTAATCTTTGAAACGGTCCGATTTTCACGGGACTTTCACTGGCAGATGTTATATAGTATAACATGAGCTACTTTTTTCTTAGGGTTCCGTTTAAAAAAACGTTTCCATTAATTCTACGCAAACGAAGTTACGGGCACCGGCACTAGCCGGTGCCCGTAACTTTAAGGAAATAAATTATAAAATGAAGTTAAACCATTTTCTACTAAATTATACTTGTCTCCATTTGGCAATAGTAATTAACGACTCACTTTCATCCCCAGTCGGTGCACTGCCTACCAGAGCTACTAACACCAATACCACCATAGTTAGGCACCACATTTTGACTGATCACCACCAAACCAATCACCACTTTATATCGTAGACAGAATTAGTACGATGCTAATGTGTAGAACAAACATTTCCCAGTAGTACTGTGTTGTGGTCTATGATGTGATATTCTTATATTTGTCAAGGATCTCAGGTTTTCCGTTGTGGTTTGAAAAATACAATCAGCTTTTTATTTTATAGTGCCCAAGTGACTGCGCAGTACATAAGAGCACTCACTCTTCCTTTTACTTTCAAAACCCATGGGATGGATGAACCGACACGACTGGCGTAGGATCAGGCGCAGGTTCGACTTTTTACATGCCCATCCGACGCATAGATCATCTTGTCAGACAATCAGGTGATCAGCCTGCATCGTCCTAACCAAACTTGGAAACAACATTAATAATATAACCCACGACCTCCGAGTCGAGAGCCAAGCTCTAAACCACTGTACCACGAAGGCTGTTATTATTAATCGACTAGCTGCACCGACATACGTTGTTCTGTCTTAACAACGAATGTGTACAACCAATGTGTGTAATACCCAGTTGCAAATTTTCTCAAACTAACTATTCACAGTTAGTATGGAATAATTTAATCGTCGTTTTTAGTAATTTCTTTAATCGTTTAAATCTTCCCTGAACTTTCACAATAATTTCAAGACCAAAATCAGCCAAATCGGTCCAGCCGTTCTTGAGTTTTTAACTGACTTCAAAAAACGAGGCGGTTATTTTAATTATATAAGAAAAATAATATAAGCTAGATGTTACCCGCAATTTGGTCGTGAAAGGATCTATCCATCTATCCCTGATATAATTATATAGACAGATCTATCCCTGCATGTTTTCCGAGATAAAAAGTAGCCTATGTACAATATCGATAAAGTTCCTGCTCGACCAGTTCCTAAACATTTTCCTTTGCACTAGGACGCCTCAAAATATTTAAACATAAAAGAAGTCCGCAACGACTGCAGACATGGTTGAGCTACGTATTTACACGTGAGTATGTGTGCGTGCGATTCAACGGTGCTGTAAAGCTATTTTTATTTTCATTTTATGCCTGGTCGAGCGTCAACTTTTTCGATGGTACCTATTATTCATCGAGACTCCAAATTATGTGTTTTGTAATATATTATATTCATACAAACTTTGTGCCCATGTAATATATATATATATGCGATTCTGACACATTTCTTTCGTTTTTGTACGAGTGGGTAGTATTGATACAAGTAGGTATTAACCCTACATAGGTTAGGTACTTAACCTTACAGGGAGCATTTCATTTTCCAAGACCAATATTTTGATAAGCGATGACGTCACCAAAATCCCCCGAGTTGAACGACCGCACAAGGATCCGAATTTCGGCGAAGTTCCGCGGGGTCAGTTAAGTTGTAATCTGATGGATGATAACGTTAAAGTTAGCGAATTAAGATGTTAAACTTAACTTCATATTATGACACTGCGTAGCGGTACTTGCCACTTGGTAGTGAGCGCACATTAAAGGTATCTATAGTCGCATATATAACCGCCGTCTTTTGGATTAAAGACAACTCAATACACACTGAATTATTTTTGTTTGGTCTATTAATAAAGAATTTAAAAGAATTAGGTAACCCCCGAGTTATTAAGCAGTAAGATGATGAGTTTTAGCTAAGAACCATCTCTGACGCGTAAGGAATCTCCAAGTGTAAGGAAAAAACTTAGGCCTTTTCATCCGTTAATGGATGATTTATATAGTATTCTTCGAGCGAAGTAACCATTCTTGAAATACTGTAGTGCCTGGGACAGTTGGTTTTTAAATGTCGTATGGTTGCCCAAGCACATACGGCGTTCTCACAACATAGTCAGCCTAGTCCAAAGGAATGACTGATCAATACGTCTAGGGCCAACAATATGCGGGTTTCCTCACGATGTTTTCCTTCTCCGTTAGAGTGTCCGTATAATGTTCTTGAGATCTGAAAAAGTCTCATTAGTACACGCCACAACCTGGGATTCGAACCTGCACTCTCTCGATTGCGAACCAAACGGTCTACCCACTAGGCCACGGAGCTCACTAGGCCACATGTGTAAGAAATGATTTATTATTGGCCACCCCATTCCCAAGGTGTGCTGTCATTCATGAAATCATTATGTTATAATAAGCTCTACCACAAACGTTCTTTAACTACTTTTTTTAAATTTAATGATTGAAAATTTTTGAACGCTTTCTTAGATCTTATTGTATAGGCGTATACATTGGCCTTTAAACGAATTCTTTACTTTATTAAGTCTAGTCACTGGTACATCAATCTTATTTCTTATGTCGATTATTTCTATTGTGGTTGTCACTTTTCTTTTTGAATATACCACAGAATTAGTGAAAAATCCAGAAACCGTCAACACGCTTGAAAGTGAGGCCGTCACAACCACTCCAAATTAGAATGGTTATCCACACATAATATGTTGCCACAGAGTAACGGAATATTTTACCCAACTTTTTTTCAGTTAATATTTATTGAATACCAAATTGTCGTAATATAACAACGCGATTTGTTTTGTAAGTGTAAAGAGTAAAAATTAAAAAGTGCGGGCGGGGCGGTATTTCGCCATGGTTTTGGACTCAGTGCGCTGCATACAAATGTGATCGAACACTCATTCTGTATTTTTCTGTATTCTGAGGAATATACTTAATTTTTTTTTTACATATAATACATTTTATAAAACATACTGAGAATCTCCAGTTAAGATCCCTATTTCCTTAAATTTATTAATGAAGTGTTGGGGGACAGCTTGTAGATTGCCTGAACAGTTCACTTCTGTAGCACAAATATAGTATTGATATCTGCAATGAAAAAATATTTTATATCCCCACTTCATACGTATGGAGAGCCATCACTAAAATATAAAATTATTATTATTTTATGATGCCAACACCGAGATCTATACACAATCTATAATGTTGCATAACATTATAATTATTTAAGAATATGTTATGTCAAGAGATTCATCATGGACATCCTGGCTGAGGCATAAAATATATATTTATACCAAATTTTATCCATTTATGTTCATAATTACAGAAACTAAAGTGTGTATCTAGACAGACGGACGGACAAAGCGAAACTATAAACTTATGAATTACGGAACCATAAAAATGGAGTGACAAGAAAAGGCCTAATTATATGAGGAAAATTAATTGAAATGCCTAGTTAAGAAATAACTTTATTTCAAATTAAAATAACATCGGAAACATTGACATGGTTTATATTTATTTGCTCTCTTTATACAAAAAAAGTCATGATAATAGTCATATTTAATTTAAAAAAATACTAACCTTACATGTTTTGTACCAAAATAAGTTTACAACTATTATTAAACATTTTGTAAATTGTTTAATCAAAATTGATTTAATCGTCGCAGTTTGTATGAAAAATTATTGCACTGGCCAATTTAGTTTTTTTTTTTTTACTTTTTATTCGTCCTCGCCCTCGCAATAGCTATAGCCACGGCATTTCCAGTGTCACTGTTTGCGTTGCTGACAGCTGAGCTTTGTCCCTTGCACGTATCACATGGTTGGTTGGCTAATTCTTGGTTGCTAACCAGGTTTTGGTAGTCGGCCGATCCTTGGTTGCTGGCAATCGACTCCGCCTGGCTATAAGCCGCTGACTCGTGATGGTGATGGTGATGTGGTTCCCGTTCCCAGTACGGTGGCGGTGGGGGTGGCGGCCAATACGGTGGCGGTGGCGGCCAGAATGGTGGCGGTGGCGGCGGCGGAGGTGGCAGATAATCGGACGGACAATACGGTGACCGCTTGTCGCGGTTTACGGGACTGGCTGGAATAAAAAAATAAAAAACTTAGTTCTATTTTGGGCTTGGTTGTAAACCTTGGAGGAAGATTATTCATGGGCTCGAACTTTGCGCATAGCTACCTCGGTAAAGCGATATAATATGCCAATTACGTGAATCAAATACTTTCAACGCGTTAATCTTGTAAGTATAATTTATATAATCAGAACATCGGAAACGTGTTTGGTATGCGTAAATAATAAATATTAGATACTTAAGTAACATTTTCTACAGTTCTTTTGAAAGGTAGTGAAAAAAAAATTCACAGGAAAGAATTAGTCATTGTAATAGTCACTTTAATAATTATAATTTAATCAATCAAAATTAGATAAAAATAATTATTAAATATTTAATAACTAAATAAAATTATTTTTCGAAAGAATAAATCGAAAGCAAACACCGCCATTTTATCTTTGAATTAAGGCGCAGTACTTACATCTGACATTTTCAATAATTAATATATATCCAAGTAACAATATAACTCCGAATCCCCACATATTGATACTGCGTAACTAATATCCACGGTATCTGTTTTATACTGAATCTATATCAACATGGGGAAACATACTTCATAATATGTGCTAATATAATTTGTATGTGTACGCGCTATGTTACTATTTGGTTGACTGAGCAAATATTAAATATGGTAGGTTCTTGTTATTGGTATTTATCGGGGATTTTTTGGATAATTTGTTTCCATGACAGAGAATAATGGCAAAAATTACATATCGATGAGCAAAAAATAAAAAATACACGTATGATATATATAATCTCGTTGTATCAAAGCAAAGTTTTAGTAGAAAAATATTTTTTTCCCAAGCGCTCATATAGCGCTCCATTGCCTAGTGGGTAGACCGTTTGATTCGCACTCGAGTGAGTGCAGGTTCGATTCCCAGGTTGTGGCGTGTTCCAATGAGTTTTTTTTTCAGATCTCAATTATATTATAGGACGCTCTGACGGTGAAGGAAAACACACATCGTGAGGAAACCCGCACATGTTTGGCCCCAAACGCATTAACTAGTCATTCCGCTGGACTATTAGTCTATTAGTTGTGAGAATGCCGTATGTGCTTGAGCAACCATACGACATTTAAAAACTCTTGAAATACTGTAGTCCCAGGCACTACAGTATTTCAAGCCTATATAATTTCTTCCCTTCGGTACGCGATCGACTCTCTAAGCAATGGATAGAAATAGATCACTGCGTCGCGTCGCACAGTTTTTGACAGGTCACGGAAACTTTAAAGCGAAACTTTTTGGATTTACATTAGTCTCGTCTCCGCTATGCGAGTGTTCGACCGAAGGTAGCCCTTATGAACAAACTGCTCATCACATACTCTGGGAGTGTGATCTCTGGTATGACGAAAGAATCGAAATGTTGAACAGCATTCATTGTGTTTCTAGGGTAGTGTACTATGAAGATCTCGTGGGTTGCGCGAAGAACTTCCGGGCTTTCAAACGTTTTTGTCATGAGTACAATGGAAACAATGCATGCAAACAAATATTTTGTCATTATAAATGCATTGTAATTGTCATATTATAAATTAATACATTTAATTACATTCTGTCTTGTAGTCATAAAAAAAACATGTTATTCCCGTGGTGCTTCCCCTTTAATTCTGACTTTATTATCATCACAATGTTTGCTGTCTTCCGCTTTGCTTGGGGAGGGAAACTGGAATACTTCCTACTCCTCCTACAATCTTAAGTCTCAACTCTCAAGACAGATTTAGCATGTCCCCCGGGCACCCCTGAGATCATATCAAAGGATTTTTGCGGTTGGTTACCACTGTCGATCCTGGCTACACAGGAGTTGCAGTGGTAGGTAAGTGTAGTGGGCCAATTTCCCGTTAAAATTCAAACTCAAACTCAAACTCAAAATTTTTATTTCCATGTAGGTTATAATATAACGCTTATAGAATTGTCCTACATGATGCCTACCACCGGTTCGGAAACTAGCCCGGCGAGAAGAACCTGAAGAAAAATGTGTATAATATAATAAAAATCTTAAATATATGTATAGTATAAAAGTATTTTAAATATACTTGCCGCTTTCTGGTACCTGTAACACAAGTTCCTCGGATACTTAGCACGGGGCCAGATTGACGTGATGTAAAGCGTCCTTAGATATTATTATTATTATATTAAATATAATAATAATAATATTACTTCAAATTCTGTTACTTCAAAAGTTATTATCCGTCGTTATTAGATATCATCTTATATTTTTTTTTTTTTGACAGGTGTCACTTGAGCTATAAGCATCGTTCCGCATTAAAAATTGTTTTAAAAATTAATTAACTCTAATATCTATCTAAAAATAAGTGAAATTGATAAGTATTATTCCAATAAATAACTTATATTGTTTGCTGCACTAAGGAACCCATAGAAGACTCAACAAGTAACTGTGAGTAAAGAATATGTGCAAGTCTCCTGTTTACACCAAATAAACCAGTTATTAGCATTTTATGGACAAATTAAGGAATAATAACAAGTGTTTAGTAAGCAATGGTCTAGTCACAGTTCACTTGATATGATAAGCTGACATAATCCATAGGAAATTCGGTTCTTGATTTCACAGTTACAAATTCAAGCATTCCAGATTCCTTTGTTCTAAATTGTCACATATTTGGAACGTTGATTAATTTCAAAATTCAAAATTTTTTCAAAATACATGCAAAACCACTTGCAAAACAACTAGTTTGACAACCGAAAAATAAATCCATGAAACTGACACTGACAAATGACAAATGAAGTTGACATTATACCATAGACATCTTTATTTTTTTTTATCTTGAAGCATGATGACTTCGATGAAATGGATATAAGTTACTAACAAGATAATTGACATTTAATTTTTTATAAATTGGAAGATAATAAATCAATAAATGAGCTGTGAACATAAGTGTTTCAAATAATTTAAACTGTCACTGTATGAAGTTATAAATATAAGATAGAATATTATAAAACAAAATGGAGACCAATAATATCACTATAAGATCCAAGAAACCACATAAGATGTATGCATCATTCTCTCTTGATGAGTCCATAGACTCTCTAAATTCTGACTTAAGCACAAAAAGTCTCCCAGATATATCCACTATGGCAAATACAGAACAGGTTAATGAGCTACAGGATGAGATCGTAAGACTAAAACTGGAATTAGATAGCGCCCACTCAGAAATTGTTACATTATCTGATGAAATAAATACTCTCAAGAAACAATTGATCGAGCAGAAAAATCAAATAAAAGTCCTAAAAAACGTATGCACAACCCCTAATAATAGCACTCCCTTGAACACTTCGCTAAGAAAAAGTAGAAACAAGTCCTATTTAGTTAACTTACCCAAAAAGAGACTAGAATTAAGTTACACAGCTGGCAAGACTCCCGAAAATATACAAAGCACACAGAATAAGACACAACAATACGAATCAAATTTCACTTGCTTGGACAATACAAAATTGCAAAATAAATGTAATATATCAAAACCTACACCCGAAGAAAGTCTAAAACAAAATTGTATGATACACTTAAATAATATTAAAGATAAAGACATTGTAGAAGATAGTGAAAGAAAAATTATGATACTAGGAGGTCAACAGTGTGTAAATCTGGCTTCCTCACTAATACGTTCGCGATTAAACAACAAATATGAAAAATATAAAATATTTTCCTGTGTTAAGCCGCATGCACCTTGTGATGAACTATTAAAAACGTTCAATAACATAAAATTTAGTGTAGATGATAAAATAATTTTATGTATAGGCGAGCATGATAGTAATCCATATAAAATCTTATTAGAACTTGGCTCTTTTCTAAAATATCATAGTGAAGCAACCATTATTGTATGTAGTATCTTCTTTAATAAACACTTAAATGAAGTAAAACTAAACAGAATGTTGCAAATTGCTTGTCAAACCTATAAAAATTGTATTTACCTAAACCTAGGGAATAATTTCATAACAAGAAAACAATACATAAGTAATTTTTGTTATAAAATAAATATGCTCATTGACACAATGTATTACAAATCAAAATATTTGGTACCGGGTAATAAAGAAATATTGTTTAATGGTAGTGATATTGTAAGTAGTAAATTAAAACAAAAAAAGGTACGTAACATATTATACTACTTCAAACCTATACCTAAAATAACAGTTAATATTCGCACCACAAATAATAATTCTAAACTAGCAACTAATAATATGAACGATATGATCCAAAATGATGACAGAAAAGCTGATGATACATTTTTTCGAGCCCAGTAACTACATAAATATAATGCACCAAAATATAGCTGGTATGTTAAATAAAAAGGAACTGCTGAACTTAACTATAAATGAACTATCCGAAAATGATAAATTTGTGGATGTATTATGCCTATCAGAGACGTTTGTTAGTAGTGAAGACATCTCAAACATTGGTCTAAGTGGTTACAAACTCGTATCTGCCTTCTGTCGGGCTCGACAAAAACGTGGTGGTGTTTGTATTTTACTAAAAGGTGACTTAGAAGGTATTAAATTTGACGCTGTTAACGAACTAAGCACAGAACACTCATTCGAATGTTGTGGTTTAAAAATACCACTTTATAAACTAATTATAATCTGTATTTATAGGACCCCGAATTCAAACATTAATGAATTCCTAAATAAATTTGACATGCTATTATATAAATTAAGAACATGGGACACAAGTAATATTGTTATTGTGGGTGATTTTAATATTGACATTTTAAAAAATACAAAACCAAAAAAGGATTTTACTGACTTACTTCGAAACTATAATTTTTATAATCATATAACTAAGCCCACAAGACAAAAATCATGCATAGATCTATGTTTAAGTAATATTAAAGATGCTATAGGTGAGGTAGAGCCCTTGGGCTTGTCAGATCATGACACTGCACAGTTTATTAAAATAAAAACAAAAAATAAATTATTATCACCATCGCTGAGTTATGTATTTAAAAGAAATTTTAATAATGAAAATATTAATAAATTTAAAAACTATGTAGGAAATTTTACTTGGTCATCCATTTATGCGTCTTCAAATCTAGACGATGCATTCAATGGATTCTATGATATTACGGTAATGATATATGACCTATGTTTTCCCACATTAAAATTAAAATTGAAAAGAAATGAATCAAAAATTAAATGGTTGACTAGGGGAATTAAAATATCATGTATAACTAAGCGCAAATTACGACTTAAATATTATAAAAATAAAAATATGGAAAATAGAAGTAGATTCAAAAATTACTCTAATATTTTAAAAAAATGCATTGAATTGGCCCAAAAAATAAGTAATAATAGATTTCTCATAAACTCGAATAACAAATGTAAGGCATCATGGGAAATAATCAGGGGTAAAAAACAAATTAGGGAATCTAAAATTATAAAGGAAATTAATTTTAATAACACAATTACAACAAATCCTATAAAAATTGCTAACATATTTAATGACAATTTTATAAATGCCTCATCAACAAATCAAATAAACAAAAATAAGTATAAAATTTCAAGCAACACAAAACAAAACGAAAATAGTATTTTTCTAGCGCCTACTGACGAGAAAGAAGTGACATCTATAATAAAATCATTAAAAAATTCAAATTCGACAGGTTATGATGAAATCTCTACGAAGATACTAAAAAATTGCGCAACTGAATTAGCTCCCATATTAACATATCTCATAAATCTATCGTTTGAACAGGGTACATTTCCAACAAAATTAAAAACTTCTGTAGTTATTCCCCTATTTAAAAGTGGAGAAAAAAAGAATATCAATAATTATAGGCCTATAACACTTGTTCCCGTCATTTCAAAAATATTCGAAAATGTTATGTATAAACGCCTTATCTCATTTCTTAATAAATATAATATTATTACAGAGGAGCAATACGGCTTTCAGAAAGGAAAATCTACTGCTCAAGCTTGCTTTTCTCTAATAAGGGAAATAATTGACTTTGTAGACAACAAAAAACCCGTTACTGCACTATTCTTTGATATGAGCAAGGCTTTTGACCATGTTAATCACGAGAAACTTTTAATTAAATGTAACCATTACGGCATTCGAGGTCTAGCAAATGAATGGCTGAAAAGCTACCTCTCAGATCGTTTGCAGTTTGTAAAAATTACTAGAGTTAACAATAAACACGAGACCGTAAGCGTTAGCTCTGAATGTAAATGCAATACCAAAGGAGTTCCTCAAGGAAGCATCCTAGGCCCTCTACTGTTTATTATTTATATTAATGACCTACCAAGAATTACCGCTTATAATTGTAGACTATTTGCTGATGACATTTCTATTGTAATAAATTATATAAATGAATTAACTTATAATACAGAAATAAATAATATATTGAATGACGTAATCGAATGGTTGAACTCCAATAATCTAAATGTGAATTTAAAAAAAACAATGTATATGCAGTTTTATAATAAGAAGGGCAAGGAAAGAGATCTATGCGTAAAACATGACAATTATATATTAAAAGAGGCTAAGACTATAAATTTTTTAGGTATAACAATAGATAATAATTTGTCATGGCAACCGCATATTGAAAAAACTTGCAGGAAAGTAAATCAGTATGTTCATGTCCTTCGACAACTACATAAAACAGCCACTGCCGAAACAGCGTTAATGGCCTACCATGCTTTCATTATGTCTACGCTTCGATACGGTCTGATTATTTGGGGGAACTCCGTTGACATAGGACGCTTATTTATTGGACAGAAGAAATGTATCAGGGCTATTTGTGGAGCTCATCCAATGGAATCATGTCGTCCCCTTTTCAGGAAATTAAAAATTCTTACGTTACCGAGTTTGTACATATATGAAATGAGCATATTTGTTAAAAAACATATGTCTGAATTTTATACAAAAAAGTGTCAGGTACTACAAAGAAATACAAGATATCCCAACCAATTAGTCTTACCAAATTCTAAAACAACATTTGCTGGCAAAGGATGCTACAACATGTCAGTAAAAATTTACAACAAATTACCTACAGAATTAAAAGAACTTCCTTTGTCAATTTTTAGGAAAAAACTATACAATTGGTTGGTAAACAAATGTTACTATTCTGTGAATGAATTCTTATAATAAATGAATCAATGACATTAATGTAGATAATATAAAAAGAAAATATTTAAAAGACAAACCTAAATTTTGTAGACATTTTTAAAATTGACACCGGACTTTAATGTATTTTATTTTTCTTGAATTAATTGACATAGTAAGTAGCTGCAGTAGTATAGTGTTAAGATTTTATTTTTCTTATTTGAATAGGTATGACTATGACTTATTAATATTAACCATTTGACAACTGATTGTAGGTAATTAATTTATAATATTGGCATAATATAATATTAGTAATCATAAATAATCCAGTATCTAGATTTTTTCCTTTTATATTACTATGACATAATAATTTTAACCCTTTGACACCTGATTGTAATGTATTGACATAGTTATTAGTAATAGTAAATAGTTTAGTGTTTGGATTTTGTTATTATCTGTTATTGACTTGCATTTGATCTTAATTTATGTATTGGTAACTGGTAAATCTATATTATAAAAATGAGTGACATATGAATAATTATGGAATCATTGTAAATGTTAAACATTATTAATTGTAATATACATTGCTTTATATTCTCCAGCAAGCTTCAGCTAAGTATACAGGTTGCTTTACCGATTCAATATTAGAGGATGCTATAATTAAAATAACATTAATTGTAAAAATGACATTTGCACGCTTCTTAAAGCAGAATGTTTGCCACCAATGTACCTACCTTCTAGTTTAAGACCTTTTGTATCTAACATTCTAAGCAAATAAATATTCTATTCTATTCTATTCTATGAAAGACTAGCTGTTGCCCGCAACTTCGTTTGCGTGAAACTATTAATGGAAACGGAACCCTATTTTTTACGGAACCCTAACATAAAAGTAGCCTAATAAACTCCTTAAGTCCGATCAAAATTAGGCCAGTCGTTTCAGAAATTAGCCTGAAAAGACAGACAGAATAACGATCAGACAGACAAAAATTTTTTACATTGATTTTTTTGGTATAGGTATCATATTTTATAATATTATATGCAATTAGTGCAGAGCTGTTAATTTGAAATTACAAACAGGGACTTTATGAAATTTGTATATGTATAGTAGCCCTCCGTAGCTCCGCAGCCTAGTGGGTAGACCGTTTGGTTCGCACTCGAGAGAGTGCAGGTTCGAATCCCAGGTTGTGGCGTGTACCAATGAGACTTTTTCAAATCTCAAGTATATTATACGGACGCTCTAACGGTGAAGGAAAACATCGTGAGGAAACCCGCACATGGTTGGCCCCAGACGTATTGACCAGTTCATTCCTCTGGACTAGGCTGACTATGTTGTGAGAATGCCGTATGTGATTGGCCAACCATACGACATTTAAAAAACCAACTGTGCCAGGCACTATAGTATTTTAAGAGTGGTTACTTCGCTCGGAGAATACTGTATAAATCATCCATTAATTAACGGATGTAAAGGCCTAAGTTTTTTTTTTTTTAGTAGCCCTCTAAGCACGATAAATTCCAAGTTTATGGCTTAGAAAGCTTGGTAACTATTTACATAATTAATTACTAGGTTCGGAAATTCGCAAAGAAATAAAAACATCTCTATATTATATTTCTATTTTGCGTGTGTATGTCACTGAACTCCTCCTAAACGGCTGGACCGATTTTAATGAAATTTTTTGTGTGTTCAAGTGGATTCGAGAATGGTTTAGATTTGCAATTGGTCCCGATAGGTGGCGCTACTGTCAGTACGTCAAATTTAATTCTAACTTCTAAGGCGGTACGAAGTTTGCCGGGACAGCTAGTCATATAAATTATAACCTAAATATTATGTTACGTACCCTGTAACAAATAAAAAAAATATCTACGCAATACAATATAGGCCGATATAGGCATATTGAAAAATGTAGAATGGATATTAAGGATGCTTTGAAGTTATAGAACCCAAAAACACCTTCAAAGTAGTTACAGGAACATTATTTAGGTATTTTCTCATAGCACATTTCTCTCGTTTAAATTTTCTTCGAGCTAATAGAATCCGATGATTACTCAAAACTACCGAAAGCAAAAAAACTTAAGGTCGAGCCACACTGACATGGCAAGACGAGACGCTCAGACAATCAGTTTTAATAACAAGACATTATATTATAAACTTTATGTACAACTAGCTGTTTCTCGCGACTCCGCCCGCGACAATATACTATCGAGTATCCCGCGGGAATACTGTACTTTTCCGGAATAAAGTAGCCTATTTAATCCAGAGCCTAAACTATCACTATACCAAATTTCATCAAAATCCGTTCAGTAGTTTTTGCGTGAAAGAGTAACAAACATCCATCCATCCATTCTCACAAATTTTCACATAATAATATTATTAGTAGGATAAATGTGAAAGTTAGTGAGGATTTACGCGGGCGGAGCCGCGGGCAACAGCTAGTTTATAATATTAAGTAGGATCCATCCATCCATTCATCCTCACAAACTTTCATATTAGTAGGATATTACAAATTATAGAAACGTTTGGCTTGATATTACTTATTATAGATGTTAGATACAAACAACAGCTCAACTAGTAATAGTTTATTTTAACATTGCTATTTTTTTTAACAAAACTCCTAAAAAAGGAGAAGGTTTCATAGAAGGAATTAAATTTTATTTTAATTATAATTATATAAAATAATTTAGTTTTGCTTTTATTCGAATAAAAAATCATCAAATTAACATCACGCTTTAACCACCAATAGATAACGCAACAGCTGAACCGCTATGGCTCTTAGCGTTGCTGAGAGCATAGTTGCTCTTTCCACAAGTTTTGCAGCCACTTTGTTCAGAGGCTTGTAATCCTTGGGAAGCCAGGTTCAATGCTCCTCCTAAAGTAGATTGAAGGTCTTCGGCTCCAAAACTACCTCCAGTAGAGCCAGTATATCCGGAATTTAAGGCACCTGAGCTTGATCCACTTTGCTGTGATTCGCTAAAGCCTCCTCCATTGGCGCTTTGACCACCAACAGATCCAACCTCAAAGCTACCAGATTCTTTGATCTGACCTGAACCAGCGCCATAGCTACTAGTCATTGGTAGAGGCTTATTAAACTGGCCTTTACTTTCTCCAACTTTATCTCTAATAGCTTCATTATGTTGGTGTGATCCTGAAGCTCCGAAGGCGCCGGCTTGACTAGATGATGACGAAAAACCCCCGCTATTTGATCCTTCAAATCTTTGACTATTTGATCTACCAAAATCACTAGACTGTTGTTGACTCTGAGCAGCATCTATGTTTGCTCCAGTTTTGGCTTGACCATTGAATCCAACTTGATACTTGCCATGTGTATGCTCATTAAAATTAGAGTCTAATTGGACTTGTTGTTGCCCGTCGCTAAATCCCTGGGATCCAGAATTCAAATTTCGTGTTTGTTGTAGCTGCTGCTGGTTATCAAAAGATTCATGGCTATGTGATGAGCCTCCCGTATTTCCTGCAAGTGCTGAACTTTGGGCGCTGCTGTATCCAGAATTTACTCCATTACTTCCTTGATTTCCTTGGCCACTGAATTGCTTTCCACCACTTTGGTATGCAAAATGAGATTCCTTGAAACTTTTACTAGACTGTTGACCCCCAGAAAAACCGCCATTTGGTTGACGACTGAAGCCTGATCCTCCATTGCTTACTTGTCCATTGTATTGACTAGATTTTCCCCCATAACTTCCTGAATTGCTGCTGGATTGTCCACCAAAATCAGCTTGTCCGGATTGTCCACAGCACGATCCAGAACCAGCCACTCCAGATGATGCAAGAGAATAAGCTGCTCCGGATGTCGGCAAACTGTCAGCGGCTGCTGCTGCACCACTGAAAATCCCTTGCGCTGAACCATCAGCACTACGAGCTAGGCCGCTCCAGTTCTTCGTGCGGAAGAATACTGGTGGAGGTGGAGGTCCAGGGGGTGGAGGGGGTGGCGGCGGTGGACCATCAGGCCCGTAGTAGTAGGGAGATCTTGCTATTCGGCTGTGAGCATCTGCAATCAAAGTGAAAAATCGTTAGCCTTTTGTATATCAATTACCAAATGTGAAAGTTTAAAAAAATACAAGAGAGAGCTACTTTTTTTTCATTGCATAGAAAACTATTCATAATAGTTTTATTGGTCCATGATATTAGTTAAAACTAACCATTTTTAGCCCAAAAAGAGGTATCGTTAAAATTTCGTTTTTATTTTTTATCTATTATATGGAATACGTATTTATGATTGTAAAAATCTTTACCTTTAGAATAAAACTGAGCTGCGTGTACACTCAACACGCAGGCAGCTAGTACAACCATATACTTCGCCATGTCTAAAAGTGATCTGACAGAAATATTCCCAAGTGCGACATATATACCGAACAAATGTGATAATATCCGTTTTCTCAGAATGGAATCTTGAGGTTGTCACATATAGAAATAGTAAATTGTTACATCAAATAATAGTTTTGGCACTTAGAAGTGATTGTTTGTTCCTCCCATTAGCAATGCATAATTTTGCATTAAATGGATCTCACATATGACATAATAGGGGAATCACACGATTATTATTTGAATCGATCAAAAAAATCAAACATAGTAGGTAGGTACATAGTTTACTTAAAGCTTTAAGTAACCAATACAAAACTTATTTGGTAAGACGGGTAAATAAAACAGATTAATTAAACCTCTCTCAATAAAAACAAATATTTTGCTAGCACTAACTTTATTAAGTTTATTATTTATTTGCCTCTATTAACAGAATTTCCCTTCACATTTTGTGGGACGTTTCTTCCACTAGAAATGGTTCTGGTATTGCCCGAGTTCAAAGAGACTTTTCTGTTGCTTGTTGCTGTGTTTCTATTGCTCGTTGCTGTATTTCTATTGCTGGTTCTAGTTGCTAGAGCTCCGTTATTTGGACTCCTCACTGGGGTCACACGTTGACTGGCAGAGCCCGCTGAGTTGCGAGGTCTGTGATGTACGAAGTAGGATATTGGAGACGTTATACCATGACCAAGTCTGTTGTCTTGAGCTGAAGATAAAATATATCTACTTTTTATCAAATTTTTATTTTGTTATAGCGTTAGCTATTTGAGTAATATAAAATATACGATATAAATTCTAGTTCTTTAACTTTTTTAACTGCTGGACCAAGGCTTGACCTTAGTATTGAGTGATTTTTTTGATTGAGCATTGCGTGAGTTCTTATAGAATATGAACATCTATTGTACCACTTTTAACGCAAATAAATGATTAATTGATTGATTGATTGAGCCAGCTGGGCGCCAGCTAGGAGCCAGCGATTAAAAATATTTTTATAACCTAATGTAGAGAAAAACTTACCCATAATGCATCTAACAAATATGAAAACAAATAAACAAATAAAATAATTTACTTTCTGGAACTTCATCTTTTATTAATTTTTGCTCAAAATGAAAGAATTTGTCTATACAGTACACCAAATAATAAATATCGGAGGTGTGTCTCCTCTATATATACCGTTTCAAATCACTAAACAATAATTAGGACTCAATCTGATCAAATAATAAATCATAAACATCCCTATCATCAATAAAAAATCTGCTCTCTGCATGAGACATAAGAAATAAAATCGATTGAAATAAATAAAGCCTAAAAATAGGACCCGTTAAGTGTTTACTTACTATATTTTTTCGCCTGCATTATGTTATTTATATTATGAGTTGGTCCCGCCTTAAAAATCTAAGTTCTCATGTAACTGATAACCAATACAATTTTCGACAACCTCTGTAGCTTAGTGGTTAGCGCCTTGGCGCTCAAGCCGGTGGTCTGGTCAAGAGGCAACTTGTTCGATAGTACATAAAGTTTATTTTTTTGGTGTTACGTAGGTACTTATATTAGATACAATTATGTATGTATTCTTTTATTTATTTATTAGGTCTACCAACAGATCTACATGTTTGTCTCATTGTGTCAAATAAATGTTTATTTATTTATAGGGGGAAAGCAATGCTGCCAGCCTCTTAGGTACTCTACCCGCAGTCTCCGGACCTAGACAGTTTTTTATCTATAGCCCTTTTTTATTTTATTTTTAATAGCTATATATAATTTAGATATTTTAACTAGTTCTTTAAGAGTTTTTACAGAGCTACATGACAAGTTAAGGTGCACGTGCAAGACTCAAATATTATTATTAAAGTTGCTGAGTCCCAGCATGCATAATTTCAATAGCAAAATGGTTTCTGTGGTTATACCTAAAATGTGAAAATATTATAATATTAATTTTTTTTGGATTTTCTTTCTCACTTTCAGTGTGAATGGAAAAACGTGATTTTTCCATTCACACCGAAAAGTTTTTATAAGACAAAAGCGTGTACTTTTCGGTATTAATATGTTTCAGATGTTAACTAGGCTAGTAGCTTGGTTAACATCTGCATAATATTTGTCTGAAAAAAATCATTAGCATACTGATGCGTCTTTTCCTATGTTTATTTTCTGCCTACGTCAAACGATTTCGGTAGGTAGAGTTCTGATTGGTGTGTCAGGTATAAATCTATACTATACTATAATATAATAAAAAGGTAAAGTTTGTGAGTTTGTGAGTTGACGTTATAGGTGGTAATCTCTGGATCTACCTACTGAACCAATTTTAAAATACTTTTACCAATAGAAGGCTACGTTATTTGTAAGTGACACAGCCTATATATATTAACCCGAAAAATTAAAATAACTACTTGTTCGTTGTAACTGGATTTGCAACGTAAGTCGAGAAAAAACGGTCGAACGAAAACGTTTCTTACGAACGCTGCCTTACCGATGGGAAATATATGATTAAGTCCTAGAGAAAAGTTGTAGAGCTTGATAATGCATACAAAAAAGTCAGCGACAGCATACGTCTACATTTTATATAATATGTCACCGTAAAATTGTAAAAACCTTTAGATTGTAATATTACTAGAGATATTATGATAATATGTTGACAGATTGTCAAATACAAATTTCTCCATACAATTGTACGCATTGTTTTTCGTTATAATTATTATTATGAAAAAACAAACAAATATGGCGGCGCGGGACACATACCGTTTAACCAATCGGCATGGTAAATATTACAATATAACGATAATTTACCCTTTCTATGGGTGGTAAGTACAGGTGGTCAATTAATATTATTTGCACTTTACTCTATAAATATTAATAACCTTGATTTTAACTTATACGACTAGTGAGTTACTGCCATGAAAGGTTACCCACAAAATGCAAAAATTTTCGCTGGGCTATTTTTACCCTTTTTAAGTTTTTGGATTAGCTTTTTCAAACCTAAAGCAATACTTATAACATTTTTACTCGGGTAATAACTTAAACAATAAAACGATTCAAATTAAAATAACTTATTGTACATTTATTTTTATTAATTTTTAACACTATCGCTTTCCAAAAGACCCGGCGCTCGATTGCGCTCCCGCTCCACCTGGACCAAAAGACCCAGCACCTGCCGAAGACCTGGCTACACCTGCACCACCGATGTTGATGCTGACACTCTTGGAGATGGCCACACCACCGCCAGGCCGGTTGAATCCTGACCCGAAGCTAGGCCGGTTGTACCCGGGGTAGAATCCTGGCCTGCCAAACTGGCCTGGAAACTGCGGGCCAGGTGGGCCAAATTGGCCTTGCACTGAAATGATAAATTGATGTTCATTGTAATGGCCAAGTCACGACTGTCTTAGTTTCGTGTTTGTGTGTATTTTTATATGGAATAAACCCGAAAAACGATCCGACGGATTGCCTGATTGTTAGCAATACAAATCCGCAGTACAAGAAAAGTTGCAATAGCGTTTTAGTTCACTTTAAACCATTTTTAAATAATCAATGACTGGCCCAAGGGCCCTTGGGCGTTCGATACCTTTATACCTTTATTAACTCGGGTAAAAAAATAAGTAAATATATAAAGGTAGCTCTTTATAGGTCGAAGAGGACATTACCTTGGTATACCTATATAAAGATTAACAGCCTCCGTGATCCAGTGGCTTAGAGCTTGGCTGTCGACTTGGAATACGTGGGTTCGATTCCCGCGTTGTAACAACAAAAGATGTTGTTTCCAAGTTTGGTTAGAACAATGCAGGCAGATCACCTGATTGTCTGACTATTTTTGTTATGATGAGAAGTATTAAGTATATAAAATAGCCCACCTGCAACGGCTAATATTAATATCGCGAGCACACACAGGACACTCCTCGCCATGTTTGATGTTTAGTCACTAATGATCATCACCATACCAGCTCGTATTTATACCAATATACCATTTACAATACAATATTGTTCAAACAAATGGTTAGCGGCAGAAGATAAACACGCTGATCGACAGAATAGTAAAAATGTTTTCAAAATCAATTGGTTTCAATGAGCCGCTTCCTGTTATGGCATTTGGAATTTTCGAAATATTTGTAAGTAGCTACGAATTAATTAGTACTTAACCAGTAATAAAAAAGATGTGTGGCACTCGGGGATTGCCGCGGTAAAGCTATTGCATAAAATATAAATACAATAACCCCCTTACTAATAATCGTTGTATAAGCTTTAAATAGTTATACAGTGTTTTGTCTCCTTCTATCGAATTAAAAATGTCACTTGTGTGACGGGAACAAAACACTGTATAACTATTCATAGCTTATACAGCGTTTATTAGTAAGGGGGTAATAGTATAGCTCACATAGCTATCGTTACACTAAACGGAAAGCGATTCAGTACCATCGGCTCCATTGTAACCAAATAAATCAGACCCCCACCCCAGCTCAGCGGTGTTAGGGTTTTTTTTCGTTACGGAATTTCTTGATTCGGTCGCCGCGCTCAAAGCCCGCGATAAAATCTATGCAATAGCTTAATAATAAGTCATGGATTAGGATGGTATCATAATATGTTTAGTTATTTGTAAAAAAAATATCAATTAATTTTGTTTTTCTCATGGTCATGGACCATGGGTTTTCTCAACTCGAACGTTTTCGCGTGTCTGTCGGTCCCATTATTGTTACTGAAAAGATCTGAGTCAAGTGTGGTCAATTCAAGATGTGACATTTTTAACATAATTTTGTTGTTTACGAGTTAAAATAAAAACCCAACATTTAACTTAAAAAATACAATTTTTATCCTTCCAGCTAATAAAGAAAGTATCATAACACGACAGACTTTTTTCTACTCCAAGCCCCAAGAACTGGAGGTTGCAGGTTGCTAACCTCGTGGCTCGTACTCGACTCTCTCTCGCCTATCGCGGGAATAATTGTTCTAGCTCCTAGGACCTAGTTGCTTAGGTTTTGACCTGATAACCTTGCTAACCTTGTCAAAATTCCCAACAATCTAATGTTTATTTTCTTCAGTGTCATTGACACCACCACCACTGACCACTGTGTTGTTTGCTTTCTATAATGTTTGGAATATTATGACGTTTTACATTCGCAGAAGCCACACAATAAATTTTCCTTATTTATTTTCTACGTACAAGTCACGACTCACGAGTCACGAGCATTATCAAAATGTCAAAGACAAACGGTAAAACATAATAGATACTGGATTTTACCGATTGCTAATGTTACTACACAGGCACTTAAAATATTTTTTACTTTTTGAGTATACATGATTTTAAAATCAATTTGCCAGAAAAACATCAGTTATAAATATTTTTATGAAATGAAAAAGGAAAAGAGCCGACGTATCGCCTGATAGTAAGCGATTACCGCCGCCCATGGACACTCGCAACACCAGAGGAGTTGTAACTTATACTCGTAACTCCTCTGGTGCTGCTACTTGCGTTCCATGGTCCTTAATATCACCAATTGGGCCTTCTCTAATAACCTCATTTGGCGAAATACATTATACAACGCAAGCGTTATTTCACGCCGGTTTTTCACAATCGCTTAATTGGTAATTGACGAATAGTTTATCCGGAACTATTGTCGCTGCTTAGGTAGTAGTGGCCAGTCTGCGGAAAAACCACCCTTCGCCATTATTAGGTATCAACTTTATACTGAGCGACATAGACAAAACTTCCGGATAAGCTATATTTCCTACCCTCTCCGCCAATCCGTGGGAACGAAATGGATAATCATAAAAATAATTTAATTATCCAAAATGGCGGCCATGTGGTTCGCCACCCATCACGTCTCGGTCTCGCGGAGGCGAATAGTGGCCCATGCCGCTTCGCTGCGTTGAATGTAAGAGTAGAAATGGAAAGTGGACGAAGCGAAACAAGTATATAAGGATCGCAGCAAGTGGAAATATGAGGTCTCTTCCTACCCCTACGGGAAAGAGGCGTGATTATATGTATGTATTGGTCTAAGATACGAACTAAGGTCGACCTTCACTGATGTGTTAACCAGATGAAAGTGATATTTTATCAAATAAAATAAGTTTCTGAACATAATTTAATTAGGCAACCCCTTAAAAATGGTCAAGACTATAATTACTGCAAAGTATATTTTTTTTCATAATTTCACCGACGTGTTATCCGAACAAAACAAACTCCAGTGAAAAGTTTATAATGTACACAACATGCAACACCTAGGGTGACTACCTTTTTCTGGTCCCTATTACCTGGCAGCCGCGTTCAAACAGGTAAGTAAATACACGTGTGACATATAAGGTATATCCATCCGAAACCCAGTGATAATACCCATGAAACTGAACAACTTTCTCTAAGGAGTAAGGAACACAGGTCGAAATATATGAAAAAGAAAGTGAAAAGTTTATAATGTACACAACATGTACCTACATTATAAACGTTTCACTGGAATTAGTTTTGTTTGGTTAACCCGTCGGTGAAATTATTAAAAAAAAAAATACTTTGCATTAATTATAGTTTTGACCATTTTTAAGGGGTTGCCTAATTAAATTATGTTCAGAAACCTATTTTATTTGATAAAATATCACTTTCATCTGGTTAACACAACAGTGAAGGTCGACCTTAGTTCGTATCCTCTACTATACCTATGCATGTAAGCTATATTTAGACACTTGCCTAATTACCTAAGTATTAGGCGATTCTGAAATAGGATCTAGCCTCTAAGTATAATAATAATATTTTTAGTAGTGTATAAATGGTATGACCTTTTGATAATAACCAAAATATGACATTGAGATTTTTCCATATTAAGCTTCGATTGATCACTTGTAGGTAAATATAAAATTAAATAGGTCAAGAAAGATGATAAGTACTTACTTATAAAAAGCGCGGTTACGGTTTTTCTGAATTAAACACCAAGTTTTGTAAAACCCTCACAAGGAAATGTGGTTACTACTTAGATTTGATGAAACATACCTACTTAGTACTACCATGGACCAATAGGTAAAACCAGTAGGTACTACCATTGGCGAAGGCCGGTTCTCGTTCATAGAGAAGCCCTAGCCTGTATAATAGGTAGAGATTTGGATGAGGGGTCTTTAGGAGGTAAGTGGTAAGTGACACCACATCAATCTGGTCTAAGTATCCGAAGAATTTGTATCACAGGTACCAGACAATGGAAACATATTTACCTAATACTTTACTTTTATACTGTACAGTGTACACAATATGTAAAAATATTTTTAATACACATGCAAGACCGTGGAACACAGAAAAACTTTTTAGTCCCTTCGGCGAGATTCGAACCCGCGACCAGCGGCCTAAGCGTCGTCGCGCTAACCACTGAGCCATAGAGGTCGTCGACCTGCTCCATGACTCCTACCCATAGCAATGTAGTAGCATGATTGCAATGTAGGTAGTTCTAGTTACTTACCACGGGAAACACCGACTTGGTTATTGCAGGAACGAAGTCACAGGCAATATCAATGTACTTAGTAATAAGTATTTTCATACCACCTGCTCGACAATGTCCCATTATATATCACGCAATCTCAACGTAAAGCATGTCTTTGCCTCCCAAGGGAGATAATGTTGTATGAAACTCCCAAGGGATTAAAGTGATTTGAATTTGGAACGTTAAAATTCGTATGAAAACTCCTAATAGATACGTATCTATCATAGAGTTTTTCAATAATAATATGGTATTGCTGAGAGTTTATTCGAAAATTGAACTGGCCACCTATAATTATAAACATTCTCACGTGTCAAAATCGTCAGTCATAAGTTCCTGAATCTTTTAAGTACTGCTCAAATAAACTCCACCACAACTTCCATAAATGTTCCTAATAATAATATTACTCTGTCCCTCCATAACTGGAGAAATGTGTCCAATATCAATATTAATTTTTAACAAAATAAATGTTTTATTTTTGTAGTCCTGGGTTTTTATTGCCTCGCAGTAGGTATGAAAAGTAGAGTATGCACCTCTGGGATAAAGCCTGTCTTCGTCTAGGGCAGCTTGAACCCCTCGCTTCACTCAGGACTCTACATAACTACCTCGCTTCGCTCGGGAGTTAAGTTTTAACTCCCTCGCTACGCTCGGGAGTTAACTCTAGAGTCCCTCGTTACGCTCAGGGTCCAATATGCTGCCCGTGACGTAAGACACTGCTTTATCCCCTTGGTGCATAATCTACTATTGCGTTTAGCCATTCAAATCATGTTGTTGTATGAACAGATTTTACGTTCAGCAATCACGAAAATTATATTCATTTGAATATTTTTCGATAAACTTCATTTTCCGGTCATTTTCGGTCACTGCCATAGAAATATGATACCTACTATATTTTACTACTTTACTATATTTTAGTGCTTATCTACTTATATGCAGGTGCATTATTTATCTAGTTTATTAAGTTACAAATATTATAAGTATCTTGTACGAATTCCTAATAATTAGTAATAAGAATAGAAATAGCATGGAAAAGCTTCTGAACCTACTGTAATCTGTCTGTTTAAAGTTGCTCCCTCACCTGGATCATTCGCATGTAATATAACGTTATCTGATTCGACTTTGAGCGCTGAGTGGAAGGGATCATTACAAGGTGCGCATTGTAATGTACAGTTAACTTCCTACGCCTATGTAATGTTCGGATATGTAAGTACCTAGCACCTTTACGAAAACTTTTTACGTGGTAGAGCCATGCTTCGGCACGAATGGGCCGGCTCGACCGGAGAAATACCACGGGCTCACAGAAAACCGGCGTGAAACAGCGTTTGCGCTGTGTTTCGCCGAGTGAGTGAGTTTACCGGAGGCCCAATCCCCTACCCTATTCCCTTCCCTACCCTCCCCTATTACCCTATTCCCTCTTAAAAGGCCGGCAACGCACTTGCAGCTCTTCTGATGCTGCGAGTGTCCATGGGCGACAGAAGTTGCTTTCCATCAGGTGACACCTGTTGCTCGTTTGCCCCCATATTTCATAAAAAAAAAAAAAAAAAAAAACTCGTAGGGTCAATTTACACCGAAACGACAGCGGAGCGGCCAGCAGCATAACTCATATAATTTTAAACTTTTTCTTCATTGCTATAAAACACAGTTTCGCTTGAGACAATCATCACCGCTCACGGCCGCTGATGGTCGCTAGGGGCAGCATGATCTTTTCATTTTCGCAAGTGATAATATTATGTATTATGGCAATGAAAATAAAGGTTAAAATTATATGACAGAAATGCTGCTTGCCGCTCTACTGCCGTTTCGGTGTGATTTGACCCGTTGACGTGTATTTCCACTGTTCCAATCTACAGTGTCTTGGTGTTTGGACATCTCACGAAAGTCTCGGGGTCTGACAATGAGCCATGGAGCGCAGCATTTTAAGTATCAAGAGGCAATCCTCTTCTTGTTTTAGATTCGGTCAATACCGAATCTAAAACGCCACTCTGCGCTCCAAGACGGGACTGACTGGCGTGGGAACTTGGGAAGGAAAGCAGCCTGCTTAAAATGAAGTTATATACACCCAAATAAATGGGCACATCTAAGTTCGGAGTGGCTACCGAAGTACCGACTGCCGACTGGTCGGCGGAACAGAGGCCAAAAAAAAGGTGGCGCCTGGCTGTGATAAGGACTGGCCGACCATAGCGAAAGATTGCAATTTATGGAGGAAAAGAAGGGAACCCATTGCGCAACAGTGGGATACAATAAATTATTATTAAAAAACAATACCTTTCTCCGTAAGCTAAATTGATGTTAGTAAAAAGCAGTTAGAGGTGAAATGAAGCAAAAAGCAGATTGGTTAGTTGCATTTATTGAAGCTATTTGTGATATGACATCACATATTCATACAGGGCAATGTTAATGTACCTATATGTCACCGTAAAATTGTAAAAACCGTTAGATTGTAGTAAAAGTAGTGAAATTGTAAAATGTTGATAGACTTCCGACGCGAATATGTAATTTCACATATTATTATTTTTCGTTACATTATAAATATATATTAGTTTTGAATCTTTCGACATATTTTTACAATCTCGTTAAGTAGTTATTTTACAATCTAACGGTTTTTACAACTTTACGGTGACATATACATAAGGAGTTATTTAACACCATCCTTACCTCATACACATAACAATATGTTGTATCATGAAAATCTACATAGCCCAGTAATTTTAGACATTATCTGCGGGAAAATTCCTAGTGAGCTGAATTTTTGTAAGTTGTTATCTTATACACTATACACGCGGCGCGACGTTGTAATGAAGATGTGAAAAATCGACATTGATAACGTGCCAGCAAAAGAATTATAGGTCAAATACGATATACCTACATAATACAAAACCGTATGAGAGTGCATTCTAGTCGCTTTCTCAGTGCTCTACTCCTAAAACGGTTAATTTTACAGAAAAATGCAATAGGCATTTTTTGTAGATAATAGGCAAGCGGACTGATTTTTTTTTATTGCATAAATGAATAGTACTCTTAAATATGAGTAACTTCTCAGAAGAAACCGTAATATATAGATTTCAGACTGAACACAATATACTAAGTAATAATCACACCAAAATGTCTTAATAATGTGATCTGTTCAATGTAGGGTTGCCATCTCTTACATATGACTCCCCGGACAAGACGCATGAAAACCCCGGATTTTGGAGTACGAAACCCGGACATAGAACAGTTTTTACCCGACTACGGCGATGTCAAAAAAAAAGGAAGATTTATTATTGCTGCAAATCAAATAAAAAAACTTAGGCCTTCCTAATTCTGCCTACAAAAACCCGGATAGCAAATAAAATCCAGCCCAGACGCTCCCCGGACTATGACTTTAAAGTAGGACAAATCCGGGGAAACCCGGACGGATGACAACCCTAGTTCAATGTAAAGTAGTATGAGATCTATGCAACTCCGCATTAGAACCTCTGGCATGCGTCATGATATTCTCTAATCTGTTAGTCGTCTCTCGGATCATGGAGAAATCCGAGAGATCCGGTAGGTCAAGTACAATATGAGCTGAGAGACGTTTGTAAACGGAATCTTTATCTTTTTTATTTCTCCTAGCCTCCTCGTATTTAAGCTGTTGTTTTAGAAATATTGACTGCTTCAACAATTCCTGAATGTTCTTGAAGCTGTTTGCCGCACCGTCCATTGATTTCACTGCACTGTAACAGTAAACATGTTTTATACGTATTTAAGCAGTATTGACCAATATCTATAGCAATAATATCAAAGTTTTGTTAAATTTGTAACATTCTCAAAATAATTTTTTTCTATTTCTTAATATGCTTATAGAATTGTACTACATGATGCCTATCGACTAGCCCAGCAAGAACTGACGTAAGAAACTCATGCGTGGCCACCTTTTAGTAAAAAGATGGGAAAAAAAAAAATTTTTAGAATGTAGTAACTTAATCTATATAACAAAATTCAAGATACATAATATTATATACACAGAAGTAGCCTTGCAGGGAGCCACCTTATTCCCAAAGTGTGCAATTGTTAATGAAATCATTACCTTATAACAATATTTAGCACACAAATGTTCTATAGCGTTTTTTAAATTTTTTAATGGATTTTGAACTGTCTGTGTACCTTAGTGCATATTCTACATCATAACACCTTCCTTGTAATTCGTGCTGTAGTTTCGTCACTTCTACACGCCTTTCCACCATCGGCGGTAAAGCTTTTCTAACATGTTCTTGCAATCTGTACAATGCCAATGATGGTTCATTGGCCACAATATGCATATTTTCTGAAATTCTTTCAGCCGCTGAAATAATAGAGAAATACTTGAATTTTATGATTCTATAATTAATGTTTTCGGGAAAAAGATTAGGTAGTATTTATAGCAAATTACCTTTCTTCGCCTTTGATTCTAAATCAGAATCGCCTTGATACACAAATGACATTTTGATATCTCTTGTAAGTTATACTTGAAAGTATAAATTTATTAACGCTACACCATAAGAAATATAATAAGCAATAAGCATAAAACGTTTCCTTTGTTTTTATTACGTTAAAAAATATTATTAATTATCAATTGAAAATAGTTGTTCGTTGCGCCCAAAGGTTGCGCCTGGTTGTTTTGGTCTTTTTTTTTTTTTGTTTAATTCGTCCCGAAATGGAACAGGCTAAGGTCTTAGACCATACTGCCTCGTCTGTCGTTTGAGGTATTTCTTTGTCTTATTTCTAAATCGTCAAATCCAAAGTCTAGTCAAAGTCGAAATAAGTAGTCAGGGTAGTCAATTAGTGAAGTCAGTCGATTCAGTAAAGTGGTAGACACTTTACTGAAACTTCCTAGGGAGTTTTGGCGGGAAACCCAATTTAGCACGCATTTTGTAGAATGTATCACTTTTCCACACTAATGCACCTCAACGAATAATTAATGGTTAATATTCCACCACTATAACACATTAAAAACCGAATTAACACGAATTTAGAAAAATAATACAGAAACACAACATTGCTGATTGACTTTCCCGGCAAAACTCCTGTTTGTTTTGGAATTTGGTAGATTTTTTTTTTCAATTTTCTACAGAATTTGACATTTCACCAAAGAAATAGGAGTTTCATAGAACTAAAACAAAAATCGAAGCCGTAGGCAACTATTTGTCTCACGAAACATCAAAGGCAAAACCAATAAGAGTGAAAGAGAAAGCCATCTCTATGTCTATACGTTTTTTTTTCGAAGGTTGCTCCAATTTGGAGTCCAAATTGGAGTCCAATTTTAGACGTTGGAATTACGACTTTAATGTTCTAACAATAAGTGACATTTTGAATTAGTAGCAGTAGATGTGGCCTGAAGTTAGCCACTGACAGCTAATGTCATTTGTTTACGTGTGCATTATGATACAAGAAGAAGAAGAAGCAAATCATGAATTTATAGTGTGTTATTTGGTAAAAATCTCAGTTTATCTTAAAAAGTCTTATTAGAAAACAAAGCTGTGCTCAAGTTAATATGGCCCGTTTGGTGGAGGGCTGTAAATCACACTCTGCGAGGAAAGAAAATCGTGAAGAATTATAACTTTTCACCAGTATGTTGAGAATTGTTTCAGGTTATATAAATACAAGCAATTACACTGAAGTTATTATATTCTTGTAGATAAATGTGTTTATTGTCCATTATATGCGGATTTCAACAATATATAATAGAAATTTTGTATAAATTTCAGAGGTTGTGTATTTACCTACATAGTGATGTTTTGGATATCGATAAACCTTCGAAAGAGAAAATATGTTAATCTGAAAGAAAAATGTTTTGCCTACTTTATATTTACCAAACACCATACAATTATACAAATTAGTAAGATCTAAAATATAAACTAAGTGATAATATTATATAATACTAGCTTTTGCCCGCGACTTCGTCCGCGTTGAACAATACTTTGGGATATCGCTGAAATTTACCCGCGACTTTATTTATGACTAACGAAAGCGGAATCCTATTTTTTTAAACGGAACCCTAAAATAAAAGTAGCCTATGTTAGACCCTATAACATCAGCTATCTGCTAGTAAAAGTCCCGTGAAAATCGGTCCAGCCGTTTCAGAGATTAGTCGGAACAAACAGACAGACAGACCGACTGACAGACAGATAGACGGACAGACAAAAATTTAAAAAAAAATGTATTTTATTGTAAGTACCGAATATACTTTCAGATTCATTATGTAAAAAGCTGTTAATTTGAAGTTACAAACAGACACTTAAATTGTATTTAACTGTATAGATGTATAGATATTATAATGTATTATATTTTAAGATATTATCAATTTGATGTTTATAAAATAACTAAACTATTTAACTAAAGTAAACTAAACTAAACATTAACCCGCACGCGCACCCCGCCTTGGTGACGCCCACTCCGCAACGGGCCGTGCAGCAGGAATCGTAATATTTTAATTTCGCCATAACTTCAAAACCAAACGTCCAATTTTAATCATTCAAAGACCAAATATTATCTACATAAACTGTACTTAGTGATGAAATAATTTATTTTGATAAGGATTAATAACATGAGTAAAATAAACGCATTTAAATGTAGTCCAAAAAAAATTCAAGATTTCTAAATAAAAAAATGGTTATTGTGCCTCACTCGACATAGATAGGTATAGTGTGTCGCGGACTTTTTTGTAGATATTTATAAGATCTACAATTAATTAGTACATTTTATGGTTCTATCTTTTATAGTTTAGGCAGCGTACGCAAAATATGTAACTTTTCTGGTTGATTTTTTACACCTTGTGTCCGAAAAACCCAAATATCTTACGGAACCCTATTTTTTTCCAAAATAAAATTTAGCCTATGTTACTCGTGGATAATGTAGCTTTCGAATGGTGAAAGAATTTTTGAAATCGGTCCAGTACTTTTTGAGCCTATTCATTACAAACAAACAAACAAACAAACAAACAAACATACAAACAAAGTTTTCCTCTTTATAATATTAGTATAGATAAAATAGTATGGTGTATTTTTTATTAATTATAATTATTAATTAATAATTCCTGTATATTATAATGGAGTTACGGTTGTACATCATCACAAAAACATGTTACAAATTTTCAAATTTAACTTTGCTTTTTGGTTTTGCAGGGAATTAGGTGGCCTTTTGCAAGGATACTTCTTTGTACTTTTTTAATTGACCAGAAAACGGGCAGACTGATCGCCAGATGGAGAGCGATTATCGCCACCTATACATACTCGCAATAGGAGGAGTCACAAGTACGATCCCGGTCTTAAAATCCGCAACTACACCTTGAGTACCCGGAGGCCGTGGTATTTATCTGGTCCAGGTGGACCGTTCGTGCCAAAGTATGGCTCTCCCACGTAAACGGACTGCTGTGCTCTGTTTTCTTCACATATTTAGCTCCATGCTGACAATCTTAGAGATTTTTGGTTTTGTCGTAACGTGTAAGCTAATAAATGATGTCCAATTGTTAATAAATAATAAATATATCTATTAAAATTTCCTGTTTTCATTTATCTTTCCGCGTAGGTACCCCAACTAAAGGGAGAAATGCATAAAGACAAAAAGTCTATACGTCTACTGTTTATATATTTACCAGCTGTATCCAAGGGAAAAGTATCCTATGTTTTAATCCAGAGCTTAAACTACTGCCATACCAAATTTCATTGAAATCTGATCAATAGTTTTTGCGTGAAAGAGTAACAAACATCCATCCATACATCCAGCCATCGTCACGAACTTTCATGTTTATAATAGTAGTAGGATATAGAACTGACAATTCGATTGGACGATAGCCTGCATAGTGTGTGGGTGTATAGTTCAAGAGACTAGCTTCCCCAACATACTTCTGTTTGTTGTAGACAATACTGCATAAATTCGTTTTTGATTGACTGTTAATAATTTATAAATCACAAAGGTGCATAGATCATTACGCATAAATCTTCCACTTTAATCTCTATATTTTTTTTTAATTTAATCTATTGGCTGCAAACTGCATTTAAATTCATTTAATAGTTTAAAAGATCTAAGCAAACATAAAGCGGAATAAAAGACTTCATTTTATGCTATGAAAAGATTAACATTTGATATTTATCGACACAAAATGCCGACTAGGGACTTCACTGGCGGGCGGATATGAAGTTGCTGATAAATACAAGCAATGCAACAAAAAATGTAGCTGTCTGAAGTTGGTTACATATGTTCAAAACCTGTAACCGTCTACAAAAATTGTAAATAACGAACAACTAGATATCTCTTTCTTTCTCATTGGCATGTGTCATATAGGTACGATATAATATAATTTTTCCTCTTGCTAATAGCCTTTACTCTTTACACTCTATGCATTTCACTCATAGAGTATAAAGAGTAAAGGCTATTAGCAAGAGGAAAATTATATATCGTACCTTATCCCCCTATATGACACATGCCAATGAGAAAGAAAGAGATATCTAGTTGTTCGTTAGATTCGTTTTTTGTAGACGGTTACAGGTTTTGAACATATGTAACCAACTTCAGACAGATCAGCTGTCTGAAGTTGGTTACAAGTGGCATTGCTCGTATTTATCAGCAACTTCATATGTAAATATATTCCCGTTCGCCAGTGAAGCCCTAGTCGGCATTTTGTGTCGATAAAAATCAAAATGATGATGAAAATGTTAATCTTTTCATAGCATAAAATGAAGTCTTTTATTCCGCTTTATGGTTGCTTAGATCTTTTAAACTATTAAATGAATTTAAATGCAGTTTGCAGCCAATAGATAGAATGATTAAAGTGGAAGATTTATGCGTAATGATCTATGCACCTTTGTGATTTATAAATTATTATCAGTCGATCAAAAACGAATCTATGCAGTATTGTCTACAACAAACAGAAGTATGTTGGGGAAGCTAGTCTCTTGAACTATACACCCACACACTATGCAGGCTATCGTCTGATCGACTTGTCAGTTCTATATCCTACTACTATTATAAACATGAAAGTTCGTGAGGATGGCTGGATGTATGGATGGATGTTTGTTACTCCTTCACGCAAAAACTATTGACCAGATTTCAATGAAATTTGGTATGGCAGTAGTTTAAGCTCTGGATTAAAACATAGGATACTTTTCCCTTGGATACAGCTGGTAAATATATAAACAGTAGACGTATAGACTTTTTATGTCTTTATGCATTTCTCCCTTGAGTTGGGGTACCTACGTGGAATGAAAAAATAAAAATAGGAAATTTTAATAGATATATTTATTATTTGTTAACAATTGGACATCATTTATTAGCTTACACGTTACGATAACACCAAAAAGCTCTCAGATTGTCAGCATGGAGCTAAATATGTGGAGAAAACAGAGCACAGCAGTCCGATTACGTGGGAGAGCCATGCTTTGGCACGAACGGTCCACCTGGACCAGATAAATACCACGGCCTCCGGGTACTCAAGGAGTAGTTGCGGATTTTAAGACCGGGATCGTACTTGTGACTCCTCCTATTATGGTATGACGAGTATGTATAGGTGGCGATAATCGCTCTCCATCTGGCGATCAGTCTGCCCGTTTTCTGGTCAATTAAAAAAGTACATAGAAGTATCCTTGCAATATGCCACCTAATTCTCTGCAAAACCAAAAAGCAAAGTTAAATTTGAAAATTTGTGACATGTTTTTGTGATGATGTACAACCGTAACTCCATTATAATATACAGGAATTATTAATTAATAATTATAATTAATAAAAAAATACACCACACTATTTTATATTATATATTATCACTTAGTTTATATTTTAGATCTTACTAATTTGTATAATTGTATGGTGTTTGGTAAATATAAAGTAGGCAAAACATTTTTCTTTCAGATTAGCATATTTTCTCTTTCGAAGGTTTATCGATATCCAAACATCACTATGTAAATACACAACCTCTGAAATTTATACAAAATTTCTATTATATATTGTTGAAATCCGCATATAATGGACAATAAACACATTTATCTACAAGAATATAATAACTTCAGTGTAATTGCTTGTATTTATATAACCTGAAACAATTCGCAACATACTGGTGAAAAGTTAACACTTCTTCACGATTTTCTTTCCTCGCAGAGTGTGATTTATAGCCCTCCACCAAACGGGCCATATTAACTTGAGCATAGCTTTGTTTTCTAATAAGACTTTTTATTATAAACTAAGATTTTTACCAAATAACACACTATAAATTCATGATTTGCTTCTTCTTCTTGTATCATAATGCACACGTAAACAAATGACATTAGCTGTCAGTGGCTAATTTCAGGCCACATCTACTGCTACTAATTCAAAATGTCACTTATTGTTAAGGCAATAAAGTCGTAATTCCAACGTCTAAAATTGGACTCCAATTTGGACTCCAAAGTGGAGCAACCTTGGAAAAAAACGTATATATAGACATAGAGATGGCTTTCTCTTTCACTCTTATTGGTTTTGCCTTTGATGTTTTGTGAGACAAATAGCTGCCTACGGCTTCGATTTTTGTTTTAGTTCTATGAACTCCTATTTCTTTGATTTCACTTATTTTTTAAAAATGGCGTCGGCATAAAACCATTTGCCAGTGTCAAGTTAATAGAATATTCGTTCAAATTTTCAACACCGTAATTTCTAAATTATTGTCAAGTCCAAAGTCTAGTCAAAAAAAAAAAAAAAAAAAAAAAAACAAAAGTCAAGTCAATCGATTCAATAAAGTGGTAAAACGCTTTACTAAAACTTCCTAGGGAGTTATGGCGGGAAACCCAATTTAGCAAGTACTTTATAATTGTATCACTCGCCCACACATGTGCACGTCAACGAATAACGAATGTTTAATATTCTACCAATATTACACATTAAAAACCGAAATTACAAAATTTTGCAAAACACACGAATAGTACAAGGTAGCTGATTGACATTAACCTAACCTCCTTTGGTACATAATACCTATCTATACTTCGTAGGTTGGCAGGTTGGCACAAAGACTTCTAGGTTCTAGGCAGTAGTCTTTGTTTGCATGGAGGGCTTTGATGGAGGGTAGAGCTATATCTACCCTCCATCAAAGCCCTCCATAGTTTGCATATAGCAAAATGATAAGTTGTCTTTTTTATTGAACTAGAAAAACTAAATAGATTCCTTTTATTCCAAACTAGCTGTACCGGCGAACTTCGTACCGCCTTAGAAATAAATTTGTTGACGTACTGACAGCAGCGCGACCTACCGGGCCCACTTGCAAATTTAAACCATTCTCGTATCTATTTGAACACCCAAAAAAGAATATGTCTAATATGAATAATTTCCCTCGTATTTCCACATTTTCCTTTGATTCTTCGCTCCTATTGGTCGCAGCGTGATGTTAATAAGCCTAAAGCCTTCCTCGATGAATGGAGTAGGTATCCAGCACAAAAATATTTTTTCAATTCGAACCAGTAAGTAGGTAGTTCCTGAGATTAGCGCGTTCAAACAAACAAACAATCTCTTCAGCTTTATAATATTAGTATACAGCCGCGCCACCCACCGGGTCCAATTGCAAATCTAAACCATTCTCGAATCCACTTGAACAAACACAAAAAAATCACTGAAATCTGTCCAATATGAATATTTTTTCCCGTTTTTGCAACATTTTTCACTGATGCTTCGCTCCTATTGGTCGCTGCGTAATGTTATTATATAGCTTATAGCCTTCCTCAACAAATGGACTATCCAACACAAAAATAATTTTTCAATTTGATCAAGCATTTCCTGAGATCAGCGCGTTCAAACAAACAACGGAAGCCTACAAAGATGATTAATTTTCGCCGTTTTTTCCACATTTTTTACTGATTCTTCGCTCCTATTGATCGCAGCGTGTTGTTATATAGCCTAAGCCTTCCTCGATAAAATATGGACTATCCTAATATGACTAAACACAATTTTTTTTTTCAATTTGGACCAGTAGGTAGTTACTGAGATTAGCGCGTTCAAACAAACAAACAAACGAACTCTTCATTAATATGTATAGATAAGCGCCATACTCACCATTCAGCCTCCAAATCCAAGCCGCAGCCTTTGAAGCCGACTATCACGCAAAAATATAAATGATGGAGATTGGAGAGTTCTATTTTTAGTGCTCTGAATATTTACCGGCATTCCGGATTCCGGAGTATATAGTCCAACTTAACTACATACTATTTCCGGTTCCAGAGGTCAAAAACTCAAAACAAAGGTCAAAGTTAAAAGGTCAAATGTTGTCAAATTCATGTGTTAGCACGACATTGACAACTTGTCAACCAGTTGAACAGCTGTTATTTTCTGATGTTTAGAAATTCCTTGGCTTTTCTAACTTTATTTTCGGGATTTATAGTTCATTATAATAAGTTTAAATCAAGGAATATTTCCAAATTAGGCATTAGCTAAGTTTATGTGGGATTAAGATTGAAGAAGTTATAAATAATATGCATAAAAATTACTTTATCTCTTTTATCTTTGTTTGATAAGACTTAAAGGTAAGAACTGCACGTTTTAAATAAAATTGTTTTATCTTGACATTGATATTGATTTTAAATACTTATTTATCTTGGTACCAAGCGTACTTTGTAGTTTGTTCGATCGCAACTCATTGCAAAGATCCGGTTGATAAAAGTAAATTATTATTGAGCGTACAAAGAATTTATTTCATTATTTGATTGCTTATTGTAAAACGCAGAATAAAAAAAAACACAACAATGGTAAGAAAAACGAAGGCATTTTATATGCATTTAACATATTTATTATTGTCATATTATATTTTATATTATAATATTATGTATACCTACCTAAGTACTCAAATGTCTATTTCTGTTTCCTTTTATTATATACTTATTATGCATCTACCTCACACTGTTTTTTGCATCACCCAAAGGTTGGCTGGTAGAAAATGCCACAAGGCATTAAGGCCGCCTTTGTACCATATTGTGTGCATATAGTATAATAAATAACTAAAAAAAATGTTTGGTGCATTTTATACTGTTACAGGCTCTAGCAATACTTGATTCCCTTCGGACGACTATGAATCTGTTTTTTCCCATCAAAATGTTGTTAAGAGTATACTCCTTCTTTGTCCTGGTAGCTGATATAGTGTGGGTGTTTGTTAATGGCATTTATTGTATATTCCAAGCTGTATACGAAGTGTTTAAGCCACCACCACTAAAATCAGTTAGTAAGGAAACAGCATTGGTGAGTAATTTCTTATTGTTTTTATGTCATTAAACATATTATGTTGAGGATTTGGTCCACAACAACACAACATCACTTAAAACATCAAAAAAAACATTTTGTGAATTATTTACATAATAGCTACTTTAATATAGAACTATTATGCACTATTATTAACCTTATGCCTTAAAGTATACCTAATACCAAGCTATTTTAAATCCAAGGATCAGTTATGACTTACGACATACATTTAACAGAAAAAAACTTTATAAGTACAAGAAAAAGTTATACCATCTTGGTTTCAGAAAATTTTCAATTAAATGCGGACTGATTATACCGCAGAAACCTAATTACAAATCTCAACTGCCCCAACAACCCAGAAAGTATGGACACTTTTTGGTTCGACATGCCTCGTCTGAAATATATAGGTCTATACTAATATCTACAATATACTAATATCTTTAGCTTTACCACTTTTATTAATTTTTAACACCTCATTAGAGGCTGGCAAATACCCTGCATTGTGGAAACATACCAGAGTTGTCCCAATTTTCACAAAAGGTCGAATAGACTCCGTATCCAACTACAGGCCCATCTCTATATTGTCTACCGTATCAAAAGTCTTTGAATCATTAGTCTATTCACATTTGCATGATCACCTTGGGAGCAGCATCAGTCAATTCCAGCACGGCTTCATGTCAAAAAGATCAACTCAAACAAATCTTCTCTCCTACTCAACTGACTTGATTGACGCTGTTGATAAGGGATCTGAAATTGATGCTATTTACACTGATTTTTCGAAGGCTTTTGATAGGGTTGATCACAAAATACTTGTTAGCAAATTACGTGGATACGGTGTATCTGGATCACTTCTAAAATGGTGTCAATCATATCTACACCTTCGTAAGGCGTCTGTTGTAATCGACGGTTATGAGTCCAGTGCCTTTAGCTGTACCTCTGGTGTGCCCCAAGGGTCAATTTTGGGCCCGCTATTCTTCAATATATTCATTAACGATTTAAGTGACGCCATCGTTAACTCGAAAATTTATATGTTTGCCGACGACTTAAAACTTACTCGCGTGGTAAACAGTGAGATTGACCAACTCCTGTTGCAACATGATTTGAACCGCTTAGTAACATGGTGCCAAAACAACAAGATGGATCTTAATACATCAAAGTGTTTTCACATGAGGTTTTCTCGTAGGCGTAATAAACTTGAGACCACCTATACTCTTCGTGATGACGTTGTCAGCTCTGTATCCGAAATTTGTGACTTAGGCGTTCTAATGGATAGTGAACTTCGTTTTATAGCTCATGTCGATAACATTATAGGTTCTGCCGGCAAATCATTGGGATTTATTCTTCGTAACGGAAAAGCTTTTAAGAGACCACAGACTCTCATACTCCTATTCAATTCTTTAGTTAGAAGTAAACTTGAATACTGTAGTTCAGTATGGTCTCCCACTTACAAGATTCATATTGAAAGAATTGAAAAGCTACAAAAGCGTTTCTTAAAAAGTAAGTGCTTTAAAGATATCTTTGAACCTAACAAATCGTATCTGGACAAGTTACGTATCATGGGCATGCAGAGCCTCGAATCAAGACGTGCTATGCTGGATGCGTCCATGTTCTACAAAATCTTGCATGGAGCAATTAACTCTGCAGATTTACTGTCAAAGATATCTTTCAGAATACCCCACCGTATGCCGCGTTATCCAGTCCCATTGTTCTCAAAACACACATGCCGCACGAACCTTCGTAAAAATTCTCCCTTTTCCAGAACTGTAAACTTATTTAATAGCATTTCAGATCAGGTTGATGTATTTTTTGATAGCCTTACAAAAATTAAAAATATTGTTTAAAAAAAATTTAACCACGTTCCAGATAGCTTTAATTATAATATGTGATTCTATTTAAATTATTATTATTTTCATTATTTTATTACCAATTTGTTTCCAATTTCATTTTATTATTTTGTTAATTAGTCTTTAATGTAATTTCGTATTTTTAATAAGGATCTTTTATCTTGTAAAATATGTATTTTAGCTATACTTATTAGTTACATAGTAATAAAATTTGTAGGTTAAAATAGTGTCCCAATGCATGTTGAGACCAAATGTAATTAGTTGTTGTATCTAGCTGTAAATTTTAATGTATTTTATTATTATGCCAATTTTGATGCAAAACTGTTTTTGGTCCTTAAATAAATAAATAAATAAATCTATGTAAATGTAAAAGTTGTAAGACTAATCAGTGCTTTTCAATTTCAGATCATTGGAGCTGGTAGGGGTGTTGGGCGTGACTTAGCAATACAACTAGCATTCCTAGGAGCAACGGTATTATGTGTTGATAAGAACGAAAACACTAATAACAAGACTGTAGCATACATAAAACGTAAAGGTTGCTTAGCCTTCAGTTACAACTATGATATTACGAAGAAAAACAATGTTACGAACCTTGCTAAGCAGTTGAAAGAAGAAATTGGATTCATCAGCATGATATTCTACTGCTGCGGCATACCTAGCCCAAGGTCACTGGTCACACAGCCCCCACAAGATATACACGAAACTTTGGATCTTACATTGACATCTTATTTCTGGGTAATTTCCATAATTATCTGTCTGGAATTTTTAAGCAATATTTTCGAGCTGTTATAAAAGTTTCATCAATATAGATATATTTATTAGGTTGCATAACAATAAAAATATATACGAACTATTATAGAAAACAAACATTATTTTGTGAATCACTCTTACCCAATGTTATTCTTTCATTGCAGCTTATAGACCACTTTATGCCAGAAATGAAGAAAAGGAATCATGGACACATTGTTGCTCTAACATCTGTTGCTGGACTGAGCTACCTCAAGGACCAGATGCCGCTGAGTGTGGCGCAGTTCGCAGTGCAGGGCCTGGCAGAGTCGTTAATGGAAGACCTGAGGGTCAGCAAAATCGACGGAGTCCATGTGACGCTGATGCACATTTATCCGTTTATTGTGTCCGACAGCTCAGAATTGACGTTCAAGTGAGTATTATATACGTTAAGATCTAAGGGTCCCTTGACTAAGGGTCCATCCACATAAATTATTATGTCACAGCGCATGAGGGAGGGGATCATACTAAATGTGACAGTACATGTTAAGTAACAGGTACAGATAGAATAGAATAGAATAGAATAGAAATCATTTATTTGCTTAAATAAGGTACAATATGGTGTTACATAGTAGGTACATTTGTTCATTCTTATTTTGCCTTACATGTGGCGTGCAAATTATCAAGTATATTGACTATTAAATCAGTAGTCTTACATCTGATCAGTTATATTATATATGTATACAATTTTGGTTATGATTAATTATTATTATTATTTTTGTCTTGTTTACAAAATTATATTTTGGTTTATTATTGGATATAAGTTGTCATTTTAATTAAAGAATAATAAATAAGAATTTAATGTCAATTGTTAATTATAATAATCAATAGTATAGTCATATCTTACATTTTAATTTGTCACTTTATAATAATTATCATAATATCGTATTTATTACCTACGTCATTATAATGTTAAGAATTTCAATTACTTACAATATTATTTGTTTGTCATTAAAATATTCATTAATTGTGTAGTAACATTTTGACAGTAACAATTTAAATGTCATTTTATTAAACAATGTACTATTTATATTTTTGTATTCATTTGGTAATTTGTTAAATAATTTAATTGCCATACAATATGCGCTGTTACTGTAAACATTCTTTTTTTGAATAGGCACAATTAATTTGTTTTTCCTAATTGGCCTTTGACTTAGGGCATTGGTCTCAAATAAATCATTGTGTCTTTTGACAAATTTCAGCATTTCATATATATACAAGCATGGTAGTGGTAAGATTTTGTATTTTTGGAACAGTGGCTTGCAGCTGTCTAACCTCCAAGCTCCACACATTGCTCGTATGCAAGACTTTTGCTTTAAGAATATTTTATTCGCATTTACTGAATTACCCCACATAATTATACCGTACCTTATTAATGACGAAACACATCCATGATACGCTACTATAGCTGCTTTATCGTTTACATTGTAATAGAGTGTTCTCAGTACATATGTGAATCTGTCTAGTTTATTGCTTATTTTTTCTATATGATCTTTCCAAGAACATGTATGATCTGTCATAATTCCTAGGAAAAGTGTATTATCTACTGCTTTAATTTCTTTTCCCTTATAATTAATGTTAATATTTATGGCTTCGGATTTATTATTTCTAAAATTTATTATCGTAGTTTTATTTATGTTTATTAGGAGATTGTTTGACTCTAACCACTCATTTATACTATTAAGACAACTGTTTACGTTTTCAATTAATATTTCAGGATTTTTATTAATTAGAATTATTGTTATGTCGTCTGCATACATAATACATTCGTGGTTTATAGTGTCAGGGAAGTCATTTACATACAACAGAAACAATAAAGGGCCTAAATTACTACCTTGTGGGATACCAAATGGATTATTCTTTTTATATTTAGCTCTTATTATCTTTTTAATTCTCTGTTGTGTGTTTGTTATGCTAAAAAGCGTGACATAGGGGGGTTCCAAAAAGTCGAAATTTTGTGTGACGTAATATGTGCATGGCCCCTAATGAATAAAATTCAATTTTAAATAGCTATTTTTTAATGTAGCATCGTTTCTCGATTCGGTGTTCAGTGTGGACTAATTCAAATAATTAATGGTTGCGTTTTCAGGATTTCCAGTTACTTTGGCACAATCACACCTGAAAAGGCTGCATCAAGTATACTGGAAAGTGTGAGACGAAATTATCTAGAAGCATCTATACCAAAACACCTTCTCTTCCTAGGACACATACTTCGTATCCTACCCAGAAGAGCGACAGTATTAATAAGAGACCTATTAGACACGGGAGTTGATTTTGCCTAATCAGCATTACATTTTTAGGATTTTGAACTAACATTCCAGCTGCTCAAATTATGCATTTGTAGGTTTGATGAAAAATGGTTGTTAAAAAAATCAAATTTTGCTCTCTTTTTTGTTTCTTAAAATATTAGGAATACTTTACCATTTTGCTTACCAAAGCACAGATTAGCCGCCTAGCGGAAAATTTTGGAAACTGCATAAATTACAGATTTTTTCGAGTTGTTTTAAACCTTAAAATAGGTTGTTGGCTGTTTTTTATTGCAAAAATGAATAGTACTATAAAACATGCGTAAGTTATCAGAAGAAACGGCATATTAAAAATCAGTAGTTTCAAAGGTATACAGCGATTTGATGAGATAAGCAAGTCCCGTGAAAACGCCCTATATGAGTCCCCAACCCATGACATGTATGTATGTTCCTAAACATGTATGGGTCGCGTATGGGTGAAAAAAAATCAGCTGTTCCGTACAAAAGTGCTTAAAGGCGCCTTCGCACTTCGTACTTTTGTAACAGCTGATTTTTTTCAAGTAGGAAAGTTGACTCCATAATAAAAGTTGCTTATATTTATGAGTACACTCACTTCTGAAAGTTTCCCGACGTTCTCCAATTTCACCCAGTATATAGAAGGCAAAGCTGAAGGCCAAACCCTCAAGGCTAGAAATTTGAAATTTTCCACATGTGTTTCTCATATGACGTAGGCATCCAATAAGGAAAGAAATTCCTAAATTCAACCCCAAAGGGGGTAAAATGGGGGATGAATCATGAGGGCTTAAAACCTTATTTCACGCGGGCGAAGCCGCGGACGTGATAATGCTAGTTAAAGATAAATAAACTAAGGAAGGAAGTATATTACATATTTTAAATACAGATAAAGAAACATTTGACTTTCCTAAAATATAATACCAAAGATCCGTATATTATATATTGTTACCATGTTTTTAAATCATGATAAAAGTATGCCTCGTGAAATTAAATTGCACCCAAAGAGGCTGTCAGATGTAATTTGTTTTTTAAGATTTTGTAAGTTTTGTAAAGAAGTTTTGTAAGATTTGTAAGAAATTGTAACACTTTTACGATCTTAATCTAAAAAAGATATTTCAATAAAATAAGAGACTGTATAGTTATTGATAGTACAAATATTGTTTTGATTTAGTTCACTTTAACTACATTAGTTATTTAAGATATTTTTATAAGTTTGTCATAATATTGTAAAGGTAAATAAGGCATTTATAAGTGTGTTTGTTTATATTATAAGTAATTAATACTTTTTATCTCTTGCTATGTCAAAGTAATGAACATATCGTTATCGACGATGATAAATGTCAATAAATTTAATAAAAGAGGAAAGTTTTTGTAATTTTATACTAATATTTAAAATATATAAAAATGAAGTAGTATTAAAAAGTGTTTTATTTCCAAGTAGAAGTATGTAATAGTTTTTTATTACTTTTATTTAGTTTGTCATAAAGTTACTACTATCTTGGAAAAAAACGTACAGTTTCTGCGGGATAGAGACTTTGTTTTGCAAGCACAAATTATATATATACGAATATAATAAAGAGGAAAAGTTTGTTTGTTTGCATTGAATAGGCTCTGAAACTACCCGACGTTTCTGCGAAATTAACTTTGGTGCGCACGACGTTGCCGGCAACATCTAGTATCAAATAAATATATAAACATATTTTTTGATAAAAGTCTGCATTATTAGTATTTAGTTTACTTACATTATAAACAATATTTTTTACATACTAAAAATTGAAAATATAATTAGCCTGAAATTATACACTAAAAGCGCCTTCTTTTGGAGAATAGCAGACATTAGCACATTATTAATATTCACATTGATAAACTAGATGGCGCTAAATACTTCAAACAATTTTTATCCACTTTATTAAATACCTATGTTTTCTTTAAATACAAAGTGTTTTGTGAGAGAAAATGTGTGAACTCAGCATGGCCCATGCTTATATAAATAACTTATATGATAATTAAGCTTATAAATCTTCAAGGATTTTAAATATAAAAGCTTACATAATTATGCATCCACTGGCAGATTAGCGTATTCGCTATCATTTCCAAATTGTTTTTATATTACAATAAGTTAAAAAGCTTTTCTCTGAGCTTTTATGCCTAAAAATCTTGATTTGCGATTTAATTGTACAAAGCATGGCAACACATTTTCTTACGTCATATTTTGACCATCGATGTCAAATCACAAATGTCAATTGTCAACTTTCGAAAGCTTTCACACTTCACCATGAAGCATAGATACCAGGAGTCCGAACGGTATAGGCTTTTTAATAATAATTATGTACACAATAATAGGACCAGATCTTAGTTCTCTTTTCTGCCGCTAGGCGTGCGAGACCGACGAGTACCGAGTGTTGCCAATACTATTATACCGAGTGTTGCCAATACTATTATTTATTACAATTATTTTTAAATTACCGTTAGGCAATTACCGTGTTCTACGGTATCTATTTTTCGAGAACAGTTTCTAAGAATTTCCTAAAACTTTAAAATAATAAGATTTCAATATTTCCAGAGCTGTCAATAGCAACTTTAAACTTCCCGCGTAATTTCAAACGAGTGCATGTCGGACCGTCGCGCGCTCTACCGGCAAAAATCTGTCCCCGTAATTGAGACCATTATTTTAACATTACGTTCGGACTCCTTGTTATCTATACTTCGTGCACTTCACAGTGGCGCTGTAAGCTGTTAAATAGTTTTATTTGTGCGAGTGTATTTACATAATTTAGGATTTTAACAATAACATTATTCGGTTCACAAGAAGTGCGATTGTTCTTAAGTGTTTATAAAATAATCTGGACTTTACTGAGAAAATCTCCGGCAAATCTCTGCAGGGATCACGTCTACAATATCAAGTAAGATCTAAGTAACTCTCTCTGAATGTAACAGCCGATCGATATTAGAAAAATACTGTTCGATTTACATATTATTGTATATTTCATTGATATATCAACTTATTAAAGAATGGCTTAGAACAATTATTGTACATAAACTACATAGTTATTGATTTAATAAAGAAAAAGTATGACATACTTACGTAAAGAGTGGTATATTTGGATTTTCTCATTGCATACGAATGTAGGGTCCAAACGTAAGTAACTGTTATGTATTGTTACTTAAGTTATGGACTAAGTAATAACATTACTGAGTTTTATTTTCTTTTCATCAGGTTTAGGCACCTATCATTTATTTCATAAAATACATATTGGCTGTGTATTATATATAGTTTAAAGAGAAACACGAGTAAATATATTTTTATAAATAAAACACAATAAACTAATAAAATATAAATACATTTTGTTACTTTATTGTGAATTAAAAGTTAATAAAACAGGTGGTACTCTATCTTGTTATATACCTATCATCATTAAGGTATTTGGCTAAAGGAGTTAGAGAATACATTTGTTTTTATTGTTTATGACTTGTACATATTTTAAAAATAATACTAAGAAGCAAATAATAATAATTAAAATTTTGCATAAATACCTAACATACAATGAAATTTATTAAAATGTAAAATGTTATGTTCTTTAAAGAACACTCCAGTGTCATTCATTTCAGTCATTTCTATTATTTACTGGTTTTTTTGCTTGCTTATTAATTCTCTAACAATATTAATTAATTAATCTGGCAAGGCACTTGTAATTACTCTGGTGTTGCTTGTCTGTCAGGTATTCCATTAAAAATACATACAGTGTTATCAATTGGGTCTTAGTACATAATATTATTATATCTTATAAAAATGTTGCCGAGTTACAGAATTTTCTGTGTAGATCTAGCAAATGAACTATCAATCAATCAATCAATCAAATCATTTATTTGCTAGGAATATGGTATGGACATTCTGTTATTGTTTTAATTAAGGACAAATACCTCCTGGCTCCTAATAATAACATTAGGTTTCGGTGATGGTTGTGTCTATTGATTGCAAACCGCAAAAAGGAGTTTTCATACTCCAATTAGCACTTGGCCGATTTATGGTTGGCTGTGACCACAACCTTTTTTTGGAGGCCAGATCGGGCCTTGGACTCAAGTGTGTCGCTATTTGACACCGGTCTGTTTTAGTGCCTATTCACTATTAAATAGTTAAACATATGTTTAATAGTTACTTCGTAACCACTATGTATTTTACTTTCATCACCATCAATATGACACCGGCCAATTATGCAGTTGGGATCAGACTACATCTAAAATATTTAGTTTCATTATACTCAGAAATATTGAGGCATTACTACTTAGTAAATTGTAAAAAAATGTATTATTTTATTTGTAGTTAATAAATTACCTAAATACATATAAAAAGTACAAAAAAGATTTTTTTTGCAAGCAAAACCTACATCATTTTACGTGGTGGAGCCATGCTTCGGCACGAATGGGCCGGCTCGACCGGAGAAATACCACGGGCTCACAGAAAACCGGCGTGAAACAGCGTTTGCGCTGTGTTTCGCCGAGTGAGTGAGTTTACCAGAGGCCCAATCCCCTACCCTATTCCCTTCCCTACCCTCCCCTATTACCCTATTCCCTCTTAAAAGGCCGGCAACGCACTTGCAGCTCTTCTGATGCTGCGAGTGTCCATGGGCGACGGAAGTTGCTTTCCATCAGGTGACCCGTTTGCTCGTTTGCCCCCATATTTCATTAAAAAAAAAATCATTAGTTTACTTAAGTACATCATATTATACAAATACATTCATTATGTTAAGAATGAACTTAAACGCACAAATATCGGAGATATTTACAAATATTATGTTCCTGCGGCATTTTATTAATCTGCGCTCATACTTCATACACTTTTCCTAGGTTTAAAGATATTTTGACAATAGGCAATGGCTGTAATGGCATTGTTACGCAAAAGCTCTACTTAGTTGCCATTAACCAGCCCTACAATCATTTTTCCGATATCATTACACTGCGATCATTAGGGCATATTGATGTTGGCTAAATAACAATTTAATCGGTCCAACAAATGCTCTATTGATTGAAAACATCTCGTTTTGAGGAGTAATGCCATCCATTAATATTTCCTTAATGACGCGGAGCATTAGCGAGCCGTAAATTATTGTTAATTTGATGCCAGAACCCATTTTCAATTGACAATGGCTCGATCAATATATTTGAAGGTTACGCGAATTTGAAAACCAAGATCAAAGGGAGTGTACTCCTTTTACACTCCTTACAAAGGGGGACCCTATTACTATTACTAATACTCCGCTGTCCGTTTGTTCGTCCGTCTGTCACTAGGCTGCAACTCATGAATCGCGAAAGCTAGACAGTTGAAAATTATGTTGTATTTCTGTTACTGTTATAACAACCTCATAACAACAAACCACAACAAAAGAGCTCCGTGGCCTAGTGGGTAGACCGTTTGGTTCGCACTCGAGAGAGTGGTGGTTAAAATCCCAGGTTGTGGCGTGTACCAATGAGACTTTTTCAGATCTCAAGTACATTATACGGACGCTCTGACGGTGAAGGAAAACATCGTGAGGAAACCCGAAACATAGTTGGCCCCAGACGTATTGACCAGTTCATTCCTCTGGACTAGGCTTACTATGTTGTGAGAATACCGTATGTGCTTGGGCAATCATACGACATTTAAAAGCCAACTGTCCCAGGCACTACAGTATTTAAAGAGTGGTTACTTCGCTCGGAGAATACTGTATAAATCATCCATTAACGGATGTAAAGGCCTAAGTAAGTATAACAACAAATACTAAAAATGGAATAAAATAAATATTTAAGTGGGGCTCCCATACAACGAACTGTTTTTAGCCTTTCTGCAGCTGGTTCCGGTGTCTTTGCGAAACAGGAGTATCGATGCCTTAGGTATGGCTTAAGATTCTAACCGGATATGCCGGTGGGGAATGCTTTTAAATATTCATATTGCACGACTGCATAATAATTATTATTTCCCTCGTAATCTGCATGACAAGTGTAATTTTTATAACTAGAATTATGTCTTTACTTTTTTTTAGATTTTGGTACTGAGTTACTGAATTAAAAATCCTTTAATTAGGTTCTTAACACGATTCTTACGAATAATTTATTATCTGTACCGGTTTTTGCAACAAGCCGTATTTACAATCATTGTTTGAAGTTAATTGGCCAAGGTTTTCTGCTCTAACCACAAAAATTCCCTTCCAATCTAAGAAAACAAACTCAATTTTAAGAAAAATCAATTTCAGTATTATCCCGAATAAGTTATTTAACGTTTTTATCCGACTCAGGTGGTTTCGTCCCGCTTTAATTTTAAATAAGCCATTATTCTTGGGCGGAGTTTATTCCGCGGGCTATTCTTTTGTGCCGCGGGAAAATTTTATCGCGACTCATTTCTAAATGCATATTACTTTGTTTTTCAATGTTTTTATAAAATCTTTTGTGAGGGTAGATAGAGATTCAGAAGTGGGATTGTAGGGGAGGCGTGAAATTAGTTACGAACAGCTGTTATATTACAAAATATGAGATATAATATGTGATAGATGCAACATAATTGCAGACTGTAGTCTAGTGTTACATTAGCGAAGTTCAATCTCAGGTGATAAGGATAAAGGAGTATACATTTTTTCAGTGAATTATGTAGAAGTTCAAATAGTGATAGATAAAACAACATTAGAAAACCTGAGAAGTGGCCCATGGAGAGACGCTTCGCTACATTGAATGTAAGAGGAGGAATGGATGGTAAGAATGAAAGTGGACGAAGCGAAACAAGTGTGTAAAGATCGTAGCAAGTGGAATGAAGTGGTCTCTGCCTACCCCTATGGGAAAGAGGCGGTCTCTGCCTACCCCTACGGGAAAGAGGCGTGATTATATGTATGTATAAATCCTGAGAAAACGAGAGACCCGTGAATTAGTGAGGACGTTAGTGGTTGGTTACAATTATAAATTACTATAAAACGAGATTTGTCCTAACAGCGCTTTTGAAGGGGTCCCTGTTTAGGTGTAAACAATTTTGCCCCGATTAGATCCTGAAATTGTTTGTTTTATGAAATTAATTTCTAAAGCTAAGCTTCAAGCGCTTAATTATGAAAACGTTTCTGACTCTCCGCCTTAATCGCGCTTACGATGTAGAGTTAATTTTGATAATGAAAACCGTCTCCATACCTCCTGAATTCCTGAGCTTTTATGAGAATTTATTACATTAATTAGAGAGTGAGTTCTGAAAAAATAATAACTGACATCGTAAAACTTAACATTAATTTATTTTTCCATCCTGTAGCTGTAGTAAAGAGTAAACAATAGGCATTATGTCGTTCAGTATGAAAAATGGTTTTGCTGAACTATTGCAACCATAGATATATAATATTAAAAAGAGGTAGATATGTTATAAACGCGTAAAAATGAAGACTCGAATTGGCCCCAGTCGGGCCAATTTTGGTTAGTGTGCTCCGCGAATCCGACTGCGCGACGCAAAGGAGTGGTAATGTGTTATCAGCCTATGTATGTATGTATGTATGTTCCTTTGAAGCACTATACAGACCAACGCCTGGGCCGATTTTTATGATTCACACGTCAATCGATTCCTCTTAGTCCGGCGAGTGTCACTAAAGACATGACGTTAGTGAAAATTCAATATGGCGACTACTGGACGCCATATTGTGAAAATTAAAAAAATCAAAGTCAACAAACTATATCAAGTGGGGTATCGTTGAATAGGTATTTAAAAATCATTGTTAGTTTTCTCTCAATATTTTTCGATTTGACTGACCGTTTAGGATCTATATCGATTTAAAGTTGCGTAACAACCATTCTCACATTCCAGTGCAATTGTGATGTAGTACTGATGCTGATAGGAAATCCAGCCTGGTAAATAGCTAGCTAGGTACTCAACTAAAAAGTATAAAATAAAAAATAATAATTAAAAAAAATTAAAAACCCGACTGCGTAAAAAGTGTACCAAACTAAGTACATAATTAAAACTGAAAAAAAAAAAAACAAGCACTTAGATATCCGGTGATTCTATAATATACTAGCTTTTGCCCGCGACTTCGTCCGCGTGGAACAGTTACTTTGGGATATCGCTATCGCTTAAATATACCGGCGACTTCATTTACGTTGAAGGAGAAGCGCTTTCCTGCCCGCGACTGCCCGCCGCGCGCCCCATTATTTTATTACTGCGATATCTTCTAAAATACTCATTGAAATCAAATCATGTAAACGGCAAATTTCTTCTAAATTAAATGCTTGTAATGAATAACGTATTTCCTTGGATAAGGATTAATATAATCTTTATGAAAACACCATCACAAATATTGCTTAATTTTAGAACAAATTTGGTTAGCATAAAAAAGGTTATTGTGAGCCAACCTTAAAAGATAGACATGTACTGTCGCGGACTTTTTTTTAGAACTTTTAAAGGGGAACAATTCTGTCATACATCATTTTAGCGAAACTTTAACCGTTTCCGCAGCGTATGCAGCGAAAGCTCTCAAAAGGAAAAAATAACCCCCGATTTTGAAACATTCTTGGTTGGTGCTCCGCTCGTATTGAGCTTAGCATGATGTTATGTAGCCTAAAGCCTTCCTCGATAAATGGACTATCCAACACAAAAAGAATTTTTCAATTCGAACCAGTAGTTCCTGAGATTAGCGCGTTCAAACAAACAAGCAAACAAACAAACAAACTCTTCAGCTTTATAATATTAGTATAGATTATTGAATTAATACTATTGGAACATAACAACTGAACAGTCGGGATCCATTATTCGACAGCCAATCTAATTTTTCAATGGATCCTGACTGTTTAGTTGTTATGTTCCAATAGTATTAATTCAATAATATATTATAGAATCACCGGATATCTAAGTGCTTGTTTTTTTCTTTTCAGTTTTAATTATGTACTTAGTTTGGTACACTTTTTACGCAGTCGGGTTTTTAATTTTTTTTAATTATTATTTTTAGCGTGTTTTGTGTTACTATGCGACGTTGACATATTGACACGCGTCCCATGTCAATGTGTGTCGTGGCACAGAAATATTGTCAGTTTTGTAAGGATATAACGTATCTATGTAATAATTAATCAAAGATTGCAACTATTAAATTTAACTATTGCAACGTTACTTGTTACTAGTATAGCGACCGAATACTGACGCGATAGTTAAATAGGAAAAGAAAGCTTAGGCCTTTTCATCCGATAATGGATGATTTATACAGTAATCTCCGAGCGAAGTAACCACACTTGAAATACTGTAGTGCCTGGGACAGTCGGTTTTTAAATGTCGTATGGTTGCCCAAGCACATACGTCATTCTCACAACACAGTCAGCCTAGTCCAAAGGAATGACTGGTCAATACGTCTGGAGCCAACCATGTGCGGGTTTCCTCACGATGTTTTTCCTTCACCGTTAGAGCGTCCGTATAATGTACTTGAGAACTGAAAAAGTCTCATTGGTACACGCAACAACCTGGGATTCGAACCTGCACTCTCAAGTGCGAACTAAACGGTCTACCCACTAAGCCACGGAGCTCTCAAATTAAATAGGAGGGCTCTTAATTTTAATTTGCGTTTTAGTATTGGACCGTTAGTAATCTCCTCCGTCCGAGGGGAACTATCAACGTTGGGGTCTGGGGGTGTATTATAACTTGTCGTTTTGACTCTCGCAGCAACTTTAATTGGGAAACCGTGACTGGCTTAAATTACGTGAGGGTAGAAGTAAATGTACGATGACATGCCTATGTCTTGAACACATGTGCGTTATTTTCTTATGATACATTTTGGATGAAAAAGTTGTACCAGTTATAACTTGAGCAATTTCAGAGCCATAGATGAAAAATAGCGTTTTTCTTATAATAATTTTTTCCTAAAAAGTTACCACCGTTAACAGCTAGGAAATTCCTCTAGTAGCATTTAATAAAAAAAAACTACATCGCGAAAAAGAAAAGTGCACTACGATACAATCCGTGTTTAAAACAAAGTATTAAATAAATTAGTAAAAATGTATTTCCAAATTAGAGTATTAAACAAATTGCGAGTCATCGAAATACCAACGTAAATATTTAAATTTTCACACGAATTCTTGAGTAGTTAAAGGCAACAAGTTACAATTGAAGGCCTAAAATGGTTACAACCTGACCTCTTCGCCCGCGGTTGTCAGTTACAAATTGTTGGGCCATCCGCAAGATGAATAGCTGTTTGACACGTGATAAGCGAAAGTAGCTTTTAGGGATATAGAAAAATTTACAATTGCCAGCCTCTGGGATACTTACGCGTAAAAATCTAATTTTCTTGGTGCTTGTATATTGTTAAAGTAACATCATTTTGTCCAGGTTGAAGGTACGTTGTACTTCTCCAACTTTGTTACCACAAGACCGTATAGTTTGTAGAAGTTTAATTTTTTTAAATGACTATTATAACATTCTTATTACCTAACAATTCGTCATAAATATTTATCGTAAGTCAGAACATTGACAGTATTGAGTGTATGTGCAAGTACTTACACTATTTAATAATATTATTTAATAAGAATTACAAACATGTTATTAACGCAGATAAGAATCTGGTGAAAAGCAAAATACGAAAAAGGTGAGTAATCTTTACCATCGTAAATAAACTCTTGAGTAAAGATTTTTTGAGGCAGACTCAGTCTATTTTCGTACACAGACTTAATAAAGTCTCGCTGGCACTTTACATGAAAAAGTCTTGAAGAAAATAGACTAGCTTTTACTTCAATCCTCGGCAAAAAAGTAGAATTATTGTTTCTTGGCAGAGTTCTTACCCTTTGTAGTTTATTGTAAACTTACGCGCTACTGAGCGTACTCTTTCGCTGAAATGTTTCCCTACGCGTACATTTATGAAAAATGTTTCGAAACTACAACATATTTTGAAGTTAATGGCCCCGAAAATTGTGCTCAGAAAATAACTTACCTAGTTTATGGTTTAGTTAAAATACAACAGTATTCGCATAGTTCCGTAACACCCAATCTTTTAGACTTTCAATGAAATATCATTACCTAGTTAAACTTTTGCTTAAATTGCTGTAAAAACGTTTGATTCATCCAAATATAACCGAAAAAAAGAATACAAACAATTCAATTTTCGTCGGTGCAAAAGAGGTCTAATTTCCATATACACCGAACTCGTTTTCAAAAGGAATAAATAACATCGAAAAGAAAATATTCTTATTTCTTTTTTAAATCTCTATACACAGACAGCGATTGGCGAGAAACACGAGCAGAAGGCCACGGCTGTGATAAATAACGGCTAAATAAACCCGCCATAAACGTAACACCAAAATAATATGATCCTCAGATCTTCCTTACCGAACCCTACCCGAGAGCTGGTGACATTGTTAAAATTCACGATGCTCCCCTAATTTATAAGGCGGATTTTGTGGAAATTTTTCTCCCTCCGTTTGGGGTTTTGCTTATGCCAGTGGTTGGTGGATCAAGTGATCCTCCGTGTGATTATCGCTGGAATATAGACTTGGAGATGAAGACTTTTTATTTTGTACTGGCTGGAAATTCAGAAAACTGAGAGATCCTAAGGATTGTTCAAATTAAGTACAAATCCGCAATTCTTAGTATTAATAAAATAAACTGGCCAAGTGTGAGTCGGACTCGCACATGAAGGGTTCCATACAAAACGTCAAAAAAAACAATTTTGTTGTATGGGCTTAAATATTTATTTTATTCTGTTTAGTATTTGTTGTTAGGGCGGCTACAGAAATACATAGTCTGTGAAAATAAATATCTATATCAACTGTCTAGTTATTATTGTTTACGAGATAAAGTCAGACAAACGAACAGACAGGTACCGAAGTCTCAGTAATAGTTTCCCGTTTTACCCTTTGGGTATGGAACCCTAGAAATCCATTCGAATGCGATGAACACCTTTGTCCAATATCTATTCCAGACTGAAGACGATCCTACTAATATTATAAATGTGAAAGCTTGTAAGGATAGATAGATGGATGGAATGATGTTTGTGATTCTTTCACGCAAAAACTACTGAACGACTTTTGAATAAATTTGGTACGGTGGTGGTAAGCACGAATAATTGGTAAACAACGTATTCGTAATGCTATCGAATGAAAATGCGGCTGTCATGATTTACATACAATACGATATTTGACTGTATTTCGACCTATGCGTAGAACAAAGTCCGATTTGAAAAATTGCTACTTTTCAGTAGAGGCAAAACAAGTTTTGCGAATTGAAAAACTTGAATAACTTATAAACGGCACAAGGGCGACACTCTCTACAAATGACAGTTCGAGCACCGACAAATGTCAGATACGTTGACTTAAGCCTAGGGTTGACATCGAATTAATTTAAAATATTTTTTTACGCCCGCGTAAATATTATACTTTTTATGCGGGCGAAGCTGCGGGCAACAGCTAGATACTTAATATGAAAAGGGAAATCATACTTACCTTCTTTAATCCACGTCTCAGTTATTTATTGAACCTACTGCGTGTGACAAAGGCAAGGGTTAGGTTAGAAAAAATAAGTAATAATTATCGAGGTAGGTACTTAACTTTCTGGATTATTAGGCAAGCAGAAGAAGCTTTTGTCATAATTTTTTTTCTTGGTTATTACGGCAACTATATAGAACCACAATTAAGCCCACTCATTTTGATGCCGATCAGGAAATTTCTAATATTTTAGGTAGACGGTGCGTGCGATTTGAACTTTTGAACGATACTGATATTTACAACGAAAATTCAAAATAGGCTCCAAATGCAAACGTACGTAACTGCCATATTTTTTAATCAAAAATGTACTCAGCCATTGGCCCATAAATTGGAAAAATATACCTTGTGTCCTTAGCAATTGGGTATAATTTGTACTTAATTCCTAAGTAGTATAAAGACTATTTGAATCATATCAATACAATTTTAAATTTTTATTGCCACTCAATAAGTGTTGTAATACAACTAAGATCATCGCACAATATCGATAGGTATCGATAGATTTAATGCGATCGATGCGAAGTTTGTGAGGATGTATGGATACATGAATGGATGGACGGATGAATCTTAAACGAGCAAATGGCACACCACACATTTGTTACTCTTTAATGCAATAACTATTGAACGGGTTTTAGTAAAAATTTGCTCCTACAAACTTTACCTAACCCAAGCATATTATTTCGTTAAAAATATCGATAAAATTAAATTATTGCATGACTACATCACTAGTGAAACAAAAAACAAATATTTTTTATAAACGTCGCGTCAGACAAGTCTTATGAAATAACACTGTCGCGTCGGCGAAACTGCCAGCCCCGTGAGCCATAGTCCAGGCTGGGAATAAGTTACACCCCACCCGCCCCCGCATTCGCCCACACACGCACACATAGCTGCGAGAGGTGAATCGTGTAAATCGGTAGAGTGACGGTTCTTTACGTTAGTAATATATATTCTTTGTAAACGGTGAGACTTTTATTTTTGAAATTTTGGTATGTTATTATGACATCCTAGTCTAGTTAACCACTTTATACTGTTTATTAATAATTATTATATTTACTGAGATAACGAGTTCTATATCAACCTAGGACGTTTTACAGCGGAGAAGCGAGAGTTGGTAGTGATCATATTACGTTGTTTTACGGAGACATTTGAATGAAACGCCGTTCTATATTCATATGACTCGTTTTTTGTTGGAGTTATCCGACATTTTTAAGTCCTATGTGAATAATCATAATCTATTATTTTGATATAGCACTATCCACACTACGTATAAATGAATTATAATACATAATTATTTTTTAAAATCGTTTATTTACATTAAAAAATCTCAAAATAGGTGGTGTTTTGAACTATAATAATCGGTACTAGGAACTTACTTAAAATTAAAGACTAGTTACCATAGTCTAAAACCTACAAAAAAATTAAAATCTCTAAGATATGCCCATAAAAATAAATATTGTTTGAAAAAATACATCAAACCCAAAACAAAATTTAAACTTATAAACAATTAAAACTTTTTTTATTAAACTAGGGGGCAAATTAGCAAACGGATCACCTGATGGAAAGCGATTACCGTAGTGCTTACGGTACCGTACCGTTACCGTAAGCGATAACATCAAAGAAGTTCCAAGTGCGTTGCCGGCCTTTTAGGAGGGAATACGCTCCCTTCTTAAAGGTTTGCAGGTCGTAATGGTCCGAATACTGCTGGTGACAGTTCTTTCCAGAGTTTTACAGTGCGCGGCAGAAACCTTCGGGTAAAACGCACGGTGGAGGACTGCCACTCATCAAGGTGATGAAGATGATAAATATTTTGTCGCTTGGGACGGTGGCGAAAAGTTGCAGCAGGTATAAGTCCGAACAATGCCTCGGAGCACTACATAGAGCGATGCTACATAGTCAAGTCTGTTTGAAATACTATGGCAGTCGACAATTCGAGCGGCTCTACGTTGGATACGATCTAGAGGGAGAAGCTGGTACTTTGGCGCCCCTGCCCAAAGATGATAACAGTATTCCCTGTGAGGCCGAACCTGTGCCTTATAGAGTTGTAGGCGTTGGACCGGACTGAAATACTGCTTTGACCTGTTCAGAACACCAAGCTTCTTGGAGGCTAACTTGGCCTTGCCCTCCAGATGATATCGGAACTGACCTCGCTCGATATGTTTAACACCTAACCCTTTCTAAAACGTAGTTATAAATTAAACTGCTTTGGTACTGTATCTAAGCTTTCTAGCTATGTTGTATAATGTAATTAGATAGGTACAAGTTCAGTTTAACCTACATGGGGGGAGGTATCTGCACGTTTATCCAAAATAATGAAAAATAACCATAATATTGTTATGGCCATAATCCCGTTATAATAAGCATGTCGCATTCAGGAGAAATAATACATAAAAAATCAATTTTGTCATAATAAGGTTCGGATTGATTTAAAGTATCAATCAAGTGTCTATAAAATCGATTATCCTGAATGTGATAGTGTATATCTACGTATACACTATCATATTTTCTGTAACACCTTATAGGAATGGCCATCAGGTACTTACACTATAATGATTTAACATATCTAAAAGGTATTTAGCAGTATGTGATTTATCACGATAACCATTTCTATAAGACGCGATGTATTCTTTGTACGGAGTCTCAAATTTACGTCCGGTTTGAGTCAAACTTTGTACTGATTCTCAAAGTTACGTCCAGTTTGAGTCAAACTTTGTACCCCGTTTCAGAGTTACTTATGATCACATTTTGCAAAACACCTTTATATGGTGGTCAAAGCCTTTCACCGAGCGTGCTGGAATAATTATTAGAAATAATTAAATAAAAGAGCAACAGTAGACTTGCATTACTCATGGTTAAACGTACACTCACACATTTGCTTGCAGGTTTTGGGTATTTTTCTAGATTATACTTATTGCTAGATATAATATTAATTAAATTGTATACTACTATCTACATAATTGGACCTGAAAACACTGTCATAGGTGGAATGACTATCAGCAGGAGACTGCATAGGAGTTAGCACCGACATTTCTTGATCAACTGATGGACAGAATTTTTTAAGTCTTTAAGTTGTATTAAAGGTGATTTTTCGAAACTAGGAGTCACTTTTAAAGAAAGTATTGATGGCCGAAGGCCATAAATTCTCTCATTAGTAGATGGATTAGGAGGTGCGGCATCAATTTTATTTCAAACATCATCTAGTGGCTGACTTATTTCTTCTGCACCTTATTGTAAACAACTGAAATGTTAAAAATTGTATTACTACACTGCACCATAATATATTAAAAATAATATTATGTATGATATATATAACTTGAAAACATTTTAATAAAAATTAATAACATTTGTACAAAGCTATTAAAAAAAGTTTGAATATACAAGGTTTATTGAACATCGCAGTACAGAACTAAACTGTCGATCATAATGTTATATGATTCGCCGAAGACGCTACAAATGTGTATATATTGTAAGGTAACGCAGCTTTAAACTGTTTTTATTTATTTAATATGAAATATATTTATATTTAACGATATTTTTAAAAGAACAACGTCCTAACTGATGTCATTATTCAGGCGATAACGTCCCATCTGCATATCGAACTGACAAAATGTATTATAACTATTCTGTGATTCCGTAAAAAAACGTCCCATAGTTACATGAAACTCTTAGAAATTCTAAAGTATTAGTCTTACATAGTTCTAATATTACTTATAATCTCAACTATTTGGTACGCCAACTTTTATTGATAACACGACAAATATTTACCTAATAAATAAACATGAAACTAATCATACTTTTCGAACTAAAATGTATTTTTCTAACTCTCCGTCAAAAAATGTCTTATATGAATATAGATTTCCCGTTTCTATTTATGAGCTTAAAAAGCGAAATAGTAAAAAACTATAATTTCAAAGCATGATAATATTAAATTTGAAGAATAATTTAAGTAAAAATATCAGCTTACACGGATCTACACCGTTCTTCATAAAAATATATTGCTTATTTGAAATTTCTCCGTCCTATGAACACTTGGTGCATTTTATCATGGAGCTTACATCAAATAAGACGTTGTACGATTCTGTATTTCCGAAAATAAGCCAGATACAAAAATTCTGAAAATGTCAGTCTGTAGAGCTTTGATTCCTTATTTCATTTAGCCAAAAAACGCACTTTTGCTCTATGATCACATCAGACTTTGTTCTACGCATAGGTCGATTTTTTTTATTACATAAATGAATAGTGCCCTGAAAAATAAGACAGTTTACTTAAGGAATAGTATACTAAAAATCAATTTTTTTAAAGATACATATTGCGATAAAACGCCCCATATTTAAAAGTCGTTCTAGTAAGACGTCACACGCTAGTGAGTTGAGTACGAAATGTATGGCCATATATGCACAAAATTTCTGATATCTCGTAATTTTGCGCGTTTAGGTTGATACATACCATAGTAAATCTTTTTTGTATTTGATGTAAGTAAACTAATTATTTAGGTTTTATGGACTAATGTTTAAAAAAAAATATTTCAAGTTTTTTGTGACTTTGAAATGCATATAATTAAACTACAACTACACGTAAAATCCTAATTCTTTTTACTTTTATCAATTTGTAGTACCTAATTACCTAATTATTTCTTAATTTATTTAAAAAAACTAAATTTTAACATGTTGTCAAATACCCAATTGATAATGCTCTTTCGATAACGTTACGGAAACGTAGTTGTTAATTATTGTTCGTGCTAAGCTCCTATTTTAGGTTATGGATTAACACATGCTACTTTTTATCCTTAAAAAGTACAGTATTCTCGTGACTGTATTTACAGTGGAAACGGCTAGTAATAAATACGTTTTTAAAGGAGCATGGTGTAAATTGTTCTCAATGTAGGTACTTTGTTCCCCACTCGTGGGATATTTATTTAATTACGGAACTTTAAAAAATCAAGAGATGGATCTTGTAGTCTGGGATGTGGCGAATATTCTGTTACTGCTCTATTTTGCTGCCGAGAAGACATGTTTGGGTAGCGAAGTACATATTGCTATTATATTTCCAAGGACGTAGTTAGCTCTACATTTTCAATTAGATACTTTTGGTCAATTTATTTATGCAATCGTATTTTGTTATAAACTTTAAGAATTCACTGTTTTATAATAAGTACCATACAACACACCTACATCACCTAAAAATGTTTAAAAGCGTGTTACAAAACTAGTATTATTCTTGTTTTTTAAGTCCTCGTCGATAAATTTTGTCTGAAGAAAGAAAATGTATCGTAAAGCATCCAAAGTATGTAAATGTATTTACAAAGCTTTCTCTACGTTACTAATAAAGGTTTTTTAAAGGATTTAGAACTGTACAAATTGTAACAAAACAAACTGTATTTGCTTGTATTGCTTTTACGAGTAGAAACAGTTTCATTTTTTTTTCCATTTCGAATTGTGTTTTGTTCGTTCCGTTTTTGAATCAGTTCGTTATATATCGATGCATTTGTAGAGGATTTTTGTAGTTTTCAGTTTATCCTTTTGAAGATTGATTGAACAGGTTGAGTTTTACAGATGCCCAATTTGTCGACGATTCCAATTTGTAATGTACAAAATGTATCGCTTAATAACATTTAGATGTTGCTTTTGCTGATTGAGATTAATCGATTTAAAATATTAAAAACTGTTTTAAAGCTTTATAAAGTACAAGTTGTTCCGACATACGTTGTTCTGTCTTCACTCTACATCTTCTCCCACACCTACTAACCTGCCGAGGCCGGCCGTTCCAAAATTTCTTACCGTTTAAACCTTTCCTGAACCTCCACAATTATTTCAAGTTCAAAATTAGCCATATCGTTCCAGCCGTTCTCGAGTTTTAGCGAGACGTTGGAATTTAAATTATTTTTTTTATACAAAAAGAAGATAACTAAAAGTAAGTAAGTAACGCTTTTTTCCTTGTAAAAGTCTGAACCTACCTATGAAAATGTTCATATTGTATTAAAAGGGACTTTTCGGACTTACTTAAAAGTACTTACGTTACAACATAGTATGGTAGATCTACTTGTAACTTTTTAAAAGAATTATAAAACTCATCTCCGTTTGTATTGCTCCCGGGATGGGTGGAGTGTAGCTATTAGTTCCGTAGTTATCCCCCAGGTGATGCAGGTTATAGTTTGTTCTCAGTCCTGCCCTTACTTACCCTCGTTTTCTTTCGTAAATAACGCCAACTTCATCAATTAATATTAATAATATTCTATTCCTTTTGTTTTGGGCCACCTTTGTGGGGAATTCAACTTTGGAATGTCGTTTAGAATGTTCCGGCAATGCAAATGCTGGTTGATTTTGACGCTGGTTGAATGTGAAATGGTCACAAACGATTTCAAATTGAAAATTATTGTCGTGATAATATTATGTGCCCGACGATAATAGCTGCTAACTGCTAGGTTTTGGGGATAGCGACAAAACAGTATACCTCCCGTATCAGATTATGACGGCATGCCTTCATTGGTGAATAATTGCAATTGTAAAGATCTGCCCTATCGGATTCGCCCCGGGGCATGCTCCCAATTTGCTGACAAATACTTTTTCAGGGTGTAAAATTTGTAGGTTGTTTTGCATACTAAATAAGTTGTATCCACCCCGGGAAATATTTAAATTAACAACATACAAATATTTGTGTTGTCCTCCGCTGTGAATACCGAATCGTTTGCGTAATTTTGATCACGTATGACTAAATTAATGTGCGTTTATTCATTGTCGGGTAATAAAATGTCTGTATCATCTATATTGAGCATATTTATGGCTACTTCTATAACATTCAGTACACGTTTTCGGTCTGCGCGTCCTTGCGGCTAATGCAGTCTAGAATTTGAGAGCGTTTTATTTATGATATAAAATTGTGGTTTTAAATTGAGATAGGTCTTTAATTTTCAGTCTCAAATTACTTTCAATGTGCATCAAAATGTGCCTAAAATAATCGGGAACTTTGTTTTATCACTAGAGACTAATTAGAAATCAATATATAAAATATAATCGTAACTGGTTGCTCTCTGTACACGGAAGATAATATATTAAAGAAAACTGTTATTATTTTTAGAACTTTTGTCTGTTTGTCTGTACATTTGTACGCGCTAATCTCAGGAACCATTGAACAGAATATGATATTTGGTATGGTAGAAGCATAGGCTCTGGATTAACACAATTACTACTTTTATAGCACCAAAATGTACGATTCTCGCGGGATTTCTTTTTGCGCGTACGAATTCGCGGGAAACATCTAGCGTGTAACATGTATGGGAATATTATTTCTAAGACCATGGGGTGCCTACCTTTGTCGATGTTGTTACCTAAATACCTTTACTAGAAATCTGCGTGAAAATCGTTTTGTTCCATTACGCATGATACGTCAACGGTATACTGATGATATGTAAATGTACCTAATGCTTCTGTGCCAGTTAAGATTCATATTTCTGCATAGATCGTAAATGCTACTAGGTATAATAATGCTAATGCTATTGTAGCTTTCGACTGCTTTGCGTGATCGTGATAATCAAACAGAAATATGTTTCGCTTATGCCACAATTTTGTCCATGTTACTATATGAAGATTACTTACGTCCGGTCCGAGTTCCTACTAAATAAAGCAAAGGGTTTCGATGTGATCAATAACCCTCCCCTTCTTAAAAGATTAGCTCTAAGTGGGTTATTTTCTCATTCGGACTGCCTCTACGTCCATATTAATCATTCTCAGCTGAGTGCGAAGTCATGTACGCACAGAGATCAGCTTTATCTGGACCTAATGCTTTTGGTAATACAATATTTTTTTGTTGGCTTAGATTTATGTTGGGACTAATTGTGGCCTGTAGGATCTTAGGAAGGAAAGGGATAAGATAAGGTTTTTCGTGTAGGCAGTGGCCTAATCGTGATGAATGATTAGAAAAATTCCTTACTCCCATCCTAATGATTACAGCTACATCCGTAAAATATAACATGAAGATTATGTAAGCGGTAATGAACTTTTTTGTTTCAAGCAATTTTCAAGTTTAAACAAAATTAAAAGATTTAAGTAACCTCAAAATTTTCAACCAGTGAACGAGCTGATGATAATGAATTATATCTAAGACCACTTTCGATCATGTCAGCTTTCAAACAAAAGAAACTAGATCGAAATCGGTTCATCCGTTTGGAAGCTGGGATGCCACGGACAGACACGTCAAACTTAACCCTCTATTTTTGCCGGAGATTAAAAAGACACGTCAAACTTAACCATCTAAATTTGCCGGGGATGATATGGGTCAATGTGGTCAGTACCTACAAACGAAAAAAAACAGGAAACGCCCTTATTAACTTTCACTACACATTTACTGACGCAGATAAATTCTGTCGGTCCATTTAAATATATGTGGGTCTGGCTGTTTGACTTTCCGAAAGCTTTGAGGCACATCAATTTGGACCTTTGTGCCTAAATGAAAATATACTGACCAATATGGGGTTGAGCGTTGATTGTAAAGCGATTAGGTTGGCTTTAAGAAATGGATTTAGACGGGCGTAATTATTGCCGTTTTCCTTTCTTGGATTTTTGGTGGTCAAAGCCTTTTTAAACTTGAGTAATTATGCTATATATACCTAATTTAATTACTAAAAGTGTGCTTTAAGTTTATTTTTGCTATCAGTGCCTCAACTGTATGTATTTTAGGACAGCACTTAGCTTCATACTTATGAAGTAGATAAAAATTGGTCCATGAAGTAGGTACAATAATATATAGGTTTGCTTTAATTTTTTAAGAAGCTAAGTTGCAGTAACTTCACTTCGATCTATAATAAAGAACATGGAATAAGACATCCACACTCTTGGAAATGTAAAAATACTAGCATACGAAATCACACGAGTAAATATTTGATACGAACGTGTATCAACCTCAAACACCCCATGGGCCTGTTCCTGTTTATTATTTGTTCTGTAACAAGCACCCGTAACTTGTTGCGTACGTAAATATTTTTGTGTATGTATATTAGGTATTAGGATTACCTTCACTTGTTCTGGAATTAAATTTCTCGATGGGGTGCAAATTCTGATATAAATGTTCAAACATTGTACAATTTTCCTTGTGTCTCCGTTTATTCCGTTGTCGTCTTTGGATTGTTTGGACTGCAATATTTTAATGAATTCTTTAGCTTATTGAAATTATTTATTTTCATTGCCCGCTAATGAACGTATTAGATGTGGTTATATAATATTATAGAGGTATATAAGATATCGATAGAATATTTGTAGTACAAATTTAGTACTTAAGAAACAAACATATGTAATGTAGCTCGGTAATAAAATACACAACTCTGATATTACATACATATAATCACGCCTCTTTCCCGTAGGGGTAGGCAGATACCACCTCTTTCCCATAAGGGTAGGCAGAGACCACTTCTTTCCACTTGCCATAGCAAGTATCATAATCCTTACACACTTGTTTCGCTTCGTCCACTTTCATTCTTACCATCCATTCCTCCTCTTACATTCAACGTAGCGAAGCGGCTCTCCATGGGCCACTTTTCGCCTCCGCGAGAACGAGACGTGATGGGTGGCGAACCACATCGCCGCAATTTTGGATAATGAATTATTTTTATGATTATCCATTGCGTTCCCACGGATTGGCGGAGAGGGTAGGAATAGGGAAAGGGAAGGATAGGTTGGTGTGGAAAGGAACATTGGTAAGTTAGAGTTGCCCTTTAAATATAATTACTATGTTAAATGTTAAACTGAGTCGTTGATGTAATGATGAATATTATTACAAAAAAAAAAATATGTAATTGTGGAAACGAATGTATTTCAAATATTTTCTTCGTAAAATGTGCAATTATTTGTGGAATGAAACAAATCAAGTCCATTTTGTAATTTTTTATCAAAATTATGTAATTCCAATCGTTTTCGTAAAGAAACACCTGATTAAATTAGCTATTTTAATATCAATGTAAGTACTTAGTAATATTTTAATAACAGCAATATTCTGAATAGTTTATTCACTAGCTTCTGTAGCGGGAGAGAGTATTTTAAAAATAAAGGATTTCAACCCCTCTACTCTCTAGTTATTTTACTGAGGGATCTGAGAGATGATTCCTGTGGGATATCATTGGAGGGAATATATTTTTCAGTAAAGTTGCAAATGAATACTCATTTTGTTTCAACTTTTTTACAAAGCGTACTTACTCACTATTCGCTATAGACAGATTACAACGTAAATTATTATGAACCTCACGTTTTTTCTACTAATATTATAAATGTGAAAGTTTGTGAGGATGTATGGATGCATGGATTTATGGATAGTTGGATGTTTGTTCCTCTTTCACGCAAAAACTACTAAACGGATTTAGATGAAATTTGGAATGAAATATGGTAGTAGTAGTAGGCTCTGAATTACTGTTGCCCGCGGCTCCGCCCGCGTGAATACAGTATTCCTCGGGAACACTGTATTTTTTCGGGATAAAAAGTAGCCTATGTTTTAATCCAGAACCCAATCTAATACCATACCAATTTTTATCAAAATCCGTTATGTAGTTTTTGCGTGAAAGAGGAACAAACATTCATCCATACATCCTCAAAACTTTGTCATTTATAATATTAGTAGGATAAGTATTTTTTTATAATGTTAAAAACTCGAACTGTGAAGGAAAACTTCGTTGAAAAGACTCAGAATCATTTATTTCCATAAAATAGATATAAATATGTTACATAAGTGTTATTACTACATTAATATAAAAAACCTAACTATCTGTGAAGGTGAGTCTTCTTAAACACAACTAGGGTTTGGGTCCCAAGACGTCTCGTGTCTCGAAGTCCCGGGACTTCGTAGTTTTTTTCCTAAATATCTGTAGTATTCGAACACGACTTGTGGAAATAATGGGCGTTGAACCTAGTACCAGCAGTTCACAAGTACACGAGCCTAAATCAAATAGAACAAGCAATAAAAATATCCAAGAAAATATACCCGAGTTCAACTGAAACTCGGAAGCAACCGGAAAACGTTCAGAATGTTTGAAACTACTTATAAAGCCTTAAACACAAACTGGCATCTGTTGAAAACACGAGAGTGTTCTCCGTGTTCGGTGGCATTATTACAAAAATTGTTAGACAAAGCTGTTTTATTTATAAGTCTCGAAGTCCCAGGAATTCCCGAGACTTTGATTGTAGGCTGTCTCGTGTCCCGAGACTTTGAAATTGTAGGGGAAATCCCAAACCCTAGACACAATAGGTCACGTCAAAGTGAAGAGCTACACCAAAAAACACCTCACTTAGGGCCCTCGCAGTGAATATGCGGACGGTAGTGGTCGGTGATGATGAAATAAAAAAAGGCATTAAATATTAAAAGATTAAACTAAGATTTTAAAAATTTAATAGCGTCTCCGTTGAACAATACCATGAATAGAGAATTCAGAGTATCAGAAATTCGTAATGCTGAAATTCGTGATTTAGACGGTTGTTTACAATGCCTGGCATTTCGGATAAAACTAAGACAATGCCTTGGCCTGGCTACGTAGTTAAAAGTTTATCGTTTAAGTTGGTATAAACTATAATTGTTAACGCTGTTTGCATTTCAGTTCTAATGACTTTCTATTGTGTTTCACGATTTTGGAGAGGCACTAATATATTACTATCAATTTAGATAAGAAAGGTATGTTGCTGGTACACACTATACGGTCCAAAGTTTTGATTGACTATCGGCCTGTTTACGAGCACTACGTTCACGGCAGGATGTCGTCAACGTAAAACCACAACGGGTGTTTCGGCACGGTCGCGGTGCCTTGACATAACGTATAACTTCACGTCGTCGTTAAAATGTACGTCATGACGCCGAATCGCCGTGCCATATAAAAGTCCGGTACATTTTGCGCCGTTCTGCGGCGACGTTGCCGTGCTATGAAAAATCACGACACGCAATGGACGGTGCCACGACGCGACACCGCGCCGTCGCGCCGTTCACGTCGACGTCGTGACGTAGAAATGTGGATAGACCCTACGAGCCTTCAAAAAAACCGGAGGACTATGGGTAGACGTTGATTTCAAAAGGGCACACCCAATAGTGTAAATGAAGGGATATAAGGGCTAGAACAGGAAACAATATGGAATGTATCTGTACACGAATGTTGTGAAGATTTATTATGCCCTGACCCATTTTCCGCGTTCCCAACAGATACGATACCATTTGTCTTCCTATAGACGTTTTTGTTACTAATCATTTTTTCTTTCCTTCCAATGTTTTTGTCTTTGAAATTGTAAAATGTGATATTTCTTTGTGGGTGTGAAAGCATCGTCATCTTTGTGAAGTGAAAGAACTAATCAAGTCTTTATATAAGAATATAATATTTTAAGCATTAGCAGTTCAGTACGCTTGGGATGACCACCAAAGAAATGTGTTTTGTCTACACAATAATAAGTTATACTGACAGATAATATGGATAAAGTGACAGCTTTTCTTTGTCAATCTGCCATTTTGTCTATTCTCTTGTAGAAAGAAACCATCTACGGTGGTTGTGTTACGTGTGCAGAGAATGTAGGTGGGTAGACAAGTGAAATCTGTGAAATCTTCTCTTATACTGAAAATAATGTCATCGAGTGCTAATGATGATGATTTACTAATCAGGGACAGAACAGCAAGAAAAGATTTGTTACAAAGAAACTCTAGAGAAGCAAGAAGTTTAAAAAAAATTGCCGGTGCCTGGATGAGTCTAGTAATTAGACCTCATTCCATATAAACTGTAACTTGGAATTTAATTGAAAAGTCCTAATTAATATTTCTAAGGGAAGCAAATGTTTTATATTCTGAATAATTATTTAAAAGGTTGATAGTTTTTTCGATATATCAAACTAGATGTCGGAGAATATTGTCGCTAGAATATTTTCTCATAGCTTAAGAGAGAAAATTTGAAAGTATTAGAAAACTGAATTAAACTGTTAAATAAATTATTATAAGGTTGTATTGTAGTGTATTCTCACCATTAGAATGTTTATCACTTCCTACAACAGTTATATGCACCAAAAAGCTTGTAGGTGTGTACCACGCGTCTATTGACTAGACCACGCAAGTCTTATCGTCTGTATAGAAACCAAGTGTGCTATTTTTTTTCAAATTACTGTGACGACACGAGCGATTTAGTGGTGATAATTTCCCGTCCCCGTAAACGATACAAAGGCCGTAGCAGCGCGGGTTCCCTATTTTTTCGCATAAAATCATATGTCATAATTTTACTTGGCATAATTTCATTTGACCTAATAGTAGTTTCGCATAATATTCATTTGGCATAACTCTCATAGCATAATTTTTTTTCGCATAATTACTAAAAGCATAATAATTGTCAGGCATACTTATTTTAAGGCATACATTTTTTACGCATAATATTAGTTAAGAATAATATTTTTAAGCATAATATTAAAAAGCATAAATATATTTACGCATAATGGTATTTAGGCATACTACTTTATTTACGCATACTTCTTTGAAGCATTTTTTTCACATACTAATGAATGATTAATTCTACTGGATGTGCGAGTTAAGACGTAATTTTCGACTGATTACGAAATTAAACTCGGACAAACAACACCAACTGCTATCTAAAAACATGCCAAGCCATAACCACGAGCCCAATGCACTTAAGGATAAAGTAAGTTCTTAAGGATAAATTTTAAACATGTTAGCGGCTTACGGGTGGCCCAAGGGCCACCCCGCCGCAACTTAACCTACTGTTGTACACATGTTACACTAGGTATAATGAGTGTAATAATTGCTTTTAATGTTTCATAAATATGCGTTTAATTACCTTAACCGTGTTACATTATGTCCTTTCATTTTATGAAGATTTGTGCCTTGTGACAGAATTACTGGAATTTATTATGACAAAAAAATATGCCTAACTAGTTTATGCCAAAAAACAATTATGCCAAAGTATTATTATGACAAGAAAAATTATGCCTTACGAGTTATGCCTCATTAAATTAGGACAAAAAATATTAGTCTAAATGAAATTTATGCCTAATGATGTAGTATGCCAAGAAACCATTATGCCAAAGTAATAGTATGCGTAATATAGCATGTACCTAGGTATAATTGTAGCCGTAGTTAGTAGATATATAAAAGCTGTCATATATTTACATATTTATTTTTAATAAGTAACTGGTATTAATATTCAATTGGTATATAATTATTATGACTTATCTTAATTATTTTAATTGATTGACAATGGATTTTAATGTATTCGTTAGTAATTTAAAATTTTATTTTATATTTGAAACCAATTTACTTATTTTAAATGTAATGGTCTAAAGGATTTATCTCAGCTAGAAAATGAATTATTTTAATGTACAAGAGTTGACATCCATTAATCTAGAATATCTATTATCATATCTGTTTTTTTTTTTACTATTATTTGCATGTCAATTGACGAAACATTTTGGAACCAAATTTTTTGTAATAACAACTATATTGTACCTTGTTTCATGTGAATAAATGAATTGAATTGAATTGAATTGAATAAAATTATGCCAAGTGAGGTATGCCAAATGAAATTATGACAAATAAAATTATGCGAAGAAAAGGGATCCCAGCAGCGCGCCGCGCCGCCCTGTCGCATTTTTTAGCTTTCGTTTGACGTTTGGCACCTAGAATATTCGAGAGGAATTGGCGCTGAACGAAGTGAATTTCACTCCTCTTTACCAGGATGTTACACGCGTTACACTTGCGTTGTCTATTGGTGTGTACCTACGTGTAATATGCGTAAAAAATTATGTTCCACCATTTTTTTTTATTTTTGTGTAAAGCTGTGGAAACTAGTTTAGTGAGTACGGCTTGTAGTTTTCAATCCTGTTGGTCAATAATCCGATTATGCTATCAACCAAATCCCTGTTAACTTCGCTTGTTCCTAGTAAACTACAAGTTCTATATAAACTGACACCTGAGAGTTCATAGCAGTTCCTGATAGAAGTGTTCAGGACAGTTTCTACAGAATTAGAACAAGTAACATCGGAAATCAAAATTTATGTCTATGTGGCATGTGAAAGTACTTACAAGTTTTTTTCGAATAACTTAAGATTCAAAATATTTAATGTAAACGACTCAATTATTTACAAAAAGTCTTACGTCCTTATTCGTATGGTATCAGTGATAACTATGGTATATGTATGATATATAAACGGTAAAACTATTTTTACCCATCTGCGCCAGAAGGCGGGTTATGTTTTTCGAGTGTTTATATTTCTTACGCTTTAGAGCCTAAACGGCTTGTCGCATTTGAGATTGAGAGGTAGGTATCATTTGTCTCGTGAGAGTGTTAAAATTATTTGACTGTCAGGTTTTTACTTTTCTACACGCTATATATTAGCTTCACTTGTATGTATGTTTGTAAACGACTCCTTTGGGCGTGATTCTGATCGACTTTAAACGATCAGATAACAGATTTCGTTCAAACTTTGTAGATTTATCGAGCACCGATGACAATACACTAATTTGATAAGATTATCCCATTCTCCTTATCAGGATCGCCAGGATTAAATAATTACCACAAAATTATTTAATTTACCAAAGAATTGTCATAACTCATATTTTATCACCTGTCGGTATTCGACATCACATCGCAACAATTTTTTTTAATAAGGTATACCATGGTATACCTGCTATTTTAGTTTTTATAACTGTCTTATTACTGTTTTATAAGTGTAATGTTAAACCAAATGCCAGTGCCTAGTTTAATAATTATAATTATTGTGTGCGTGCTTTAAAAGCGTGTTTTTTAGTTTTTATAACTGTCTTATTACTTTTTTTATAAGTGTAATGTTTTATTAAATAACAGTATAATAACTAAAGTTTTGACATCGTTCTTGGGCATATATCTCTTATCTTTATAAAGTGAGCAGGTAGAGTTAAGACAGTGAATATCCTTAGCATCTCTCATTTTCTACGAAACAATAATAGTATGTAGTTGATAGTTGATACATTAGTAGTTGGTACGGATCTAAATTAACTTTGTCTCTTCGAATGCGCTTGTCTTGTACAAACTTCGTGATGTATCATCGCTAGCAGGAACAATGTCGAATGTTAGCAAATATGAACTTCAATTACCTACATCTCTTGTGATTTAGTTGGAAGCTGCAAAGAAAATGAATTGGAACTTTTAATTATATTATGTTAGCTTTTGAAGTTATGCGAGGTATTTTCGCATTTTGTGAAAATAATGTCAAGGTTCCAACTTCCAACATATGCTCATAAAAAGTAGGAAGTTTTTGCTTAGAAAGTTTCCTCCGTTTAGTAGTTTGGCCTTCGTCTCGACCTTTGTATTGTTAATACGCGTGTGCCTTGAACTTGTAGGCGCACTGATGTGAATGAAACCAGTTCGAAATCTGGGATTTAAAAAACAAGGTACCAATTTTAGTTCTTACCTGCTTATTTATAAAGCCTCAGTAACTTATTTTATTTAAAGGGCATCATTCACGTTTCATACATTTTTGGACCAAAAAATGAAAGTGCCGGCCAGAAAGAAAAAAATATATATTCGGATAGAATACACAATTCCTAACATTTTTTACTATGACGTCCAATCTGTGCGCCCAATGGTTACGTCGTAATAAAATAATTTAAAAATAATCCTTTTGTGATAAAAAGGTTGGAGTGTCACTATTAAAAGCATGGATATCTTACGTTATGATATAATACTTGATAGTAAAACACAGTGGTAAGGTTGATAAATAGTATTGGAAAAAAATATTTAGTCATAAAATAAAAATAAAAAATATGTATCAAGTACTAGCTGTCCCGGTGAACTTCGTGTCACTTTAAAACCTTCCCTGGACTTCTACGAATATTTTGAGACTAAAATCAGCCCAACCAGTTCAGCCGTTTTCGAGTTTTAGCGCGACTAACACATTTGAAAATCCATTTTTATATATAAGAAGAAGACTAACTGTCCCGGTGAACTATATGATACAACAACCAAAGATATACAAAAAAAAAATTGGCAATGCCTGGAAAAGATTCTGGTCCTTTAAAGAAATAGTAAAATGCATAAGTATAAACATGAGCACCAAAAGAAAACTATTTAATACATGGATTCCACCCATTCTAACATAAGGGTGCCAAACTTGGGCACTAACAAAAGCTCATACAAGTATGCTGGAAGTTGGGCCGAAGGCTATGGAGAGGAGTATGTTTGGAAAGAAAAGGATAGACAAAATAGAAAACAAGGAGTTGAGAAAAATGACACGTGTAACTGATGTAACATATAAAACTAAAAAATTGAAATGAAACAACAAACAATCAAAACATGTCCGGCCCGGACATGTTTTGATTTTGATAGGGCCAGACAAATGGACAAAAATAATAACATCTTTGTATCCCAGAAGGGCTAAAAGAAAAGAGGGCAGATCTCTAAAAAGATGGGAAGATGAAATGGTACAAATGGCTGGCAAAATGTGGACTAGTGTATGTGGAGTGGCATGTCAGAGATGTGAGTGGAAGCTGTTGGGGGAGGCCATTGCCAAGAGGCACTCAGAAGCAGAGACCGCGCAACGGAAAAATCAATTATTGATTTGAATATTTTGTAATGTATATAAAATAAATGTATTGTTCTTCTGAATAAAGGCTAATAACAATAATAAGTTAATGACGTACAATTAAACATTTTCTAGTCTTACAAATACGTCATCTAAACTTATTGCGGGTGGGCTGAGGTAAGGGTCATGTCTAGCATAACCCATGTACCAGACTATGCACATAGTATGGGAGCAACATCCGATGGTTCTCATTCCTATATGGCATGTGCAATAGTAATGTTTTATTGCTCGACGCCCGGTTGCTGTTCTATCCAGAGCAATATACACATAGTATGTTTTAGATCGGATGTGTCGGGATTGTATTCGCCCTCGAATCAACCACAAGTCCTCTCCCTCCAATTCCCTTACAAGCTCTAGAGGAATTCCACCACTTAGCTCAATGCTAAAAACTCCATCTGGTTGAACATGCTCTCCATCGTAACTTCTCGCTTGTCTCAGCTGATATATACCGAGGCTAAATAATATTAATTCTTCTTCGGTCAGCGTAGGAAAGTCATTAAACTCAGCCATATCTGCAGACATGGGCTGGAACTGTGCTCTCATTCTGTTCAAGTTACGTCTGGCGACAAGATCTGCCAGTGTATTGGGCATGTTTATCCTTTCCCGGATTATTTGTAAAAAATCAGAAGCATGGACATTATCTACTATCAACACGTGATAAGCATCTATTAATGCTGCTGCGATTCTAAAATATTCAAACATATAGTGCAATGTTATATTAATATGAACGTTTCTCAACAGGCGGAAATCTCGTTTAAATCGGCCATTTACTACTTCCACAACCCAACGGCAAATAGTAACAAGGCGTAACTTGTTTGCTTGTTCCGTGGTTAGTTGCGTCGCTCCAGGATGCTTTGTCTCCGGCATTTTCACAGTGTAACCATTTCCTTCAAGAATGGGAACTGCATCTCTGAACCCACGGTCTAAAATAAATACGTCCCCGCTTTGGTAGAACCATTGGAATAATCCATCGCCATGATCACTTTCATTTTCAGCAATATTCTGTATTATCTGCGCATCTGAAGAAGTAGCAGCGTGTGGACCTGAAACTTCTATTATGTGACCGTCGCAGCAGACAAATAAAAATGGTTTTACTAAGTTCCGGAACTTGTGACTACTATAAGATTTTCGTTGAAAAAAGTAGTTTGAGCTTTTTTGGATGTAGATGTATGTGCCGTCCACAATTGTAATAGCTTTTCTTTCTTCGGGAGGACTTTCAATATTTCCAAAAAGACTTTCTGGGATAAGAAGATTCCTACGTGTGACAACTTCCCGAGTCATATGGTCAAACCCCAAATGCATTGGAACAAAGTCTCGCAGTCTGCTTCTCGGCCAGTCTCAAGCATTCGCCCGAATGTGGATTCGCTCGTTTTAAATATCGTTGCGAGCCTAGCATTTGAGTCTCCAGTTCGGATCTTTGCAAGTAAAGCTGCTAAAATTGTTTTTTTGTTTCTTTTTTGATTTAAGCTCGGAGTGTTGGCCAATAAATCAGAGAATTGTTCAGCAGTAAGACCAGTCCAATCGTGGAACTCTTTGTTATTGATCAATTCATAATGCTCAAAATCTAAAACTTCTGTTTTAATGTGGTTTATTAACAACCTTAGCGCACTAACGATCTGTGCAGAATTAAAATCTTGAATTAAATTGTCTTGCATAGCAAGTAAATGCCATTCATTTTGCTCGAGGTGTTCGCTGCAAACACGACTGTTTTCTGATATGAATACACTGTATCGGCAAAGAACACGTAGAATAATGTTTTCTGGTATTCTGTGTCTTGTTGAGTCTACACAGTGTTGAAATACACAAGAGTTTGCCGTATTACTAGTTCGTACAAATCCAGGTAAAACTGTAGAATGAGGCACAGCGTCAACTTCTTCGTCTGCAACATCAGGTTCTTCGTTGTCAGGTTCTTCCTGCACTTCACGTTGACGTCGGAGATATTGCCGCTCGGCATTTTTATATTATAATGTCACTCCAATCTTTTTTTAACAACAAAGAATTAATAAAAAAAATATTTTATTTTTTATGTTATTACGACGTAACCGTTGTGCGCACAGATTGGACGTCATAGTAAAAAATGATAGAAATTGTGTATTCTATCCGAATATCGTAGTTTTTTTTCTGGCCGGCACTTTCATTTTTTGGTCCAAAATGAATGATGTCCTTTTTAATTAATTTATAAAACAAACAGTTTTTAATGCAAATAATTAATAGTACCTTGATTTCACATAAGTAACAATAGTGTAAAGAATAACAATTCCAAAGTTAGAAGGCATGTACATTCTTAAAAAAAACTAGTTTACAGTAAAAAAAAAGTATAAAGTACCTCTTAGCATGCTATGAATTAATCTGGGAGCACGGTAGTGCCCCGCCAAGACGAGCTAAGCGAAGACTACTTTTTCTCGAAGCGTTTCGTCGATATTTTGAACCCTCATAACTTGGGATTAGATTATACCAGATACACAACATTTTCAGGATATGTACCCAGTAGCGGACTTATGAAACATGTAAAGTTTTGATTACAAAGGTCTAATAATTTAGGTTTTATTGATATCCAAAAACCCCTGATTTCGTCACTGACTCACTGATGATCAACAAAATTATAGGGTACTTCCGGATGTCATAGAAAGCTGAAATTTGGTATGTAAGCTAGTTTTAGCACATAACCAACATAAAAATTGACAAACTTGGAACTTTTATCCTCCAACCCCTTAAACTAGGGGATGAAAATTTGTAAGAGACTTACCTATGTAAATGTTTACTCTAGAAGTCTAAAAATTGTCTTTCAAAAAGAAGTGAAATCTCACCAAAAACATTTTCATGTAAAGTGATGCCAAGACGATACCATATAACTCGCACTGTCAAAAAGATATTAGATCTATGTGAAACCAAGCGTCTGACTCTACCAAACTTCTAACTCTACACGCCTTAACTCTACAAGCCTAACTCTACAAACTCTATACTTTAGTCAAATTATGTGGCTTGGCCATTTCGTTCGTACAAGAATAGTATAACAGAAAAACAGTCCGTAAATTTTTCACCTTACGCCTAAGCGAATGTATCGAAATGGCCAGACCACATATTTTGACTAAGGTGTAGAGTTTGTGGAGCTAGGCTTGTAGAATTATGGCGTGTAGAGTTAGAAGTTTGCTAGAGTCAAAAGCTTGGTTTCACATGAGATCTAATATCTTTTTGACAGTGCGAGTTATATGGTATAGTCTTGGCATCACTTTACATGAAAATGTTTTTGGTGAGATTTAAATTTACAGCTACCTGTATATATCCCACAATTCTAATAAAAGTAGTAGGTATTTATAAAAACAATATACCTACCAGTATCGTTGTAGCAGCAGGAACTATTCCAATAACACAGCAGACAAGTAATTAATATTTTATGATAACTTAAAAAGCTGCTTAGCTCGACTTATGTTCGCTTGTTATTATGTGTTCCTTTAATATACTTATTATGTGGTTAGAAAAAAATAAAACCTATACCTACACTCTTTAATTTTTCCAGCAAAGCTGCTTAAAGGACTGGTTACACATTTTTGGTTGTCCATGAACTGCGTTTATGACATACTATAAGCTCTTTAACGCAAATATTTTATCGACTGTGGTCCCGTACAAAGCTTGCTATGAATCTAGACAAACTAAGGACCCTAATTGCTGTTTAGTGCACGTGATAGCTTGCTTGTGACCGCTTTGCAACTGAAGTGGCTCGCAGAGGCTTTTACGGAATTTAATATACTTTAGAAATCAGGTCGATGATTTTACCTGCACTCTGAAAATAAGCTTTGAGGAGAATGGAATTTATGCGGGGCGGTTGTATGATCAAAAGGCTAGCAAAAATCCTTTTTGAAAAAACTTTTTTTTTTAATATTTATATGGCGTCGGCTTATAACCATTTGCCAGTGTCAAGTATATCTAAATCCGTAAATCACCATATTTCTAAATCGTCAAGTCCAAAGTCTAGTAAAAGTCCAAATAAATAGTCACGGTAGTCAATCAGTCAAGTCAATTCAGTAAAGTGGTAGACGCTTTACTGAAACTTCCTAGGGAGTTTTGGCGGGAAACCCAATTTAGCACGCATTTTGTAGTTGTATCACTTTTCCACACTAGTGCACGTCAACGAATAACTAATGGTTAATATTCCACTTATATATCCAACAATTCTAAACATTAAAAACATTAAAAACCGAAATAACACGAATTTTGTAAAATAATACAGAAACACTACATTGCTGATTGACATTCCCGGCGAAACTCCCTTGAAAAAAGTTGTAAAGTACAAGTTATTAGGTATTTCCTTTTTTAGTGGTGGCTGCTGGACATTGGTCAACCTTAGGTGTTTGATGTCATGATCGATTTTCATTTTATTTTCTACTGGTAAAAAGCTTCGATTCATGACTGATTTTGCAAGTGAGTTTATTTTGATGCGGTTTTGGTTCAAATTGTTTATAAACTGACATTATAGAACTATTCAGTTCTTAATTCATCATGCACAGCTATTTTCTCTGTCGAAGTAAGCTGTAATAGGCAAGCGGACTAATTTTGTTTTTATTGCATAAATGAATAGTACTCTTAAATACGAGTAACTTCTCAGAAAAAACCGTATATCAAAAGTCAATATTTTCAAAGGTACAGCGATTTGTATAAAAAATTTCGCGAGTCTCTTAATAACGCTCCATACTAAATTTAAACTACAAGTGACGTCACTTGTAGGGTTAAGGTGTATGAACTATGAAGTATACGGCCGAAGGAATATATTTGTAAATATCTCCGATATGTGTGCGTTTAGGTTCATACTTACCATAATGAATGTTTTTACCCGACTGCGCGACGCAAAGGAGTGGTAATGTGTTTATCAGCCTATGTATGTATGTATGTATGGATGTATGTATGTTCCTTTGAAGCACTATACAGACCAAACGCCTTGGCCGATTTTTATGATTCATACGTCAATCGATTCCTCTTAGTCCGGCACTGTCCGGCAGTGTCACTAAAGACATGACGTTAGTGAAAATTCAATATGGCAACTACTGAACTATGTCAAGTGGGGTATCGTTGAATAGATATTTAAAAATAATTTTTAGTTTTCTCAACATTTTTCGATTTGACTGACCGTTTAAGATCTATATCGATTTAAAGTTGCGTAAAAACCATTTTCACATCATCATCATCATCATCATCATCAGCCTATCGCCGTCCACTGCTGAACGTAGGCCTCCCCCAATGAGCGCCAACCATCCCGATCTTGGGCAGCCCTCATCCATCCGCTGCCAGCCACCTTCTTCAAATCGTCGGTCCATCGTGCCGCAGGACGTCCTACACTACGTTTGCCTAAGCGTGGTCTCCACTCTAATACTTGTCTGCTCCATCGATTGTCTGTCCGTCTGCAGACATGGCCGGCCCACTTCCACTTCAGCGTGCTAATTCGTTGAGCAATGTCAGTGACTTTAGTTCTCTGCCGAATAACGTCGTTACGTATTTTATCCACCAGAGATACCCTTAACATTACTCTTTCCATCGCACGCTGAGCAACCTTAAACTTATGAACCAAGCCTACGGTGAGTGTCCACGTTTCGGCTCCGTATGTCATTACCGGTAGAACGCATTGATCAAAGACCCTGGTCTTAAGGGATTGTGGGATCGACGATTCAAAGATGTCCCGGAGCTTCCCGAATGCAGCCCAGCCCAAGCGTATTCTTCTACTCACCTCCTTCTCAAAGTTGTGCCGCCCGAGTTGAATGGTTTGGCCAAGATATACGTATTCTTGCACAACTTCGAGACTAGCGCCATTTACGACGACTGGTCTCGGGAGAACGTGTTCATTATACATGATTTTAGTTTTGTTCAGGTTCATACCGAGACCCACCCGTCTTGAAGAATCGCTTAGGCTGTTCAGCATCTCTTCCAGGTCCTGCAGAGAGTCTGACATAATGACTATGTCATCTGCGAATCTCAGGTGTGAGATGTACTGGCCGTTTATGTTCAGTCCCCGTCCGTTCCAATCGAGCGTCTTGAAAACGTCCTCCAACGCGTTATTAAACAGTTTTGGAGAGATAACATCTCCCTGTCTTACTCCTCGACGCAGTTGGATTGGTTTTGTACTCTGTTCTTGTACTTGGACGGTCATTGTTGCGGCCTTGTACAGATATCTCAACACCTCGACATATCGGCAGTCGACGAGACATCTCTGCATGGATTCCAGCACAGCCCAGGTCTCGACGGTATCGAAGGCTTTTTCATAGTCCACATACGCTAGGCAGAGAGGCTGATTATACTCCTCGGTCTTCTGTATAATTTGCCTTAGTGTGTGTATGTGGTCCACAGTGCTGTAGCCTTTGCGAAACCCGGCCTGTTCCGGTGACTGAAAGTCGTCAAACTTCTGGGCAAGACGATTCGATATAACCCTCGAGAACAGCTTATACACGTGGCTCAGGAGTGAAATGGGGCGGTAGTTTTCTAGTCGCGTGTTATCGCCTTTTTTGAAAAACAAAACCGCTATGCTCCTGCTCCATGTTTCCGGGGTAGTGCCAGTGTGGATGACGGAATTGAAGAGCTTGACAAGCTCAGTCAAGACGGGTGTTCCTCCTGCCTTGAGCAGCTCTGTGGTTATTCCGTCATCTCCCGGTGCTTTGTTATTATTAAGCTGACTGAGAGCTATTCTAATCTCACCCATGTCGACATCAGGAAGCTCATCTGTAAGGTGGCGCGTGAGTCTGGCCCGTGGGTCATCTGCATGATGGGTTTGGGGTGGGCTTGTTTTTTGGGTGTATAATTCCCCATAGAACCTTTCGACTTCAGCGAGGATCTCCGGCTTCGAGGTGACGGTAGTGCCTTGTGGAGTATTGAGTTTCGTCAAGTGACAACGGGAGTTATTGGGCTTAGCGAATACCTTCGATCCCTTATTTCGCACTATGGCTTGCTCGATGGCTTGGGTATTCGCCCGGCGGGTGTCGCGTCTAATTTGCTTTTTAATCTCCCGATTGAGAACTTGACGCTCAAATTGTGTGGCATTTATTTGTTCTCGTCTCTTCCTCATCAACTCCAGAGTTTCGCTGGAGAGCATAGACTTGCATCCATGGCTCTTTGGACGAAAGTACTTACAACCCACCTCGCAGATAACACGAACTAGACTGTTGGCGGTGTGGTCTATGTCCTTCGTGGTTTCCAACATGGCGAATCGATTTTGGAGTTCTAGCTGAAAGCTTTCGCAGCCGGCTTCTACCTGGGGCCGTGTAGGCCTGAGAGTTGACCTTACTAAATGCGCTCGCTCTACACTGACATTTATACTCAGGCTGCCTCTTACCAATCGGTGATCACTTCCGGTATTAAACCTGTTAATCACGGAGACATCTCTGAATACATGGCGCTTGTCAGAAATAATAAAGTCAATCTCATTCCTCGTCACGTTATCGGGGCTTCGCCAGGTCCACTTTCTATGGGGCTTTTTCTGAAAGAAGGTATTCATCAGAAAAAGTCCTTTGGATTCGAGAAAGTTTACTAGCATTTGCACCCTGTGATTTCTGTGCCCATAGCCAAAGGGACCTACTTTCGACTCGCCACTCTCTTGTACTCCCACTTTAGCGTTAAAATCGCCCATGACAACAGTGTAGAATGTATTAGTACCAGACATGGCTTTCGCTATGTCTTCGTACATGGCCTCGACCTCGTCGTCAGGATGTGCGGATGTTGGGGCATACACTTGGATTACCTTTACGTAGTATTTTTTTGTAATCTTCAATACAAGGTATGCCACTCTTGCCGACACACTGCCTATTTCTACGATGTTGCCTTTAAGCGATTTGTGGACTATAAAACCGACGCCACCTTGGGATGGTTGATGTCCTTCTCGGAAGTAGAGCAAGTGACCGGAATCGAGAGTTATCGTCTCCTCACCCTGTCTTCGGACCTCTGATAACCCCACAATGTGCCAGTTAATACGACTTAACTCTACTTCCAGCTCAGCAACGTGCTCGTTCAGCCGTAGTGAGCGTCCGTTATACGTAGCCAAGTCTAATTTTCGGAGGTGGTACCCTGCCGTCGCCCGGGGATTCTTAGCACCCCCCGCCGCGCCGTTACCGTGGCCGGTACCGTGGCCAGGAATAGCGCAGCAACCGGGAACTGGGGGCCGTGAATTTGGGTTGTGCTGCATAGGGGGGATTTGCCGTAGTCACCACGCTTGGCGAACGGGTTGGTGACCGCAGACTGGAATGCTTTTCACTGATAGCGCTGCTGCCCACTATCAGTTGTGGCATTTAGAGCATTCCAGAATATATACATGGTTATACCGCCATGAAACGGTTACCGGAGCCCAAGCGGGCGAGGAAGATGTTTGTCCTCTTATCCGGCTGATATCCTTTAGTCGCCTTCTACGACACCCATAGGAAGGAGATGGGGTGGTCCTATTCTTTAGCCCGAGACCACACAGGCAATTTTCACATATAGGTTTTTAAACAGTCTATTATGTAAAAACCTGTATGTTAATGTTCGTATCATCGTATTTTTGCTTTAAATCGACCAAACGTGTGTTGGTTAAACTAAAAAATCTAAAATAAAATAAATATTTAAAAAAATAAAAAAACCCGACTGCAAAAAAGACAGATACCTAAGCAACGCACTAAAAAGACCGAAACAAGTTTGAGAAAACTGACTGACTATGAGCTGAAACCCTAAGTGAAATAATTGACGTTATGTTTGTTAGCAGGCGGGGTCTATATATTTTTGTACGATTTATAATTTGCGAATGGGTTCCGCCTGCTACCAAACATAACGTCAATTATTTCACTTAGGGTTTCAGCTCATAGTGTAGTCAGTTTTCTCAAACTTGTTTCGGTCTTTTTAGTGCGTTGCTTAGGTATCTGTCTTTTTTGCAGTCGGTTTTTTTTTTTAATTATTTATTGTATATAATGTAAGTAAACTAATGATGTAGGTTTTGTTTACCAATTTCGCAAAAAAATTTTTTTTGGTACTTTTTAAATGTATTTAATTAGCAAACTACACATAAAATAATATATTTTTTTACATTTACCAAGTAGTAATGCCTCAATATTTCTGAATATATTAATTAAAGTTAATTTTTCAGATGTAGTCCGATCCCCTATTCAGTTTAAAGTGTAACATGTAACATCATCATATTATACATATATTAATACGTGAATCAATACTTTTAAGTACGGTTTTGAGGGGTATATTTGCTTTGTTTGTCGATAAAAGTATTTGTGCAAAAACTAGAAAGTATACAATACTTACATTGTATACTTTCTGCACAATTTTCTCCAAATTCTCTCGGCCCAAATTGGTGTAATTTCGTAAGCTTTATTAATTTAGTCGGAAATGTCGGATAATGAGACTCCCAATAAGACACTAGCCTCTGCACTGGTTCGTTACATCTGAAATCGATAACAGAATGTAAATTAATTGTTACAGATACACCAAGCTGGTACAGAACAATAACAAAACTTCTTGGAACTATTGATGTAAGTTTTTTTCTACTTCTCTACTGAAATAATGATATTAATTCGTGTGTGTTAATTATATGCTCGATCTAAACGTTAATATTTTTTAAGGAATAAATGAGGCTGTTTATTATTATTATCTCTCGAACGATTCAACCGATTTTGACCGGATTAGCGGTGATCGACGTGGTTTTTTAAAGTTAAGAGGTTATTAGTTTTTGGAGTTGATCGATAAAGCCGTTTAAAAGTTATTAAAAAAAACACAAAAAAGATTTCTTGAAATTTATCTGTCCGAATCGGTTCAAATTGTTTTGAAAATCTAAGTTTGGTCAAGCCCTTTCGAATGGCGCCAGCCGCAATAAAATTGGTCAAACCGTTCAAAAGTTACAAGAGGTTTACATACTTACGCACACACACATACATACAGACATAGGACACCCTCGCGGTCAGTCAGGGAAGCTTCCTGTGACCTCAGAACATCGAAATCTAATGAGAATTCGATTTTTGCAAAACCACTTGTGATATTAATTCAACTTGATTTGGTAAATCAATAACTTCCCGATTTTTGAAAATCTTAAATTTTCTTAGCGGGAAGTTAAAAAAATAACATAACGTCGATAATTATATTATAATATTATGACTGTAGCAAATACTAATATAGAACCAAAAACGTTTTGTTTTTTATAATTGCTTCCGAAAGCTAGAAAGCTGTTTAAAAATGCCACCTAATACGAGCAGTGTTGCCAACCCTACTGTTTTAACAGTAGATTTACTGTTTTCGGCCTGACATCCCTGTTTTCTGTTTTAGTTCGTATTTCTACTGTTTTTAAAATAATAATTAATTCCAAATGGAAATAAGTCATAACCAACAGGTCATACCGGAACAATCTTTTAGAGAAAGCAATAAAAATAGTTCTCGTATGCGTCGGTCACGAACTCACGACTCACGCGCCTTTTTACAATTGTGAATTGTCATCAATAGGGATCCCCCCTTTACTGAGGCAATCCTTTTGACTTACAGTAAAACAGGATAGCTACATTTGTAGTATAATATTATTATGTGGAACAAGAATAGCAACAGGATAGCTACATTTGTAGTATAATATTATTATGTGGAACAAGAATAGCTGTGCTTTACTTGTATTTGGAAAATTATTTTAAATTAAATTTTGATAATACTTTACAATTCCTAGAAATTCCTTACATAAATTCAATTTGTGGTAAATCTAACAGTAGTTGTATAACTATTTATCAAATCTCCGAATGTTATGTCGGACAGTAGATTTGATGTCTTGAAATTACTATTTTACTGTTTTCTGCTGTTTTTTCAAGTACCATTTACTGCTATTTGCTTTCCTGAGGTTGGCAACACTGAATACGAGTCCATTTCGCCGAGTCCCTTATCGCGCAAATGCAATGTATTTAAAGCCGATTACTCCGATGTACTCCAACAACTCCAGTCGCGCCGACAACAATGGCCGCCCAAACAAAAGCTTCAATGCGTATTGTGCAGCCGGCTGTTGTTGAAACTGCTTTATTGGTAGTTGGTGCTGTAGAGTTTGATATTAAAAGCCTTCGATGTGCTTATGTAGTTCAGGCTATTGGCTGAAATTAACAGGTTCCTGTAATTTGATGTAACAAGCAATAGGGTTGTGTCCTAAAGTCGAATATCACATTCATACCAATTAAATTTTAAAATTGTTGAATAGCGATACATAAATATAAAAGAAAAAGTTATTTAGGTTGACGCGATAAAGAATTATAAGCAAGTAAAAAGTATTGCCCATCTCTTTCTCGCAAAACGATTTGTGACGTCACACCGCCATACATTGCATAAAGACAATTGTATGGCAGTGGCGAGGCGTGACGTCACAGGCCGATATGTCGCTCTCTTTCTTATTGTAAATTTAAATTGCTTGTATCTTCGTTAATTTTTAAGATTTATAAAATTGGGTTTTAAATTGTTTACTATCATGTTGTCTAGCATTGAATAGACGAACAATATTTTTTTTGTCAACTAGCCTATTGATGTTAATAACCCCTTTATAGGATCAGGTATATTAAAAGCCTTTAGTTTGATACGCCTGCAAAGTTCTAGCCATTTTATGGTCGTAATGAAGCAGGCGCTTGTATTGTTTTAACCAATATCCATATATCTATAATGTAGTGGTGCAAGCATCAGGGGCCAGGGCACACCAATACGAGGCGATATGTGATGCGGCGCTGCATTTTTTTTTTTCTACACTAATATTATAAAGAGGAAAACTTTGTTTGTATGTTTGTTTGTAATGAATAGGCTCAAAAAGTACTGGACCGATTTTAAAAATTCTTTCACCATTCGAAAGCTACATTATCCACGAGTAACATAGGCTAAATTTTATTTTGGAAAAAAATAGGGTTCCGTAAGATATTTGGGTTTTTCGGACACAAGGTGTAAAAAATCAACCAGAAAAGTTACTTATTTTGCGTACGCTGCCTAAACTATAAAAGATAGAACCATATAAGGTTCTAATTAATTGTAGATATAATATCTATAATATATAATATCTACAAAAAAGTCCGCGACACACTATACCTATCTATGTCGAGTGAGGCACAACAACCATTTTTTTATTTAGAAATCTTGATTTTTTTTTTGGACTACATTTAAACGCGTTTATTTTACTCATGTTATTAATCCTTATCAAAATAAATTATTTCATCACTAAGTACAGTTTATGTAGATAATATTTGGTCTTTGAATGATTAAAATTGGACGTTTGGTTTTGAAGTTATGGCGAAATTAAAATATTACGATTTCTGCTATACGGCCCGTTGCGAAGTGGGTGACATTCTGTAGTATTAGTATCAGTATTGTACCCGTGCGAAGCCGGGGCGGGTCGCTAGTAAATAATATAATATCTATGGACGCTTCACAGTGTTACAGGTACCAGAAAACGGGAAGCATATTTAATACTTTTTATACTATGCATAAATTTAAGATTTTTATTATATAATCACAGAATACAGAAATCATCCAGAAGCCGTCAACACGCTTGAAAGTGAGGCCGTCACAAGCACTCCAAATTATAATGGTTATCCACACATATTATGTTGCCACAGAATAACGGAATATTTTACACAACTTTTTTTAAATTAATATTTATTAAATACCTAATTGTCGTAATATAACACCGCGATTTGTTTTGTAAGTGTAAAGAGTAAAAATTACAAAGTGCGGGCGGGGCGGTATTTCGCCATGGTTCTGGACACAGTGCTCTGTATACAAATGTGATCGAACACTCATTCTGCATGTTTGAATTCTGTGTATAACACGTCATATCTAATACCCATCCATGACCCAGGAACACGGAAAAACTTCTTGTTCCTTCGGCGGGATTCGAACCCGCGACCCCCGGCTAGAGCACCAACGCGCTGAACCACTGAGCCACAGAGGTCGTCAATAAGATATCGATTCAAAATTTATCGTTGTTCACTACACAAGAAAACACTAGACCGCTCTGCATAGCGCGAATCCGCTTTTGCAATGAAATAAAGTTCGATTTTGAATCACTATTTTAAAAATTCTGCGCCACGTCTCGTATCGTCTCTTTTTGGTGTGACCTGACCCTAAGGTTAGTTGTGACAAGATGTGCATATCTACTTATTTTTATTTTTGGTTCGAGATGAAGATACGAATGTTTCTTACCCAAGCACAGAATACGTAATAACTAATAGTACAAAAGTGACAATATTATGCACAAAATATTTGCTTTTGCTGCTAATTTCTTCCAACCAATAAGACAATGTCTGTGGAACAAAACATTAGCATCTAATTGCAAAGAGTCTGCTACCATTAAATAAAAAAACCTTTCTCGTAGCTCATTCACTAAAAGGCTTTCAGGAATGCCAATTGGAAATTTTTGTAACGTCAATAATAACTCAGAGTCAGTGGGACGTGAATATTATCTTCCTCGAACAATCATTGATCGCATTTTGTGGGGGCAGACGGCCTTTAGGATTACTGGAATTACTTAAAACAACAACTGTACATTTTGACTTGGCCTTTTATAATTCCTTTATTACTCTTCTGTAATTATTAGGTGCTAAAGAGCTTAAAGTGTAGCTTTTCTTTTTTTTTACTTTGGTCAGTGTCATTCTAGTATTAGAATAATATTTTTTTACTCATGTAACATTTTTATATTAGAGCGAGAAAAGATAAAATTTACGATCATACTTTACTTGCCATAAAGTCACGCTTTTTTCTTGAAGTTCGGTGCTTGATATCTATTGAATTTCTTCGTCTTCATCCTCGAGCAAAAGGGTCGACTTCGTTCATTAAAATCAGCTGAGTCTCGGTAAATTTTGAAGATGTCTTGAGTGGACGTCGTAAGTGGTGTTATTTAAAATATGGGCCATCGATCCAAGAAGCCTTTATGGTCTTCTAATCTGCTTAATAACGTTACTTTCCGAATTAATTTTGTATTACAATCGCTAAAGTATACTGGGTAACATCCATTTATGTCCAAGAGCTTTTACATGGCATTTGTATTTTACGTGTAATTTTGTTAATTTTCAATTTAGATTCTGAATGGGTCCTAACTCTTAACATGCAACAAACATACTTCTTAATTACTGTTTCGATCGCTTTCTGAGAAACAAGAAGTAGAAAGTTGCTACGGTACGTAATTAAATTTTCTCTATTGCTCGAACTTAGCTCGGATATCTCACTGATTAGATTATGTGCTAGTAGTAAATATGTTTACCATCAACTGAAGCTCTGCTTACTATATATGTAATATTTCGTTTAGTACCTATAAGATAAGTTATTTTCATTTTAGCAGGTCATAATTTGCCTTCGGACGTTCCTGATCTAAATATTAGAAATCGGTCTGACATCTTGCAGCTGCTAGTTGTAACATATTCTCGAGAAGATAAAATTTGGGGCAAAGCCTTCATGTAATGAATGAATGAATGAATGCCGACACAGTTACAAAGTTTGGTAAACCGCTGTTTAACCTAGCACAATTATTCGCCGTGATAAAAGTCGGGAGCTCCGTGGCCTAGTGGGTAGACCGTTTGGTTCGCACTCGAACTAGTGCAGGTTCGAATCCCAAGCTGTGGCGAGTACTAATGAGACTTTTTCAGATTTCAAGTACATTATACGGACGCTCTAACGATGAAGGAAAACATCCTAAGGAAACCCGCACATGCCCGCACATGGTTCGCCCCAGATTCCTCTGGACTAGGTTGACTATGTTGTGAGAATACCGTATGTGCTTGGGCAACCATACGACATTTAAAAACCCAACTGTCCCAGGCACTACAGTATTTTAAGAGTGGTTACTTCGCATGGAGAATACCGTATAAAATATAAATCATCCATTAGCGGATGAAAAGACCTAAGTATAAGAGTCAGGAAGGTGTCAAAACGCGAGATACTTATTGGTGTGGTGTCAAGTGTGTAATATTGCACCTTGACATCAGCTCCTTATCTCTATTTATCGTGGCCAATTATTGTACTATGGACTTTAGTATAGCAGCGTATGGATCCCATTCTCCTTTAACGTCAATATGTTTTCTGCGCTATATTTGCTACTTCAGGTAATTTCTCATCAGTCTCATATGTGTTTTGTTTTATGGTTACAAATGCTCGGGCCCCAATCACAAATAGTCTGGCCAATGTTCGACACAAACGTTATTTTATTCATACTCCTACATACTCACACGATTATTTCTCGATTGCAAAATGGGTTTTAAATCTGTTTTCTTAGTTCGTTACGTTACGATTTTGTTTTCCGTTGCACGCCTGATCAAATACGTTTTAATTTTCAGTATTGATTCACTAATGTTCATTACGCAAATTCAAAGTCCCATAACTTTTTTATTTCAAGAGATATTTTACTAATTCTTTCACATGTTTTATTTTACACTAATTTTTCTAATTTATAAATTTGTTTCTTTTTTGGTAAATTTCCTCATTCTTTTACACGTAAAGGTATTTTTGGACACTTTCAACAAGCGCTCATAATGTCTAATCAATGTAAAAAGGAATAGCATACAAACTGTTTCAGTGTAGTCTGTAGACAGTAAAAAATTTAAGTGGCCCATAAAGTATGTTCGCGTCGTTTATTTGTTCCCTAAAATATTGATGAAATTATTAAAACCGAAAGTGTCTAAGGTACTCATGTTTTGTCTATTAGGTAGATATTCCTTATTCTGGAAACTATTAATAATAATAACAAACTCTTTATTGACATAATCCAGTCCAGCCGTTTCAGAGGTTAGCCGGCACAAACAGACAGATAGACAGACGGACGGACAGACAAAAAAATGTAAGTATGTATACTTTTATAAGTTTCATATGCATTAAGTGAAAAGCTGTTAGTTTAAAATAACAAACAGACACTTCAATTTTATTTGTTTCTATAGACAAGTATTAATAATAAATGACGATAGTGGAATAGGAATAGAACAATCTCGAACCACAATAATTGTAGTATGATCGATGATATGTCTGAAGAGCTATGTCATGTAACCTGAGTCAGCCAATAAGTGGCGCTAGATTTGGGATTGTGTTTCCTTTGGCATTAGTTATTGTTTGATATTGATACGTTTATTGTCATATTAGTTTCATTAGGTGTCGGTTTCTCCATATTCGATGGGAGTCGGGAGATAAATACTTTTTTTTATAGATACAATCAAAATCATTAACTGTTTTTCGAAAATTTATTTTTGTTTAAAACTTTGTTCCTTCGGCGGGATTCGAACCCGCGACCCCCGGCGTGAGCCACGGCGCGCTGAATCACTGAGCCACAGAGGTCGAGGCAGTTTTTATGTTGGTAAAATTATTGGACAGTTGAAGATGGAGTTTCCTAGTTTCTACATAGGTTTGCTTGATATACATAGGTATATCTAGCAAACGAGCTTCGTGGCCTAGTGAGTACTGAGTAGACCGTTTGATTCGCACTCGTGAGAGTGATGTTCTATTCCCAGGTTGTGGCGTGTACCAATGAGACTTTTTCAGATCTCAAGTACATTATACGGACGCTCTAACGGTGAAGGAAAACATCGTGAGGAAACCCGCACATGCATGGCCCGACGTATTGACCAGTCATTCCTCTGGACCAGGCTGACTATGTTGTGAGAATGCCGTATGTGCTTGGGCAACCATGCGACATTTAAAAACCGCCGGTCCCAGGCACTACAGTATTTCAAGAGTGGTCACTTCGCTCAGAGAATACTGTATAAATCATCCAATAACGGATGAAAAGGCCTAAGATGTTTTAAGTTTTATTTTCAGCACACTCCATTCTAGAATTTTCCGATACTTCATTATTTCAACATGGACTTTTTATGATCCATTACAAATTCTGTCACGGCAAATGATCCATTCGCTTCCAATTTGCTGGAGAAAATTTTTATTCAAGTGCACTACTTCCAGGAAATGTTGGAAGGAAAAGCGAGAAATTCATTTATCAAAGATTCCAGTTTCTTGATAGACTGGGTGTCTGTAATGGGCTCGTGGCATCTGGATTGTTCGAGAATATCCCATTTTATGGATGTACCCACTTTGATATTGTTATTACATTTGGCTTGTTGCACTTTAGATTTTAAAAGCTCGTGTGCGATGCCCATATTGCTTTCGATTAGATTTTGACCTATGGATGTTATAAGTTATAAGGCACTTGATGTAATAATGTACGTATGTGATACCTAAATGTTGCGTTTAGATACCTAATTGTGGCACTATAAAAGTTATTGGGCGTTTTGGACCCGCTGTTTAAAAAGTGGCGACCATAAACCGAAATAGGTACTATAACTACTATTAGATTGTACAATTTTATTACAGTAATATGGGATCGGACTACATTTGAAATATTTAGTTTCATTAATATATTGAGAAATATTGAAGCATTACTACTTGGTAAATGTAAAAAAATATTTTATTTTATGTGTAGTTTACTAATTAAATACATTTAAAAAGTACCAAAAAAAAAATTTATTTGCGAAAGTGGTAAACAAAACCTACATCATTAGTTTACTTACATCATATACAAAAACATTCACTATGGTAAGTATGAACTTAAACGCACAAATATCGGAGATATTTATAAATATGTTCCTGCAGCCGTATACTTCATACACCATAACCTACAAGTGACGTCATTTGTAGGTCGACTTTAGTATGGAGCGTTTTTACGAGACTTGCGTAATTTTGTATCCCACCAAAAACATTCTGTAAAAAACTAGCCAAGTCTCGATGGAGCTGCTTGTTTATCTCTAAAAAGTAATGAAATCTAGACAAAATCGTGCCAAGTCTAAGGTTCCTTACTGCGATTTCTTTATTATTATAGTTAATGTTGAGTGACTTGGCCGTTGAACATTCTTTATACTTTAGTGGGTACAAGTCAATTTTGTTTACATTTGTAACTACCTATGTTTGTTAAGCGAGATAATAGCCCATACTGGTATTGGTAATTGGACGTTAGTGTCTCATTTTAGGCTGTTGTTTATTGTACAACACACGTATTGGAGCAATGGTGTCATGGAGCCCCTTTTGTACCCTTGTGTGCCCTTCAACGGCCAAGTCACACAACATTAACTATAATAATAAAGAAACCGCAGTAAGGAACCTTAGACTTGGCACGATTTTGTCTAGATTTCATTACTTTTTAGAGATAAACAAGCAGCTCCATCGAGACTTGGCTAGTTTTTTACAGAATGTTTTTGGTGGGATTTCACTTCTTTTTGTACAAACGTGGGCATATTGATTGATTTTCCTAGATTTTAGTGTAATTTGTTTATTTAATTTGTGTAATGTTCGAGTAGAATAAAGTTCGAGTAGAATAAAGGGGCCTGAAAATGCGGCAAAATGGTTCTAGTAAAGAATGGTACGGCAGTGTTTGCTTCGCGCTCGACTTGGCGGGGGCACTGCCGTGCCCCCAGATCGACGTTCTGGTCTTATCTAGAGGTTCTCAAATAGGGGCCTGAAAATGCAGCGAAATGGTTCAGTAAAGAATGGTACGGCAGTGTTTGCTTCGCGCTCGACTTAGCGGGGGCACTGCCGTGCCCCCAGATCGACGTTCTGGTCTTATCTAGAGGTTCTCAAATAGGGGCCTGAAAATGCGGCGAAATGGTTCCAGTAAAGAATGGTACGGCAGTGTTTGCTTCGCGCTCGACTTGGCAGGGGCACTGCCGTGCCCCCAGATCGATTATCCTAGTTTTTATAGTTTTCCCTTTATGTGGCCATTAAACCCCAACTCTGTACCAAATTTCAGCTCTCTAAGTTTATGGGAAGTACTAGTTCTATTTTGATGATCATGAGTGAGTGAGTGAGTGAGTGAGTGAGTGAGTGAGTGAGTGTCGAAAATGCGAAACTTTGCTTTCGCTTAACTTCGGAACTAAATGACCTACAGACTTGAAATTTTGGATTTTAAGTACGTGATTATAGCTTATTGGATGACGAAAATTTCTGCGTTCTGGTCTTATCCAGAGGTTCTCAAATAGGGGCCTGAAAATGCGGCGAAATGGTTCCAGTAAAGGATGGTACGGCAGTGTTTGCTTCGCGCTCGACTTGGCGGGGGCACTGCCGTGCCCCCAGATACAAAACGCTGTACCTTTGAAAATATTGACTTTTGATATACGGTTTCTTCTGAGAAGTTACTCATATTTAAGAGTAGGTACTATTCATTCATGCAATAAAAAAAAACAGTCCGCTTGCTTATTACCCCGCCTCCTGCAGATATGCGACCTATGCCGTTGTAACCCAGATGTAAGTACGGGTACATTTAACCTAATTTTATCTTTGGTCGCCGTGGCTAATTGTTCCAAAGTAAAATGCCCCATGGGCCATGCCCTTAGGTTTATCTATTCTTAAGAAGAGAACAAGAGTTATGATGATGATGATTCAATCGGGTTCTATGCAAACTACAATTGCAACAAGCAATGAATTAAAGCAGATAAATATTTTTTAATTAGGTAAGTACATGTACCGAAATAACTTCCCGAGAAAACTTTAAGGGCGTCGTAGACGACGAAACTAAATTATTTTATCAATTATCATAGGATGCCTGGATATATTTTAGAATATGGAACGTTATAATAATATAATATTACTAGCTGATGCCCGTAGCTCCGCCCGCGTAAGTACAATCCACGGGAACCGTACATTTCCCTGCGAGAAAAAGTAGCCTATGTCCTTTCCCGTGGTCTACTTTATATATGTGCCAAATTTCATGATAATCGGATTAGTAGTTTTTATGTGAAATTGTAAATAAAGTATCCCATGGGAACCGTACATTTCCCCGCGATAAAAAGTAGCCTATATCCTTTTTCAGGCTCTAGACTATCTAGCGGGCCATGGCGCTTAGGGTAGCTCGGGCTTATAGGACCGTGTCATATACTGCGGCGTGCATCATTGCCGACCGCCCGCCATGGGAAGTTCTTGCAGCGGTCTACAGGCGACGCACAGAGGCGGTTGAAGGAGGTATCCACCCAAACCCAATAGAGGTCGTCCGTTGGCGAGATGAGGCCCGCGAGGACCTCTTCCAAAAATGGGAGGAAGATCTGGGGCTCCCGGGTGTAAGCAGACAGCTGGTGGCTGCAGTACGACCTATTCTACGAGAATGGGTCGAGTGTGAACACAGCTTCCCAGATTATCACCTTACACAGGTGCTCACAGGGCACGGGTGCTTTGGTGAGTACCTGTGTAGAGTGGCCAAAAGGGAGCCGACAGCAGTCTGCCATCACTGCGGAAGTGGAGCCGAAGACACGGCACAACATACGCGGGAGGTGTGTCCAGCTTGGGCGATCCCTCGCGCAGCTATGTCTGCACGCATTGGCGCGGATTTATCGCTCCCTGCTCTAGTTGCCGCTATGACACGGAGCAAGGAGGTTTGGGACGCAGCTGCTACTTTTTGCACCGTAGTCATGGTGCAAAAGGAAGCGGCGGAGCGAGAGCGTGAGGCTTCGGCAGAATCGCACCCGATGCGTCGTAGACGACGTGGTCGGCGGCGTTTAGCGCACCTAAATGCGCCATAAAATTGATCCGTAGACGGCATCTGGGGGGTTGCCGGCTACTGAAGGATCAGGAGAGGTAGGGTTCCCTTATGTCCGGGGAACCCTTAGCGAAGGAAGATGGCAGCATCGCCGTCATCTATAATGAGATGATGCCCGATGAGGCAAAACGTCAGCGGGGTTGTGGTAGTCACAATAGTTCCCATGGCCCCGCCATAAAGCGTGAAGAAGGACATCGGGGGGTTTTAGTTGGTAAACCGGTGCATGGGAGTCCAACATAACCTTGCGACCCTCCCCTGGGTCGTGTGGTATGCAGAACGCATTTCCCCTCGAGAAAAAAAAGGCTCTAGACTATCTGCGTACCAAATTTCATTTAAATCGGTTCAGTAGTTTTGGCGTGAAAGACGGACAAACAGACAAACACACTTTCCCATTTATAATACTCGTATTAGTATGGATGTTGTTGTTGTTGTCTTAGCCGTCTGTAATAGTTAATACAAACAGGACAACAAGTGATATTTTATCTTAACATAAAATATAATAGTATTTTCGCCGTTTGTGATGCCCCTAAGTAAATAATAAAACATTATTGCTTTTTATAAAACTCGGGAAAAGTAAATTTTGTAAAAATGTAATTAATTGCTTATAAAAATTGTTACCAAAGTAAGATGAGAGCACTCGACACGCCGACTGAGGGAAACAAGCTGGAGAGCCATTATTACGGCGAGATGCAAATTAGATGATTGCAAAACCTTTATTTATATCCATTTAAATGAGCATTTAAATTGTTGGGAAGTGCCTTGGTTAAACTTCACCGACGATCCTGGAGTATCAATGTTTCAGTTACGATTTTCTTATCATATTACAGTCAGTTATTCAGTTATTGTTATTATTATTATTATTAAGCTATTGCATAGATTTTATCGCGGGCTTTGAGCGCGGCGTCCGAATCAAGAAATTCCGTAACGAAAAAAAAAACCTAACACCATTGAGCTGGGGTGGGGGTCTGATTAATTTGGTTACAATCGAGCCGCTGGTACTGAATCGCTTTCCGTCTCACTAGACGTTACACTTAACGTGAGCTATGTGAGCTATACTATACTTGTATTTATATTTTATGCAATAGCTTTACCGCGGCAATCCCCGAGTGCCACACATCTTTTTTTATCATACACCGAGACTCAAGAAGATTCAAGATTCAAGAAGATACTCGTTTCATCGTAAGAGCAATTAAACGTGTACCTTTTTGTGTAGTGAACAAAGTTTACTCTCTGCCTTTACTTTCATAACCCAGTGGGACAGATAACCGACACGACTGACGAGAGATCAGGCGCAGGACTAGCTTTTTACATGCCCATCCGGCGCATGAATCATCTTTCTTGTCAGACAATCAGGTGATCAGCCTGCATTGTCCTAACCAAACTTGGACACAACAGCTAATTAAGTCCATAAGCATCATTGAAATGTCCATATTCTGGTGATACTGATGATAGCGGTTATATAAACGAGCAGATCGTTAAGCCATTAGTTTAATACACAACTTTCTAGCGTTGTTTCGAAGTGGTAATTCTTTGGAGCGACTCGGACGTTTATCACGCAATGAAACTACGGAGCTAGAAACTGAGCTAATATATAACACTGAGTGTGCTAAGCCGCGATTTATATCTGAGCACTAAAGTTCACAGTCGCAGCACTACACCACAATGAAGATGAAACGAACATTCTCGAAGAGACATGATGTAGACTTAGATTTGGTCTTCTGATTCATTATTGCTATCGCTTAGTGCTTTGGTGACTTTTGATGTCTAACAAGTAAGGATATACAGTTTGGATTCTTAAATAGAGACAAAATAGTTCTGATCAGGTACTCGTATCTTTGTTTATTAACATAGCTACTATGTCTTTCCACATGCATTTACGATATTACCTGAATAAAAGAATTGCGCTTTTTCCAACATTTCCAATATGGCGTACTGCAAACCAGAATGCATCGATATAATATACTGTTACATGACCGCAAACGCCTGCTGCGCGACCACTAATATCCGGAGCGGCCATTTGCATTTGCAATATTATATTACTGCACCTTTGTACATTTATCCAATAAGTGATGCTTCCCTTCGATTTTACTTTGTGAAATATTAATATCAAGCTCTTTTCAGTGAAGACTTGCATCTTCTCCTGCGAGAAGATCACAGTTTTATATTGGTACTACGATAAAATATTTAGTCCTATTACTATTATTCACCATTATAATGATTTTACTAGAAGCTCTTTGATGACCTGCAATGTCCAATTTCTTAGTTTCATGTCCCTTGGCGCAATTCTTTATCCTCTTGTAACATCTTCAAAAATTTTAGCGCCTTTCTAAGTGTTTTCCACTTTCCTAAACCGAGGATATACTGCCGTACTTGCTGCATCTAACACCGAAGGCTATAAATTATAACCGAGCATGTATAAGTCCTTCACGTCACCGACATTATCTTTGGGAAATACTGAATTTTGTGCGCATTCCGCATTTCAATAGTTATCTGCAGCGCGAATACTCGATTACTATATGCCAGATTCATTTGCATGACATTTTACGTCCCGAGTTGAGGACAGGCATGTTATATGGTCCTCTATTAAGGCTATTAAACTGTTACTGTCACTGTCAGATTTGCCACACGCATTTTGAACGACTTTATATGTTCTGACTGACTGTTACAGCAGAATGCAAATTGTTTATTGGTTTCCGCCCTCGCAACTAGCCGCGATAAGCCCGAGGGAATCGAGGTATAGATTAAGGAAGAATCAGAAGAGAAAACTATTAAGTTTTCGATTTGATTGCACTATTACAAGCATACGGTGTGTCCACGATTGTGTGGAAAAATTGTGGACCCTTGAAGGGGACGTCAAAATTTCCAAAATGGATTGATTTGGATCGTTCTATGAAATTTGTTTCTCTGTACGTAATTATATATTATTTTTTCTACTGTGTGATCGAGGTATTCAAAAGCCACACACTTGACAGGAACCCAAAAAATATCGCGAAGTCATTTTAAATTTATTTATTTACTTCCCTTTGGACTCGTGCACGACTCTCTTATCGCGGCGAATTGGGTTAGGAAGCTCTAATAATTACATTCTTAAATCTTATTGATCTTAATGTATTCTTGTAGGACAGTGTAAAGCTTTCGACTTAACGGGAACAAAAAACTTGAACAGCCAAACCGCGGTTCAATAAAAAGTTCATTCCGCAACGCTCGGACACTTGGCTTTCTTCCACACGATTTGTGAGCTTTTTGTGTAACAACCACTTTTAAATTGTTGCTTATAACAGTTTTTCATATGGGAATTGCTCACCGCTTAAATTAACTTAGGTTGGTCTGGTTAAAGTTGGGGACAAAGCGTCTGCAATTTTCGCGATCGAAGCTGAAATATAATTGTTATTGATGTCATACATATGATTCATCTCTGGCCCAATAATACTTTACCGTTATTAGATTATAGGGGGAGCGTGACTGTACCCCATATTTCAATAGGATTCGAGCCCCTCATAGAGAAACATTATACCAAATGTTATGATTATTTTTATTTTACTGCATGCCCAATAGATTACGCCATTATTGCGACCCACAGATTGGCACGTGTCTTGATCAAAATTTCAAGAAGTTACATTAATGTAATTTTTCCATTATTGGCTTCAGTATTTAGAGCCTTGTTGCCACGCCGTGAAGTGTAGAAAACGGCATGAAAAATGACAACAACGGCAAAAATTAATTGTTCCACCCTCGGCTCATGTATCATGTAAAATTCATTAAAAACTTTATCAGACGCCGCATGGAACGTATCAAGTTGTAATTCAGGCGCTTATCTCACGAGTCCCCGGCGAGTCATTAAAGTCATAAGCATTCGCAGCTCAACAAGTTGCAAATTACATGCGAGCTCGCTAAGCATCAGTTCACACGGAGACGAGACGCGACGATATACTGCGCTGCATTTTAAGATAGCGATTCAAAATTGAACTTTATTCAATACACAAGACAAGTAAAGTTACAAGAGTTCGAATGTCAAACTAGACCGCTATGTATAGCGTGGCGCCGCTCTTGCAATGAAACGTGTATTACATCTTCTTGTGTCTTACTAATATAATATAGGGTGACACACCCAATAGACAAGCGGACTGATTTTTTTTTATTGCATAAATGAATAGTACTCTTAAATATGAGTAACTTCTCAGAAGAAACCGTATATCAAAAGTCAATATTTTCAAAGGTACAGCGATTTGTATACAAAATTTCGCGAGTCTTTATACCAAAAAAAATTTTTTTTTTTGCGAAATTGGTAAACAAAACCTACATCATTAGTTTACTCACATCATATACAAAAACATTCATTATGGTAAGTATGAACTTAAACGCACAAATAGGTATCGGAGATATTTACAAATATATTCCTGCGGCCCGTATACTTTATACCTACTTAATACACTTTAATCCAATAGTGACGTCATTTGTGTGGCGATTTTAGTATGGAGCGTTTTTAGGAGGCTCGCGAAATTTTGTATAAAAATCGCTGTACCTTTGAAAATATTGACTTTTGATATACGGTTTCTTCTGAGAAGTTACACATATTTAAGAGTACTATTCATTTATGCAATAAAAAAAAAATTGTCCGATTGCCTATTGCTAGCACTGTACCAAATTATTGCACCCGAACAAATAGTAAAATTATAAGCTTCTCTGTAATTCATTTTGGTTCCACTTAATAAAAACAAATCTTTGATGTTTCTGGAATTTACTGCCGCACAGTGGGTCGAAACGAGGATTTGGCGGACTTAGGGACCGATTTTTAATTTTCGCATTTTTATTTATGCCAATGGATAGAACTTATTAATCTTAACAAAAGTTGTTCTGTGCAATTTTTTCTTAGCTTTATAATTTAGGTAGAAAAAATACATTTTTGATTTTTTTGTATGAAACAAATTAAATAATCCTAAATTTTTGCCAAGTCATGATAGATCCCGCGTTCAAACCTTTTTTTTCTTATATTTTGGCTACATTGCTATTATTATGTACTATAAACGTGTGCCTAAAGTTGCAAGTCTGCTAGAAAAAGAGGTAAGAAAATTACAATAAATGTAATTATTATTTTATGACTTTTCTAATTCATAAAGTTATTCTAGGGGTATTCCATGCAAAATAATAATTACGGTAATAGAATAAGACTTTTAATTACTTGAAATTCTAAAAAAAATTAGGAAAACAGTTGACCTAAAGGCCACCCGTGCAACTTCCCGCTAAGCGCGTAAATTTTGTCTAATGCGTCATTTTTGTGGTTATCGAGATCATAAACAAAAGTGCTTTTACAAATTTTCACTAATAATTTTCTTTCATCAGACTTTTGACCACTCCGAGCTCAAAAGTTTAATAAAACACTATTTTTTGAAATTTCAAACTGTCATAACGTTGGAATGAATCAACCAATTTTCACGCGATTTACGGCAATCGATGAAGTTTTTTATATCCTTTAAAAGAATCGACAACAAACATTTTTTAGATGAAAAATTTCGGAGTAATTCCGAAAAAACTCTTTTTTCGGTTTTCTTTCCTTCGCGATATCTCTCGAACGAATCAACCGATTTTGCCCAGATTGGCAGTGATTGACGTGGTTTTTCAAGGTTAAGGCTGAATAGTTATTGGAGTTGATCGATAAAACCGTTTAAAAGTAAATCCAAAAAAACCACTTTAAAAAAAAATCTTACAGTTTTTTCGAGATTTCTTGAAATTTATCTGTCCGAACTGGACTGGATTGACCAAATTATATTCAAATTCTAAGTTTGGCCAAGCCCTTTCGAATAGTGCCAGCCGCAATAAAATCGGTCAAACCATTCTAAAGTTATAAGAGGTTTACATTACACACACACTCACACACACAAGCATACATACAGACATAGTGACACCCTCGCGGGGGCAGTCAGGGAAGCTTCCTGTGGCCTCTTCTGAGGTCACAGGATTTATTATTCTCAATAAATCGGCCCGAAGAAATCAATTTTGATGTTGTCAATACCGAATAAGTAGAACTCAAGGTTTATGATAATGTTGAGAATTTATAACCTGCATATCCACTTCAGAAGCTTCCACATCTACTACTTACTCCTAGGAAACCTTTTGAGGATTTTTGTGATCGACAAAAAACGGAGACGTTTAGATGAAATAAACAAATCTCTTTCATTTTCTCCGGAAAAAGTGTCTGCCATTTCAATGAGAAGTTTAAAAAATTGTGGAAACGAAGATGTTTAAAAAATAATGAACCATTTACTCAGTCACCCATAAGCTTTAAATAAAGTCAAGGCATGCTTAAGCAAAGATAATGTAAAGAGTCATATGTATTCACCTGTTAACGCACTGGCTTTATTAGTTTCGATATAGTTGTCAAAGTGGCAATATATAAACTTATGAGAGTATGCGAGTGAAAATGGTTTCGAGTTATATCCATCTTATTACACCAGATAAAAAGGATATAACTAATACTGAATATGGGGCTCCAATTAAACTGCAAGATTTACTCAATTTGACTGTGTCAAGACTTGGATGCAATATCTATGTATTTGGACGCAACAATGTACAAGCAAAAAAATAAATAAGGAATTTGAAGATTATGTAGAGTCTTCAAATTCTTTATGTATTTTTATAGCCAGTCTAGTCCCAGTTAGGCTAGAACAATCGGATGGAACTGTAGTTTGGGAAAACGAAAGACCCTCATCCACGTTTTACTGTCGTCCAATTATGTTCCAATTTACGAAGGAAACCCAGTCCACTGTAATGACAATAAAGACCAGAATCACAGAAGAGAGAATCGCTCCAGCCATCAAAAGTAAATCAAATTGAGGTGTCTCACCAGTTGCTTTTGAAGATGATTGACGGAAAGATAACAGCATATTTATCAGAGATGTCGACAGCCGTTTGCGATATTTATAAGCAAAGCCATCGGAAATGAATTATATTGAACTGCTTGACCAAAAAAGCAAGGATAAAGAGATTTACCAGTACGGACTGTCATTTTTACGCTGCTGGATCAGGTGTTTGTGCCTAAGTAACCTTAATCATTCTTATTTTATTTTACGTCAACTATTACAACTGCGAATCGTTGTTCTTTTAGAAAATGATTAATTTTCGTTATTGGTAATGTCCCGTTTTTCTTATGCAGCCTATCGTGTGGATTTCAAAAAATAGAGTAACAGGGGCTAGGGTAAGAAAAAATGAAGCTTAGAAAGTCCGCAATATAGCATGCGTGGTAGAGCCATGCTTCGGCACGAATGGGCCGGCTCGACCGGAGAAATACCACGGGCTCACAGAAAACCGGCGTGAAACAGCGTTTGCGCTGTGTTTCGCCGAGTGAGTGAGTTTACCGGAGGCCCAATCCCCTACCCTATTCCCTTCCCTACCCTCCCCTATTACCCTATTCCATCTTAAAAGGCCGGCAACGCACTTGCAGCTCTTCTGATGCTGCGAGTGTCCATGGGCGACGGAAGTTGCTTTCCATCAGGTGACCCGTTTGCTCGTTTGCCCCCTTATTTCATAAAAAAAAAAAGCATTTAGGGAAGACTGCGGCTTACTAATAGACCAGGTGAAACAAGGAGACGGTACAACCAATAACGGAAATACTGCCCGAAGATTTTTTTAGGGATGCAGACGCTACAGCCCGTAACACTGGCATAAGTAAAAAGTTAATAGAAAGGTTGCATGTGATTCTGCAGACTGTAGCGTCTGGAGAGTGCGTGCACTCTTCTAAGTTCTCTTTATTCTGTAGAGAGACTGCAGAACTGTACGTTAATCTATATCCCCGGTATTATATGCCTTCCAGTTTGCACAAGCTTTTGATATATGGCACTGATATTATTCAGCATTCTGGTGCCATACCTATAGGAAAACTGTCAGAAGAAGCAGCAGAAGCTCATAACAAAGATTTCTCGAAATTCTAACGACACTAACATTTATTATCGTTAAAACGGATATTAGTAAGTTATGGTTATTATTGATTATATCTTCACGAAATCTAGATTTTTTTGATGTTTAGATAAATTTTGTCGAAATCATTGATCTTATTCTATTATCGGAATAAATATTTCGCATGAAATACCCCTAGAATAACTTTATTAATTAGAAAAGTCATTAGTTAATAATTACATTTATTGTAATTTTCTTACCTCTTTTTCTGGCAGACTTGCAACTTTAGGCAAACGTTTATAGTACATAATAATAGCAATGTAGCCAAAATATAAGAAAAAAAAGGTTTGAACGCGGGATCTATCATGACTTGGCAAAAATATAGGATTATTTAATTTGTTTCATACAAAAAAATCAAAAATGTATTTTTTCTACCTAAATTATAAGGCTAAGAAAAAATTGCACAGAACAACTTTTGTTAAGATTAATTAGCTCTATCCATTGGCATAAAGAAAAATGCGAAAAATAAAAATCGGTCCCTAAGTCCGCCAAATCCTCGTTTCGACCCACTGTGTGCCGGCGACACCATACTTTAAACAATAAAGTATTTTCCTCTGTAATAATCGAGGATAAAGAACAATGGCAGAGTTCCATACAACGAAATACCTGATTTTTTTTTTGAGCGTCTAAGTTTGCAATAATGTCTAAAAGATAGCAATTGCATTACGTAATAATATTCAAAAAGAATTTTGTCTTATCGAGGCCACGAAAAAAAAGTTATTCATATTTTTGTATTTTGAGGTTATGTTCATTAATATTTTTAAATATAAGGCCTCCCTCCTGCCTTCTTTACACTCAGATCATTTTAATGCATTTTTCTTTCGCTTTCCTACATTGCAATCTCTAGAGAAGCCTTAAGTGATATACTACAGACAGAATACATAACATGAAGATGATTTCTGTATTATGTATCAAAATAAATTACTTTCTACGGAATTAAATGTTATATTTATTTTAAGATTCACAAAACAGTAAGTTAAGTATTAGGGGTTTAAATCCTTTATACATCTCATATTACAAAGCAAATGCAAATAATACGAAACAATTTTAACATTACAGTGCTATTTCTTACTTAAACAGAAATAGGTATTATGACAATCATAAGGCAATCGTTGTCCGTTAGAAAAATACAAGTCACCGTAGAAGGCAGATATTAAGTCCAGGTTTCCCCTGGACTTGCCAAGGGTCAGAAAATAAAGATACTTCCAAAAATATCGCAATAAAAACAACACGTAAATTCGGCAAAATGCTGAAGTGACCTGTCAAGTGTCATGTCAAATGTCAATATCAATGTAATTTTTTTTTTATCTTAGTTTTGAGAATGCTTAAGAGATGGCGACACATTTTAAGATGGCGACACATTTTACGAGCTACCGACCACTGTCACATGCATATATTTTATTTATCCCTTTTTGCTTTTTTAGTATGTTTTACAAAGTACATTATCAATTATAATATATTTTAATTTAGAGATTAGTATTATACTGTACTCATGATATTGCTCACTAACGCTATCTAGCGAAAACGAACTAAACTTATTTGTCATGACATTTGGTTTTATTTTTTTAATTCACTGACATGAGGCCATTTTATTCAAATGTATCCAAATAAGATCTTTTTATTTTATAAAAATAATTCCGGCTCTTACATGTAAAAACAATTATATGATAAAAACCTGAAAAATAAATGATTCGTTTTTGTATATGTGACATTTTTAGACGCTTGCAAAAACGTCAGGTAAAATCTTGCCATTGTTCTTTGGACCATTTCTTAGAGTTCTGATAGTTGGTACTCTCACCCTGATAATATTATAAATGTGAAAGTTTGTAAGGATATGTGGATGGATGTTTGTTACTCTTTCACGCAAAAACTACTGAACGGATTTTGGTGAAATTTGGTATGGTAGTAGTTTAGGCTCTGGATTAAAACAGGGTACCTACTTTTTATCCCGAAAAAGTACAGTGTTCCCGCGGGATAACCGATAGTATGTGTACGCGGGCGCAGATGCGGGCAACTGCTAGTTCTGAATAAAGTTAAATTTTGAGACACTATTTTAAAAATCGTTTCGGTGAGCTAACTCTAACATTAACCAGAGGGGCAATTCTGCTAAATAAAGCCAGCATTAATACAATTACAATCAAGTCCCGGTACGCTTATACTCCCAATAGGTGTTTTTATGAACGTTAAACCAACGTGAAACGCGCTCTGATTGGTCGAAACGTTATAAAATCCGTTCACGGTAACATGACGCTACACTTTCAATCCAAACAAAGTAATATTGACTGTTTAAATTGTTACTTTAAATACGAGAATTGAGGTTCAGATTAGGCGAACCTTTGAATATGTCGCCCTATAACGTGCGCACACGCTAAACAAGCAGGTAGGCGAGCAAGCATCCACGGGGGTGAACAAAATGATTCGTTTGCTTGTCAAGCCGCCTGCCTAGCGTGTGAATCTGACATAACGGAATTATTGATCCACTGAAGCCTGTTTGAGTCAGATTACACAACGTATAGATGACTCGACGATGTAAGAAACAGACGCTGAGTCAAACGGGGTTAATAAACTACATCACATCTAAATCTCTACATAAATAAATAAAAAAGTTCTAACACAAAGTAAATTAGGTACCTACCTACCTACCTTTCGGATTTTGAAACTCAAATACACAGGTCGTATATAGTAGAAGTATGTAGGTAATATTAAAATATAGCTAAACTCTCTCTGAAAGGAAATATACACCATTTAGTCACGAAGAAAATTCATTTAACGTATAAAATAAATTGCAAAAAAATTAATTTAGTTCTTCAGTCATAAATTTGTGTTATTCAATTAATTCACTATTACAAACTTACAAAGTGACAACGTACCTGTGTAAGGCGCGCATCCGTGGGTTTAGGCGCGAAGAAGCGAACCCTAAATCATATAGTTACTATTCATCCGCGTCTCGATAGAGTAGTGACCAACGCCTCTAGTAGCAGTGAAGAGTTTACAGAGCTCACACTCGCCCGCGTCACGCGTCATTTCGTGCCCTCGCAATTCATCGTTTCTTCCATGACCACATGCCTTCTGCTCTAGTTTATAGACATTTTGTACTACTGTGTAATGTTAAATGTGTTTAATCTAAGTGTGTAAAATTTAATGCAATAAACTGTATCAAGCATTATAGTGGCTGCCCAACTAGTGGCTTCGAATTACGAACTATACCTACGTAACAAGTTTTGTCGCGAGTGTTGGAAAACGTTTACCTACTCGGACAAAAAAAAGCAGGTCATGCCGATGAATACGAGAAGTCGACCTCAACACGACAACATGCACGAAGACCGCGTGGACATCCTGGACGAAGCACCAGAGCAGAGCGACGAAGCGCGAGAGCTGCGCGCCGAGGGCGCCCCCGCCGCCACCGTCCCTGCACCCGGCCGCACCGGCGCTTCTACTTATGTGGACACCGAGACTTTCCTGGCCGGCGTGATGCAGTCCTTCATCAAGATGCAAGCGGAAAGTAACAGAACCCTAGTGGAAACCCTGAAAGCGCTCCCTTTCAACGGCTCCGGGAACACACCAACATCGACGCCAACGCCCGAGACGCGTCCGGCCAGTAAACACTCGTCCGCGGTCACCGGAGGCAACTTCGCCAAGTGCACCGCACGTTTCGACGGGAGGTCACGCGACGCGGAAGTCCTGGAGGCGTTCATCGATGCTGTGCAGGTGTACAAGGAGTGCGCGGACGTGAGCGACGAGCACGCGCTGCGCGGCTTGCCCATGCTGCTGGAGGGCGACGCCGCCGTGTGGTGGCGCGGCGCGCGCGCCTTCGCCGGCACCTGGCCCGACGCGCTGGCGCGCCTGCGCTCCATGTATGGAGTACAGCAACCGGCCCACAAGGTTCTGCGTGAAATCTTCGCTACGGAACAAAAAGACTCCGAAAGAGCGGAAGTGTTCATTAGTAGAGTGCGTTCTTTGATCGTTAAATTGCCATACGACGTACCTATTTGTATGCAAATTGACATTATTTACGGTTTGTTACATCGTCGAGTAAGAAAACGGTTATCTAGAGACAGTATTCATGATGTTGATAGTTTTGTAGAGAAGGCGAGGGTCATAGAGGACGCGATAGTTGAAATTAACGTAAGTACCTACTCAGCGAACCCGAGCGTTGTTATGACTTCTACAAGTTCAAACGCGACCGCGCGTCGATCACTCGCACCACAGCCGCGTGAATTCTCGGAATCGGCCGAGCGCAGCGTTACTACGGGTCCGAGCGGTACCATTGTCGCGAAACTCGCCTCGAACTCGAATGAAACTTCGAAACGCGTTCGTTGTACTTTTTGCAAGTTTTATGGTCATGCAGTAACCGAATGTCGTAATTTACAAAATAAGAATAATAAACCGCGAAATGTAAATACGGTTTCTAGTAGTATAAGCGACAATACCGGGCCTAACCCGATACGATGTTATGGGTGCGGTCAACCCGGTGTGGTGAGATCGAAATGCGAGAATTGTCGTAGCAAAAACGTACCCGCGAAGTCGGCTGATTTTAATGTCGTAATTGGTGATGACGTCACACGCACGCCTTGCGCGACAGAGGCATCGCACCCTACGGTATCCGTCACTATTGCGAATAGGGAAGGCGTTGCGATCCTCGATACGGGGGCTACTTGTAGTATTGCTGGTTCCCTGTTATATTCTATTTTACGAGCGGACGGAATACAGTTCCAAGAGGTGAACCGCACCATTGGGCTTGCGGACGGCTCCCGCCAGGTAAAATCAGTGCTGATTGCATCAGTACCAGTATTCTTGGAAAGTAGGCAGGTAGATACCGAATTCGTAGTGTTCCCCGGGGAAAACACCCGAACCTTGCTAGGCCGTGACTTTATTTCTAAGGCAGGGGTCAAACTGGACTTAGCCCAGGAGTCATGGTATTTTTCAGACAGTCCCGAACAGATATTTCCGTTCGTGCGATCTGTCATCCTAAAAAGCACAGAGCTGATGCGCGCGGACGTCTCCGACGTCTCCTTGCGCAGTGACGAAGGGACGAAGCTGTCACCAGAGCACAGGGCCGCGCTCAACGCATTTCTGCGTGGCAGAGTGGACCAGTTTGCTCCTGAGGGACCCCCTACGGACTTCGCCACCCATAAGACCAAGGTGAATGATGGTGAGGAGTCCCTCGCTTCGCTACCGTACAGGTTGTCGCCGTCAAAGAAAGAGACTTTGGAGGAGTTGCAGAAGCTGATTACAGCGCCGATCCTCCGCCAGGCTGACGCGACGAAGCCGTTCGTCCTCAGTACTAACAGCAGCGAGTATGCACTTGGAGCGGCTCTGCTCCAGGGGGAGGGGACCAATGTGCGACCACTTGAATACGCCAGTCGCCTCCTTACGGCTAATGAGAAAAACTACAACACGACGGAGAGAGAGGCTTTGGCCGTCGTGTGGGCTGTATCAAAGTTTCTAACCCGGCTTCGAGGACGTAACGCCTGGGTTAGAGGGGGAGGTTGTAAGGCGCGCATCCGTGGGTTTAGGCGCGAAGAAGCGAACCCTAAATCATATAGTTACTATTCATCCGCGTCTCGATAGAGTAGTGACCAACGCCTCTAGTAGCAGTGAAGAGTTTACAGAGCTCACACTCGCCCGCGTCACGCGTCATTTCGTGCCCTCGCAATTCATCGTTTCTTCCATGACCACATGCCTTCTGCTCTAGTTTATAGACATTTTGTACTACTGTGTAATGTTAAATGTGTTTAATCTAAGTGTGTAAAATTTAATGCAATAAACTGTATCAAGCATTATACCTGTTAATAAGTTGAGGATTAAGTTATCACAAGTGTAATATGTAGAGTATGAAACGTAATAAGAGCTCGAGTATAAAAGAATAAATCCTCTGAATGAATGCCACGTGGAGGAATGCTCATATCCCGTAGCGTTTCAACGTCTCTCTATATTAATTTTTTTCTACCCCTCTTTGTTTGTATGGCTATAAACGAATATATCAAAGTCGCAATTAAATTTTATGCTTCGTATCGTGTGTGTGTCAGAGGATTACACTTTAATGTGGAGGTATCTGATATATTAATTTGTATTTATATCCTCTAAGCTCCATAATCTCTATTGATTTCAACGTGAACATAGGTGGGTATAATTTAAGACGAAGTCTGCATTTATCAGACGGCTTAGAACCGCGGAGAGCTCATTTTGTTGTAAGCTCCTTTGGTAGACAATATTAAAAATAACTAATGGTTTGAAATTCATATTCTGATAAAGCATCATCATCGTTGTTTAATATCTTTTCTATAGCGTAATAACTATATTTTTTTATAAATAACTATTACTCGACTACATAAATTAATTATTATAACCTATGTTACCCGGGCTATTATTACGAATCTTTTGACACCCCATTCATAAAAATTGGATCAGTACTTTAGGCGCTACGGTGTAACATACATACATAGACTGCAATCACTGCCCTTCCTTTTGGCTTCGCCGTAGTCGGGTAAAAATTGTTTGTGAACGTTGACATTCTAGTACGATTTCACTTTTTTCTAATTCATATATTATGTACGTTCTTTCTGATCATACTTGACTTTAACCTTCTAATCCATGCATTGCTTTTGACCTTTCCTGCCCTGTTCTTGTTTCTATGTCTTTATGTGATTCTCCCTATGTGGGATCCCCTTTTTTCGCATAATTTTGTTTGTCATAATTTCATTTGGCATACGTACCTTGGTATAATTTTATTACGCATAATATTACTTTGGCATAATGGTTTCTTGGCATACTACATCATTAGGCATAAATATCACTTAGACTAATGTTTTTTGTCCTAATTTAATGAGGCATAACTCGTAAAGCATATTTTTTCTTGTCATAATAATACTTTGGCATAATTGTTTTTTGGCATAAACTCGTTAGGCATATTTTTTTTGTCATAATAAATTCAAGGCATTCTGTCACAAGGCACCAATATGCATAAAATAGAAGGACATAATGAAAACACGGTTATGGTAATTAAACGCATATTTATGAAACATTAAAATTAACAGGTATTACACTCATTATACCTAGTATAACATGTGTAACAGTAGGTTAAGTTACGGCGGGGTGGCCCTTGGGCCACCCGTAAGCCGCTAACATGTTTAAAATAATTAATACTAAAGGTTATTTAATGCCAAAAAAAAAACCTAATTTATTCTTAAGTGGTTATGGCTTGACATGTTCTTAGATTGTTGTTTGTCCGAGTTCGTAATCAGTCGAAAATTACAATTATAATTGTTATTACGTCTGAACTCGCACACCCAGTAGAATTTATCATTCATTAGTATGTGAAAAAAATATACTAAAAATATGCGTAAATATAATAGTATGCTTAAATATCATTATGCGTAAATATATTTATGCTTTTTAATATTATGCATTAAAATATTATTCCTAATTAATATTATGCGTAAAAAAATGTATGCCTTACAATAAGTATGCCTAACAATTATTATGCTTTTAGTAATTATGCGAAAAAAAATTATGCTAAGAAGTTAGTTATGCCAAATGAATATTATGCGAAACTACTATTAGGTCAAATGAAATTATGCCAAGTAAAATTATGACTTATGATTTTATGCGAAAAAACCTCCCTATGTTCCTTTCTTGTCAGGTGATGTTATGTTAGGTGCATCATCCTTTTTAACCCCTGACGCAAAAACGACGGGGTGTTATAAGTTTGACGAGTCTGTATGTGTGTGTTTGTCTGTGGCATCGTAGATCCCGAACGGATTAACCGATTTTGATGTTGTTTTCTTAGCTGTGTTTAATGAAAATCTGTTCTGCCGTTTGAAGATTATGAGCTCTTTTCTGTGTACTAGTGAGGGGATCTGACTAACTTCCTTATAGGCTGAACTGATCTACCATTTTACTAATATCGTTGACCCGGTGATCTATTAGTGACGTAGTTGACGGTAATTGTGAGTCCTGGTAATGTTATTTGGCTCGCTCGCCTCGCTGGTCCCAGTCGTCGGCCGTTCGCAGTTTAACAAGCCGTGCTGTTGCAATTAACTCCAATCAGCGCTGAGCGAGGATAATTTTTTAAAACAATTTCATGATGGTGAAAATTTAGATTTATTAGAATTTCATATTTCCAATTTAATTTGTAATGTAATTGTGAGGAGAGGGGATGAATATTTTATATATTTAGTTGTGAGTTTATAGTTATTTTGTAATACCGATTTTGATTTTGTTTTGATTACATATACCTAGTTAAGCAATGCGAATGTTAACTAGGAATCAAGGGTATAATATGCAGAATACTTATGCATTTTTTACACAGGACCTGTACAAGTAGAAACAACCGGCTATTTTTTATTGGTCTCGAATTTGCACCAAACAAATCCTATTTATTACTCCAAACAATTTCGAATACAAAATATAAACAAAGAATTTCATTTTACACTGTGATTTCCTTTAGTGTTTGTTTCACGCATTCGTGTACTCCGATTCACTGTTCGAAGGATTTGTCCATGTTTACTCAATCTATAAAGTCAATATTAGGACGCCCTGCGCTCCGAACCGTCGATGTTCCTTATCATAAAATTCATATGGGGTTCGCTAGCCATCGGGAATTTCTTAATCATTGAAAGTGCTGTCTATTTTTATGCTTCATTCTCTGCTGTTTTAACAAAAATGGAAGTACTATGTACCTATTCATTAACTATTGGTTTATGTATCTATCTTTTTTTTATAAGTATAAATTGGGCGTGTAAACTTTTATCTTACGATAATCTAGTGCAGTGTTTTTCAACCTGTGGGTCGCGAAGCTTCTGTAGGGGGGTCGCCGGAGGTCGAGAGAACTTTAGTAAAAAAATAATAAAGATTAAAAATATTGATTTTTTAAGTAAGAGAATTTTAACAAAAGGATATACTCATAAATTGATCATCGATATCATCGGTAATGTGTTATAATAAGGTTATATCCGAATCCTTATTATGGAGACGCATAAAAACGTCGTATGGAATAAATATTTGTAACACTGTAACATACACATACATACATGATAATAAAGCGAATGGTCGGGGGTCGCGAAATATTTTTTCATACAAGGGGGGTCGCATCATGAAAAAGGTTGAAAAACACTGATCTAGTGGTACTGATATGGACGACGAACATTGTAGCTGCAACAAAAAAAACTATATTGTTTGTCTTTAGGATCAGCTCATACTGAGACGCGAGAAGACACGTTTCATGGCAAAGATTCAAATTTCGCGTTCTGCACCCTGCTCAACGCGGCTTCTGCAATGAAACGTGTATCTCTTTGTGTAGTGAATAAAGATCAATTTTGATTAATCACTATCTTTAAAATGCCGCCCGCCTCGTGTCTCGGTGTAAGCTGAAACTTTGACTTGCCTTCGCGTGGAAGCAATTTTAAAAATAATTTCCGAGTTGTATATTAAAACTTGGCGAAAACAAGAAGTATGAAGCATTATGTGACAGACACCCGGTTAAGGCCACAAAGCGTTATCCGGTTAACCGTCTGCTGTTAGCCCGCCGTGTGGTGTTTCCATCAAAAAACCACTTGTGCGCGGAGTGCTTTCGATCTACTTTAATACTCGAAAATGTTTTTCCTTCGTATTTTAAGTGTTTTTATCACGATTTTTCTCGCGTTGAATATTTCGGAATTTCATATTTATAATTGCTATATGTTTCGATTTTAAAGTAATTACTGTAGGAGTAATAAAAGCTCAAGCTTCTATTAGGAAGGCTTAGGAAGAAACAACGTATTCAAATGGTGCCATTAATTGGCAAAGCTAATGTTAAAAAGAAAGCCATGTCACGGCAGCTCAAAGTAAACCAGTTGACCTACAAAGGAACACCTCGGGCTACGCTTTGGTTCGTGACATCCAATCATTCAAGATTCCTGCTATCTTCCTTACAATATTTATAATAATTAAGTACTTAGTTTTGCAGGCCAGTATAAGATGTTTAATAAGAGTTCTAGGAATTGTGCAAAAACATTTATGTACTAACTACAACACTCGTATACGTATTGGTGCTTAATGAAATATACCTAAGTTCAGTATTAAAATTCAAAAAGCTTAAGTGATTATGATCATGAAGCGCTCTTGGAAAAATGGAAATAGAATTATCTCTGTAACAAATACGAATGCAGGCTCGATTATGGCCGCGCTGGAGCGATGACAATGCCCCTCAAATCCCGCCATCCCGCGTCTAATACGATTGTGAGACTGTTCGAGTATCAACCGAGTTTCTTATCGGAATTCACGAAACTTAATACCGGCATAGCCTGTGGGCTTTGTGTGATAGAATTTTTGTAATAGGGTAGCTACACCTTGGAGACTTGTTTTTCGTGAATATTTGGCGTATAATCTGAGGGTATCTCATAAGTCATAAGCGACTGTTCGATCAGTTTTTGTCAGTATAGGCCGTATACGAAATGAAAAGTAAGATAAACTTATATTATTTCCGACCTCTCATTATGTACTGTACTGTATAATGACAAGTCCTTTTGGATTTAAAGTGTTTCTTTAATCACTTTTAATAGATGCAAACTCAAGAAACAAAATACGAACAAAAAATATATAGTTACAAGCTTTTGACCGCGGACGTGGCAAACAACTTCTTTAGCAAAGAACTCTGCCTACTGCAATATTGAATATAAAAGTACCTAGTTTATTAAGTATATGTGATAATGTTTTAAACTTATAATGAGAAAGATAGATATATGCCTTCGCGAACTTAATCTTAGACCAATAAAAGAGATAAACAATCACACTTTGTTTTGTCTCCAACGGATTAGGATTACTTTTCGACGAAATTTGATTTTTTCCGACACCTTCAACAATTATCGTCATAAATCAACCAGTTTTCACAAAACCCTAACAAGTTATACACCTAAGTCTTAAACCTTCCTATGGAGCTCCTTAGGAGAAGGCTGACCCCACATTAGGCGTGCGCGTTCCTTGGGATCCTGCCGCATCGCTCAATCGCCTCCACGCGCCACTCATACGCCCGAGGAACCAGCAGGCCTAATGTGGTCCCCCACTTGGTGTGGACTTACACCAAGTTTATGACTAGAGTAGTTACTCTGTCGATAGATGAAAACTTTATAAAAATCCGTTCAGTTTTTTTTGAGGTTATCGCGAACAGATAGACAGACACTGCGGGGGGAACTTTAATTTATAATATTTAAAGATGAAATGGTGAAAGTTATAAATGGGAACGACTTAGATTTAGATGCTCCGGGTATAATAACTTCCATCGCTTAGGATAAAGAGGATTGGGTGAGATGCGTACGCTCCGCCGCTCACGAAAATACCTCAGCGTTTCTATTCTTACCTGTGGCGAAAGAATTTCTGTATAAATCATTTAATCTGCGCCATATAAGGAAATATACGACGTACGAGTTTGGGATTATGTATTTAGTCAACCAATTTTCTGGGTTGGCATTATACTGTGCTTCTTTAGGAAATAAGCGTTGAAATTTTTTTTTACATCTGAATTATTATAATTAATTATTACAAAAATTAGGTTTGTTGGGGTTTGTCCAAAAGAGGGGAAAAACTGACTTTTCCGTGTCAGTAAAAACATGTGTATGGCATGACGCTGCCAATTTTAACCCACAGACCATCTAGCTCCAACTGACTAAATAATAGGAATTTAGAGTCATCGGCCAATAAAAATTTATACAATATCATAATTATGGGCCAACAATCACCTCTCAGAGAATTTATTTAAATTGGTATTTACATTGGCTTCGGAACACCTTCCACGTTTTCCTCCTGATTGTATTGAAGCCATAAATCCAGTCGATACGTACCTCCGTAAATTGGAGCCGACTTAGTAGCCGATATAATGAAACTTTTCCTTTCGGAGTATATCTCGCGTGCGCGGTTCGGATTGTTTCCAGTTCTCTCATTTATTGTTTTGTGATCTAATTTAACGCTACCTGTATATAAAGTATTTTGCCATCTAATATCTCTTAGATTTATATCGGGTATCTTAAAGCAAACATTATAGAGGAGTACCACAAGGGTTCGACCTCTGTCCAGTCTAGTTCACATGTTCTGAGGTTACGAGCTAAGTTGATTACATCACTAAATGTGCTGTAACGGATATGTCGTATGCAGATGCACCCACTGTCGCCGGTAGATAACATTGAATGTAGGTCGCATGGGATATTGGTATTCATAAAATAGGTCGTCCGTGTAAGAGCGAATGTAGTATTATAGTTTCTAATTATGTTATACTGCGTGATTTTTAATTCCGTTTTGACAGAAGCATGTTTTGTATCAAAAAATATAATATATTTTTTATTTTTGGTACAAAATGTGCACAAACATTGATGTCAAAACTCAAGCATTTGAAAGTTGGAAAATCTTAGAAATAATATGAATTTAAGTTTAACTGCGGGGGCGCTGCCTCTCGGCTCGTTTTTTTAAATTTAATTTCATACCAATTATTATTAATTTCAATACTTTTATATATTATTCTCTGGCAAACTTTTCTAATGTATAAATTAGTATAATGATTTTAAATTAGTATAGCGATGTTGTAAAGAAAATTTTCACCGTTTCAAATTTCAGGTTAAAAAAGAAGAAAATATTAAGTAAGCTTTTGTAGGTACTCCATTTCACTTATTTGTTGCTAATAATAATATCTATCCAGGACACTTTACACTACATCAATCTGGTCCCGTAGTATGTTCTCGAAGAACTTGTGTTACGGGTACCTGACAACGGAAATATTTAATTTTTTTTTAATACTTTCATATTTTTTATATTTAAGATTTGTAAAAAACACTACCAAAAGTCAGGTGTTAAAGCTTTCGCAAACATCTCATACCATACATATCCTTTTCATATCGAGTAAGGGTTAAATTAAACATTAAAACAAAATGCAGAAGCAAAAATATCTTTAACATAGGTCTGTACAGTAATATCTGAATGTTTCAAAGGAATATTTATTCTCGACTCTAATTAACTTAAATCCTCAAACGAATATGAGAGTGAAAATAAAACGTTATTACCTTCATTCGTCGTGTCGAAATTATCACGACGCCATTTTCCATTTCGAATACGTCATACGTGTCTGTCGTTGTATAGCTTTTTTACATACGTTTCATCGAATTGCAAGTGAATTCCAATTGACATAAATTTCGTGTTTTCATGCTCAATCCTACAAAGACATGGCCAAATGAGAAAAGTATTGACAATAACGTGAATAAATTCCAAGTTTTCCTTGTTTTTATTAGAGAAGAGGAAGATGTGCGACCTTTGAAGCTCGACAAAGAAATATTAATTGAATAAGTTTTGAGACCAATTCAATGTTGCAGTACAAACTTCTACAGAACTTTTGTGTTGATTGCTCATCGCATTATTTTGACCCAGTTCAATGCAAATGATTCGCAAAAAGATAGATAGTCTCTAGCTAATTATGGTTGAAGGTTGATCAACTTGATTATGATGATAATAAAAATATTCACTCTACTAAGTAGCTATTCAAAGTTACATCACACAAAGACAGCAACATTAAATAGTTAGCTAGTTGTGTGGTTTTTATTTAAAGATAAGGGGCAAACGAGCAAACGGATCATCTGATGGAAAGCTATTACCGTCGCTCATGGATGTCCGAAAGACTGGGGGAGTCGTATTGTGCAATCCAAGCTTTTTAAAACGTATTTCACGCTCTCTTCTTGTGGTGATGAAATACGGTGATGTTGGAGTTCAAAGTGAACTATGAGGGTCTGGCTACCAGTGGCGAAGGCTGGTTCTTTCACAGGGAAGACCCTAGGGCCTAGACTGTATAATAGGTAGGGATTTCGATGCGGTTCTTCAATGGGTAAGTGGCAAGTGAAGCAGATTGGAATAAGGAAGTTTAGTTAAAGGAACCCCACTTCACTGCTACACAGTCAGTGACAACTGGCAAGAGCCTTACGTCTACAATTACAAGTTTTCAGATACAAGCAAAAATTACCTTTAGCACGCGTAGCATGACCGCCGTAGAAATGCGCTTTGTCTACACAATACTATATAGACATACTGACACATTGTGTCGACAAAATGACAGATTTCCTTTATCCAACTGTCATTTTGTCTATTCTTCCGCAGAAAGAAACAATTTCTACGGCGCGGCGGTTATCCTACTCGTGCAGGAAAGCCAAATTAAGTTTGTTACGCGTCACAAACGCAATCTGCCGACGGATAACTAATGGTGTTGATTTACATTCTATCAGACGCGAAATTAAACAGATTAATCTGTACTGCTTCGGGTGCTACTGTAATTTGAATACTTAATCGTGTCACAGCCATGGATATATCGTCTCAAACTTAAATAACTGCTCCATGCATTTGATAAAAATTGAATCCTGTGAGTTGTTTAAATGCATAATATGCACTGATACTCAATATTTAAAAAATAAAAATATAGCTAGTATGCACATTGTAAGAATTTGGAGTTAAATACATTCTACTACGCTAGTGGTAGGTACTGTATAGTACCTAGTACCTACCGAACTCAGTATCTGTTCGTAGGGCTAGGGTGCCACACACACACTCATACACGCACTCACTCATGTTTAGATGTAATAGTTTAATACTTAAGTGAGTGCTGTATTCTTCAATAAACTGATAGTTTTGGCGAAATAATAACTTGTAATATATTGTTGAAATGATTTAGGTTATTTGGCATATATTAAGAATATAATATGCCAAAGATTTAGGTTTTCATGTGCTGAAGCTAGTCTATTTTTGCCCATAGATTTCTAATTTGCTGTTGGTGCGTTCATTTTCAGTTCACGAATATTTTGCTTAAAACTGTGTTTAGTCGTAAATATTTTCACGTTTCGCAAATAAATTGCCCGTTAACACTGGACATTAAAGAGAATCCCTTTTGAATTATTGCAGCAGATAATTTGGCTCAGAAAATTTAATTGTAAGTAATTGTTGTAATTAGACGGGGAACAGCCGTCGTGTAGGTACTTGCCTATTCTGCTCAATTTAGTCCCAAATTTAGTAAAATAACTTTAAAAGTAAAGAAAATGTTATCCATAATTTAATACACGAAAATACACTTTTTAGCCATCCAATTCGCTTTATTCAAAATGTAAATATGTACTTTTTGTTTCCATCGAAAAAATTCAATCAAAAGTTTTGACAATCAGTATTGGACCGCCGCACTATGTGGACACTCCTAAGAAAGCCGTGCCATAAATGCTTTTTCCAAAAGTGGCAGAGGTACATGTATTATACCTCAAATTGTAGACAAAGGTCCAATCTACCTAAATACAAACGATAAACACTTCTGTTTATCCCTATTTTTGAAAAAAAATACGCTCAAAATTGCTGAATGGAAATTTGTTGAAAACTATTCTTGAAATGTGGAAATTTAACTTTGATTTTATAGTAGTTTTCCTCTATGGAATATATAAGTGTTATACCATTTTGGAAACCTTAAAATATGTTCTTTATTATAAATTAATTAAATATTGGGTTTCTGCATATATGATACCACTAGAGGCGTACATCTCGTAGTATGCCATTTTTTCTTATGTTTCATTTTCGATTAGAGTTTTGACAGTTAGCGAAATTTGCCGAAGTTCTGTAATTACACTTATTTTATAGCAAATTTAATGTAGATTTACATGGTGAATTTTTTTGTTGCGGCATCAGTGCGCAACATGTGTTAATATGTAAAAATGTGAAGGTATGTTTTCCTTCTTTATGCGATGCAAATGATGAGTTTTTGTTTATCGTCTAATTAATTGGAGAGAATCATATAAGTATATACCATTTTAGAATGCTTGAAATATGTTTTTTACGGTAGATAGGATCAATATCGTTTTCTTCAGTAAATTACACCTCTAGAGACGTATGTTCTGTATCGTTTTGTCTTCTCTTCAATTATCGACTTGACATTTAATGAAATCTGCTAAAGTACTGAAAATAGTCTTATTTTGTAGTAAATATAATGCAGATTTACAGAATACAATAGTTTTTGCAGTTTCAGTGCGTAAAATATAATATTATACATTAAAATGTGAATGTATGTATGAAAAAATATCAGTCCTACCAAATTTTGGCCATTACGCATTAGAAATAACACAATTGTATACTTATTATGTATATAAATGGTAAATAGCCTTCTTCTATGTATAAAGTCTTAATTCACGACGAAAGTGTAATGCTTAATTTTGCTGTGTTGCCCTTTGGGCAACTCTCTGAAGGCGCCCAGGGAGTTACGGAAAAAATATTAAAATAGGTCTAAACTAAAGTCTGAACTTTACCACATAAGAAAATGCAAGAAATAAGCCACTAACGAAATCGTTTTACACATAATTTACTATACTTCGTATATTTATACATCGAGTTTAAAGAATCATATTTCTAGGAAGAGTCAGAGTTCTAGATGAAGTTGTAGAACTTTTAGATAATTTTTGAGCGACTATTTTGCTATATTTATGTCTTAGAATATCATATAAAATTTAAATAATTTCATATTTACTAGGAATTATTGTATTAAACTCGAAAAACATAGCTACAAAGACTGTATGTTTTTTCATGTTTTCATGATTTTTTTCGAAATAGTATAAATTTTTTGTCACTTCATACCTAAAGTACCTTTTAAAATTTCATTTCTATATTTTTTTTTTGTAAAATTATCTAAAATAAGCTTAAAATAAGTATGAGATTATTCAAATTCTCAATTTATTATTTTGGCGTATTTTTTAACGGATTTAATAAAAAAATTATAGGATCAAAGTGAACGTCATTTGAAAGTGTATGTATTCAAGAGTAAAATATAAAAAAAATCATGTAAATATCTTGAAAAACAAAAAAGTTACAGATTTATGACACGAAAATGGCCTAAAGTCCACATAGTGCGCCGCCGCGCCGCCGCGCAGTCCGTACCAAATGGCGGGGTCCAATAAAACGTCGATTATGTTCCAAACTGCCCATCAGGTGAATCCCCGGATCCTGACGTTGCCAAACGAAGGCAATCAGTGGGACACGGTGTTGCCACTTATTATTTTTAAATTTCCATCCTTTTGTGCGGAATTGTGTCAACGAGATTCGACTTCTCGTTTAACGTTTTGTCTGCTTTTTTTCGACTTTCGAACGGTCGTTTTTTTCTGCTAAGAAAATGTAAATTAATTAAAATAGCAAATTATCTCTTAACTAGCATTAAATGCCCCCGTCTTCGCCCGCGTGAAATTAGGTTTTCAAGTTTCATCCCCTATTTTACCCCCTTGGGGGTTGAAAATTGAAAAAAATCCTTCCTTGTGGATGCCTACGTTATATGAGGAATACGTGTGCACAATTTCAAATTTCTAGTCTTAAGGGATTGGACTGCGTTGATACGAGTAGGTACATATTCAGTCAATCAGCTTTGTCTTTTATACATATCTCTTAAATAATTATGTATTTACATGATACATATTATCAGAAGGATTGTCTCTTGTACATAATTAATACATTTTTGTATTTGAACGGTGTATATTATAACTTCCTGAATGTCCTAAATTAAAAGGAAAATGTTTTCACTACTCTGTCACTAGATGGCGTCGCTGCGCTGCTACATCGCGCTATCGCTTGTCCGACGTCGAAATACTTAGTAAGAAAGTTAATTTTGTGTTCATCAGTCAAGAAGTCGGTCTATCCGTTCATTGGATATAGATATTTTTTTAAAGCGGTCACAGTAGCTTATTGTGAATCGCTATATTATTATTTATTACGAAATAATTTTATGATAGTTGATGGTTCTTAAATTTTATTATCACGCTTTTTTTTATTAATTTAAATTTTAATTTTATTAAAAAAGTATACTCGTATTATATGTATAATGTATAATTATGTACTAATTTTTTGTTTTTAGGTTTATTAATTTTTAAGATTCAATTACTATAAATCGAAGTAGGTATACGAGTACGAGTATAAATCGATGAAAAATGCCATATTTTTTATCACTTAAGGCTCCGATACAGCTGTTTGGACATTGTAATTATAAAAGGCAAACCTGACTGACTCTTCTATCAATCAAATATCAAGCACAGCCGAAACTACTGAACGGATTTTGCTGAAATTTGGCATACAGATAGTTCTTATGACGTAGGCATCCGTTAAGAAAGGATTTTTGAAAATTCGCCCCTAAGGGGGGTATTAATTAGAAGGGATGAAATTTTAAAACCTTATTTCACCCGGGCGAAGCCGCAGGCAATTAATGCTAGTATTATATTAGATAAAACTTACTTGTTTACTTACTTACTTCACTTTAAATTTACTATTCGATAGTCGACTAAAAAGTAACAGCCGCACTCAGTTAATGCTTAATTAAGGAGTTAATTAGTAGACATTTTTATAACAAATTATGGACTTACGGTACGTTAGTAATATATATTCTTTGCTTACGGCCCGTTTAAATAACCTATCTACCAATAACTTTTTTTTTTTAAAGTCAAATTTGTATTTAAAAAACTGGCAAATGATAGAATGACGATGTTTTTAACAAATAGTTATAGGTAGATAAATTAATGAAATGTGCCGTTAATGTCAAAATCTCAACTAAGTAGCTCATTAAATGTCACTGAGTGCAGTGGTCGATAGTGCTTATCTGATAGCGCGGCAGCGGTATCGCCAAGTTTAAAGCGGCCGTAACTATCTTTTCTCGAAGCTTTTCGGGCTCCCATATTTTTCAGCTAGCGGGTTGAATTTTTGTCACGGAGAAGTCGTTAGTGGCACAAGCTAATGTTTTAAATTTCATCAAAATCAATTGCGTAGTTTAGGAGATATTAAGCGGCAAAAAACGCGATTTTGAAATATATGGATAGATGATTTCGTATGGAGGTAATTTCGGTGACGGTGCACGGTTTCATTGAAACCAGGTCAGTAACGCCAGGAGTAATATTTTATAGTGCCGAAGTGTGTGCGCAGTACACAAGAGCACTCTCTCTTTACTCAGTTAATTCAGTGGGACGTATAACCGACACGACTGACGAGAGATCAGGCGCAGGTCCGACTTTTTACATGCCCATCCGACGCATGGATCATATTTCTTGTCAGACAATCAGGTGATCAGCTTACATTGTCCTAACCAAACTTGGAAACAACATTTTCATCTAGAGCCAAGCTCTAACCACTAAATAAATAAATATTGTTATTGTTTTGTGTTATTTGTTTTGTGCACAATAAAGTATATTTGAATTTGAAATAATTAAAATATCTTTATTGAACATACAAGTGACAAGGGACATAACACAGCTAAAAAAGAAAATAAACAAAACCAAAACCCCACACCTCTTGTTGGCCCCCACACATGTTCAAAGGGAATCCACTCATGCATTGACCACGGCGGCGGTGCCGAAACTTAACTTGACTTGCGATCACGGCGCGGTGTCCAGGGCCTCGATTCTCGTGTTTCGAACATCGGTTCGATTGTTAGTTTGTCCCGCTCGCGCACGCATGATTTGACGCCTGTGTGAATGAGTCAGCGCGAGAATCGAACCGATATTCGAGGTATGAGAATTGGGGCCCAGGTTGTGGTCCAGCATCCCGTGTCGCGTGATAAAGCTGCAGACTGTTTGTTTTTGAGTTGATGTTGTAAATAGTATAATCTTCAGTGTTATATATAATTATGTTTTATAGATCAGTTGGTTTGTAAACTAAAATAATAACTGATAGGGGACCACGGAAGATGCCTGATCTTCCGTGGTCCCCTCGCGACACGGGATGCTGGACCACAACCTGGACACCTGGTTCAGTGCTACTACAGCCTCAGCACCCGATATTTTATCGCATTAACCTACAACCAATGCTTTATTAACATTGGTTAATAAAGCATTATTAACATTACATAATGTATGTATATTATATAATTACGTGTATTTATACAGACGCACTGTGTATTTTTTGTCCAAAAAATTGGCCATGCCGTTTTTATTACTTAATTTTATAGGATTTGTGATTATAAATGCAGGACGAGAACACCCGACTGCCCATTTCATATAGAAGAATGCAAATTAGTACTTGAAAAAAAATTCTATGGTTTCCAGAAAAAACATAGAAACAGTTATAGCTCAAAAGTTTGATATTCTTTTAAGATTTTATTAATTGGTCTAAATAGTGTCTTAAAAGCCCTACGATAGCGAAAAACATCCAGGCTTTATTTGTTCAAGATAACGTATTTATGACTGATTTTGTAAATTTATGTTTTAATTTTTTTAACGCCATGCCGTTTCATATTTGAATTTGAAACTAACACTGAAATATTCTTTTTATTGATACTTATAACCCAAAAAAAAAAATGGGATCCAAATGAGGCGGGGCATCGGAGTTATTCAATTTTATATTATTTTGGATAGGGTTGTCACCGCATAGTTGAATAATATTTGAAGTAGGTTTTTATATGCTCATTTTTCTAATGAAGTTCGTAACTTCAACAAAACAAAATATAGTAATAGTCTTTTTTACTTACTAGCTGCTGCCCGCGACTCCGCCCGCGTGGAAATTCATTATGTTATCCATAGTTTCGCGTTATACCTTTGCTTCACTGCTGTTGCACTCTTATATTGAAGTCAGTGAGATACTAAGAAGCTCAAGGTCACTATTTGGTTTGAACCTTTCTGTTTTTGGTTATTTATGTTTATTATACTGCATATTATATGATGTACCTCCGCCGTGTTCCATATTTGTAAGAAGTATCGATCTAAATATTTAAGTGTTCAGATTTATTTCAGCATAAAAAATCTAACATGCCTTGAATATACATTAATAATATAAATAAGTAAAAAATATATTGTCTTGTTCGCATGTACTAGTCGAAACACTGTGTGTTTGGTAGAGTATTATTTCAGGAATTTCAAGTGAAAACAAAGTTTTATTCAGCAGTTGCGCGCGGCTTCGCTCGCGTGACATTCAATTTCTCTGCACCTTCTTAATTTCATCGTTTTGGTATCAGAAACAGACACTTATTTTTTTAGGCATGTATTTAAACTTGCGACAAAACAATTAAATTTTGGATGTGAAAATACCGAATATTGAATACTAAATTACGAAGTTGGCGAAAGAATGTAAGTAATTTAAAAATAGGCACATATATTTTTCCTGATGTAGGTAACTCAAAAAACATACAAGCAACAAAACGAGGATACATAAAAAAAACATAAAGGAGCACACAAAATATCCAATTTTTAATTTTTCTCGGTTTTAGGGGATGTAGATATTGTGTAGATTAATTTTGAAATTAAAAAATGGCTGCTATTTATTTTTCGTAAAATTGATATGGGTGTCGTTTATCAGGTTTTTGGGAGTGCTGGATTACGAAAATGACATTCGTTTTGTAATTCCAATATGGCGGACATACTTAATTTTATAAAAATAATATGGGTGTCCTTTTATTGGTTTCTGGGGGTACTGATAAAAAAAAGTCATCCATTTTAAATTTCCTTAGTAACCCCGCAACCTCATATTTTCTTTATGATGGGAGAAAAAGAAATTTGAAAATACTGAATTTTCCAACATTTCTATAGCTTTATACATTCCTAGTAAGGCTTGACCGAGACAGGTTTTTCTTTCTCGGCCGAGACCGAGACCGAGACCGAGAATAGAATGAAGTCTCGGCCGAGACCGAGAACCGAGACCGAGAATTGATGAATCATATGTAAATGAATATAACTACTCAAATTTTGCGTAATACTTTATATAAAAATGTTTTAAAAAATCTACACTAATTCAATGTGTCCCGACAGCTGTATCGGAGCCTTTAGTGTTAAAAAATATGGCATTTTTTATCGACAAATTGCCCCTCAAATTTCATTTTTCTCTCACTCTTGTAAAATGGCAGCCATTTTGTTTTTTGTTAACCAAGACCCGGGCTCTCGTGCTAATTCAACTACCACTACTCATGTATATGCCCTAGGACCATAAAAAAGGTCTCATTTGATAGCTAAACATGTGGACAATAATTCACAACTACAATGTTTCAATTTTCTTTGAACAGAAAAACAAAAAAAGGTAATTTAAAAAAAAAGTTTTTTTTGGTGTATTTTTTAAATTATTTGCTTTTTGTGAAAAATCTAGGCCATTGCTTGTTTTTTGTTCTGAAACGATAGAAGAGGACGTTTGCTAAAATAAAATACTAAACTCCTTTACTCTCAGTGCAATAGTTTAGTAGTTAAAACAATTTGAAAAAGACGACTGACTGGACCCCTGCCTGAGATGATACCAACAAATTGTTATAATAACTTCTAAGCTATTGCACTCAAAGTAAAGGGGTTTGTATTTTATTTTATCAAACCTCTTCTTTTATCGTTTTAGAATAAAAAACGAGTATTTTAATGGCCTAGATTTTTCACAAAAAGCAAATAATTTAAAAAATACACAAAAAAAACTTGTTTTTTATAAATTACCTTTTTTGTTTTTCTGTTCAAAGAAAATTAAAACATTGCAGTTGTGAATTATTGTCCACATGTTTAGCTATCAAATGAGACCTTTTTATGTTCCCAGGATATTTACATGAGTACTGGTGGTGGAATTAGTAAGAGAGCCCGGGTATTGTTTACCAAAAAACAAAATAGCTGCCATTTTACAAACGTGAGAGAAAAATAAAACTTGAGTGGCAATTTGTCGATAAAAAATGCCACATTTTTACCACTAAAGGCTCCAATATATAGCTGTCGGGACTCGGGACACATCTACACTAATATTATAAAGAGGAAAACTTTGTTTGTTTGTTTGTTTGTAATGAATAGGCTCAAAAAGTACTGGACCGATTTCAAAAATTCTTTCACCATTCGAAAGCTACATTATCCACGAGTAATATAGGCTAAATTTTATTTTGGAAAAAAATAGTGTTCCGTAAGATATTTGGGTTTTTCGGACACAAGGTGTAAAAAATCAACCAGAAAAGTTACTTATTTTGCGTACGCTGCCTAAACTATAAAAGATAGAACCATAAAATGTTCTAATTAATTGTAGATCTTATAAATATCTACAAAAAAGTCCGCGACACATTATACCTATCTATGTCAAGTGAGGCACAATAACCATTTTTTTATTTAGAAATCATGAATTTTTTTTGGACTACATTTAAATGCGTTTATTTTACTCATTTTATTAATCCTTATCAAAATAAATTATTTCATCACTAAGTACAGTTTATGTAGATAATATTTGGTCTTTGAATGATTAAAATTGGACGTTTGGTTTTGAAGTTATGGCGAAATTAAAATATTACGATTCCTGCTGCACGGCCCGTTGCGGAGTGGGCGTCACCAAGGCGGGGTGCGCGTGCGGGTTAATGTTTAGTTTAGTTTACTTTAGTTAAATAGTTTAGTTATTTTATATACATCAAATTGATAATATCTTAAAATATAATACATTATAATATCTATACATCTATACAGTTAAATACAATTTAAGTGTCTGTTTGTAACTTCAAATTAACAGCTTTTTACATAATGAATCTGAAAGTATATTCGGTACTTACAATAAAATACATTTTTTTTTTAAATTTTGTCTGTCCGTCTGTCTGTCTGTCAGTCGGTCTGTCTGTCTGTTTGTTCCGACTAATCTCTGAAACGGCTGGACCGATTTTCACGGGACTTTTACTGGCAGATAGCTGATGTTATAGGGTCTAACATAGGCTACTTTTATTTTAGGGTTCCGTTTAAAAAAATAGGATTCCGCTTTCGTTAGTCATAAATAAAGTCGCGGGTAAATTTCAGCGATATCCCAAAGTATTGTTCAACGCGGACGAAGTCGCGGGCAAAAGCTAGTTTTATTATAAAAAGAAAATATTTGTATTTTTGTAACGAATAAACTCAAAAACTACTATGTCGATTTCAAAAATTATTTCACCATTAGAAAGCTACATTCACCCTGAATAACATTAGGCTATATTTATTGCTAGAAAATATAAGGGATCCTTACTAAAACTTTAATAAGGATCCCTAATATTAAGGTGTAAAAAAGATGCCTAAAATATCTTTCGTCGCATGAGCTGCGGAAACTATTGATGATAGAACAAAAATATGTTCTACAATATTAAATAACATCCATACATCCATCCATCCTCACAAACTTTCACATTTATAATATTAGTATGATGGATGAATGGATATTTGTTACTCTTTTTTATCTAAATTTGATATGGTAGTAGCTTGAGCTCTGGATTAAAACATAGGCTACTTTTTATCCCGAAAAAGTACAGTGTTCCCGTGGGATACTGTTTTTTATATTAATAGCGAATTTCCGCGATAATTCGAATCTCATTAGGTACCTGTACCCCAAGCAGGAAAATTTTGCGGTTTCGTTACGTGTACGTAAACGAGAAATATGAGGAATATTGTATGAAAATTTTAGTTACTTTTACGTCCGCTAGAGGCGCTTTCATGGTTTTCATACAATATTTCTCGCTTACGTACACGTAACGATACCGCAAAATGTTCCTGCTTGGGGTAGGTACTGTACTTTCTGTCTCGCTTATGGCCGAGAATCTCGGCCAATTTTGGCCGAGAACCGAGACCGGAGTCTCGGCCAGATTTTTGGCCGAGAATGCCGAGACCGAGAACCGAGACCGAGATCTCGGTCGAGCCTTAATTCCTAGTATCTCAATGTGCAGCATTTACATTTTTTTTTATAAAATTGATTCTATCTCGGAAACGGTGCATCCTATTGAAAAAATAATGAAAATTTCGTCCCCCTTAGAAATCTCGCAACATCATATTTTCCTCATGATGGGAGAAAAAAAAATTCGAAAATCCGGAATTTTCCAACATTTCTATAGATTTATACATCTCTCGTATCTCAATGTACAGCATTTACATTTTTTTTTTATAAAATTGATTCTATCTCGGAAACGGTGCATCCTATTGAAAAAATAATGAAAATTTCGTCCCCCTTAGGAACCTCACAACATCATATTTTCCTCATGATGGGAGAAAAAAAAATTTGAAAATCCGGAATTTTCTAACATTTCTATAGATTTATACATCTCTCGTATCTCAATGTACAGCATTTACATTTTTTTTTTATAAAATTGATTCTATCTCGGAAACGGTGCATCCTATTGAAAAAATAATGAAAATTTCGTCCCCCTTAGAAACCCTGCAACATCATATTTTCTTTATGATGGGAGAAAAAAAATTCGAAAATCCTGAATTTTCCAACATTTTTACAGATTTATACATCCCTCGTATCTCAGTACAGCATTGCCATTTTTTTCTATAATCGCTTCTATCTCAGAAAAGGTGCATCCTACTGGAAAAATAATGAAAATTTCCTCCCCCTAATAAACCTGGAAATTGCATATTTTCTTCACGAATAGCAGAAAAATTCATGAATCTTGAATTTTGAAAAATTTCTATACGTAGCTGGTACCTTGAACTATATTACTGTAATAATAATCATCAATCCTAATCAGCATCCCCAAGATCTTTTAATTTAGTATTTATATTCATTTTACGAAGATTGAATATTCTGCATTTTGGAAAATGAAATTGGAAGACAATTTTGTAATCAGAACCTCCAGAAACCTGGAAAAGGACATCCTTATTAATTTTAATAACAAAAATGTACGCCATTGTGGAATTACAAAACAGATTTTATTTTCATATTATTCTGCACCACCTAGAAAATGACACCCATGCAAATGAAAAACATACTCCAACAGTATCCAAAAATAGGATTTTCCGTAGCCTGCAAATTGGATTTTTAGCAGCCATTAATTTATCGACCAAATCTGGTTTTATAGCTGCTTATATGGTATAATGGTCACCAACTCGGAAATTAAGTCACCAACTTATAAATGTCGGTGCTAATTTGGATTAAATTTCGCCTCTTTTTATCTGCCGACTTTTGAATTTTTTGTCACCTGAGTGATTTCGCCAGTTTAGTAATTTAGTCGCCAATATATTAATTTGCTGCAAAATTCAGTAATACAGTATGCTCACGTGCAGCCGCCAACTTATTTTTTGTTCGCTCGATTAATTATATCCTTTTTTTAATACTAAAGATTTATTTTAAGTTCAATGTAAGTCTGATAATTTTTAATATTTTGTATACAAATTATTATCCGGCGTTGTAAATACTAAATACCTAATATTCTTACAACAAATATGCTGATAATTCGGTCTGCCAGTGAAAGTCACGGTTAAAAATACATGCAGTAATTTCAGAGATTAGTCAAAAGTAAAACAAACAGACTAAAGGGCATTCTATTTAAAATCCAATGAAAGGTAATATGTGGTGCAGGGAAGGGGTCCGCCCTCGTTAAGCTACAGCTAAAACCAGGTAATAAAATCCGAAACCGGACCCGGTCTGCACCTATTAAACAATAGATTTTCGGTTATATTTAAACCTATATGAGACCATTTTATACCGGAAATATATAAAAGATTTTAAATGTGTCACCATGTGTACATTAGAAAACTGCAATTTTGCTTTTGTAATAGCATATTGCATTACTTATATTAAAAACTAAAATAAAAAGTAATCGTTTTTTGTTTCTGCTCAAAAATATTTCACGGCATTAATAAAATATTTTCTCGATTTATCGAGTCACTTTAGTGACTCAATGCAGTTTCTCTAACCTTCTGTTTAAGTATTAGTTAGGAATAAAAAAACAAAGTTAAAAAAATTTGGTATAGAAATATTGACAACCCTAAAACCATAGTTACAATAAAACAATTTAGAAGCCTCTAACTTCAGTGCCCTTTATTATTTAGACCTAATTTTTTTTACACGAATTCTAGTACATTTAAGTAACAATTCTGTATAAAAATAAAATCCAAATAATTAGAAATACGTTCATAAAAAATTAAAGAAAGAAAAACATAAATCGTAAATAAATCTTTAAAAACTTATTTAAGAAATATGTAAATCAGGTCAAATTGTGTGTTTTTTGATTATTGTCGATCAGAATAATCAAGAAGACAATTAAGTAAATATTTAAAAAACTATGGCAATTTTTAATTTTATTGAAAAAAAAAAATAAAAAGTGTTTTTTTATTGTTCATAATAAGAAATTAAAGCATGTAAATACTAATAAATTATTTACATAACATTTCTGTATGAGATTTCCAAAAAAAAAGGCATGGCCAATTTTTTGGACAAAAAATACACTGTGAGACGTGAGCTATTATAAAGTAAATACAAGTAATAAAGACAGTAGAGTAGTAATTAGTACCTAAGTAGTAGTTATATGGACGCGGTCAGTAGTATGTGTGTTGTTTACAATCTTGTGCAGCGACGAAAACTTGACCTTGACCTTTTTGATAAGGAAACAACACTATCGGTGAGTACCTATAAATTATAACTAGACCACGGAGGCTGTTTATTTGTTAATAAATTATAAAAGTAAAATTTTCCACATAGTACGGTTACAAGTTCTTTATGAGTAACTAATTAAATGGACTATGTTGAATTTCACTTGGTCACTGCGACATCTCATAACTTTATGCAAAGGAGCAGTGCCCGGGGGGGGGGGGGGGGGGGGGGGTCAAGAAAATAAAATAAAACGACTACATTTACATTAAATAACCAGGGCCGCCTTTTTTTCATTTTTACTTGTTTAAGCTTTTAACCCTGATTCGGAAAAATAAAGAAATCTATAGTCTAAAACTAATCGTCACTAATAAATTTTATAATACGTTCTTTAAGCCAAAAACGAGCGAGCGAAGTGAGCGAGCAATTTTTTTTCCTTTTTTACAGGTTCGAACGTTCAAATCTATTCAAACATTAAACTAAAATATAAACTTCGGAAAAATACCATAAAATCAACGGGCTAACACAGAAATCGGTAATAAATAATATGATGGCCTTTATGTTAAGCGCTAGCAAGCGAAGCGAGCGAGCAAATTTTTTTCCTATTTAATTAAATCTGTTCAAACTTTAAACCCTAAAAGACTGTGGAATTAGGATCATTTTATAATATACATGAGAATAATGAGCGCCCATTTTTTTTCTTTTTTACCTGTTTAAGCTTTAAAGCACAGTCTTTCAAGGTTATTATATCGTAGGAAGCGAGCGAGCAAACTTTTCCCATTTTATGGGTTACAATCTATTCAATCGTTAAACTTAAACACTGAATAACGGTGAACTTCGGAAAAATATCATAAAATGAACCGGCTAACACAGAATATCGCTACTAAATAATATAAATAATATCTTTATGTTAAACGCGAGCGAGCGAAGCGAGTGAGCAAAATTTTTTTCCTATTTAATAGGTTCTGCTCAAATTTTAAACCCTAAAAGACTGTGAAAATAGGATCATTTTGTAATTTATATTAAAGAAAAAGTAAATTCTAGACCCCCCCCCTGGCTATGCTCATAATAGGCCTACTGTATTTCATTCAAGGTGATAAAATAAAGCACAAGGAAGTTGGTGGAACAATTATCTATTTGGAAGAAACAAATACGCTCGTACGCTGCTAAAAAATGAGAACGATGTTTCGTCTTGATTATAATATGTTGTTTTTGATTATAATATGTACTGGCATGTAGGTACATATTATGTGTAGGGATCGAGCTCTAGGGGCGCAGCGGGAACTTATCAGGAGCAAACCGAAAAAATAATAGTCCTGCAGCCCCGGATCTTCAATATTTTTTAGGCGGGGCAAAACTGAACATTGCCGTCCCCACTCACTTATATAGTAACTATACATCAGTGGCGTAGATAGCCTTAGCGGTTAGCCCAATATCAAATAATTTTTGGGAGTCCCCTAGCCCAAGAGTAAAAATACATAAAAGGGAATTTTTAGAATATTTTCTTCCTGGAAGGCTCCAAACTTTGAAATTAACTAAATTTGGATATCCGTATCTATGAGTTTTCACACGCTGAAAATCATTAGCTGAAATTAATATTTGTATTAAAATCATTAGCTGAATTGAGCGGGCCAGATAGTGAAAAAATATAATACCGGTTCCAACTTATTAAAACATTATGATATTATCAAGTAATCTGCAAAACTTACAGTAAAATATAGGTACTACATGTAAGCAATAGCGAGCGAGCGAAACGAGCGAGCCGATTTTTTTTATGAAAACCTTGAAATTCGGAAAAAAATGACTGGTCATCAAATTAACAGCGGAGTAACGCGAGAGTAACACGTCCTGTAGCCCGGGGGCGCGCACTACAGGGCGTGTTACTCTACGCCTACGATAGCTACGCCCCTGCTATATATGGTACTAAATACGTAAATATAGTAGGTATTTAATTTATATATCTTCGATTAAATTTTGCGTAATAAATAAAACTACACTACTGGCGTATCGACAGATGTGCCCAATGTAGATTTCTAAAAACAGTATGAAAAGGTGTTGTTTTTAATGGATTATTGTAAAACAGTATAATATATCATTTTGTGCGTAGAATATAAGAAATTTCAAAGATTTTTTAACTATCACACGAAATATTCGTATGTAAAGTGTGAATTTGCCGCCCCCTGAACATGCCGCCCGGGTCATGGGCCCCGGCTAGAACCCTAGATCCGGGGCTGGTCCTGCCTGGTCTGGCCATTCTTGCGCCCTCCAGAGTCTACGCCCTGTGCCTGGGCACCGGTGGCACCGCCCTATTTACGGCACTGCAAAGGAGATACTTGGCTTCTTTCATTTAGATACCAACCTAATGTTTTTGTGTGGGATAAGATGTGTGGGTAAGATGTCTTTATTAATCCTATTAATATTATAATTATTTTATTATTTATTATTTTATTTATTATACCTATTTGTTATTTATTTTATTATAGGTATTATTATTATATTATAAATGTGAAAGTTTGTGAGAATGTATGTATGGATGGAAGGATGTTTGTTACTTCTTCACGCAAAAACTACTGAACGGATTTTGATGAAATTTGGTGTGGTAGTAATTTAGGCTCTGGATTAAAACATAAGCTACTTTTTATCGTACAGTGTTCCCGAGGGATACTGTATTTACGCGGGCGGAACCGCGGGCAACAGCTAATAATTATTATACATTTGAAATCAATTAGCGAATCAATTTAAATTTCAGGCCGAGCACAACGACACAAAAGTTCTCTAATGGCCAGAGAACAATGCTATGTTCCATTAAATTGAATGGAACAGGTAAAGAAATTATATTGAAGCAGGCAGGTAAAAGCCCTCCATGACAAATCTAGTTAAATATTAAAAGCGAGTGAGTTATACTTCAGTCGCCCTTAAAAGTTACTTAAAATATGTCGGCCTGACTCACTAAAGTTAGTTAAATACGTTCTAGTTATTGACACTTGAAAGGTAGGAACTAAGGACGACCCAACACAATTATCGCTATCAGAAAAGTTTGGATTGTATTCAGATTTCAGAATAGGGGTTCGGACTACATCTGAAATATTTAGTTTCTGTATATTCAGAAATATTGAGGCATTACTACTTGGTAAATGTAAAAATATATATTACTTTATGTGTAGTTTAGTAATTAAATACATTTAAAAAGTACAAAAAAAAATTTTTTTTTTGCGAAATTGGTAAACAAAACCTACATCATTAGTTTACTCACATCATATACAAAAACATTCACTATGGTAAGTATGAACTTAAACGCACAAATATCGGAGATATTTACAAATATATTCCGGCGGCTATATACTTCATACACCTTAACCTACAAGTGACGTCATTTGTAGGTCGACTTTAGTATGGAGCGTTTTTAGGAGACTCGCGAAATTTTTTAACAAAACCTTTTGGAACCTGGAGGTTTTGTAAATTTATGATATGGAGCCTATAGTTATTAGAATATTCCTATTGGCAAAGCATTTTTATTTTATTTGATTACTTTTAGAATTTGGAATTGTGATTTAAATTTAAAGAAAATGAATTAATTTACTTATGTTATTTTTTCTTAACGCATGCAAGAGAATTGTAAAAAATTGACTAGTAGAGTAAAAGTTTTTTATTGTATTTTATTTTAATTAGTGGCAAAGCAGAGGGTCAATTCTGCTAAATAAAGCTGCATTAATATAATTACAATCAAGTTCCGATACGCTAAAACTCTCAAACTGTATTCTCGTAAACGTTAAGTCAACGAGACACTCATTTTGATTGGTCTAAAGTTCAGAAAATCAGTTTATGATAACATGTCGATTTACTTATAATACAATCAAAGTAAAATGAAAGTCCACTTTTAATACGAGAATTGAGGTTCAGGTGCTTTGCCACTATATTCGCCTAATATTATTATTGACGTCCTCTGTGGCTCAGTGGTTCAGCGCGTTGGTGCTCAAGGCACGATCTCACGGCTTCGGCGGGATCGAACCCCGTCGAAGGAACAAAAAGTTTTTGTGTGTTCCTGGGTCATGCATGTGTAAGGTACGATATATTATGTTTATTATAATAAAAATTACTTCCCGCGTCTGGTACCCCGTACACGTACACAAGTTCTTCGGATACTTAGCACGGGGCCAGATAGACGTGGTGTGAAGCGTCCATAGACATTATATTATTATTATAACCATCGCCGAATTTCCGCTACGCCAGAAATCCAAGTGTCACAATTCCCAAATGGGCCTTTTATGTGATCGTTTCGAAACACAATTTTGTTTTTGACATTGGAAATGTCTTTTCGATCGCTTCAGTATAGGGGCTGAATTCACGAAAAAGTGCGATCCCGTTATATCTTGGAGAGTTGTAAAGATATGATACTAAAAATTATTATTAAAAGATGCGTATTCACGAGATCTATAAAGTGCAAAAATAATTTTTCGAGAAAGTCAAAAACTAAAAAAGTTAAGGCCGAAATAGTGAAAAAAAATCAATTTTTTCCGAATTTTTGATTTTGGCGCTCGATATTTTCGAAACGAAGAATGATATCAAAAATTTGAGAAAAACTCCTCTGGACAGTTAAGTCAGCTACAATTTGAGCCTAAAAAAAATATGATCGGGTTAAGGGTTTGCCCTATAGCCTAACCTTTTTGAAACAAAAAAATTAATATTTTATGCTTTAAGCGAGACCATCTTGTATGTTTATATTCAGAATCTCGACAACGGTTACAAGTATTTACATAAATTTAGTACGCGATGAGTTTTGGGTGTGAAAAATCGATCTAGCCAGGTGTTATCCCTTAGAAACTGCGCATTTTTAAGCAATATATGTTTTTCATTTTGACGTGCAACAATATATCAATAATTTCGACTCTCATACGTCAGTCTCGTTGGCAGCTTGGTATGTGTGCCTACGTGTAACTTTTGCATTGTTTGGAAATTCAGAATGTGATGGGTTCGAATCACGGTACGAAAATATTTTTGTAATTCTCATTGTTTCTTTTTCTTTTATATTTGTTTTTTTACATAGATGTATAATATTAAAAAAAAAATTTTATTTATTTTTATTATTTTATTGTTCTAAAAACACCGAGCAAAGCTCGGGCTCCTAGGTGCTTTATACTTATGCACCACATCGACGATTATTCAAACTTCGATACGCGTGTAGAAATTTTGTAATTTGTTTATTCACACGTGTTATGTCGAGGATACTTATGTTAATCTATTAATTTTGTATCTTGTACTCGCTGATCCGGCAAACTTTGTTTTACCATGTGTAAAAAATAGATTACGACTAATTCTCAGACCTACCGAATATGCAAAAAAAAATTCATAAGAATCGGTCAAGCCGTTTCGGAGGAGTGCAGTGGCGATATACATTCAGCTGTATATATTTTTTATTTTTCTTGTGTGTTCAACGATTAGGTACTTCCCCGTCTGTGGACCGATTATAAAATTTATTTTTTTGATGTAGAGTGTACAATCCCAAATCGGTCCTTTTGACCTCAAAGTGGTGACATGATGATGGGATCCATGAGTAATCAAAGGAACTCCTCGAAATTTATATGGACTTATACGGCGATTTAAATTTTTTTCTGACGTAATCCAAGCGTGTGCTACCAAAAAGTAAGAATTTGCACCAATGTATAACCTGGATCCAAAAGTAATGAACATAACTCCTGACTCCTTATAGATAGATGTTTTGGGGCTTTCGGCGTTTTTTAAAGAACTACAAGCATATTTGTCAATTATTAGCACTTTGTCAATTACAGTAATCATCATCATCACCATCGTCATCACACGAAACACCAACATAAATTAGGATGACATAAGCACACACTACTTATCAGTTTTGTTTACCAGTATCAATGTCTGAAATTGTACTATTGGCAAAATTATATCATCATCACTATAATATTATAATTATTAATTAATGCTTATTGCTACTTCCTTTTTTTCCACCGACTACTACAATAGATAATAATAATTATTCAATATTATAGTACCTAATGATTATTATCATCACTGGTGATTGTATATTAGGTCCACAGTGAAGAAATGTTTATTTGGGGAAATACCTCTCAGAAACGTGGCATAAAATAAACGCTTGAGTTCGTTTTGCCAAGAGAGTGAGAATAGCGGGGGCGTTTCTGTATTTATAAGTTTCTTAAAATATGTTAATATGTTAAATAATAAAATAATAAATATAACTAATATTATTTTTCAACAAAAACAAAAAGAGAAGAAATATTATTTTTCAACAAAACCGACTTCCATAGTAAAAATGTACAAAAAAGTATGAAATAAAACATATTTGCTAAAGAATTAGAATTAGGATTGGGATTGGGATTGGGATTGGGATTGGGATTGGGATTGGGGTTGGGATTGGGATTGGGATTGGGATTTGGGATTGGGATTGGGAAGGGGATTGGGATCGGGATAATACATGAATGTTATTATAAAATACGTGTCACAATCCCCCTTTTAAAAGAGATGTTCAAGAAATGTATGAGGCCTGGGCCAGCCCTACGTACAGTATATGTAAATATAGCTATTCATTGCGTAAAATAATTCCTATTCTTGATGACTAATTTACTATTTAATTTAATTTATTTTTAGCATGATAATTAAGGTCTCTGTCTAAAAATAATAGGAAAATTAATCACCTCAATATATATGTTACCGGCCAAACCCGATTTTAGGACAAACTAGTTTTGCCTAGGCTAAACTGGTTCTTCCTATACGCGATAGGATTAACTAGTATATCCTAGTCCAAACTAATTTTTCCTAAGCCCGATAGGATAAACCAGTTTAGCCTAGGCCAAACTAGTTGATCCTGATATTAATACGCATACTCCAGGATAAACTAGTACGGCCTAGTCTAAACATTATGGTATATCTAAAAAGTCTAAATAAATTATATAAACTGAATAAAATACTCCGTAATTGGAAAAAATAAGTTATTAAAACGATAATTATTCGTCGTTAAAAGCTATGGATATTGGTTATACAAACAATAACAAATAATAAGTGTTTTTTAAATAAAAGCAATAATCATATCTCAATAATTAAAATTGTTATTTATTTTTACATGGTGTGCTTTGGTGGCACTTAGAATTGCAGAGTATCATTGCCTTCTTGCACTTGCATCTGTTTGTGGAACAGTTTTTGATGCAGCTGCATCTCACGAAACCTTAGCCTGATCCAACTGAATGTTTCGTAGCTGCAGTCCTAAACGTTATTCCTATAGTTATTTGTCCTAGAGTGTGCGTATTAATATCAGGATCAACTAGTTTGGCCTAGGCTAAACTGGTTTGTCCTATCGGGCTTAGGACAAATTAGTTTGGACTAGGATATACTAGTTAATCCTATCGCGTATAGGAAGAACCAGTTTAGCCTAGGCAAAACTAGTTTGTCCTGAAATCGGGTTTGGCCGGTAACATATATACGCGTACGAAGTCGGGGCCAAAAGCTAGTCTAGGTATAAAATAATTATCATTTAATTGTAGTTTTATTGTAACCTTTTCCTATTATCCCGACTTTCTAGTCACTCAGCGACAATATTTTTTCTAATTCCGTAGATTCATTTCCAAGGTGCTCGATAGTCGTGTGAGGCACGAAATCTGTGAATTTTTTTTATTGAATTGGATACCCGCATATCGAATCATCACCAAATACGACTGTATTTGTGCACTTGCACAAATACAGTCGTAGCTATAAGCTGAACATTTCAATATCAAAGTCCAAGCAAAAAAGAAGTGCTTTGGGCGCAAAGATTTCAAAAGTAAGGATGGATATTTTATTTTTCAGTCAAGTGTATTTTTTTAGTCAGTTTGCCTCGTCTATAATATATAGGTCTATGGTTGGGAGTGAAAAACAGCGAACGTTAACGTAAGCTTTGACTTTTCCGCTGTATACATTTAGGTGTCGCGAGACATTTCGCTAATTTATAGCATCCTCACGTGGAATTTAATATAACACGCTTAATTCCAGCGAGTAATTTAACTGGGAGCTTTTAAATGTATTGGATGATCGTGCACGGAGTTGCAGTATCATTGGAGTTCACATGGATACGACTATAATATCTATGGACGCTTTCACACCACTTCAGTAAGTTCTCGAAGAACTTGTGTTGTGGGCACTAGACGGAAATACTTTGTATACTATACTTATATTAAAGACTAGATGTTGCCTGCGACTTCGTGCGCGCAAATGTTTAGTTAGCAGAAACCGTACATTTTTCCGCGATAAAAAGTAGCCTATGTCCTTCCCCGTGGTCTACCTTACATCTGTGTCAAATTTTATCAAAATAGGTCCTGTAGTTTCGGAGCCTATTCAATTCAAACAAACAAACAAACTTCCTCTTTATTATATTTGTATAGATTTTTATTATATTATAATGCACATATAAATACACATCCATGACCCAGAAACAGAATACTTTTTTGTTACCTGGCGGGATTCGAACCCGCGACCTCCGGCTGGAGCGCCAACGCGCTATCCACTGAGCCACTGAGATCGTCAGACTATTTTATACCTTTTTATTAAGAGCCTGCGGAATTATTAGAATCATTAGACTAGAAATAGGCCGCCATTTTGCATAGTATGGAAAAATTCGTGCTCAGCAGTTTGATCGTCCTCGTAATTTCTTCGTATTATCAAGTATTATGATGATGTATCAAAGTTAGACACTTCATGAGTCATGACTCATGAGGGGTCTAACTTTATATCTCCAATTGTCTAATGCCGATCCGCTAAACAAGCAATTTCCTAACCGTACTTCACACGTTAAAAATACCATAAAGCTTCAAGTTTTATTGAGTTAAACTTGTTAAAAAGGGGAACGCATTTCCCGGTCGTATCAGAGACTCGCGTTGCGTGATCCGCATTATTATCGGGCCCCCTTCCCCCCCCCCCCGCATCACCCCTCCCCCAGCTTACCCCTCCCCCGTAATTACTGAACGTTGCTGAACTTTAAACTAGGTTCAGTAGTTATAACTTTGCTTATTATATTTATTTGGAGCGGTCTTGTTAGTGCCTGACGGTTGGTTTTGCATATGATATGCTTGGGCTATTTTTGACTTTGAAGGTGCTCCCTCACCTGGAGCATTCTTGTGTTATGTAACATCATAGATTCGACTTTGATTATTATTACTTTACAAATTTACCTCCCTGACTGATGAGCATTCGCAAGTTATACCAAGATATTTTTTTTATCACACTATCAAATGATACACTGAATATTCAAGCTTTGAAGATCGTAAAAGGACCAGGTCACATACAGGACACCAGCGGTCATCAAAGCAGTAAAGGAGGGGGGAACCCAACGATATCCTGTTCGTAAATAAAATATCTTAGCTCTGCAGATAGGTCTTAGCAGAACCACGGTCAAATGAGTGTTAAATAAATACCTGACACTACGAATTATGGTAAAAAGACCGAAAATATTTTGACGAGCGCCTGAAAAACATAGGCATCTTAAGGCGGCGTCTGACACTGAATATTCGCTTGGTGTGAGCACGTTACAAGTCGAATATTCGGTATGTTAGTACAGCGAGCCGACCAGCTCGATATGCTGTTAGCGCGCTCTACTCGGCTGTCGGTTTTTTGGCGAATCCCTTTGAATGTTATATTACAAGTCAGTCGCTGCCTTAACTGGATGGATGTGATAGAGCACAGGCGAGCAAATATTCGTCGCGAATATTCAGGTATTGTAAGCATTTGCTGACAATAAACAAAATATATTCATGCGAACATTCACATCGAGCGAATATTCAATGTCAGTCGCTACTCGCCACCTTAAGATCTCGCACTTTGTGATGGCAAGATCCTCCAAACTACTGTGAAACTGGTAGGAAAATTTTCAAAACAATACAATTTCATTAGTTGCCATCAATTTAGGGGTCTTTGTCTGGCAGAGCTCTGGGCTAAATCAAAATCAAATTAAATCGCTTCAGCAGCGTTTAATATGGCAAATACAAGGTGTTGTACTTGCCATAAATACGGATGTTTGATGAATTTTCAACCAGCAGGTCGATTCTGCCGATTAATTAAATCCTGCAATACAGTTACGAACATTTATCTACTGTTAAAAAAGAGTGTTCTGTTTTAAATCTATTATGTATTTTCATTTATTTGCCAATAGCAACATTCACCTCCCAAAACTGGCACAAGATCTCACACATGCAAAGAGACCCAAACGCTACCTACGATAGAGTCCCGAATTTTTTTTTAATAATAATAAATATGGACGCTTGACACCACGTCAGACTGGTCCCCTGGGTAAGTTCTCGAAGAACTTGTGTTACGGGTACCAGACAACGGAAATATATTTAATAATTTTATACTATACACATATTTAAGATATTTATAGTATACACATGTTTAATATACATCTATGACCCAGGAACACAAAAACTTTTTGTTCCTTCGGTGGGACTCGAACCCGCGACCTCCGGTTTGAGCTCAACATGCTCAACCACTGAGCCACAGAGGGCGTCGTCGAAATCAAAACGAGTATATTGAATCAATGATTAAAACTGCAAAATGGTATTCTCTTGAACGTCAAACCTGTTATGATTGGCCCAGACTCCGAAAATCAGTTAATGATAATACCGAGACGATTCGTTTATAATTCTATAAACGTGAAATGAAAGTGTAAGTTAATTACGAGAATTGAGTTTCAGCTGCTTACGAATATTGGACCCGACCGGAATGATATCGCGGAATTAATCTTTGATAAAATAGCGTGAAATATTAGCATTTAGGTATGGGAGAGCCACGCTTCGGCATGAATGGACCGGCTCCACCGGGTAAATACCACGGCCTAACAGAAAACCGGCGTGAAATAACGCTTGCGTTGTGTTTCGCCGAGTGAGTCAGTTTAGCGGAGGCCCGAGGGGGGATTGGGGATTTTAAGGACCAGGAACGCAAGTCGCAACACCAGAGGAGTTACAAGTCTCCTCGTTCAAGGTGTTGCGAGTGTCCATGGGCGGTGGTAATCGCTTATCATCAGACGATTCGTCTGCTCGTTTCCTGGTTCATTTCATAAAAAATATCGCTTGAGTTTTTCCTTTGTGTTGCGGTTGACCATGCGAGGCGTTGACCAATTTAATTTCCAATGACGTCACGTGGCAAAGAGCTACGAAGAATTTGATACCAGAAAGAGAATTTTAAAGTTCCAGTGAATTCGATAATAAAAATAAATTAGTCCTTCAAATATTTCGCTGGCTCTATTCCAAATGCGTCTGCGAAAAATGGGAATTACTTTTAAATCAACTGTTGAATCAAAAGCTTGGTCTTTACGATCGCGCTGTAGCTAAGTCTGTTTTATTTCGTTAATTACTTTGGCGATTAGTAGCTTTAATGAGACACGTGTTAGGTAATTTCTTTTGGTTTGTTAAAAAATGTTTTTTTTTAAAAAACGTTTTCCTATTGTAATGTATTATTTTGTTATTATGTGGCAACACTCATAATCTTTAGTGGCAACTTCATATTTTATATTGTATAGTTTTAACTTTTAAGTATGGCAATTGTGAACTGTCATTAAAGGAATATGGTATGGAAAAGCACGTGTTTCAATTAGCACCTATTACATTCTGTTTGTCATTATGAGGTTTTAAGTTGACGCGTCCTTCCCTGTGGTCTACTCTATATCTGTGCCAAATTTCATCAAAATCGGTCCAGTAGCTTTGGAGCCTATTCAATGCAAACAAACAAACAAACTTTTATCTGATCTGTGTGAATTCAGCTTAAAGCTACGAAGTGTTTCGTTTAATTTGTGTAGGTTAGGTACTGAAATATTTACCGAGTCGAGACAAATGTGACAGCACGACACTCGACACGTCGATTTTCAACTCTTGTATTAGTGTAGAGTTCTATTTTGAGTGTTCTGAATTTTCCCGGGCCCGCCGGATTCCGGAAGCCTTAGTCTGGGACTATATGAAACGGAATCCGAAAGGCCGTAAAGAATTCTGAGCATTGAAAATAGACATCAGTGCTAATACAATAGAGTTGAAAATCGAACACATGAGTGTCGAGTCAAACTAAAAGGCGGTTAAATGACAAAAAGAGTTTTTGAGGTAGAGCTAAAAACGCGGGATTATTTTGAAATCTATGCTAGTGATTTTCTATAAACAAGAGTTTAGAGACCCCACGGTTACTCGCAAGCCGCATTACAGGTAGGGACACGATATCGAATAGAAAGTATCGATACTGTATTCTTGAGTAGTATCGTTAAAGAAGTATCGTACTCGTAAAAGTACTTTTGACAGGGCCTAAATTACAGGATCAACGTATCATGAATTCATGACAAAGAAAGGCCAGATTTGTTGTAAGCATGAAAACGTAATTGGTAGTTCTAAAAATATTATGCCTATTATAATCTGGAAGTTTCTACGTGTTTTCTTCGAGTGTGAGGCAGGGAAAACCTTGACATTCTGAAATCGATAGCCGTGACATAATATCAACACGCAACCAGTACCGAAACATTACTACCCCGTAACACAACATTGTATTATAAGTCTCACTAGCTGTTACCCGCGGCTTCGCCCGCGTAACTAGTAATAAAATACGAATAAATAACGACAACGGTTAACCTGCTTATGAATTAAGATTTCCTGATAGTACTTACTTATGTTGTCAGAAAAACGTAACCGATATGACACCTAAAGGAACTTAGTATATTGGCGGTAGCAGAACACTCCTTATTTTATGTGTATTTTGTAATTTTATAAAAGGTGAATTTCGAAGTTCCAAACAAGTTGTATATTTTTATACAACATAAGTGTAAAAAGCCCACATAATAATTATGTACCTAAATACATCAAATACAAAAAGATTTACTATGATGAGTAGGTATTAAACCTTAAGGCATAAACTTCGGAGATATCGGAAAGTTTGTGCATAATAATTATGACCATACATTTTGTAGCAACTTACAAGCGTGTGACGTCACCCGCCGGTACGACTTTTGTATGGGGCGTTGAAGCGTAATTTTTGTGAGAATCACAAAAGCGCTTCAAACAATCCGCACTTTCTTTGAAAAAATATTGGTTTTAGTGTATTCCCTTTGTAAACTGTCTTATTTTTCAGAGCTCACCTCATTTATGTAATACAAAAAAATTACAGGCAAGTACCCTATTTAGGTTAAACTACATCCAGATTTTAACTGTAAGCGCCTTTTAAACCGAAGTACACTACGGCCGCTGTATCTTGACGGGTCTGAACATAGGCTCTGCGAACTTTAGCGCATGTACAACTCGTGAAGAAAACTGTTATTGTATATATTTTTTTAATGTAATGAACCAGGAAACGAGCAGACGGATCACCTGATGGTAAGCGATTACCGCCGCCCATGGACACTCGCAGCAACAGAGGAGTTACACTTGTAACTCCTCTGGTGCTGCGACTTGCGTTCCTGATCCTTAAAATCCCCAATCCCCCCCATGGGCCTCCGGTAACCTCACTCACTCGGCGAAACACAACGCAAGCGTTATTTCACGCCGGTTTTCTGTGAGGTCGTGGTATTGTATTATTTTTATATACCTATTGTAAAGTCCTCTCTGAAATCCTTATTCATATCCAGTGATTAAAACTTCAAATAAATAACATACAGGATTTATTCTCCATAAATTAACATAACATGTGCCTCCATGGCCGTCTCTCGGTAATAATGCCAAACCCGGCGTCCATACCAAACAAGCGACGATACTGATCTTGCATTTTTTATACAAATTGAACATGGCACTGAATATTATTTCTTATGCCTAAGAAATAAACTATAAAATCATTTCATCTCATAACCAAATAATAATAATTATATATTAATGCACATTTAAACCATTCATTGCACGTTTACATATTGTTAATTAGAAGTATTTTATGAAACCTTCAACTATAAGCTTACAGCTCGGCCTTCCTGCAAGAAGCGAGTCCCTTCGCTTCAGTTATATAGATAGATAACACTTTATCTACACACAATCATAATATTATAACATACAACAATAGTTAGTAGTAGTTAACTAACTATTTTTTTGGTAGTTTCTCTAGTGAGAAACTACCAAAAAAACGCTCAATTTAATGAAATATCCCCTTGTCTGTCGAATGCCATCTCATGGCGTTTTTATAAACAGGCGTATCGATAGATGTGCCAAATATATATTTTTAAAAAGCTTGTGGTTTAAAAAACACAGTATGTAAAGGTGTTGTTTTTTTTTTAATGAATTATTGTAAAACAGTATATCCATTTGTACGAAGAATATAAGAAATTTGAATGAATGATTTTTTTTATATTATCACTCGAAATATTCGCGTATACTTTCACTTACTTTCACTTACTTTCACCTATTTTCTCCTTAGGATTACAAAATATTTTAGGGTAAAAGAATATAACTTGTATTAATTCTGTTAGTTTACATTGCACAGATTCTAACAACATAATATGTTTTATATAATTATATCTTTTATACAAAATTGGGAAGTTTTCGTCATTTTAATGCGACGGGGCGCTATTTCTAGACCTAGGCCGAAATCTAGTCCGACAGATACAAAATGGACACTTTTGACAATTGAGAGGTAGAGATATAACAACGTGGTTATATACTCAAAGATAACAACTATGAATTTCTTACTGACTATTGTTATTAAAATATATTTATAACTATTAGGACCACTTCTTCATTCTCAGAAACATCATCGTCACCACTAGTATCTAAATAGGCTACTTTTCGTGACAAAATTTTCTTTGCGCGTATGAACATCTAGTATGACATAATTTACATTTACTTTGCAGTACACTCCCCGATAGGGACTTATTTGAGTAGTAATTTTGAAACTTACCATCTGCATCGTGGGGAATCTGCCTCTCTACTTGCGCTTCCTACTACTATAATTATTTTTTTAATTTTTATTTTTATTCATTTTTAGGGTACCTCGAAAGGAAAAAACGAAACCCTTATAGAATCATTTTGTTGTCCGTCCGAATGTCTGTCAAGACCCTTTTTCTCAGGAACGCGTAGAGGTAAGGTCTACGGTCCTTTAGAGCTGTGAAAAAAACAAACTTATAAGCCAATGCAATCAAAAGATACAGCTGTTAATGCCGCAAATTTCCGCAAATTTTTGAAGTTCACAAACTCAACACCAACAGGCTACTTCCCGTGAACTCAGAATCTTGAAATTTGAAATACATAGAGTAACGTCTTATAGCACATATAAAGGAAAAATTACGAAAACCGTAACTTTTTAGTTTTTACATAATATAATAAAAATAATTTTAAGAATTTTAAACTTACTACCCCTTTCCTCATGAACGCGTAGAGATATTAAATTGAAATTCATATCAAACACTCAGGTTTAAAGTACATTTAAGGTGTAACAAAATCACTACCGGTTTGTACTGAACCCTCGGCGCGCGTGTCCGACTCGCACTTGGGCGATTTTTTTTATTTTGTTATGAAAGCTTACAGCAACAAATACAATGATAATAAATTAACATATTAAAAAAAATAAAGTACCAATGACAAGTTTTCACAACTACAAAACAAATTAGCAAAGCTCAAGTTAAGCCCCTGAATGTGTCAAAAAAATATCCATATATATATGGATATTTTTTTGACACATTCAGGGGCTACGCATTCATATACCTTAAAGTAAAAGCAGTCATAACCACAAACATAATAAACCGAATGAATGTTAATATTAAAATTCAAAACTACACTCGTACACATAATTATTTGATAGTCTTATATTTGTTTAGTAATTAAGATTAATATTTAAAATTGTTTATTAGTTACAATTGAAGAAGGGTATCAGTTAGGAGTCTCCTAATTTTAGGTGGATTTAATGAAAATATATCTTCAAGTGGATTTTCATTAAGGAATGTATTCATTTGAGCGCTTGATCTAAGGATGAAAGAGTTTCGACGATAATAGGTGTTAAATGGTGAGACATAAAAAGGCATAAAACTATGATTACCTAGTGGGAACGTTAAACTGTATCAAATTAGTAAGTCAGGAACATCTATTTTGTTAATAATTTTACATAAGTAGACTAGATCGGAGATGTTCCTACGATAATGCAGGGGAAGAAAGTGGAATCTTTGCATCTAGTACCTATCATAGTCCGCAAGGTCAAGGTGATATTTAAACTGTAAAAACCTAAGAAAACGTTATTATTTATATTGTATACTATAAATATACTTTCTCAATCACTTGTCTATTTTTTAACCAGCCAGCTCGGTATCCTCAAGTTCGATTATTATTTCGGTCAGAAGCCCATATTCAAAGCCAAAGCCCAAAGAAAATATTAAACTATGATTATTTAGTTAAATTTTCATTTTAGATAAGTAGTTATTGTCTATTCAAATCAGAATGACAATTATCCAAAGTTTCATCTCTTTAAGTTTTACAAATTGTAATCGTTCAAGTACACATGTTTAAAAGAATTTGTCTTTAAAATTTTACTAGTGCCTCACGTCATATCTTTATCACCCTATCTTTTATACCGTACAGCTGTTAAAAACCTTACATCGATTTAACAATTTTTTTACATACCTAGTCGTTCTATTCGATTCATTAGAACAAAAAGCCGTGTGGTGTCGTTGGACACCAGATAGGAACGAAGTTCCTCATTATAAAATTTTGATTTCAAGTTCTATTTGAGGTTTATAGAAAACAATATTAATTTCCTGGGGCTTCGCCTGCGTAAAGTTAGGTTTTAAACTTTAATCCAATATTTTGCCCCCTTGGGGGGGGTGAATTTTGAAAAATCCTTCCTGAATTTTCCAAATTTTCTACAGATTTATACACCGTTCGTGTCTCAAAGTAGAGCATTGCCGTATTTTTTTCTTCTATAATACTTCTATCTCAGAAACGGTGTATCCTATTTGAAAAATAATGAAAATTACCTCCACCCTAATAACCCCGCAACCAATTCCTGTCATATTATGAGAAATACATGTGCAAAATTTCAAATTTCTAGCAATGGTCTGTGCATTAATACATCAGTCGATCAGCTTTACCTTTTAAAACTGTACTTTGTCTCGATAAGAACTACGATCGCTTCCGATATGAACCCTAATAAAGTACTGTTTCTAGATCACAGGTGGCGTTTTACGTAACATTGTTTGCAAAAATATTATTTTTATGTGAAGAAAGTTTGTGTAGGTCACATTATTATTATTATTAAGTGATAATTATAAATACTTATTTGAGTTAAAATAATGTAAAAGTTTAATTCCAATACCGGGAATCAAACGCGAGCCTCCTGGGTGAGAATCCAGGCATCCTTGCCACTAGACCATAATGTAGGATGTCAATTGATCGAAATTTTGCTTCTCTTACGGTTTTATTTAACGTTACAGACCCTTTTTCTTTTTTTTTTTTTGCCGATTAGAGTACCTCTCCGCAACGCCCCATAGGAACTTTCTTTCCAATAACTAATACTTATATTACTTGTAAGCCACATTAACATTGTCTGCTCTTTAGACATAGGGCCAACTCAATATTTATGGTAAAAGTAGGTTAATAAATTTTTGTCTATCCAAACCGTTGACTGACTATTATTGTCAAAACCTTGTTCTATATTGATTCTGTAAATTCATTTAAATCTCAGGTTACTAAATTTTTGTCTATCCAAACCATTGACTGACTCTATTATTGTCAAAACCTTGTTCTATATTGATTCTGTAAACTCATTTAAATCTCATATACTTATGTATAATCTCTTACTATAAGCTACATTAACATTGTCTTATCTTTAGACATAGGGTCAAACTCAATATTTGTGGTAAAAGTAGGTTAATAAATTTTTGTCTACCCAAACCATTGACTGACACTATTATTGTCAAAACCTTGTTCTATATTGATTCTGTAAATTCATTTAAATCTCATATAATATAATCCCTTACTATAAAATTGATACAAACAAAATCTGTACCTTACTTCTCTCACTTTTACACCTCGTTTCAAATTCATTTTTTTTTATATCGTTCTCTCCACTCTACTCGAACTGTTATGTCGAAAGTACTACATAGTGCTCTTACATAGTTATGATTGATCTCTATCACACTTTTGGTGTTCCACGGTAGACCCACGATCTGGCCTGGCTACGGCAGAAAAATACACCATCCTCACTCCTCATACTCCATGAATAATCAAAACGTTTCGTGATCGACACACTCCATTAATCCCATCCTCAAATCTCGTCTGGAATAGGCGCTCTCCGCCAATGCTCTTGAATAGGCACCCACCAATACTCTCTGATAGGTGCTCTCCGTCAATACAGTCCTCGTCTCGTTTCGTCTCGGATCGGCCTCCACCAATCCCCTTACAATTTGTTTCGTCTCGGATTGGCCTCCACCAATCCTGGGATCGGCCTCCACCGATCCCCTTACAATTCTGGTCTCGGTAGCGCTACTCTCCTGCGCCACCCCTGACCACTCACCTCCACCGGCTGATCTAACCACTTACACCTGGGCCGTCCTGAGCAACCGGCAGTAGTCTATTTCCTGACCCTGTCCCAATAACCTTGGGCTCCCTGGGTATCCCTCTGTATTGCTCCACCGGCTGATCTAACCACTTACACCTGGGTCGTCCTGAGCAACTGGCATATTAATTTTGGCATTTAATTTCTCACCTAGTACTTTCTAATGGCATTAGGAACTTCCTGACTTTCACTCTCATTTTGGGCTCCCTGGGTCCTTAAATACCCAAAATAGATAGTCGTAATCGGAATTCCATCTGATCTGAAACTGACAGAATACAGCTTAATACCATGTCACTCCAAATAAAAAGAAATTAAGAATCTTAAGCGTTATTCTATATTAAAATTAATAAATCATATATATTGAAGTTCAACTAATAAATGCTCTTTTAAACATAAATACAAATCTTTTGCTCCAGTCGAAAAAACCCATATTATTATTTTGAGTTCTATTTCGATCAAGTTGTCATAACATTTATAAATTATAATAGTCAAAATTATAGAAATAATTATATTACATTGTTACAAGACGAAAAAAAAAAAACCATATAGGTACATAATGTAGCAAAAAATGCACAGTTCTCCAGATATAAGCCTTAATGAGATCGATTTTACTCCCCCACATTTCTCTGCAAATTTCATGGTAGGTAATACTTGCAACCAAAGATTTCAACTCAAGATAGGCTATCACGTACATTTAGCAGAAAAAAAATTCATACAAGAAAAAGTTACGCCATCTTGGTTTTCACCATAACTCAAATGTCAGCCATTTTGTTTTCACCATACTTCGAATTTCAAAATGGCCCCAAAAATTTAAAAATTGGGGCCAATTTACTGGAGACACTTTTTGCCTCAACATGCCTCGTCTATAATATACGTCTATGCTTGCAACTGTTTTCGAAAAACCAATTGTACTTACATATTAATAAACAATAATTATGTATAAACAATATCGTCTCGATTAAAGTATCTGATATAATATCATAAAATCGCAAAACCTATTTATTAATAACTAACTACTATTTAAATTATTATTTTAATAATATTATCTCTTCCATCATCATTCTATCTCTTTTGCACTCATATGACGTCATGACTCATGAGCACGTTCGAGAATAAAATATGTATTCCATTTTCAAATTTCCTCCGATTCTCTATGCCCCTTTTTCACGATATGCATCAAAAATTTAATTTAATCCCTTTAGATAATATTACGATTTTTCACTTTACTATTATCTAGGCAATAAATTATAGTTTACCATAACATTAATCATTATTAGGTAGGTAGCTAGATACCACAAAAACAAAGAAAAATTTTCAAAATAAATGTCGATATAAACAACGATACTTACGTAGGCTAAGAGCGAAAAATAATATAATTTTCGCCGATCACACTTCTGAAATGTAAAGTCCTCTCTGAAATCCTTATTCATATCCAGTGATTAAAACTTCAAATAAATAACATACAGGATTTATTCTCCATAAATTAACATAACATGTGCCTCCATGGCCGTCTCTCGGTAATAATGCCAAACCCGGCGTCCATACCAAACAAGCGACGATACTGATCTTGCATTTTTATACAAATTGAACATGGCACTGAATATTATTTCTTATGCCTAAGAAATAAACTATAAAATCATTTCATCTCATAACCAAATAATAATAATTATATATTAATGCACATTTAAACCATTCATTGCACGTTTACATATTGTTAATTAGAAGTATTTTATGAAACCTTCAACTATAAGCTTACACTATGTACTAATAAAATTTCCTTAATACAGTTGACCAATTAGTAGAAAAAAAAATGTGTGCGTGTACTAGTGTACACACGTAAGAAGTGAAACTTCTTTATGGCCTTATTTTTCGAAAAATGATCTACATGCAACTTTGTAGAAATTGGTTAAATAAAGTTTAATTAGATAAAGTTTAAACAAAAGGATTTTATTATCATAGACATGAATACAAATAATACAATTATTTCACTTTACCTTTTTGCTACTAAGATTATTACAGCATTTCATTAATTGTAATAGAATTATTACTATCATTGTCATCGTCATTATATATTTTTGTAATTAATGGCTTATGGTAACTGAAATATGAAATATATGGTTTACATTCCACGAAATTTAGTGACCGAGTAAAAACTCCATCAATTGTAGTGCCAGATCTTGTTGTTGACGTTTGAGGACTGTTTTTCATGGATAAATTCAATTTATCTTTCAGAAATTCAACTAGCTTCAAAGATTTTTCCGATGCAAAATTGACATTGAAATTGATGTTCATTAAATTAGCAGTCGTATTAATTAATAAATACTATTTTAATGAAATCATATACATTGACCGATAGTTACAATCAGAAACTGAGGTTAACCTTAAATATCTTAAATTTAAAAAAATAAATACCACAATCCCACCCAAGTATTAGAAAAAGAGATATAATTACTTACTTTTGTTAAAAATCCACTGGAATTAGAATTAAAATAAAGCCTTTGATTTTGTTGATCACTTTAGTATTGATATATTATTTATCACGTCGCTATTGTGTTTCAGAAATAAATAAGGGTGCAAGAAAAAAACGTGGCTTGACCCTCTCACGATTCTGAAAAAGATGGCGCGTAACGGAAAAATGTGACGCGTAACCGAAAAATGTGACGGTAAATTTTTTTCCAACGCCGATAAAAAAGTTTCACTTCAATAAAATAAATACGAAAACACTTAGAAACAGCTATTGCGCAACCTTCTGCGCGAAGTTCAGACTCGCCAAGATACATCGGCCGTATAGTACTAGGCTACCATGAGTACGTAGGTAATCTGTCTGTCGCGGTAATCCCTTTTGTTCCACACCTGTTGTTATGCATTTCGACTTTTTTACTATTACAATAAGGTTTAAAACTAGTGGTGTCTACGACGGCATAGACTAGAGGAGTACAATGCTGTATTTTTCATCGTCTGATACAGCCTATTGTTAGGCGATTAATATGCAGGATGAGAGTGTTTTATTCCTTACGGTATAAATATTCTGATCAGCTTATAATGCAAAAAACTTATGAAAAATACACACTTGGATTAGCATTTCTATTTTCATACTGAACATCTCAGATTTTATGATCTAATCTATACTAATTTAATAAAGCGGAAAAGTTTCTTTGTTTGTTTGCATTAAATATGCTCCGAAACTACTGGACCGATTGGCAAAGACAGTAGAGTAGATCACGGGACAGGACATAGGCTACTTTTTATCGCGGAAAAATGTACGGTTTCTGCGAAGTTAACATTTGCGCGCACGAAGTCGCGAGCTATATCTAGTATTTTATAATCTGAGCTAAACATGAGAAGTAATTGGAACCATACTGCGAATTTAACAGAGGTAAACTTGACGTGAATTGGTCTTCTGATGTACCTACCTGTGCAATAAAATAATGAGTAGTTTCATCTGCTAAACATTCAATTTCCGCGAACGTGCAGCTTTTGTAAACCCCAATTCTTGTATTTAACTTTGACTTCGAGAATGCAGAATCGTCTTGATATCATAAACTGATTTTGGGTGAGCCTAAACTTTAAGAAGAAGGAGAAGACTGTCAGCTGTTAATAAAAAAGTGATATTTCAATTTCAATATTAGCAGAATAAATACCCTTTTGTGCGATTTAGTCCCACTTGCGCAGGTTAACCCTGGGTTTTAACCCGTCAGATGCAGAAATCTGCTATACTTATATTTTAATACTAGCTGATGCCCGCAACTTCGTTTGCATAACTTCGTTGCCCGCAACTAACGGAAAGGGAACCTTTTTTTTTAAACGGAACCCTAAAATAAAAGTAGCCTATATTAGACATTATAACATCAGCTATCTCCCAGTGAAAGTCCCGTGAAAATCGGTCCAGCCGTTTCAGAGATTAGCCGGAACAAACAGACAGACAGACAGACGGACAGACAAAAATTTTAAAAATTGTAATTTTATCGTTAGTATCGAATATACTCCCATATGCATTAAGTGAAAAGCTGTTAATTTGAAATTATAAACAGACACTTCAATTTTATTTATCTGTATAGATAAGTATAGCAGATTTCTGCATTTGACGTTTATGAGAATACCGTTTTGCTGTTTTAACACACCGAGACTGCAGCAATAACTGTATTATTGTAAGATTTAATAAGCAGAATCGACCTTCTGACCAATGATCATGCCATCTGCAATTCCTTCCTAAATAATATTTACCGACAGTCCCTTTAAAGTCCAGAAGGTCAATTCAGCTAAATAAAACCTACAATAATACAAACACAATCAAGGCCCGATACGCTAAAACTGTCAACGATATTCTCGTAAACGTTAAACCAAACGTCCTCTGATTGGTCCAAACTTCACAAAATCAGTTTATGATAACATGCCGCTCCACTTATAATTTATTACAATCAAAGTAAAATGAAAGTCTACTTTAAATACGAGAATGATTGAGGTTCTGTATATAGTCGAGGCATGTCGAGGCTAAAAGTGATCACACTTAAACTGTCCTACTTTTGGGGTTGTTTGGGGCAGTCGAGGTTTGACATTTGCTTTCCACTGTATAATCAGTCCGCATTTAGAAAACAAAATCGTCTGAAATCTAATTTTATTGTATGAAGGTTTTCTTCCGCCAAAGATACCGAGTAAATACGTCACAGCAAAGTCACAGCCCTTAGCTCATATGCCCGGGCTACACGAGGCTAGTTTTTCAAGCTAGGATAGCAAGCTAGTGTTAGTAAGCTAGCAAGCTAGTACTTCTGGCTTCGTGTAGACAAAACTATCTTCATTTGTAAGCTAGTAAGCTAGTTTACAAGCCAGGATAGTTTTTAATAGGATGGAGTTCTATTTTCAGGCTAGTAGCATCCCCCCACCACTGATTTTACTATCCTGGCTTGTTCACTAGCTTCATGTGACCGGCGAAGTTAGCTAGTAAACAGGAACCACGCGTTTGGTTTGTTTTACTACCGCGATGATTAATTTCTTCAAATATATATTATTCTTAAATATAATAAATTCTTTCAAAAGTAAAGCAGATGGTCCACGTTTATCCCTTCGTAAAATCCACGGTCTTGTCCACACCCGTTTTTGTAGTTCATCTTCTAGTTCGTCTAGCGCGAAATGGCACAGTTTTCGAAGCAACTGTTTTAGTCGAATAGTGTTTTTTTTTCGTATGTAGTTCATTTTGGACGAGTGGTCACCTCAGCACTCCAGTAAATACTAGCTTAAAAGAATCTAGCCTTTTTTCCGGGGGGGGGGGGGATGCAGTACGCATACTCGACGCAGGGGGCACCCGAGTGGTGATGTGGGGGAAAAAAAAGGCTAGATTTTTTTAGAAGAACTAGCCTCGTGTAGCCCGGGCAATAAGGATGAGATTTCAAAACTAAGTAGTTTTAAAATCATTGCTGTAACGTAATAAAATGCAGCAATATTATTTAAGACAACACTGTCTGGCGAGCGCCGTCTCCCAGAAGGGCGAGGGGTCAACGACCCGCCCTTTGGGACTGTTAATTACTCTAACGCAATTAGTTACAACTTTATTGTAACAAAGGACATTATAGTCTGAAACATCAGCTCATTTTGAGCTGAGTTTAAGTATGTTTCGCCTACTGTATATTAAAGCTTTTATCACATTGAAAATATACAATGGGAAATATACAACTTCTGCACGATGGGGCCTACTCGACCAGAGGAACACGACGGCCACAGAAAACGCTCGCTTACGAGGCAGATATACCACTGCTTAGCAGAACAACTATCTATTCATTCTGGAATAAATCTTGTTGATATTTTTGCTCCTTCGTGAGACGTGACGTCATATTATGCCTATTTGTGCCGTTTTCTAATGACTATCTAATAAAAGGATTAAAATGCATTTATTTGTTAAAATCTGATTATAAAATACGGAATTTGGCATTCAGTTGCGGCACACGCATCCATCATAATTGTAATATCGTTTTGGGCGATGTTTTGCACCGCTGACGCTGAAGCGGACGGGTCGAGTGCATATATCACGCCGCAAATCGTCGGCATGTATTATAAAACCATGCGGTCGAATATACATAGTTTATATGCACACCCGCGACACATAAGGCTGCGACTATATGGTCCGGAATCCGGAACGCCGAGGCAAATTCAGAAATTGAACTCTGCGCTAATACAATAGAATTAATAACCTAACCTAACCAAGAGCATGTCAGGATATGTCTAAGGAGAGTTCCGTAACTATAAACGCGTAATATGCTTTTTTTAATTACTCCAAAAGTTACTGTCCGATTTGGTTCACAATAATTTTCCTAAAGAGTTTTTAGCATGATCTATCAGCATGGAAATTTGCAAGTTTCTATCTCCTATAGTTTAAAAATGCTGCGGGGGGACCAACTTACAAACTACTTTGGAGGCCAATTACTCGAAAATGGTCAACTTTATAAAAAAGTAACGTATCCCTAAACGTAACGAAACCTTACCTTTATTTTAAAATACCTATTCTACGATACCCCACACGATGGGATAGAGTGAAAAAATATTTTTCATCCCCACTTCACATGTATGGAGAGCCAACCCTAAAATATAAAATTATTATTTTTTTATGATCCCGAAACCGTGATCTATACACAATCTATAACTGCACCAAATTTCATCAATTTATATTCATAATTACAGGAGCTAGAGGCGCGGACAGACAGACAGACAGACAGACGGACAGAGCGAAACTATAAGGGTTCCTTAAGTATTACGGAACCCTAAAAATGGAAGTTTCGAGTGTCGAGCGGTCATATCTGCCGTCCTCAAACTAAAAGACAGTTAAATGACAAAAATAATTTTTGAGGAGAAACAATAGGGATGTTGCCTTCTGTAGAATATCACAGTTTTACAAATTAAATTTTATAATTGTTGATTAAAGATACATAAATCTGAAAGAAATAGGTATTTAGAGTGACGCGATTAAAAAATATAAGCAAATAAAAAATATTGTCCATCCCTTTCTCGCAAAACGATTCGTGACGTCACAGCCTGCTAACGCCATACATTTTGTGATGACAAATGTATGGCGGTAGCAGGTTGTGACGTCACAGGCTGATATATCGCTCTCTTTCATATTGTAAATTTCAATGGTTTGTATCTACGTTATTTTTTCAGATATACAAAAATGGGTTCTGGATTGTTTATTAACATGTTGACTAACATCAAATAGACAAAAAAAATTTTTTTCGGCAACATGCCTATTGTCAAGCTGCGTTATGCGTATCGACTTCGCGCTCCAGGCGCGCGCGCCATGAATGACCGCGCCGAGAGTGCGTTCCGCGGAACGCGTTCCAAACTTTTGAAGTATATTAACTAAGCGCGCCTGGCGCGCGTGGCAATTGTTCCAGTGTTTGACCGTTCATCATAGAAGCCAGTCGTGTACGAGCAGCAGCAGCTTTCGTAGTTATTCACAGTAATATAAAGAAGTAAAAGGAGTAACGAAAAGTGCGTTGGTGGATAAAAGAGCTGTACCGAAAAAGAATACAGTATGGAGTGTCGCTTATTAGAGATATGCAGTTCGAAGTGGTAGAAGACACAATGAAAAACTTCACAAGAATGTCGACAGAAGATTTCTATTACTTGAGAAATTTAATAGAGCCAAAGGTGAAAAAAATGGACACCCGGTTTCGCGAAGCTATTACAGTGACTGAAAGGCTGACAATAACTTTGAGATTTCTTGCCACTGGAGACTCATATACAAGCTTGCAGTACTTTTGGTTATCCATATTGGGAGCTGGGAGCGCAATAAACAAAAAATATACAACATGTCCGTCTCAATTGGCGCGCGCGCCACGACCACGCCACGACTGATGCGCGGTAAAAAACCGACACCCGACGGAACGGACCGCTCCGCGTTCGCGCGCTCCAACGAACACATTGGCGCGCGTTCCAAAGTGGTATCCATTTGGCGCGGCTGGAGCGCGCGCCAATGTTCGATCTCTTGGAGTGCATAATCGATACGCAGCTTCAATGTTGTCATGAATGACCTATAACAACAGCCCTCGTACCCACGAGAATTTTTTGTGTCTGTGACAGACAAAATTGCCCTGCAAATAGTTTTATCGAAGTGTTAAGTGTCAAATGTCAGATTTGACAACTCTACACGATTTTCAACTCTATTGTATTAGCACACAGTTCTATTTACAGTGTTGTTTTTTATCGCGACCACTAAAAATACTTATGGGAATGTAGCCTAAGAACGAACGTGTGTAAGTGACGCTACCAGAGGCCGCTGTTTGTATTATATGTGTGATGTTGGTGGCGACACTAGCATAAGTATAAGCATGGGCGTAGCCAGGGGGGTGGTTTAGGGGGTCCAAACCCCCCCCGAAATGGGCCGGCTGGTATATATAATACAGAGATCTGACCAATATACAGAGGCGTATTTAGAAATTTTGCGCCCGAGGCCAATTAACATATTTTGCCGCCCCATTAACCCTATCTGAAAGATGATATTTGAAGTTATTTTAGAAAAATAATCAACAGCCTAAATCGGAACTTTGATACTACAAGGTCGTTTTATTTTCTTGAACCCCCCCCGAAACTAAAACCTGGCTACGCCCGTGAGTATAAGCGACCTTTCATATATATACATTTTTCTGTTTGCGCCATCTGTGTCCTCGAGAACCTTAATAAGGTTGTTTAGCTCAATCCCTTTTAGAAATGTCACCACATCATTCCATTTCAATCCTACTAATATTATAAATGTGAAAGTTTGTAAGGATGTACGGATGGATGTTCCTCTTTCACGCAAAAACTACTAAACGGATTTCGACGAAATTTGGTATGGTAGTAGTTTAGGCTCTGGATTAAAACATATGCTACTTTTTATCCCGAAAAAGTACAGTGTTCCCGAGGGATACTATACTTACGCGGGCGGAGCCGCGGGCAACGGCTAGTATAGGTATAATTTCGATGCACTACTTTGCGATCCGTCCGCTGCATTAATTAATGCATTCCTCCACGTCTCGTTACTTAGCTGACATTACATCATCGCCACAGATCGAAGAAATAGACAGATGTCATTTACATATGTAAATACTGTATACCCATACGCCCACGCATTTCTCCTGATGTCTACGAAATTCTACATGCTCTGCGACCGCACTTTAGTAGGTAAAGAGGATTAGTTACAAATACAGAGGGTACTTAAATAAAAATGTGTTCGTTTTACTGAGATATTACATTCGTAACCCTTTTCATACACGCTTGCCAGTTCCAGATGCTTCGGAGTCCGATTGGATATTTTTTTAACGACTGTAACAGACGCTACTATAGATATGAACGTACCTAGTGGTTTCTAAACTAGTGTGCGTTACAGTAGGTGCTTAATAATTCAATTTAAATGTAATAACCGAACCAAAAGCAGACATATTCAAAAATGGGTTCGCGCAATAGGGTTTTTCTAATTACCTTCTTCAAAAGTTACTGTTCTCTATCGTTCAAAGTAATTTTCGTAAAGATTTAGCATGATCTATCAGCATGAAAAGTTACAAGTTCCTACCTTTTACAATTTATATAGGTATGCCAGGTGAACCAACTCGTACACCACTTTGGAGGATAGACGACTACTCGAAAATGGTTCACTTTATAAAGGAGTCTTGTCTAAAACCTTTATTTGCAATATGTATGTTATTACAGATGTTACATTAATTTAAAAAGACGTATTCGTAGATAAACCACATGGGAGGAGAATGAGAAAAAAATGTCATCCCCATTTCACATGTATGGGAACCCGAAAATAATTGTTGGTTATTTTATGCTGTCAAATGTACATTTTTTACGCAATCTATAAGTGTATAAAATTTCAACAATTTATATTCATAACTACATGTTGCTCGCGACTTCGTGCGCGCAAATGTTAATTTCGCAGAAACCATACATTTTTCCGTGATAAAAAGTTAAAGTCTATATTCTTCCCCGTGGTTTACTCTACATCTGTGCCAAATTTCATCAAAATCGGTCCAGTAGCTTCGGAGCCTACTCAATGCAAACAAACTATTATATAATATAAGTGTAGATTACAGAAGATAGGGTTGACAAACAGACGGACGGGCATATCAAAACTATAGCTAAGGGTTTCTTGTACTACGGAACCCAAAAAATTATGACTTTCAAACTAACTTAAGAGTTACTACTATTACTGTTCTTTAGTAGACTTTAGTGCTCACCTTCTCGTTAGGACTTTTATTGCGAGTTTGTCAGCCTGTTGCCTAAGTCTATGGTCGTCACTATTTATATGGGTCGTGTGTGGAGAGCAGTTTTCTCACTTGACTTTGTGTTGAAATTTTGAGGGCGTAAGAAGTGAGAGCCTCTAAAAACTTCTTAAGTTCTTTTTTTATTTAAACTTAATATATTTTTAATGGAATGATTGTTTCTGAGATGTTTAACAAAGTCATTTTTTGTTACAGGTAAGTTCTTCGAGTACATACCAACTACCAAAATTACACGGTTTAGAAATTGTGGAATGAGATGGGTGTGAAGCATATAAGTTACTACTATTAAATCAAAACGATTTGTCTAATTACGGAGATAATTTTTTTGACTTGTAAGTCAAACATTTTTTCTCCGTAATTGGACACGAACATTATGTATTCACTCCCTATTCTCAGTTTTGGGATTTAAAAATATTATAATCTCTTATTTTTGTTTAAACTGATAATATAAAGTAACTTATACCGAATAAGGTTAAATGGCCTCATCTCTCCAACACCGGTTAATAAAATAAACATCCAAGCTATTTGGTTTGTGTAGCGTATTATTTGCGGAGCCGAAAACTTTATCGAATGAGTAAGAGTTTAATTATGTCTACCCACACGTTGAGGTCACGGATCGTGTACAAAACGTTTTACGATACCCATCGAATACGGACTACGTGTTACGGATTATGTAATACTAGCTTTTCCCGCGGCTTCGCCCGTGAATACTGTACTTTTTTGGGAGATAAAGTGGCCTATGTTTTAATCCAGAGCCTACAAAATAACTGTACCAAATTTTATCCAAATACGTTCAGTGGTTTTTGCGTGAAAGAGTAACAAACATCCGTCCATATATCCTCACAAACTTTCATATTATATAATAGTAGTAGAAAGTTCTACCCAATGTGGACTACGGATTACGGACTATGGTCTACGCGCTACGGTCCACGCGCTACAAGTTACGGACTATGGTCTACGCGCTACGGTCTACGCGCTACAAGTTACGGACTATGGTCTATGCGCTACGGTCCACGCGCTACAAGTTACGGACTATGGTCTACGCGCTACGGTCTACGCGCTACAAGTTACAGACTATGGTCTATGCGCTACGGTCCACGCGCTACAAGTTACGGACTATGGTCTACGCGCTACGGTCTACGCGTTACAAGTTACGGACTATGGTCTACGCGCTACGGTCCACGCGCTACAAGTTACGGACTATGGTCTACGCGCTACGGTCTACGCGTTACAAGTTACGGACTATGGTCTACGCGCTACGGTCCACGCGCTACAAGTTACGGACTATGGTCTACGCGCTACGGTCTACGCGCTACAAGTTACGGACTATGGTCTATGCGCTACGGTCTACGGTCTACGCGCTATGCGTTACGGAGTATGTGCCAGGTCTACGCTCTACGCGTTACGGACTACGGGAACTACGGTCTACGATGTACTAGTACGAATTAGAACCATACTGTTTTACACTTTAAAGTCTAGTCCACCATTTTGTTAAGATTTAAAATCCTTAGTATTTATAATGATAATAGTTAGAGCCTGTTTCACCTTACAAAAGTTTAGGGTGGTGCATTTGTCACTATCTTACTTTATGTCAAACGACAGAGACAAAACTAGTGAATAAACTAAAACTATCTAACACTTTTTGCTAAAAGTAGCTGTTCTACATATATACCTACGAGCACGGGCGTAGCCAGGTTTTAGTTTCGGGGGGGGGGGTTCAAGAAAATAAAACGACTACGAGGGGGGGGGGGGGGTTTGGTAGTATCAAAGTTCTGATTTAGCCTGTTGATTATTTTTCTAAAATAACTTCAAAAATCATCTTTCAGATAGGGTTAATGGGGCGGCAAAATATGTTAATTGGCCTCGGGCGCAAAATTTCTAAATACACCTCTGTATATTGGTCAGATCTCTGTATTATATATACCAGCCGGCCCATTTCGGGGGGGGTTTGAACCCCCTAAACCACCCCCCTGGCTACGCCCATGCCTACGAGTATGTAAAATTATATATAATGCCGAATTGTTTTAATACATTTAGAATGCAGTTTCGGTGCAGTCCCGATATACTTAAACAGCAATATGGTATTCTCATAAACGTCAAACCAACATTTACACGTTTTGATTGGCCCAAACTCCAAGAATCAGTTTATGATATCAGGACAATTCATTTATAATTCATTGAAAGTAAATTTAAAGTCGAAGTAAAATATGAGAATTGGAGTTCAGGTCTGACGTCATAAGCCTTTGATGTGTCGCACTCAATACGGGCTCAGCCGTTGACGTCTGTCATGGCTACCGCAGACGAACCTTTGGCGCGGGTTAAAATACTGACGCTTTTGTATCAAAAGCTTCGATTAAAAAAACCGGCCAAGTGCGAGTCGGACTCGCGCACCGAAGATTCCGTACAAACCTGTAGTGATTTTGTTACAGCTTAAGGTGCTATAGACCTGAGTATTTCATATGAATTTCAATTTAATACCTCTACGCGTTCATGAGGAAAGGGGTAGTAAGTTTAAAATTATTAAAAATATTTTTATTATATGATTTAACTAAAATTGACAGATTTCGTAATTTTTTCTTTATCTGTGCTATAAGACGTTGATTCGTGGTAAATTTCAAGATTCTGAGTTCACGGGAAGTACCACGTAGGTTTTGAGTTTGCGAGTGGCGAAAATTTGCGGCATTAACGGCTGTATCTTTTGATTGCGTTGGCTTAGAAGTTTGTTTTTTTCACAGCTCGAAGGGACCGTAGACCTTAGTATTTGATATAAATTCCAGCTTAATACCTTCACGCGTTCCTGAGAAAAAGGGTCTTGTCAGACATTCGGACGAACAACAAAGCGATCCTTTAAGGGTTTCTTTCTTTCCTTTCGAGATACGGAACCATAAAAAGGTTTGGGAGACTGGGTGGGATTTATTCTGTCTGTGTTACTTCATAGATGGTTTTTGATGACTAAAATTCAGACTTATTATAGTATCGAACAAGCTGCCATTCGACCTGGAATAATATGAAAATAGCTTAACAGCGGCGTGGAATCGTACACACGTACACTTACTTACTCACGTGTTAATACGTAGTTTAACCACGTCTGCAGTTGTTGCGGTCTTCCTTTGTGTTTAAATACTTTGAGCCGTCCTAGCGCAAAGGAAAGCGTTTAGAAACTGATCGAGCGTGAACCTCGTCGATATTGTATAACTTGCATAACATTCTGTTTTGTTTTGTGTATTCGTTTTTATCAACATTTGTTATGTAATGTACTATTTTTTTTGTTCACCTATCACACTAACGTCGTTAATTGTTGCCATTCCAGACGTTGAATGATAGTGTAGCTATTTGATATAATAATAATAATAGTATCTATGGACGCTTCACACCACGTCAATCTGGCCCCATACATATATATATTCTTTGCCTGTGCTAAGTATCCGAAGAACTTGTGTTACAGGTACCAGAAAACGGGAAGTATATTGAATACTTTTATACTATACTGTTTATATTTAAGATTTTTATTATATTATACACATAATTAATACACATCCATGACCCAGGAACATAGAAAAACTTTTTGCTCCTTCGACAGAATTCGAACCTGCGACCCCCGGCTTGAGCACCAAATCGCTGAACCACTGAGGTCGTTAATATTTGATTTTAGATGGAACAACTAACGAGCTAAGTCTACCGAAATGACCGATCCGCAATCTTAATCGCCGTCAATGGGGAACATGTGTAATTTTTTTATAGTCTTTTCGATAATTACATAATAAGCCAGGAAATATTGTATTTGCAATGGCATTGGTATCAACGATATAATAATCAACGAAATAGTCATCACAAAAATGAGAATATGGAGAGCATTAAAACGCTCTGTACAAAAAATTATGCACCAGTGATGTCACAGAGGTTGAAAATGTGTTTTTCGGTCATAACAAAAAAGTTAGTCCTTTTTAGTCCTTTAACTTTTTAATTTAGCAACTTATTACTGTACTTTTTGCATTTTTTTGTTCGCTTTCGGAAAATATAATAATTTTGTTAATTTAAAACAAATGTGTATTAACTATTGCGACATACAACGTTTGTATTCCAGTCCTCGTAAGTAAGAAGAGTGAGAAGAGATTAAACGATGCGTAGTCTAGAAACAAATGGAAAGGTTTATACTATGCTGCTTGCGCTAATAGTAAGTACTTAGTTGCCTGGATTAGTCCTAATAGTTTGTTTCTGTACGTGACGCCTCTGCTTGCTCCGTTACTCTGTAAACACTACACAGTGCAGACAGACTTAATACTATTTAAAGATTACGTTGAGCTTCAGTAATAAAGAGAACACACACATTTATTTCATTTGATAAAATATGAATGATTCCTTTATAGAGTTGACTGGAGTGCATACAGATATCCACAACAGAGTGGACTTCGAATATTTTTAATTTACAATGGGACACAAATTTTCATAAAGCGTAATCAGGTTGTGTGCAACCACAGGGTAAGTTGAAGAAAAAGCTGTTAAATACATTCAACCACCGAGATAGAACCGGCGTCTTGCCAATTGCCACAAGAATTTAGTATTTAACAACATGTAAATATTTAGTTTTTTTCTATGTCAGAAATAATTTATATTAAGTTCTAGAAATCATTATTACACAATGGCCGACTTAATGTGTAGTTCTTTAATTAGATGCATTTACAAAGTCAGAATAAGTTGGGATGCTTTTTAGGGTTCCGTACCTCGAAAGGAAAAAAACAGAACCCTTATAGAATCACTTTGTTGGTAGGAACGTGTGGAGGTATCAAGCTTGAATTTCTTTGTTTTCTTTAAAAATATAGATATCTATGTATACAATTGTTCCCTTTGTAAACTTTCTTATTTTTCAGAGCACTATTCATTTATGTATAAAAAAAACAGGAAAATACGGTATTTTCCAAAAAATCTCATTACTTATATTTAAACTCAAATTAATTGCTTGCATAATTCCCATTTCGCGAACAATAAAATGTTTTTAAACATCGCGATGTTCATTCCGCAACAGGAAAAGAATGTCGGCCGAAATAATGAGTGCGGTGCGCGGCCGTTCACCCCGCGCCGGGGTTAGTGATGGTGGATGTTTGTTACACCTACGCGACGGTACGATTATTGGAAACGCGTTTGAAGTGGGCTAATTAAAAATTAAGTGTAAATTGAAATAAGTCTTTGCGAATTGCGAAAAAATGTATTTTTTTAAAGGACTGATTTTGGAGTCGCGTTTGAAATCGTGCTAATTATTTTTTCATTTTTGGCACGACTGATTTAAGGAACGAAACTCAGTTTTATGATTTTAATTAGGAAAGCAGAATGATCACCATTAGCGTATGTAGGGACTGTCGAACAAGTTGCTGCTGGACCAGGCATAATATGAAAATTGCGCAACAGTGCCGTTGAATAGTGCCCAAGCACATAAACTCACGTGTAAATACATTGTTCAACCACTTCTGCAGTCGTTGAGGTCACTTTGTGTTCTAATATTTTGAGGCGTACTAGTGCAGAGAAAATATTCAGAAAGTGGTCTAGCAGGAACTTTGTCGATATCATACTTTTCGTGAGACGTCTTATTTCTCCCATTTACATGATAAGCCTTTGTGTATGGTAATAGTAAAAAAAATTGATTAAAATTTCAAGAACCCTAATGGCTAACAATTTTATATCACTTGCTGGTTAATCGATGGGCTACGCTTATAATTTATAGCGTACTAGCTGATGCCCGCAACTTCGTTTGCTCAGAACTAACGGAAGCGGAACCCCATTTTTTTAAAAGGAACCCTAAAATAAAAGTAGCCTATGTTAGACCTTATAACATCAGCTATCTGCCAGTGAAAGTCGCGTGAAAATCGGCCCAGCCGTTTCAGAGATTAGCCGGAACAAACAGACAGACAGACCGACAGACAGACAGACAGACAGACGGACAGACAAAAATTAAAAAAAATGGTAACTTATTGTAAGTACCGAATATACTTTCAGATGCATTAAGTGAAAAGCTGTTAATTTGAAGTTACAAACAGACACTTCAATTTTATTTATCTGTATAGATGTATAGATAACACAACCTGAATGTTGTTTATCTACACTAATATTATAAAGAGGAAAACTTTGTTTGTATGTTTGTTTGTTTGTTTGTTTGTTTGTTTGTAATGAATAGGCTCAAAAAGTACTGGACCTATTTCAAAAATTCTTTCACCATTCGAAAGCTACATTATCCACGAGTAACATAGGCTAAATTTTATTTTGGAAAAAAATAGGGTTCCGTAAGATATTTGGGTTTTTCGGACACAAGGTGTAAAAAATCAACCAGAAAAGTTACTTATTTTGCGTACGCTGCCTAAACTATAAAAGATAGAACCATACAATGTTCTAATTAATTGTAGATCTTATAAATATCTACAAAAAAGTCCGCGACACACTATACCTATCTATGTCGAGTGAGGCACAACAACCATTTTTTTATTTAGAAATCTTGATTTTTTTTGGACTACATTTAAACGCGTTTATTTAACTCATGTTATTAATCCTTATCAAAATAAATTATTTCATCACAAAGTACAATTTATGTAGATAATATTTGGTCTTTGAATGATTAAAATTGGACGTTTGGTTTTGAAGTTATGGCGAAATTAAAATATTACGATTTCTGCTGCACGGCCCGTTGCGAAGTGGGCGTCACCAAGGCGGGGTGCGCGTGCGGGTTAATGTTTAGTTTAGTTTAGTTTAGTTAAATAGTTTAGTTATTTTATAAACATCAAATTGATAATATCTTAAAATATAATACATTATAATATCTATACATCTATACAGTTAAATACAATTTAAGTGTCTGTTTGTAACTTCAAATTAACAGGTTTTTACATAATGAATCTGAAAGTATATTCGGTACTTACAATAAAATACATTTATTTTTAAATTTTTGTCTGTCCGTCTGTCTGTCTGTCAGTCGGTCTGTCTGTCTGTTTGTTCCGACTAATCTCTGAAATGGCTGGACCAATTTTCACGGGACTTTCACTAGCAGATGGCTGATGTTATAGGGTCTAACATAGGCTACTTTTATTTTAGGGTTCCGTTTAAAAAAATAGGATTCCGCTTTCGTTAGTCATAAATAAAGTCGCGGGTAAATTTTTGCGATATCCCAAAGTATTGTTCCACGCGGACGAAGTCGCGGGCAAAAGCTAGTAAGTTATAAACAACATTCAGGTTGTGTTTTTTGGAGATCCTAAGGGTAACTTCACACCAAAACGAGACGATACGCGACGTGGAGCTGCACTTTTAAGAAGAATTTTATTCACTACACAAAAAGATATGTATAGGTCGCGCAACGGTTTATGAGCGCTCAGTGAAAGTGGAGGGGATCGTTCGCGCATGTGACCAATAGCAAAGAATATATATTACTAACGTACCAATAGCGTGTCGGCAGCCACGTTCGGCATGCGTTAGGCGCATCCCCACCTCCCCGCCCGAGCCCGCTACCGCCAAACACACCCAAAAATTGACTTCTGCGCATACCCCCTCTACTTTTGTCGAAAGATCTTAATTCATTGCGCGACCTGTACCTACATATAAGTTCATATGTCATCAGTCGTACACTGCACAGTGCAGTGCACTTGTCATTCAAACTCTTACAATGAAACGTGTATCTTATTCTCACACTCACAAAGTTTAATTTTGAATGGCTATCTAAAAAGCGTTGAAAATAACGAAAACTACACTTTCTGCAATAAACAATACCTATGGCGATAATCACTATTTCACTCAATCATTCTAGTGATGGCTTGTTGACTGCTCTATTTCCATACAACAAAAGAATGATGAGTACGTGTTTGCACTGACAGCACTCGTTCGATTGCGGGTGGGTGTAGGACACACATTTGCACGTGAATGGGACTCTCCCACCAACTCCCAATTATTGGATTGACGTTTATGGAATGCTTTTAATTGGGTTACGTATGTAAGATTATCTGGTGTGTGGTGTAAGTGATGATATGTTGGGAGCTCGGGGCGGCGGCGTGGGGACGCCGTCGTCCATTGCACCGAGTCCCCGAGCCGTTACGATGCGCATCGTACTCCTGCGCATCGCAAACCAAGAGAGGATGGCCTAGGTAAGCCCCAAGGGGCCTCTGTTTGGCCTAGGGGGTAAATGAAACCCTCCCAAGATGGGCCTGCTAGAACCCACACAGCAGGCGGCCGTCGGCGGAGTCGCGGAAGTTGTAATAGTCCCCGTGGCTCTGCCAACGGCGGTGCTGACGGAGTACCGCCGAGTTTTTAGTGGGTAGAGGCTGCTTCCACTTACCGTCTCTCGGAAGCAGCGAGTCCCACATACCCGCGCAAGGGAATCCCCAATCCCCTGCGGGATGCGGAAGAGCATTTTCTCGGCGTAAAAAAAAAAAAAAAAAAAAAAAAAGTGATGATATGTTAAGTTCGAAGGACCAAACTTTATATCAAGAAAATTAAGACCTTTTATTATTTGCATTCTTATTAAGATGACCAATGATGGCAGGAACGATATAAATGGAAGTCCTCAGGGGAAGCCTTTGTCCAGTAGTGGGATAATACAGGCTAATTGTGAAAAATTTATCTGAAATTAAAGTTTTCGATAAAATATAGAACATACCCCCTAGAACCGAACTAGTTAGGCAGAAAAAAACGAAAAAAAAAAACCATAGTATTTTAGCATGATTCACCGTCTTTTGAAAAGGATAGTAATGCTTATAGCATCGTTTCTTAACCTTTTTTATGTCGCGAACCACGAAAAAGCCAAATTAAGTCTTAAAACTCTTGCGGCCCTGTCACGATTTTTTTCGTTTTTGTACATATAATATGTAGTTTGTATTTGTTATTTTTCAACAGACTGCGACCCCCTTTAAAACGACCCCCGCAAGGGTCGCGACCGACCGGTTGAGAAACGATGCTCTATAGTATGAATGAGTCCTCGTAGACGGGTCTGGATAAGTTTTGAGGGTGCAAAAATTCTAAAGTCTTTTATTTTTTGCATATAGTTTCCGGACCTTCTTCTTAGTCTAAAATTTGATTTTGTGCCATTTTGGATGGCTGCGTTTGTAGCAATTTAGGTTTTTGTGTCTTTCATGGATATTGGCCCAAAAGTAAATTATAGCTAAAAATTTTACTTTCACGATATTAAGGAAAGAGTAACCGATGCACATATGCAGTTTGAGTCGTATCCAACCAGGGGTTTCCTGGTATTCGGCTACTATATAAAACATGGTCCCACCAGGCCCACAACTATTCTAATGTCTGACAAATCTTACAAAACTGTTCAGAGTGTTAATATCTGAGTCTGTAAGAAAGATGTGCCACATTCGGCAATTACCTATAAAGATATTCCATTTTTTTCCTCAAACTCGCTATAAAAACTACTAATGAAACTTTTAGTTAGTAGAGTTCATATCTATATGATGATTATGGTGTTACAAAACACTTTCTATAAGTTTAACCATGTTTATCCGCGGGATTTTTTATTAGAATGTAAAAAACCAACTTTTATCATGTATCAATGGCGAATACGGGGTGCGGGCCTCTCGCCACGCGGGGAGGGGCCCAAGTTTCATATTAATAATACGACAAAATGAAATGACAATTTATGTGACAACTTGACAAGTAATAATGTTCTAAATGCGAAATTTATAATTTCAATTTTGAATTTATTTCATGTTTAATGATGCCAAGACGAGACCATGATATTATGACTCGCCAATAAAAAATGTCTTCAGATCTCGTCTAGAACCTTCTGACTCCACTCTACGTTCTCTAACTCTATAAAGCTTGAATTTACAAACTCGTAAAGTAGAAAATAGGCTTAAGATAAAAAATATTTTATTCACTGTTCATAGCTTTTCTGTTAGAGAACACAATGTTCTGGCACAACGACGACGCTCGAATATTGCTAGTGTGGGGTGTGCCTTATACAAAAGCTCATGAAGTAATGAAACGCTCAAGCTATGCATTTTGACTCATTAGACGGATCGCGCTAGCTGTTTTTTAGTGGGAAGTGGAAAAATTCTAATGTTGCTGAATTTTTTCTGTACCTATATGTAGTTGATAGAGTAGTCCCTAGGGAGTTAATAATTAAGTTTTGTGCCATGTCTGCCTATTGCCTTTTCAGCAATTCGATTATTTGTGGTTAATTTTTCCGTGGCTGCGTAACGTGAGACTTTAAAAAAAATAGTCAAGGAGTGTTCCCAAAAAGGCAAGCAAAGTTTAAAATTGATGTAATTCAAAGGTCAGTTATACAAAAAACAAAATAACTTAAAGTTAAAAAAATCATAGCTTCTAATACTACTTACTGTACCTACGCGGGCGGAGCTGCGGGCATCATTTTAACATAAAACTAACAAGCAATAATAAATAAATAAAAATTCAAAAATAAAAAAAACCTTTTATTTCCAGTTTCACAAATTAATGCTTTTTATAATACTAATTAAAAATTATAATAAAATTACAAATTAAATTAAGACTAACGTTAGGTATTATAAATCAATTATTTTATAAGACTAACATTATTATAAATTAATGCTAAACATAGTAAACATATATCGAAAAGCAGTACAAGGATCGGTCCACATTCGTACGTAGTGCTCTGATGTTTCACTAGGCTCGACTTGGCGGGGCCCTGCCGTGCCCCTAGATATAAAATTGTCAACGGGATGAATAACAATATATACAAATATTATTTTTTTGGTTTGTAAAATGTATTTAATTATATAAATTATCACAATCAATTAATAACCTAATAAATAAGTCCTTAACCACGAGTATTAGAAACATGTATTCAGCAACCTACGTATAAAATTCAAGCGTTGAAATAATTTATTTATTTTTTATTAAATAATACTATATATACAATAAATATGATGTAGCTGAAGAGACTATTCGGTTAAACGACTAATTTCAAGAACTAAAATTAGGTATTTGAAATTGTAATTTTTTTGGTGTTAGATAACCGAAGTTTCATGTGGAAGCCTATCGGATATCAAATTTTATTGTGCATTTATGTATTGTACAAAATCAGGCGACAATTACATTCAGCTTCGTCATTCGTGCTACGCAAACAAAGTTGCGGGCAAAAGCAAGTTTAAATTTTGTTATCGTTGTAAAATATGTGAAATATATAAAAATTTTGAAATGTAGTCGAATGAATGACATTTTATCACACACATTTACGTACATGTGTAATGTGTATGTTGTAGTGCGAATATTCCACAATACTTCGACCGCATATTATAATAATATTATTTTTGCATTTTATTATTTAAACCCTCCATGAAAAAGGCACAAACTTGGAATATAGATTCTTTATGACTTAATAATATTGAATACGTAAACTTTATTTAACGATTATGTGTTTTTGGAGCGCTTTTAGTTTAGGGAAACTAAAAAACTTAATTTCTCGAATCGCAGTCGCTTAATGTGGCACAAAATTTGGAATTAGGCCTATTTTAGTGGTCTTAAACAGAAAATAGTCGTTTATCACACTTTAGAATTTTTGCCGGTACTGTTTTCAAAAAATGACCCTAAGTCTTTTTTTAACTGGACGAAAACGACGCAAATTAAGTCTCCATACTCTGGAAGCTGTCCCAGTTAAGATACCATTAATATTTTAAATTTTAAATCAATATTGCCACTTTTATAGCCATATAAAAAAATCAACCACAAAAAATGGAATTGCTGAAAACGCAGTGGGCAGAAATGGCACAAAACTTAATGATAAGCTCCCCAGGGACTACTTTATCAACACACAAAAATTCAGCGACTTTAGAATTTTTTCCACTTACCACCTCGAATACGCCTAGCGCGACCCGTCTATCGGTGCTATAAAGGTCATTGGCGTCAAATAACTGATTTGATTTGATTTTACGTCTATTATAAATTTTATTTGGAAATCAGATGTGAAGTCAATGACCGTTTTTTCGCGTTTTATGAATATTTTATTGCCTAAACCTTAAACTTTACCTAAATGAGCAAGTAAATCATGTTCCCAAAGTTTCTGTTATTGATTTTGCAGCTAAAACGTTATATTATGTATGTGTCACCATAAAGTTGTAAATACCGTTAGACTGTAATAATATAACTAGTGAAATTGTAAAATAACCAAAGACTGCGGACCCGAACATTATTCTGCTTATAATTTAACACATTATTTTTCGTTACATTATAAATATTATATAGCAAAGAATCTTTCGACAGATCTTTACGATCTCGCTAGTTTTATTACAATCTAATGGTTTTTACAATTTTACGGTGACATATATTATGTAAATTAGCCCTTGTAAATTAGAATATTTCTCCTCATGGTCCTCAACAAACAAATTGTACCATACAAAATTTAATAAAACAGGAAGTCTAGACTTTAGACCGAGTCCCAGGGCGGCACATGCAGCTAAGTATCTACATAAACTGTAATTGAGCCATACAAACTTCCAGGTTATGTCCCTTGGCAACTATGAAGTCACACGCTCGATAGTTATGGGCTATGGCAGCTTCTTCAGCAACTATTAATGCAAGTTCTGATGAGTTAACTCCATTGACACTTACATATACTAACCAAGTGGGTACAGATACGACTACGCTCGATAGTTATGGGCTATGGCAGCTTCACTGGCTGTCTTCAGCAACTTTTGATGCAAGTTCTGATGAGTTAACTCCATTGATACGTACATAATATACTAACTAAGTGGGTACAGATACGACCTGTGTGGCTCAGCGCGGTGGTGCTCAAGCCAGAGGTATCTGGCTCGAATCCCGCCGAAGGAACAAAGTGTTTTTGTATCCCTGGGTTATGGATGTGTATTATATATGTGTACATTATTACAATAAAAATCTTTAATGTATGTATAGTATAAAAGTATTAAGTAAATATAATAGGGAATATGCATAAAATATAAAAATAGCTTAAAATATAATAATATGATACTAGACAGAAAAATAACGAAAATGGCGAGAAAAATTTCAATATCTGTTGATAAATGAGCAAGATATGAGCGGTCAAAGTTTGTAATCTATCTCTTTCTAGCAAAACGAAATTTAGTATGAACTTTCTATGAAAGTCGTGTTATGTGACGTCACGATACACGTCGGATCTCTCTGTCTAATATACCACTTTAAACGTTCATATCTTCGTTATTTTTAATGATATCAAAAAACTGATTTTACCATACGGTTTACCAAACAAGATAGATCTATATAAATAAATAAAAAAAATACGTGCATATTCCCTATTCCCGTTGAATGGTACCCGTAATACAAGTTCTTCGAGTACTTAGCACGGGACCAGAGGATCAATTCTGCTAAATAAAACCTGCATTAATACAATAACAATCAAGTCCCGATGCGCATAAACTGTCAGACGGTATTCTCGTAAACGTTAAAGTTTAACGGTTAGACCAACGTGAAACAAGCTCTGATTGGTCGAAACTTCATGAAACTAGTTCATGATAACATGTCGCTTCACTTACAATACAATCAAAGTAAAATGAAAGTCTAATTTAAATACAAGAATTGAGCTTCAGATTGACGTTGTGTGAAATGTCCTTAGATACGTAAACTTAGGCCTTTACATCCGTTAATGGATGATTTATACAGTATTCTCCGAGCGAAGTAACCACTCTTGAAATACTGCAGTGCCTGGGACAGTTGGTTTTTAAATGTCGTATGGTTGCTTAAGCACATACGGCATTCTCACAACATAGTCAGCCTAGTCCAGAGGAGTGAACTAGTCAATACGTCTGGGGCCAACTATGTGCGGGTTTCCTCACGATGTTTTCCTTCACCGTAAGAGCGTCCGTATGATGTACTTGAGATCTGAAAAAGTCTCATTGGTACACGCCACAACCTGGGATTTGAACCTGCACTCTCTCGAGTGCGAACCAAACGGTCTACCCACTAGGCCACGGAGCTCTCCCTAATGAGGCATTTACACGGGACTGCTTTCGCCGTGCGGCGAGCCGTCTGCCAAATCGCCTCACCTCGCCGAATCGCAAGCCCATTTACACGGGTGACTAAAGCAGCATGCGGCTTGATTATTTCCTTCGAAAATGTTGAGCAGAATGGGTGTTCGTGCCGGAATTGAAATTGTTAAGTACTTATGCAATTATTCAAGAACTGCTTGAATAATTGCATATATATTAGTGATTAATATTATATAACTATGATATATATCATAAATAAATAAATAAATAAATCAATCAATAAATCCATAAGCATGGATGCCTTTCATAGCATTCCAAAAACTCGATGGTGTTATTTTTATTCATGGTAGTTAAACAATATGACCTCAATCACGATGTGAATTACGTACGCAAAATTTTCTTGTGTCATGTGAGATTGAGAATTATGATGTGTACATGCAACCTTTGAGTATATAACCAAGATATAACCACTAGAAGTATAGAAGTCTTTGCATGCAACTGATTAATGTTGGTTGTCATGACGACAAATAACATTTTTTTAATATTCAATCAAAATCAAAAATTCTTTATTTTCTTTACAATATATTATTCAGGAGTACAAATAAGTTTCCGCCGTTTTTTAACACAAATTAAATATTTATTATAGAAGAACGGTAATATAAATTTATTTAAAATATTGCCCATTACTTGCAACCACTTTTTCCCATATCTCAGGCAGCATTCAAATCCCACGTCTGAAGAACTCCTTGTCTTTTGAGGCTATCCACGAATCAACCCAATTTTTGGTATCCTCATAAGATGTGAACCGCTGCGCCGTCAGAGCATGTGCCATGGACCGGAACAGGTGATAATCGGACGGTGCAATGTCTGGTGAATACGGCGGGTGGGGTAACACTTCCCAATCAAGTGTTTCCAAGTACTTTTTCACGGGAGCTGCAACATGTGGACGAGCATTGTCATGCAGAACAATAATTTTATCGTGTCTAGAATAGTATTGAGGGCGTTTTTCCTTCAGAGCTCGGCTCAATCTCATCAATTGTGTTCGATAGAGGGCTCCAGTAATTGTTTCGCTCAGATTAAGCAACTCATAATACACTACACCTAGCTGATCCCACCAAATACACAGCATAAGTTTTTTTCCGTGAATATTCGGTTTTGCTGTTGATGTTGACGCGTGGCCAGGTAATCCCCATGATTTTCTTCTTTTTGGATTGTCATAATGTATCCACTTCTCATCACCAGTTACGATACGATGTAAAAACCCCTTTTTTATGTCTAGCTAGCAGCACTTCACTTAGGCATAATCGGCGTTCAATATCTCTCGGCTTTAATTCGTACGGAACCCAATTTCCTTGTTTATGAATCATTCCTAATGATTTTAAACGATGTGAGACTGCTTGCTGAGTGACTTCTAATGTTAGAGCAAGTTCTTTTTGTGTTTGAGATGAATCTTCCTCCAATAATTCCTCCAATTCTGCATCCTCGTAAATTTTTGGCCTTCCACTGCGATCTTTGGCTTCTACGTCGAAATCACCGTTTTTAAACTTTTGAAACCACTCTCGACACGTTCTCTCACTCAAAGCACCCTCACCATATGCGTCTACGAGCAATTGATGTGCCTCAGCAGCAGATTTCTTTAAATTAAAGAAGTAAACTAATATTTCCCGCAAATGACGCTTACTTGGCTCAAAATTTTGACATTTTCAACTCATAAAAATTATATTTTACCAATATAAAATCAATAATATTAATAGGTTATGTTGTTCTTGAATGTCCAAACTATTTTTTAAGCCGGTTATCATCTGCGAAAGCTAACCGAAACTCCGTGCCGCGCCATCTACAATAAAACGGCGGAAACTTATTTGTACTCCTAATACATATATATTATATACAATATATTGCCTAGCGGCGGCATGGGTCCTGATCGACTCCGTGATTCTTCACCTCCGCTCCTTCGGGTTGTATGTATAACCACGGGTTAGTTATTGCCTAACTAGAGTGGACCCCTTCCCGGGCTCACAAAACCTTTCATCGGAGTTTATGAATTTTTTGTTTTCGTAAAATCTATAGTACCTATATGAAACTTTGCTCTTAAAAATGCTCTTAAAAGGCTAATTAAAAATAAAAGAATGCTTATTTCTCCCATTCCTAGTTTGATTGGCAATAGAAAAAAATCCTGAATAAAGAAACTATGACAAAGTATGGTTTAGTATAAAAAATAATTGCGGAAACAACTTAGTATCGAAGAAAAAAAATAAAGTTTGAAAAGTGAAAAAAAATTAAATATCTCTCAAATATTAATATTATATATCTATGCTCTCAAAGGACTCAAGTGGTAGAAACGTAATAAAGTATAATAAATGCGCATCTAACTGGTGTATCGAACAAAGTATATAACAAGTTTACAACGCCTCGCAATTGACGTAATAAATTAATTTTATGAATCGATGACTTGAAAAATTGACCATCTTCCAAATTATTTATCTCAAAAACTAAGTAGAATTGGTACACGGGTGTTCTACTTTTAAGTTTGGAATACAAGACGGCATCGACCTATGGGCTTAGTTTAGAAATGTCCGATTTTGAGGATTTCTAAAACACTTTTTACCTTACGTTAGATTCTTTTTATCCAATTTTAAGGTCAATAAATCCGCTGTTATTGGGTATATTTAAACAAAAATAATAATATCTATCGACGCTCCACACCACGTCAATCTGGCCCCGTGCTAAGTATCCGAAGAACTTGTGCCACAGGTACCAGACAACGGGAAGTATATTTAATAATTTTATACTTACATATAAGTATTTAAGATTTTTATTATATTATACACATATTTAATACACATCCATGACCCAGGAACACAGAAATACTCTTGTTCCTTCGGCAGGATTCGAACCTGCGACCTCCGGTTTGAGCACCAAAGCGCTGAACCACTGAGCCACAGAGTAAGCCACCAAATAAGACCAGAAAAATTATTCTAAACATGACCTCTTTTTGTATCTGAGTATAATAAGTGCTTTATTAAACTATCGGCCCTAAAAATCATATATTTTTATATGATTTAAAATTTGCAAATGGCATGTGTTATGTGTATGAAAAAATAAAAGAAAACCCGACTGCGTAAAAACGAAAAGTAAAAGTCAGTCCAGTAGTCGGGACTTTTGACCTAAATATGTATATTGAATACCTAACAATGAAATAGTTTCTAGTATAAAAAATATAAATATATAGAAAATATACGGTAGTTAGAAAGAAATGAGCCTACGCGTTTGGTCTAAATAGTTGCCAAAGGTACAATCCACACACATATTATGTAGGTATATACATTCGAAGGCTAATAAGCACATTACTACTCCTTTGCATCGCGCAGTCGGGTAACATTAAAATAATATTTAAAATGTCTCATTATATACTTAATATATAAAAAATAATAGGCTTGCTTTATTATAATTATTACAGTATAGTGAATAGACCCCTTGAGTCACACACGTGCTGGTGCAGGTTCGATGCTGAGTTGTGGAGTGTATAAGACTTTCTCAATAACTCTGTACTAACGCTAGACTTTAATTTACCCTAATCTTCTATGACATCCCTTACAAATGTAATTAATATTAGGTAATTTTAATAAATTGTGTGTAATGAAATGAGTTAATTTTATTTTAATATAATAATTGTATGGCTTAATTTATATTCATGTAATAATATAATATTTGCATGTCAGTAATTATGACGAAACATTTGTGACTAAAATAAATATGTAACAATATTTGTTCCTACAATGTTTTAAGCAAAAAGAATTTATTTATTTATATAATTTGTATCGATTTAGAACTTTCTATGAAAGCTGTTCCTCTGTACGTATCCTGTACGTTCCTATATACGTTCCTATACATATATTTTTTACTCTTTGCCCACCGCGTTCCGCCGAGCTGAGCGCCGTGCTGCAAAAGTCGAATGATACCCAACTTTGGGGCTTGCTGCTTTAGTCACTCGCGGCTTCGCCGAATTGGAATTTTCACGGTCGATTTTCACCGTGCTGCGGAAATCGTGCGGCTAGTCACCCGTGTAAACGCTACAAAAGTTGGGGCTTGCTGCTTTAGTCACTTGCGGCCTCGCCGAATTGGCATTTACACGGTCGATTTTCGCCGTGCGGCTGAAATCGTGCGGCTTTAGTCACCCATGTAAATCCCCCATAAGATACATAGTATTAAATTATATTATAGACCTCCATTTAGCGTCATAATTATTTTGTAAATAGTATCATCTTTTCTACATTGGTATGGCTGAACATTATTTCGCTCTTACCTAAAATATCAGCACACGCGACACTGCCTGCCACATTATATAAAAGTTGTACAACTAGACTAAAATTAGTTTCGAAGTTGGGCACAAAGTTTGAAATTCAGTCTGCTTAAGAAAATCTAATAGCAATATTAAGATTTCTTAAAAAGCAACACTTGAGTAGTAGGTAGGATGACTCCTGCTGAGTTTCAATAGTTAAGTATTCTCTTTTACAACGCACGTAATATATTATTAAGGTCGCCGACGCCGCTCTGTCGCATACGTCACGAGACACGACCTACTACCACAGACAGAGAAAATCTATACTCATAAAGAGAAAAACTTTGTTTGTTTGTATGTTTGTTTGTATTGAATAGGTTCCGAAACTAATAGGCCGATTTTGATGAAATTTGGTATGGTAGTAGCTTGAAATATGGATTAAAACATAGGCTACTTTTTATCCCAAAAAAGTACAGTGTTCCCGGGGGACACTGTATTTACGCGGGCGGAGCCGCGAGCAACAGCCAGTAATCAATAAATTGTTAATAATATTTTATATGAATATTTGTTGAAATAGGCAATCGGACTAATTTTTTTTTATTGCATAAATGAATAGTACTCTTAAATATGAGTAACTTCTCAGAAGAAACCGTATATCAAAAGTCAATATTTTCAAAGGTATAGCGATTTGTATAAAAAATTTCGCGAGCCTCCTAAAAACGCTCCATACTAAAGTCGACCTAAAAATGACGTCACTTGTATATGAAGTAGTATGAAGTAGTATATGAAGTATATGGCCGCAGGAATATATTTGTAAATATCTCCGATATTTGTGCGTTTAAGTTCATACTTACCATAATGAATGTTTTTGTATATGATGTGAGTAAACTAATGATGTAGGTTTTGTTTACCAATTTCGCAAAAAAAAAAAATTTGGTATAAAGACTCGCGAAATTTTGTATACAAATCGCTGTACCTTTGAAAATATTGACTTTTGATATACGGTTTCTTCTGAGAAGTTACTCATATTTAAGAGTACTATTCATTAATGCAATAAAAAAAAATCAGTCCGCTTGCCTATTAGTTAAAGTACCTATCATGGTAAATATTTACTCCACCTCCTACAGATATGCGACCTGTGCCGTTGTAATTCAATCTATGCAATTACTACTACATCTAATTATTCTAACCTAATTTTGTCTTTGATCGCCGTGGATTCTCGTACGTCTCGCCGTCCTTTATTTTCTGGCTGTGGCTGAACAAATGAATATGATTCAGTTTCTTGTTCATTGTATGTAACTTGTAAGGCGAAAACTGTAACCGCTAGAGATCATTGCAGCGTACCCGGTACCGTCAAATGGTAAAACATTCCGGTTCGTTTTTCTGTCCGGTTTATGGTGTCATTCCGCTTTATTCGTGCAGTCCAAAGGGCACTTTTCCCTGACTTTCCCGTATGTAACATGGCGTCTGTACGTCGTATACGTCACAGGCCAGCTGTTGTGCAACGTGCAACGTGACGTAACAGATCGCGCAAACTGCACAGATAAGGGCACCGAATTTTACTATCGGAATTGGTTGGCCCCGCGCCAAATGTTCGTACGTGTATATAGGTTCTGTTTAAAGCGATAGCTTAGAATTTCGGAGCTGATTGCTTTGAAGATCGCTCGAACAGAAGTTACTAGTTACTAGGTATGCTTGTAACTTGTAAAGTGATGGTATAGACTTTTTCGTTTTTTAATCAATGTAATTTATCAATAGCTTTTGACTTTGACCTCGATACCAAAGGTCGGTCGATGTTTTCAATGTTTTCGATTTTAAGGATCTTGTTGTAAAATTGAGAATTCATTGAGAATTCATTGATTATGATTTTTCGCTGACTTAGTGAAAGTCGGGTGTTGCGGGCATTCAGCATTAGTGTTCGCTTACCATCGAGGGTTCAAACCATCAATTAAATACACAATCTACTCTTATGCAATAGATAAACTTTCAACATGTGCGTCTAGCGGTCATTGTCATCAGCCAACCAGAAACGTCTGCACCGCTGGAGTTTGGGTTTCTTGATGTATGTAGGACTATAAAATGTTAGTAGGATTAGGTATTTTACCACGATATCCAATAGGCTAGCGTAATTAAAATTCCTCACTGGCTTATAGCTTTTAACCCACTAACATCCTCACTGCCCGGGTCTTGCGTCCCTCAATACGCCGAGGGTAAGGCCGTACCAAGCTTGCCTTCTGCGGGTTGCCGTTTAGTTTATCGATTTATAGTTTAGGCTTTAAGGAAGCGAGCTGAAGCCTGTCGCGTGGCGGGTCGATGCCGCGGCGGCGCCGGCCGGACGGCTCGCCAGGGCTGACACAAATTGTTGCATTTACTGCGTTCCGATTCAATCTATACATTCTATACATACATACATACAGATAAATAAAATTGAAGTGTCTGTTTGTAATTTAAAATTAACAGCTTTTCACTGAATGCATGTAATGTATATTCGGTACTTAAAATAAAATATTAATTTTTACAATTTTTGTCTGTCGATCTGTCTGTCTGTCTGTTTGTTCCGACTTATCTCTGAAATGGCTGGACCGATTTTCACGGGACTTTCACTGGCAGATAGCTGATGTTATGAGGTCTAACATAGGCTACTTTTATTTTAGGGTTCCGTTTAAAAAAATAGGGTTCCGTATCCGTTAGGTCTATGCAAACGAAGATGCGGGCATCAGCTAGTGTAATTTAATAAACGTAACCAAATATCGATATAGACAGCTATAATGCTTCTAAGAGCCGTAGCATAGTAGATAGTAGCCGCGTATTTTAAATGCGCAGAGAACAAGCGTTTTAGGAACGTTCGGCTTACGTAGTTACTATTTATTAATCTGCGCCGTAGATTTCGATTGTTGTACATAGAAATTCATTGGAGTCTCGTTTGAAGTGCGTATACGCGAGTCATCTGCTCGTCCTCAGCGCGTTTAAAATACGCCGTGTGTTACATAGGCTAATTTTTCATCCGAAGAAGTACAGTATTCCCGTGGGATACTATATTAACGCGGGCGGAGCCACGGGCAAAAGCTCCTCCCTCCATCAGTCGTGCTCCTCATGTCTGAGGGTCGTGACCACCACCTTCCATGGTCTTTATCCTTACGATATTTTTCCACCTTTCCCTGTCCTCGGCCACTCGAAGTGCATCCTGTACTGTGCTATTGAGTGTTGTGCGTATCTGATCGGACCAACGCATCGGGTTACAACCACGGAGTCTTTTGCCTTCCACCTTGCCAGTGACAAGTGTGCCAGTGGGCAAAAGCTAGTGGTTTATAATGATAAGCTTTTATCGCAAATGTGTGAACTGTTAACCCTACGCCCTATATTTCATATCCGCAAGTACCGGTTTTTCCATGCACAGGTTCGTAACGCTCATCCCAAGTTGGAATAGTGTTCCGAAGTGTTCCCAACTTTGCCACGGATATTGATATGGTTCGAGAAAATATTAGCATTCCAAACCAGGATGTGGGGGAGCCGCTACCTGAAATAAAATCAATATTAACTGGCAACGTTGGAGCATAGTGTATCTATTTTTCATTTAAGTTGGTTAAGATGTTATGTATGTTGTTTGTTTAGAAAAATAAAGATATGTAGTTCAACTTATTTGTGCGTGGTGCTGGGATTTTATCCATTACGATTTATAAACTTGAAAAATCCTAACAAAACCCTGGACAGTTCAAAAAGCAGTCCGGACATTTTCTTTGCAAAATGCAAATATCCACTTAGTATTTTATTTTAAGACTAGCTTTTGCCCGCGACTTCGTCCGCGTGGAGCTCGGTTTCCATACAAAATTTTAACCCCTTTTTCACCCCTTTAGGGGGCGAACTTTCTATAATCCTTTCTTAGCGGATGCCTACGTCATTACAACTATCTGTATGCCAAATTTCAGCGAAATCCGTTCAGTATTTTCGGCTGTGCGTTGATAGATGAGTCAGTCAGGTTTGCCTTTTATATATTTAGATGAATGGGAAGTTAATAGAGATTAAGAACTAATTTGATATTACTTGTATAGTTTTTTTAAAATACGGATAAGATATATCTAATATCTCTTTAATACTTTCCATGCAAACAACGACATACTCCAACATGCATACTCTATACATGCTTCCATTTTATGTTCATAATACTGCTCATGGGGTTTATAAAACTAAAAATAACTGTCCACAAAGAACATCAGGGTTTATAAATAAAATGGAAAACAACGCTGGCATTTTATCAAGCTTGTCCCAGACAGCCCTCATTCCATCTGTTAATTTTCAAAATGACTTTCGCATGGAGATTTCAAGCTACAATTACTGTATTATAATGAAGCTAAGAGTAGGTCTGGTCTTTTGAAAACGCAGCATAAAAGGTGCTCAGCTTTTTTTACTAAACTTAATTGGACAATTGGTCTGCGATGGTGCCATTAAGGATTCTATGGGAGAAACAATGGGGAGTGCTTTTTATATTGCGGCTGGTTTTAATACATGGAAAATGCTTATTATGCTCATCCAGCAGACCGCAACATGTCCAGAATATTCTAGAATGCTTGGTATTATCAGCAAGTTGAAGAAATGCATGCCAAAATGCTAGTAGAACTTAACTGGTTTTTAATGGTGAATCATATCTGTGCATCTCACCATCTTAATTTGAAAATAACTTCTTTGTAAGGACAAAGTAATTAATCATTCTCCTTTGATTATATCCAAGGACTTTGCTAGGAGCGAAATTAAAATGAAATAGTTGAGCATTTAAAATATTATCTCTGGCGTCGCTCTGTTAATTCTCGTAATTGCTGGCTTCACTTCCCTTAGCCCTTTGTACCGAGTCATTAGTTGCTCCAGATATACCTTTGAACCTCCTTACCTACCTAGTGCCTACTAGTACCTACTAGAACGGTCTTGCCGCATCTCAGCTTCTCTGATTGCGTATTGCACTTTTTACGTCTAGTCTTTAGGGTCCTTTGTTTGAAATACTGCTGAAGCAGAAGAGGAAATATACAAGACAAAGCTGAAGCTTTGTCTTGTATATTTCCTCTTAAGCTACTAGATATAACTTGGCTATAACTGTTATTTGGGGCTTTTATTTTTCTATATACTCATTGAATGTAGCAATGGTAGCGAAGCTGAGGATTAATTCTGTGGCTGTCTGATAAAGTATCTGTATATGGATTTCGAATATCGTGACTCTTTAGAATTAATAGGCTTGAAATTAACAATACAACAAACTCAGATAAATATTATTTATCTGTTTTAACAAAAGGTTTTTCTTTATGTATTAAAAATTCTTAATCTAAATATATAAAAGGCAAACCTGACTGATACATCTATCAACGCACAGCCGAAACTACTAAACGGATTTTGCTGAAACTTGGCATGCATATAGTTGTAATGACGTAGGCATCCACTAAGAAAGGATTTTTGAAAATTCTCTCCCCTAAGGGGGTGAAAAAGGTAAAATTTGTATGGAAACCGAACTCCACGCGGACGAAGTCGCAGGCAAAAGCTAGTAGTTTATATACCTACTTAAACAAAGAAAGCTTGAAAATTTGTATGATTCACCCCCCCAAAAAAGTGCTAGTTTTCATAACTAAAATGTGATATGCACACTGAGAATGCTAAATATGGGATCATGGCGCTTTGTCTAAGATTTGTAAACCAGCTGTGTAAAAGCGTGTAAATCTGTTGTGTTTGTCTAGTCGGGGTGTGGTGTGGGATCCTCGCGTTTTGTTTTACTTGTGTCTGCTCGACAATCGTACGTGCAGGAAAACTTGTCCTTGTCTAAGGATCTTCGTCACGAATACAAACATAGTAACTTTGAATTCTAACTTGTAGGACGGCTACTACGATATGAGAAAATGTATATAATGTTTTGCAAAATTGTTTACAGAAACTTTGGGCATATGATCTGCCGCTTGTGTAATGACGTTTAGTGCCGTTGCACACATTCCGGTTGCCGGGTAGCCGGTGCCGGGTAGTAAGTCGCGAAGTGTATGGCCATATACGATAGCTTTCACAAGTACCGGTGTACATGGCCATACACTTCGCGACCGACTACCGGCACTGGCTTCCCGGCAATCGGAACGTGTGCAACGGCACTTAAGCAGAAAAATATATTTTATAAAATGCATTAAATACGTTGCACTCTGTACGATTTTGACCTCACAGCTAATTTCAAAACAAGCAATTTTAAAAATACCAATTCAGTTAATTTTAATCAATTGACAACAGCTGCGTGCGGACAGTGACCTTTTTCATCGCCATAGACTCATTCGTACTAGATATTGTTTTTTTAAAACTAACATTTTTTTCGTGCCTAAACTGCTTCACATAGACACTTATTAGTAAATTATTTCCTCTCCCTGACGCCTCCGTGATGTAATTTAAAGCTAGGCTCTCGACTCGAGTCGTGGGTTCGAAAAAAAAAAAAAAACTGCTGCCCATACCAATAGTGCAGTACTATTTGACGTAGAGCCGGACATCTATGGACTCTTTACACCATGTCAATCTGGCACAGTCCGAAGAACTTGCATTTCATAGCAGACAACAGGTTACAGGAAATATAATACTTAATACCTACTTATGTACTCTATATTATATATTTATCATGAACCAGGAGCATTAGAAGCTTTTTGTTCCCTCGGCGGGATTTGAAACCGCGACCTCCGGCTTGAGTCCCGACGCGCTAACCACTCAGCCACAGAGGTCGTTATTTTACTAATGGCTTCATAATAGAGCACTTAAATGGTCCTCTATTATACCTTGAAATGAAGTACTGGAGTATTTCATCAAATTAATAAAATGTTTGAGTGCAGTTTTAATTGAAAGTCAGTGTTAATTACAAAGTTCGCTTGTTATATTTGATTAAGCTTCCACTCGGTTAACAATTCCATTTGCCGCGAAAATATTATCTACGTCCAATGATGGATGACCTTCTGCGGTCGAAGAGGAAAATTGTTAATGTTATGTACAAAATAATATTAAAAAAAGCTTGGAACAATTTTACAATTATTTAGCAATATGATGCAAAAAATCTGGTAAGTATTTATTTGAGAAAGTGTTGTTTTAGGGTAACCCCGCACTGGTCGCTGACTGACTTACGTTCTACACAATAACTTTGTTCCAGAATGTTGGCTTGTTTTGAATTAAGCTCGCTGAGGTTATAACACCGCGAATATTTTTAGCTTGTAAGATTCTCCTTGAATTACTCTATCTATAGCTGAAAACTGCATTAAAATCCGTCAAACAGTTTAAAAGATCTAAGCGAACAGGAAAGAAAGCGACTTCGTTTTATATAACCATGTAAAAATAAGTATATAACGTTTGCAAACACCTATACACTAAATTCTATAAATCGGCATACCTATGGCTGATTATGTACATACCTGTTATTTACATAGAACTTATAGTGTTCTCGAACGGGAGTTCCAAAAAAAAAACGATTTAATTTAAAATATTTATTGAAAGTTAGAAGTTACAATTTATTTTACATTTAAACTTAACTAAATGAATCAGATCTATGTTGGATCTAAACTCAAGAATTATAATTAGGTAAATTAAGACTACCGACTTTGACCGATGTAAGATCTGAAGTGTCCAACTTAACACCAAATTCACGGTCCCACGGAGCTAGGACCACCACGATGATGCGGCGTCAGCATTTCCAGTATAAGACGATTTATTTCGTCATTTATGAAGAAACTGCACGACATGTATTTTCTTTATAGTCCAAGGGGCGGCTTCAATTATTATATGTTATATGTTAATTATAGTCCAAGAGCATGTTCGACTGCAGCTGATTGATGATGATGATTCCCATATAATGGTATTCGGCAATTCAGTGTTAAGTCCATATTACATAGGGGGTTCATATGTAACATAGATGTAGGTATATTTATTTTTATGTGTAAGTTTATGAAAACAAAAATAAACTGTAGGGTACATAAGATATTAAATAAATAGTTTGTGTCAGTATAGTGAGAAGTGAGAACTAAAGCATCGCGGAGGTAAAAACTTTCCAAAGCAGCTTTCCTTTTAAAAATTTCCACACTTTGCCGATAAGTTTTATATTTACGCTTCCCTATTCAAAAATAAATTTTGCTGCCCAGAAAATTCTAAATAAACTATGTAATAAAATTCGATTCTCTTTTGCATATAAGTAATAATGTTATATTAAGAAATATCAGACTTTAAGGTTGGCGACATACATTTGCTAAACACTTTGTGTAAGATGTCAATGGGCGCTATAATCACTGAACATTAGGTAAGCGACTGACAGTTCCATTAAAAAGTGCCGAAAATCGCACCGTATAAAATAATTACGTAGGTACTAGGTACGAATAAAAACTAAAAGCAAATAACAGCTGAGGGATCTGTTATTTTTGTAGTAATGTTACTGGGAGATACACACAAAGGCTATTTTTACAGAGAATACGATATTTTGTTATGGTGCATTGTACGGGAGTAAATTTTATCTGTCAGGTACGACGACCTCTGTGGCTTAGTGGTAAGTTTTACCATGTTCCTGGGTCATGGTCAAGACACATGTCATAAATATGTGTATAATATAATAAAATATTAAATATGTGTATTGTGTATACTATATAAATATTAAATTATTTCCGTTGTCTGGTATCCGTAACACAAGTTCTTCGAGGACTTACCACGGGACCAGATTGACGTGGTGTGACCGACGTCCGTGTGGTACCGACTTCAAAATTAAGAAGATTGAGTAGAAAAATAATTTAGCTAAATTTTAAAAGAGGAATTATTTAGAAAATAAGTAGTATTTCATACTTTTTTGTGTATTTTTTCTTTGGAGGTTGGTTTAATTAATAGATGTAACTTGAAGGCTACTAACACTACTACTAAAAATAAAACACTCAAAGATAAGAAATAAAAAGCTAAGAAAGAAAACCCATACGGTTGTCAAGTTAGCAACTTCTTCCTCTGATTCTCAGATTCTGGTTCATTTGACACATAGTACTTTGTTGTTAATGTTACTCGCGTGAAGACCGAAAGATTAAAAATCGTCTAGCGACAATGAAGTATAGATACCCAACTCTCTTTCGAGTATCCAACACGATAGATGATTTCTCATAATGTTAACTAATATTCAACAGACGATTGTTTAGTGCGAGTCCATTTGACATGTTCGCAAGTGGGAAACCCAGGATGACAAGAATCCATCCGCTACGCAGGGCGGTGAGCATGCGCGGAGGGCGTCGCGCCGCCCGCCGCAGTCCGCACGGCTCGAGCGAGGGGGCAACACGCGCGAGTTTACCCTACCGCAGTGGCGCAGTGACGATAGCGTAGTGTGTGATGTTGCTATGGATTGCTAATACGTGCAATAAAGTGAGTTCCTTTTTCTTTTGCTGCATTTTTTTTAAGAAAAAAAAACCTTTTTTTTTTATTATTCATTAGTCTATGTGTCTTTCGAGTTTGAAATTGATTCTGTCGATATCTCTTGTGTCTAGTTTTTTTTATATAACCTGTTAATTGTAGCTGCTGTGTTTCTTATTGTCTTGGATGTCTCGAAATAGAGATTGCAAAGCATTTGCATAACTGATGAGTTCTGACTGCGAATATTCGAGACTGCCTTCTTTGCGTAACATGAAATAAATCAATCGATTTTAATGGTCTTTTATAAATAAAATATTAGTTGTAACATGCACAGACTACTTCAATATGCCAGGACCGAGACCGAGTATGTGGAATAACGGTTATCAGACTCGTTACTGCTGATTATGATCAATGAAAACCCCTATTTCGTTATCAAACATAAGCGTGTCGCGATACTAATTAACAAATAAATGTTTTTTTTTACATTTCTACGGTGAATTTTCCCCACAAAGTAGGCCCCTATGTTGGGTTTTGGGGGAGGGGAGTTAGAGGGCAGTTGTGAGTTTTATGTGTTTGGTACAAGTCTGGTGTTTTTTAAAATGTTGCAAAATTTGCTTGTTTCACACGTGGAATGAAATTAAAATCTTATTAAAAGCTGAATTTTCCATTAAAATACAAAGTTTTTTTGTGTACAAAGAATTTGACTACAAATGTAGCCTGCCCGCGTCTTCGCTAGGGAAGAAATAAATCCCGCGGAAACAGTTCATTTTTCAGCGATTAAAAGTTGCGTAAATGTTAATTCAGAGTCTAAACTAGGTACTACAATTGGTATTGTAGTAAAATATGGTTATTTTATCAAAATCCGTTCAGTAGTAATTGCGTGAAAGTAACAAACATCCATACATACAAACTTTCGCGTTTTTATTAAACAAGGATACTTATGTAAAAAAAGACTTCGAAATCGTATCTGGCTTTATACAAAACTCTAACCTCCTTATTAATAAAAATATTTACACCATGCATAAGCAAATCCAAATCGCTCTCTTTGTCTATCAAGTGACTGTTCCAAACTATCTGACAGAGACAGCCATGTTGGATTAGCTAATCCGTGGTGTAAATAATTTTATTAATAAGGGGGTATTAGTAAAAATTTAAAAAAGAAGTCCATTATTGTTCTTAATTCAAACTCAGTTATTAAACAAAATATCTTAGCTAATCAAAAGTTAAAAAATAATTATATAAACCGACTACGTAAATTATAATATAGCCTAGGTACGTTACTCGTGCCATTATTACGAATCTATTGACACCTTATTCATTTATATATGTCACCGTAAAATTGTAAAAACAGATTGTAATAAAACTAGTGAAATTGTAAAATATTGATAGACTTCCGACGCGAGTATTCTGCCTATAATTGAACACAATAATTTTAGTTACATTAAAAATATATAGTTATAAATATTTCGACATATTTTTACAATCTCGTTAGTTAATTTGCAATCTAACGGTTTTTACAATTTTACGGTGACATATACACATTATACATACATCACTACCCTTCATTTTTGCTTCGCCGTAGTCAGGTAAAAATTGAGCATTTTCACGAAGATTTTCGCGAGTTACTGGAAACTTCACAAATCACACAGTGAGAGCAAACAGTGAACTCGCTCAGAGCATTAAAAATCTATGTTATATGGGCAAAGCAAATAACAAACTTCTGCGTACTCTCAGCCACTATTACATTAGTCCGTTTTGCAGATATCAAATATTAGATTTTGAAATTATGTAATTATGACTGAAATTTATATTTTTGTAAGTATTTAATGAATTCAAGAATATTGAAATTTTTTTACGAAGTTTTTGTGATAGTTACGTTAGTGGATAGTCAAAGTTTCTTCAAAAAAAAAAGGTTCGAGCCGTTATTAAAAAAAAAGCCATTATATTTACATCATTAAAGAATAAACTAGCTGGATTAGGTACTGCCTACTTTCCTTCTAACATAAAGGAAATTGAATATCCAATGACTTAGAGCCTGGTAAAGTGGCAATTTGACTACGTTAACTTATTAATTACATAATGCACTCCGTATGTTCCTGCAAGTTGAACTAATGCATTAAAGCCGTAATCGCAAACATATCAGCGTACTTCTGTTTACCGGTCGCTCGTGTAACCCATTAACGATAATTTAATTACAAAAGATAGTTTCTGAAAGTTAAACTAATGCTTAAGCGCAAACATTTCAGCAACTTTTGTAGATTGCTTTTTACTGGCCGCACGTTGTATTTATATTTGCGAGAGTTGCGAAACAGACAATTTTATTAGAAGAGTGTGTTCCTGCAAGTTGAACTAATGCATTGGAGCCGTAACAAACATTTCAGCGAACTGTTTACCGGTCGCCCGCTGTATTATATTTGCAGGAGCTGTGTGGCAGACAATTTTATTAGACAAGTCTCTAGTTTATTCCTATTGGTCCAGACGGGGTTTATTCACCGATTTGTCTGTAGTTACACGAATTGAATTCAAATAGAATTAAAGCTACGTTCTTGTTTTGTAAGAAAAACGTAATTTTGGCGAAAATATTGATGTCGCAGTTTTAGGATTTTTTCATAAACACTGCTGTGTATTTAGGTAGACTAGGTACGTAATAATTCTAAAGACTTTGAAATCTAGATTATCAAATTAGTCCCATTATAATAATATTTTTAGGCCATTTGTAAAACTAATACATAACCAATCTGTAGTGAGATATGCATGAATCATATTTTTTTCATAATTTATTTACATTTGAATATGTACGTGGGTTGTATGAGTGTATGAAAATAATATTGTTAATGCATTATAGTGAGGCCACGAATAGATAACCTGCAAGTGACGTGCACGGGGGTTCACCCCTGTTAGTTCGTGAATGTATTTATATTACATGTATGGTTTTCGTGTGAACCTTATTGCCTTAGTAACAAGGTCGACAAACGGTACATACTATAGTTTGAGTGTGTGTGTGAGAGACATGGTGGTGAGTCAATACTTTAATACCAAAAGTGTCTTTGTCGTACGAAAGAAAAAAAACCCGACCAAGTGCGAGTCCGGACTCGCTCACCGAGGGTTCTGTACAAACCTGTAGTGTATTTGTTACGTCTTAAAAGTATTATAGACCTGAGTATTTGATATGAATTTCAATTACCTGTATGCGTTCATGAGGAAAGGGGTAGTAAGTTTAAAATTATTAAAAATATTTTATATGATATAACTAAAAATTTACGGTTTTCGCAATGTTTCCTTTATCTGTGCTATAAGACGTTGCTTCGTGCCAAATTTCAAGATTCTGAGTTCACAGGAAGTACCCTGTAGGTTTTGATTCCCTTGCGAGTGTCGAAAATTTGCGGCATAAACGGCTGTATCTTTTGATTGCGTTGGCTTAGAAGTTGGATTTTTTCACAGCTCCAAGGGATAGTAGACCTGAGTATTTGATCAGTTTGATACCTCCACGTGTTCCTGAGAAAATCGGTCTTGACAGACAGAGAGACGGACGGACGGACGGACAACAAAGTGATCCTATAAGGATTCCGTTTTTTCGTTTCGAGGTACGGAACACTAAAAATGAGAAACGTAATGTAAGTAACGTTCCTGTAGCCCAAGCACCTAACAGTTTGCGACAAAGCATTCGTATCGTCATCAAATGTCAGGGTATGATATCAATATTATTATTATTTTTATCTTTTTTATCCTATCTATGGGTATCAATATCAATATTATTTGACTCCGTTTTAATATCCTAACGGCTGAATGGATTTAAAATATTTCTGCATGAAAGTAAATATCAATACGGAAAGAAATAGAAACTTAAGTTTGTCAATGTCTACTTTTATCCTAGCGAAATATATTATGATACATATTTTTGCATTCTACGCAATCGAACAATAACTTAAGTCTGGGACAAAACCTAGTTAACATTATTACACGTACACTTTTGTTGTCACTAAATCCCGCACACACACACACACATACACACAGAGAAATGCACACGCACGAACACACCTACACGGTGCTGAACAGTCTGCGGTCTGGACCTCAATTCTCGTATTTAAAGTAGACTTAATTTTACTTTGTTTGGATTGAAAGTGTAGCGACATGTTACCGTGAACGGATTTTATGACGTTTCGACCAATCAGAGCGCGTTTCACTTTGGTTTAACGTTCATAAAAACATCATTTGGGAGTATAAGCGTATCGGGACTTGATTGTAATTGTATTAATGCAGGTTTTATTTAGCAGAATTGC